>OY744517.1:98754026-98824026 GCA_963556195.1 Sepiola atlantica
CTCGTATATTGAGCTTAACCTTTTCACTAAAGGTCCTATTTACTTAAAGTTTACTTTTGGTTTATATTTGATTATATATAAATATATATATATATATATATATATATATATATATATATGTTGCAATTACTGTTGCTTGAAAAATGGAGATGGATATTTAAATTGTGCATATGTTATTATGGGTTGTATTATATTTTTATATTAAGAAGTACGACTCAATCCCGGCAAAAATTTGTTTTGCACTGAACATTAGTAAACATTTTGCATATTCTAATATAAAACGTCTGTAATTTTAATTTCGCTTCCTTTTAAATTCATTAATTTAAGTTTCTCTGTTTTGGCCTGAAGAGATTTATTTTAAGATTCATTACTGGAGACGCGTCTGATGCAAACTTTGATGAGAAATGACAGGAAACGAAGTCGTCACAATTAATTGAAATTAGTAAATAATATTTGAAGCAATATATTATGGCAAATGAAAAATAAATTTAATATAGTCTAAGTCGATGTAATACATAACTTACATTTATAAAATCACAAAGATATCGATCTCCTTTTCTCTATCTCTCACTCTCTCTTCCCCCTCTCTCTCACTCCGTATCTATCTATCTCTTTCTCCTTCTCTCTATCTCTTTCTCTCTCTATCTATCTCTCTATCTCTATCTCTCTCTCTCACATACATATACATTTATATATATATATATATATATATATATATATATATATATATATATATATATATATATATAATAGAAGAATGACTTTCTCAAGACGGGTTAAAACCTTTAATATAATAATGAGATGTAGTTTGCATAAAGAACTTAGATATAAAATTAAATATATACTTCAAGGCATAAGTCTATATTAATTAATTATGGAGTAAGGTACACGATAAGTCATGAAAATGAAATCTCGTGGTAGACAAAATGTTTGAAAAAAGACAAACGGAAAACAGGTTAGAAAGTAGGAGAAAAAAAACAAGAGATTTCACCGGTTTCGTTTGGGTTATCGAAGACGTTCGATAACACGAACGAAACCGGTCAAATCTCTTGTTTTTCTGTTTTACACCGGCTTTCTAACCTGTTTTCCGTTTGTCTTTTTTCAAACATCAATCAACTATGTAAACAACTATAACATAAACTATGAAGCATTTAATAAGTGTTATCTACTCTACGTAAAATTCGCATTGTCTGACGCGAGTATATAAAAGTAAAATATATATTTCCAAAAATATTACTCCAAAAGTATATATTAACAGAAAACGCATACACGTAATAAGTATCACTTACAATTGAAATAAAATAAAAATTAGTTGTTTTTCGTCTGAATACAATAAGAGTCTATAAGTCTAGGACTATTTTATTTTCCTCCTCTCCAGGATGTATGACAAAAGGTCAGGTGTGAATTTTTATGAATATGTTTCTGAGGAACGTATTGGATTCGAACCTGACACACCGGGTTCTCAGTACGCGTAGTTAACCACTAAGCCACCGTGCGATCCCCAATTTTAGTTCTAAGCTAATGCACATGTCATGTCGATTTCAATCAATTTAGTCTGCTTATTTAGTTGATGCTATCTTGAGAAATCGTGTGTGCTTGATGTCAATCAAACGAATGTTGCTATTAAATATGTGCTCGTCAGTCAACAGACACGATTCGACATAGAATAGGTTTCTGGCAGTCGGAAAATCTATTTTGGCTGGACATGTTTCTCATTTTAAAAAGAATAGTCAACAAACGTTAAACTTCATGATCAGTGAGTTACTCATAGAAAATTAGTACTGCATGTCCATTAACACTATTTTATAGAAGTACATGAGGGAAAGCAAAATGGCCTCCTCAAATAAAAATCGCTGATAAACACTACTAAAGACATACCACACAAAAATCAACTAACTGGTGCTAATATTATTTCAGTCTCCAATAGGATAGAACTGAACTATCGCGAATTAATAAAAACGTGAGTTATTTTTGATTACAGAAACAATCATGACTTTGCTTCTTTGTTATTTTTATGGCTGTTTCCCATTGATTAGTGGAGTTAGAGAGTAAATATAATAAATCCAAAAACGGATAGAAAGTAGGGAGGCGGCTAGATACCGGATGTTAAAAAAACAACACAGACGTTTGAGATTTAAGAGAAAAATCTACCGCACATAAAGACATCAGAAATAAGAAAGTGTATGTTCTAAAATAAGAGGTTATTAAAAGAAAAGAGAAACAAAATGTATAAATCGGTATAGAAAGAAGAAGGGAAAGAAAAGAAAGAAAACATTATGGGAAAAGATTTTCGTTGACCGTTCACTATTTTGTGAGTTAGTAGTGTACTCGTTAACATGGCTACAGGGCGGATATATATATATATATATATATATATATATATATATATATATATATATACATATATATACTATTTATCTACCTCCCACAAGGTAAAATGTGATATATATATATATATATATATATATATATATATACATATATATATATATGTATATATATATATATATATATATATATATATATATATATATATATATATATATATATATATATATATATATAACAAACAGACATTTATCTATTTTATAGAGTGGGGAATTCGGTAATAACAAATATTAAAGTCACACTTGTAGTTTTAATTTATATATTAATGAGAATATCAATTGCGATTTTTATTAACGTTTTTTTTGTAACTTTGTTTGCCCTAAACCATGTATATTATTGCCATTGAAGCGTATAAGACTACTGTTATAGGGGCCATATTTATGTAGTGAATCAAGACGTTGATATAGGCGGTAAGATGTTTGTTCACATTAGACTTAAATGTCTCCATGTTTCCACGGTCGGGAAAACACGAAGCCGGAATGGAATTTAAAAGGCAAGCAGTCCAAGGAAAGAACCTAGCTAGGTAGAACACCTTTATTGGTGCAGACTTAGAAAAAATCTCGATCTATCCATCTCCAATTTCAATTGTGGAAACTTAGCAACTGCTCACGTATAGCACATATTCATCACGTATGAAAATATCAAACACTTTTAGTAGTTTAGAATAGATTTTAGAATTTTGTATTTAAATATTTAAAAAATGACCTTTTTCACATGACCTATAAATAATGCACTCAATTAAAGTCACCTATTTAGTTGAATGAAAGTCAACTTCTAGTCAAACTAATAATTCATTCATTATTCAAAAAGCATTTTATCATATACGCGTTCATAAAATTTAATGACCATATTTTTCCCAAGGGAAAATTTTAATTTTTAACGATGAAACTTTTAATATTTGCTTCGTCATTTGAACATCAACATGAAAAGAAAATCTACTTTTGTGTTTGTTCCATTTGTTTTTAATCATAAATTAAATTATTTTTCAATTTATGCAGTTCCCGCGCAATTTATTCAGACTTAGTTTACTTGGTACATTTTCTTAAGTGGTAGGAAATTCATACTCTCTCTCTCTCTATTTCTTTCAATGCCCATTTCTCTCTCTCTCTCTCTCTCTCTCTCTATATATATATATATATATATATATATATATATATATATATATATATATATATATATATATATATAATTATATGATGAAGGATGTTATAGTTTGCTTTAATCATTGCGTGGTAGGAAATCCATACTCTCTCTCTCTCTCGTAATTTCAATGTATCTCTCTTTCTTTCTTTCTCTCTCTCTCTCTCTCTCTCTCTCTCTCTCTCTCTCTCTCTCTCTATATATATATATATATATATATATATATATATATATATATATATATATATATATATAAGTAAATTTCCTGTACAACAGAATCGTAGGATCAATTTTAGACGAAGGATTATTTTAATAAATGAAACAGGCGGGTGGAAAAAAAAGAAGGAACATTGTTGAAATTACCTTAAATCCCTATCGTCTGACCCTCTAAGAGGAAACGTCAGAATGGTAAATTAAAAACTAAAAGTCGAATGAAATATGAGCGGAAAAAATTGTTTCAGTTGTAGAAAAGGATTAAGAGAGGAAAAAAAAAGGTAAATCTTACCTTTTTTTCTCTCTCAATCGTTTTCTCCAACTGAAACAATTTTTTCCCGCTCATATCTCATTCGACTTTTAGTTTTTAATATATATATATATATATATATATATATATATATATATATATATATATATATATATAGTTATATAAAGAATGATGTTGCAGTTTGCTTCAAGCATTGCGTGTAGTGTGTAACAAGTGGTACGGTAAAAGCGGTGTCATAAAGTTTGGTAGAAAACACTGGTAGATGCAAGACACGGCAAACAGAACAACTGACAATATTGAAGAATTTAACAATTGTCAATTAAATTCTTATTTTAAGGTAATGTGTCGAAGAAAGAAATTATGGATGGTGTAATATTCTTTAAATTACCGAGCAAAAACCTCATTTCAGAAAGACATGACCACCTAATCGAAGTGTGTGAGTTATTAAACATTTACTTAGTTTTTTAGAATATTTGCTGGTGTTTCGTGTTTAATATTATCTAATTATTTCTGTAATACTTTACTAGTTATTATTATATTATTACTACGTATTCTTTTTAAAATGTATACTTATTAATTTACCAAATTACCTTATCACCAACAAAAGCTTGTGCAACCGCAAATGCGCATAATACCAATATGCAATAAACGCTACATCAGTAGCGCAGTTAGAGTATTTCATGTACGCATAATAAAACATTATTCCATAAATACATATCGCGAAGTCACTTTCCTATTAAAGAAATACGAGTAAAAATACTAGCTTCCAAAAGTAATTTCGGCAGCCCTAAATAAGGAGTCACTATTGATAAGAAAACTTAACTCAAAAATAAATAACAGGGCGGAACACAATTGCATTTCTGTTAGTATAATCACTTACGACACACACAATGCATACACATAATGTAAACAATTGAATAGTAAACTATATTAAATAAATACTACTACTAATATATATGTGGGTGAATGTGTAGTTAAATGTAAGTAAGCATCGCTTAAATTAATCTTTGACAAGAATTTTCCTTCGTTGACCTAAGAGAAAATCTCTTCTATTGACTATGCAGAGGGTAGTGGTAATCCTTTAGTGCATGGTTCAATCCTGTGAGAAAATTACACAAACTTTATATCTTTACTATTTTACGTAAATTATACGTGAAGCTTACTAACAGTACTGTATTTCCAATAATGCTACCGTTTCTTTGAGTTTATTTAATTCAGTGTCAGTCAAATATAATGACGCGAATAGAACATATTTTCTTGTTAAAAACTGGTTGAATAGTTGGTTTAAATTCAAACATAGCAGTCATGGTCTTACATATTCTACTATAGAAAACTTCGGAAAAGGTGTATTTAAATGATTTCTTTAATCCAAATACCACTGCATATCTATGTTTAAATATTTTGAAATAAATAGTGTTTGTACGTATTTCATGATTGACATTTTTCTATTCAGTTCGTAGTTAAAAGATTTTTGATGTCAAAGCATTTCATTTTAATGTAACGTTAGATTTTATTTAGCGATTTTGCTCGAACTCATCATAGTTAATTTTCCAATTTTTCTCCAGGTTTTAGGATTTATTATTGAGAGATCTGAGCCTGAATCATGTTGTAACCTTATATATTTTTTAAATATTTTGACCTGTACAATTTTCCTGATATGTACAGCTTCGTCACTTTTAGCAATTTTAAGAACGCTTTTTTAATTGTGTGTCTTACTCTGTAGGGTGTACTTTTGTGTCCCATGCAGCAGCATTTTAAACACTACTCATACAATGACTTCTTTAGTATATATTTCCTACTTTTTATTATCTATTTAAATCCCACAAGGTCGTTTGTTTTATATGTTATGATGTATAAAATGTTCTTTTTTCACCCCTTGTTGCTATTTATTATTCAATCTATCGCCCGTATATATTAAATGCAGTTTTCATTTTAGTTATAATTGTATTCCAATTTCTTGTGTGTTATAGAACTGGTATTTTTTGTAATTCAACTTATCATATTTCCCTACTATCATTAAATTTAAAATATTTGATGTACTATATTCTCTTGCTTTTTTCCTGCTATCTAGCAGGAAAAAAAGCAATAGAATATAGTACATCAAATATTTTAAATTTAATGATAGTAGGGAAATATGTCCTATCCTCTAGTTATCTATATAAGTTATTGCATGATATTTCATTTCAATCTACTATTTATATATCTGCATGTTACTATTGTTTCGCCGCCTTTAGGCCAACCAATAACCACTGCAAAAACACCTTAAAAGAAGCTAACGAAAGTATGCCCAATCTATTATATTCAAAGTGGCCGAGCAGAAGCTTTGTTCTCATGAGTTCTGGCGTATTACAGATCAATCCCTGAACAAAAGCGTATCCTCTCTCTCAACGATCATCAATGGGACAGAGGTGTTTTTCCTCAGCGTCTGACAAAGCTAAACTTTTTGCAAAAAGCTTAGCATCAAATTACACCCTTTGCGACTAGAGCCGGCTACCTTCTGAATTACTTACATGGCTGTAAAAACTATGAATGACACACATATCATTCTTGGATGTTACCAAACCTATCCAAAACCTTGATGCCAGCAACGAAACTGGTCCTGATAACACCCAATCATCGTGATAAAAAAACTACATGAACTAGCTCATATTTATACAAATCTCTTCAATCGTTGCCTAAAAGAGATTCCGAACACTTTGGTAAACCTTATTAGTCTGTCCAATATTAAAAGAGAATACTGGAAACCGGTCATCTGCATCTCCGTACAGACCAATCAGTTTCTTGTGCGTCATGAGTAAGCTTATTGAATCTGTGGCAAGCCAAGAAGTTGTGTTTAACCTCATAAAAAACAGCCTACTCAGCTACAAGTATGATGGCCTTTGTCCTGCTAAATAAACAACAAATGTGCTGACAGTAATATCACACAGGATCAGTGAATCTGTTGACGTGGACTTCGTTTCTACAGCAATATCTCTTAACATATCAATGGTATTTGACATGGTCTGGCATAAAGGTGTATCTCATGAGCTAGCAAAGCTAGCAAAGCTAGCAAAGCTATGGAATATCTGGAAATGTACAAAATCTTTCTTTCTTATAGATTAATAAAACTAGTCGTTGATAGACAGAAGTCTGAAACACGCAGTATAAACGCATCAAATGTTAACTTCTGGGCCCAATTCTCTTATTGATATTCATAAATGATCTCCCAATCCACATTGGAAGATGATTCCTCGACATTTATGCTGATGACACAACCATCTATGGAAACAGTTCAAATAGCATTAATGATCAAGTTCTCTGTCTCTCTGTCTATCTGTCTCTCTCTCTCTCTGTCTGTCTGTCTGTCTGTCTGTCTGTCTGTCTGTCTGTCTGTCTCTCTCTCTCTCTCTCTCTCTCTCTCTCTCCATCTCTCTCTCTCTGTTCCGACCTGGAGCAATTGGTGCTATAAGGAAAAAGGTAGCTGGTTACTTTTAATGCGTCAAAGATCAAACACCTCTCCTATCACCATCAACGCTCAGATCCCCCCTTTGTCCTAGTTGAAATGAACGGCTCCCCCTTGAGGAAGACCCTGCTTTGATAAGCTCATGGCACTGACCTTCTCTCCAGAGTACAAATAGAAGGCTTACATACAAATCTGTTGCCTAGACAGCTGGGAAAATTGTTGGATCATTCTACCGCTCTAGAAAGTATCTTACGCCCGATGCCATCCTCTACATGTACAGGAGACAAATCCATCCTAAGATAGAGTACTGCTGCCACATGTTGAGAAGTGTCGCTCAGAGAACTCTTCCCTTCCTTGACAGAGTCCAAAACCGACTTCAGAATCTAGTGGGGTCCCCCTTTCTTACTTACAGTCACTCTCTCATCGAAGACATGTTTCTAGTCTTTCTTCGCCCTACTGTTATTTTCACAGCAGATGCTCCACTGACCTCAAATCTATGACCTCCGTCTCTTGTAAAACATTCACAACTACAACCCGCCTAGCTACTACCACTGTAAATTATTTCATTGTCTCCCTCTGCGTGCCCAAGACTAAGCGAAACTTCCATGGGCAGAGTTTATTTCTTACTACTGGCCGTCTGTGGAACAAAGTTCCACGAGCCTGCTTCTCAGCCGACTACATAATGACGTCTTCAAGTCCAATGTAAACATTGCTTGTTTAACCGCACCCGTAAATAATCAATTTCTGCCCTGCTACAACAATCATGTCAATGATATACATGTTGTCCCACCGTCCAGCAGTCAAACTATTTAACCCATATCGTCAAGTAGCGTGTGGGCCTTATTAAATGGTGCCCTTATTTTAACAAAAGTTCAAATATGTCTGATAGTGCTCTATTAGTATTATCAATTTTAATTTTTTTAATTTTAATGATTTTAATCTAATTTATGTCATAACTATTTTCTCATTATTTATTTCCGATTATTTTGTATACTATATTTTACGGCATACTTATTTTCCCATTATACAATAAACACACTTAATGGTTTATTTATAGGTATTTAACCCACTTATGTTTCGCTAATCTTTATGCTTTTCTATCAGCAGTTATAGTATGGCTTTAACATATGTAATATATTGGTTTGTTCATTTTTCTACTGCTATGTTTACTATATTTATACGTACATATAAGTAATCCATGGGCACGTGTTTCTGGCTCACGGCTCACGGACGAACCTTCGATATTAATGTGCTGTTTTAATTCAGCGTGTTTTTGTTTGTTTTATTAAATGTGCCCTTGTGGTCGTAATATATGGTTTTAAAATTTAGGGAGGTTATACCTACATAATACTTCTTGTTATTCGGTCTGTCATTGACAAATAGTGTGGCTTGGTAAACAATACTTTTGGTTAGCCATTTATTTTGTAGTTGACAACGTGTTCGATTTATGGAGTTACATATTTTCCCTTCATTACTAACTTTTACATTTCTATTTGCGTGATAGTTATTTGTTGGGCTTATATTTTTGTTTTTCGTAGTGTTATTTTTACTATGGTGGACACTTTTTTACGGAATTTGTTATTTTTTTCCTCTCTGCTGTTCTTTGTTTGTATTCTTACGGTCGAGTGTTTTTCAATGAGATTTAATAATTTCTTGTACAGTTTAGTTTTTAGCAACTGATTATAGATTATATATACCAGATTATATTTCTTTTTCTTTTATGTTTAATGTTATTATAATTACTGCTATCCTGTTTCTCATATTTAATTTTAGTATTATAGTACCCACTATTTTTTAGAGCTATATTGTAAATGTTGTTTGCTTTTTAAATACAATTCCAGTGCTAGAGTTATTGTTAAGCCTACGTTCGATATAATTCGGAATCTGTTTTATGATTGCGTGGGGTGATAGGAGATTGATTTTACTTATATTAGAGTAGCATTATCTTTTAAAAGTATTGTTGGTAAGTATTTTCATTCAAGTTTAAATTTGAATCTAAAAGGTGGGTTATTCTTATGTTAACCTAATTGTTTTTCATTTTCATATGTATGATTTTCTTGAAGTCTTTTCCCTTGACCTTGTTGGAGTCCTATGTTATAGCTAATTCATCATCTCAATATCTGTATTATCAACTATATTTGTGAGTGTATATTAAAATGAATAATCTCACAAATACGATACCTCTGCAGAGTCAAGCGCGCTAATGGCCAAATGTAAGGAGTTTGTGATTTTTGTTTCAATCCATTGGTCATTATTAATGGTTAAATCTGACCTTCTACATTATTTGATGATGTGGAGTTTATCCTTGGATATATCAGTATAAATCTCGGCAAATTCTAGGGCGATGTTGAAGAGTTCTTCAGATATAAATGGATAGAAATCCACGATGCCCAATTGTAGGAAGGTATATTCATTTTAAATTCCGATATTAATAAACCGAGTGATTTCTTCGACAGTATTCAGCCACTTGTTTATTTCTAGCTCTTATTTATGTGAGTGTTAATTCTAGATCGAATTCCTTTGCTAATTCTTCCAGTTTCTGGTTTATTCGGATAAATAAAACGAGTTAAGTTTATGGTTGAAAATACATTTGTGGTATTTAGATTTTAATTTACTAACTTTGTCGCTAATTATTAGTCTATCGGTTCTTTGTTTATATTCAGTATTTATTATATCTATGCAGTTACGTTGGTTTGTATCTAGCTTTTGTTTATGTTGTTCGCAATGTTTTCTGCAAGTAGTTTATTATACGTTTGTTTATCTATTTTATAAAAATCCTAGTTTTATCCGCTTTTACGAAGATGTTGTTAGAGTCGTTAATGTTACAAACGATGTTGTGCAATTGTTTTTGAAAATTATTATGTTGGTTTTAAATTCTAAATCTTTAATTACATTTAAGATGCCATTTACAAAGCTGATCATGAAACCTATTTGTTTTACGTTTTATAGGCTTTAAAAATCCGTAAGATTTTTTGTATCTATGTTTATTATCAAGGAAGAAGTGTGCTCGCCATCGCATTTGGCGTATTAGTTCGTCGGTATTTTTAAAATCAGTTTAATAATGCATCCATGCCTGCTAGGTGTTGGGATATTGTTAACTGATGTTTCAAAGTTAACATTTTACATATTATTTTTTCAGTTGTTAAATAAATTCTTATGAATGTACTCAACTACTTGAAGAGCTAAAAATGATTATTTTATGTATCCATATAAAATGTTTTAAGTAAATATAATATTTTATGTATCATTTTTCAATATTTACTTCAACAGTGATCAATACGTGAGTAGAGCTACGTATATATGTGTGTATATATATATATATGTATATATATATATATATATATATATATATATATATATATTACTATTTTCTGTATCCACATAAAATTTTATAAGGAGATATAATTTTTCAGGTATCAATTTTCCGTATCTACTTCAACAGTGCTCGATACGTAAGTAGAGCTAGGTAGAC
This sequence comes from Sepiola atlantica, assembly GCA_963556195.1. Taxonomy (NCBI): domain Eukaryota; kingdom Metazoa; phylum Mollusca; class Cephalopoda; order Sepiida; family Sepiolidae; genus Sepiola; species Sepiola atlantica. The sequence continues at coordinate 98,764,953 of OY744517.1, forward strand.
ATTTATGAAAATATATTTATTGCAATTAAGCTAAAAAAGAAGATCCCCCCGGGGATGAAACGCGGGATCCTCTGTGTAGCTTAATTGCTATGAATATATTTTCATAACTTACTATATATATATATATATATATATATATATATATATATATATATATATATGATACAGTCCGGTCTTGAGCGGTCTTGCCGCAAAAGATATTCGTCATCTTTATGTCAACCAAGTTCGTATTTCCCCATTTAAAATACGAGATAATAAATGTCAAATATCGATTATCGATTATATTAATTATTTAAAAAGATACCTAAAACAAAAAGAAAATATTTTAATGATCAATGAAGCATTTGTATATTTTTAATTCTATCATATACAAAAGAACAGAATTTCAACTATTCCATTGACCAGCAAAGATTCTTATCAAAAGGTGTATACATAATTCTGCTTCGTAGACGTTGAAGTAGCAAGATGCCTCGGTTGGCCCGTGAAGATAGACAAGGAAATGCGTCATCCTCTGGGTCTCCTCTCTAAATTTGCAGATAGTTGGGTCGGTTTTGTAACCTCATATGACCACACAGACTCTTGATCATTTATTCCTGTTCTCAGACCTTTTAGTGCCCTCTACTGGGCACAATGTCCATTTGCGCCAGGAGTGGGTTCAGAAAGGGAGGATTTCAATGTGAGTAGGAGGAGGATCAGCCTCTTGCCTTCTGGTAAGCTGCAATGTAGTTCATATGCTAAAAGTATATATTTATTTATTCTTCTGTGAGGCGATATGTCCAAATTGATCTATAAGAGACCACACACAACTCCTAAATGAAGACGATCCAATTTATTAACGATGCGTACCCCAGCCAAAGCACTTACCACTTACACAAGACCGCACGACATAGCAACTATACCTAAAATAAAGCGAGATATCAACATTTACTGATGAATTCCCCATTCAAAGTGAAAAATGCACGCATCATATGAGAAGCGCTACTCTTTACTAGTAATAGTCGCAAGGTTGTATATTATATTTATTGCTGAAAATGTCCAAATAGTGGGTACATTGACTAGACATTATTGTCTTTTACATTTAGATTTAATAACAAGATACAGGCAATTATACAAAGCACGCTGTATTCCCAAATAGTCAAACGAGTTAACCAAATAGAACATGCACTAGATAACATCAACTGTATTTTCATAGACGTGGCATTCATGAAATGTTCTACTAAGCCAATAGTTTACACACTTTTAAAATGCCTCATCATGAAAATATAAATTTATGTGAAACTATTTTACACATTACCGAATGTGGTATTAAGGTAACTATCTTTATGCTCTCAACATATATTATTGAAGACATGTTTTAGAACTTATAAAATGGTTTATTCAGCTAAATACTTTGAAAATTAAAAAAGAAAGCCTTATTTAAATATATATTGTTAATGAATTTTCTTCATACTTTTATTCACAAGTTTTTCCAATTAATTCACAAAATGTTGCTTTAAAATATGTGGACTCAGACTTACAAATTATCCAAATTGATTACTATGAAGAAAATCGAGTTGCTTTGAACAATTATAATCGACTGAAGAATTAAATATTCATTCATTGGTGGAATGTTTTTAATTTTTCTTTTTAATTGAAGATGATGAACGTAGTAGCGAACATTGAAAAAAAAAGTTAATGGCATATGTAAAGTATGTGTGCAGTAAGAATGGGGACACAAACTGCGGTGCACGAACAATTTAAGGAGTTAAATAGAGCTTTTGAAATAAGGGGTTCAATCTATTTATTTAGTGAGACGCAAGGCTAGTCACAGGTGGCCGCGAGGTTACTACCATCATAGTTATCTTGAAACAAGACTCAATAGTGTAATGTTCTTAGAAGGGATTGCTCAAGCAAACATTTGTTTCGATTTAACAGTATATTGGTTATTATGTGCTTTATTGCGAGAGTACACAGCTGTTTCTAATGTAGCATAATACATTGATTACACTGGCTAGGATGATCATGAGCCAGATTTAGTTGCTTGGGGATTTAAGTAATGAGAAACCAGAAAACTTAAAAATCAATCTATGTACCGGGAACTTCTTATTTTAAGAAGAATAGTTCTCTAAGTATAATTAATTATTATATGTTTACAATATCAATTCTTATATTCTTGTATTTATGAATTTATGTTTTTTAAAATGTGGAATTTTAAAATAATTTGTATTAAGTTCAAATTATTATCTTAGATAGTCAAGAAGTTGCAATACTGTGGTTGGTTATATCGAATCACGTGAGTTAGAGTGAGTGCATCTTTTTAAATAGTTAGTTTAATCAGATGTTGAGAGTAAAAGCAAACAAACAGTCGTAGTAAAGCTGCTACCAGATGGCGACGTAAAAAAGAAAATGAGCAAGGTTATGTAAGAGGGGATTTGGAAGTCGATCGGTGAAAGGTTTTATTCTGACTCCAAAGAACCGTTAAAAGAAAATGTCACGAATTAAATAAAATTAATTTCACTCAAAAACCTAACTCACCTTTTTTTTCTTTTCTTTATCTCTGTTCTGCTCTTCGCAACATCAAGTTTAGAAATTAAATGCCGACGACAAATGCGATTTCTGTTCCTTGTTTTATTTAGTTAAATCAGATATAATCAAGCTAACCCAATTTGCATAACTACATATTCATTTACTGTCCCGGATGTTATAAAACAACTACAATTAAGCAGGAATTCGTAATCCATCGGGCAGTGTTTGAATCCTCACTCGCCCTACAATTCAAAAATGTCTTTAACTCTTTAATTGCACGCCAGGTAAAAACGGATTCTTTTATAGCGGTGATGGGGCAAGTCGTGATAACTTCCACCGCTCGATCTTGGTTCATAAACATCATGGTTTTCAAAGTAAATCAATCTTAATGGTGATTATGAGACTGAATACTTAAAATAATATGTAAATATCTACCCCGCCTAATAAACCGGTATCGACCGGGCCTTCGGGTCTGGATTTACCCTCCCAGGCTTTGCCTCCCCTCTTTGGGGAGGAGTAAGTTTATTGCTTACTGCCTGATGCGCCCCTACCGGGGAATTCCAATGGGGCTGACCAGGCAATGTTTTAAACAACCAGAGTGCTCAAATTCTCGAGCGCTGGTTCTTTCCCACTTTCCCGACCTTGTATCACATCTTACCTTGTGGGAGGAAGATAAATAGAATCATGTGGGTGTGTGTGAACAATTAAGCAATCAAGTCCAGCAACATAGAAGAAATAGATTCAAGATGCTGTATAATACTCAGTTCAAACGTTGTAACAAGAATTAACCTTTTATGTAAACCGACGGAGAATATGTAACATTTCTTGAAATTTAATAAAATAATTTTGTTTATGTTAGAATTATGATAGACATATTTGACTCATTCTGAATTATTTTAAGTAATACTGCACTTTATTTAATGTATTACTTAAATATGGAATTATAAGTTTCTTGGAATTATATCAATGTTTCTGTTCATGAATGTTTTTAAAAAGTTTAGTGTTTTTCGTATATTTTTCTCTATTTTTATAATGCAAAGTATGTCTATTTGTTTATACATTTGTATGCACAAGATTGACTCCAAATTGAACATACGCATGTGCTTTGATGTTAACCATAGTCATAAAACATCAATTAACCTTCCTTAAACTTATTTTTGGGAGTTGACGGTGGTTAAGTGGATAACAACACGGACTGAAGACCTGAGTGTTACTAGTTCGAATCTAGTCTGTTCCACAGTACCACTTTAAATTAGGGACGTTGGCAACTATCTCGTTGTCTTTCCCGTAAGTATGCGATGTCTTTCCAGAAATATTTCCAGCTAGAAAAACATCGCGTAAACTAATGCTAACATCAGAATAATGTGAGTCACACGAAAGAAAAAGAACTTTTAGTTGTTCGTAAGAATAGTAAAGCTAAAAGGTAAACGCCAATAATTGTCTATTGTCAAAAACACCAATTTTGATCAAAATAAAGATAATTATTATTTGAATAGTGTCATTATATCTTAATTTTAATTGTCGTAAGGTTATATAAAATTACGGCTAAATGGTTCTGTTCGCGTATTAAATTGTACCCGTCCTCTAACTGTTATTATTCTTTTTTATATATATATATATATATATATATATATATATATATATATATATATATATATATATATATATATATTATAATATGAAATGAAGTAATAAAATAAGGTGTCAATCAAATTTTATTAGAATGCGAAGTTCAAGCAGAATATCTTAAAGTCCTTAGCTCATGAGTTTTCAAAGATAAGTCTTCTTTTCAAAGGACCATTACCGCAATTATACCACTACAGGTAATAAAATTAAACTTTGAAAATATATAAAAATATATACACAAATACATAAAAATACATAACATCAAATATATCCACCCAAAAACATACTTTTTTGTTGAATCTATACAATCTATCCAGGTCATACAATTTGAAAAACATAATAAGGAAAGGTTGACTGAAGATTAATCCAAGTTATAAATAGCAGTCCAAATACGAGAAATTGAAGGAGCTGACAAAGTTATCCAGTCGCGAAATGTGTCAATAATAGATGAAGTGAAAAGTATCCAATGTGTATGTTAATTATTACAACGATAAATAAATCAAATCAAATAATATAGAAAGTTCAATAAACTCACTTAAAATTCCAAAATCCTGATATGGGCAACCCAAATCAAATCAAAGTTCGTTGTTCAATTAGAGAGTCCGTTAAATCCGAATTGAACAAAAATAAGATTGAATGTTTAATGCAACTTATATTTCTATATAATTTTATTGCTAGCTACTATATCGCAGTATGTTTTTTAGGTGTAGTGTGTGAATAGTATTATTATTATCATTGTTATAATTAATGTTATTTGATATGCAAATTACCATATCATACTGTAGTCTTAAGGGTAATATATTATTATTATTATTATTATTATTATTATTTATTTATTTATTTATTTATGTAAATATTAGTGAAATTAAAGCTGAATTATTTCTACACTTGATTATCGTGGAAGTGGTTGTTTGATCAGTACCATTGGAGAGCCATGACTATTATAAGTGTCTTTTATAAATCTCTGAAACAGTTACATGGTAAACAGCTGATGATACATGTTTTAATATTTCACGCTCAAGTTTAGGTCCCCTGTTTTATTTTGCTTGGTTAGATACTTAAATCCCCTTTTTTATTCATAAGTTTTCCAACAGTGGCTCGGCTTTTGCAACTGCTATCTGCAATATATTGGATTTAGTTAGTTTCTCTGGGAATATAAACCGCATTTTCTTTCTTTGTTTAAAATGGCTCAACTCTTCTTTAGACTATATATATATATATATATATATATATATATATATATATATATATATATATATATATATATATATATTGAAGCCAATGCTGTCTTTATTGTCCTGGTTAGTTTGTCGTTTTGCTAACATCTTTACTATGTTATGCCTGTATATTTGTCGGATATTCATTCTCTAAATATATATATATAAGTAGGATAGTGATGGGAATAGATATATGATAAATACAATATTTATTAAATCATCAATTGAACAAATAAGGGTTAAAGAAACAAGCTTCGTTTTGTCTTTAATCTATAAATTTTCAAAGATAGGCTCTTATTATCAGAAGAAACTTTTCGGATAAGTCAGTAACATTTACAGTAATGTACAAACTTTAGCATATTCAAAGAAAATGATCACCATTGGAGAAGAATACTATATTTCGATCCATCAAATCCTAGAATTCAGCGTATAGAGAAAGTGTAGAGTGAGGAGTTGAGCATAATCCAGCCACCCGAAGTTGTAAAAGGTTCCATTCTAAGAACTTGAATTATTTAAATGCGAGTAAATGTTGGTTGGCAGAAAAAAGTAATCAGCACAAAAATGCAGAAGTATATGTCCTTAAAAGAGTTGGTGATAAATTGATTAAAAAATATAATAGCTTACGTGTCAACAGCCATAATTTCACTTCTTGTTCCGGGTAGAAAAATGGTAGTGTTTTTTTCGAATTGAGATGAATAAGAATGGGGTAATTCAACAATATGTAAAGCTGTAATAAAATAAATTTGACAAAAGGTAAAAAAAATGACAAAAGGTCCAAGAAGAGGGGGGAAAGCGATTAGATTAAATTAAGAAGAGTAGGAGAAGTGATGGGGGAATATGAAGGGACGGAAATTGGAGGTGTGTTGGATGTCATATGAACCTGATTTAAAATGCTACTTAAAATTAAATATTATTGATACTATGGAGATATCTAATTTTCATTGACGTAACGCTTAATCTGTATTCTGAATAATAACGCCCTTACAATAAACCTAACTTAAGATAAATTGTATGTTCATAAACTCTCTAACCGCCCAAAATCAATCATTAAATATATAGACCCTTCAGTCTCGAACTAAGAATGACAGTCTAAACCTAATCCCTAATTCTCAGTAGCCCCTTACGTCTAGAGTGCCGTCCTGCCTCGTTTGGGGTGAAATATGATTAACAAAAATGTTAATAAATTTTCGAGCAACATTCTGCTTACTTCAATTATGCTTTACTAGATTAAGTATATTCGTAAACAATAACATATAAACACAGTTCGCGACTCACGGAAACACCCTACATGACACTAAAAGAAAAAACACATAAGAATAGAATATCTACTACTACAAATTACTACTATAATAATAGATCCATAAACCCAACAAACAATGAAAATCAGATTAACCCTCAACAATCTACATAAATGTTTCACAAAGAAAAATAATTTATGGTTACAATAATAATGTGAACACAACTATTTAATGAGATCTTATTTATCCTAGACAAAACTTTCAATATCCACATAGATATAGTACTATCTTAAATAAAACTAGTATTGCCCAACATAGCCAAAACAATAATAAAATGTAATGTGCTAACTACCTAACTCTTCGGAAACCTCTATTAATAATTGTAATAGCCAAACATCTCGACAATGTACGCTCAATAAGGATTGCATGCACACAGTTGTAATATATGCATTCACAGTCTAGAAATTATCCTTCCGTGCGTACTTACTAAATAAAAATAACACACTATATCCAGTACACTTACACATTCGTAACTTGTCCCTCAACTCAAACATGTGACTCCAAGTATTAATTATTTTACCACATCAGTTAATAGCATTTCGACCCAAAGAATCCAGCCAAATAAAATCACCCTTTCAATAATGTAAACTTATTCTTTAACAATAACAGCAATAATCCTAGTCCCATGGAGCTAATATTAGAAAGAATGTACCTAACGACATAATAACTCCTTCTAAAATACACACATATATCGGAGCATCAGTTTAACGACTGCAACACCGCATCTCAAACTATATATCTACTTTCAAAACTAATATAAGTACGATAAGACTAAAGAGACGTCCTTAACTGACTTCATTAAGAATTTAAAATCAAAATATCCTATATTCACTTTACTGGTCGATCCTGAAGAAATCAAAATCTTACAAACAAATATCTAATTTTTGTCAATTTTGTAGTTCTGAGGCCGTAATGGTAATCACTGTTTTAAGATAATTCTTAATATTTTTAACTTCATCAATATAATAAAATAAATCCTAATGAATTTCATCGATTACATATTCCATCCGACCTGATAATTCTTTCAGTAATGCAAACTCACCGTTTTTAACAAATGAAAAATGCTAAATTGCGCTTTTATTAGCTGGGGACATACTTATTCAAATATTTTTACACCAAAATGTCTACATTCAGTCGCACAGTATCGCCTATTCCAAATGTAACGACAATCCCACTAGTGATGTTTTGTCCATACTTTTTTACGACCTTTCTACAAGTTACATTTCTTCAATATTTTGGAATACTTTTAAACAGTGCAACGGGGGTAGATATACATTTGCTAATGACTTTCGCTCAACACCACTATAACATTATCATTTTAATTTAAAATTCACATAGAGTATTTTAAATTAGACCCTCCAATAAATTATATTTACTCATTTTTATTGCTTATTGCTTGAAACCCATTTTAAATTCAGACCATATTAATTGAATATATTATTGTAAACGCGACCTCTTAATTCCTTATAGTCTACTTTTTCATGATGTGTGTTTGCATTGGTTTTCTTCTAGATTATTGTAGACTTTTTTAAAAATGTAATCTAAGCTTTATATTTTTAAAGACATCCCTTCATATTACATTTTATGACCGTCAATTACACTTAGCAATTCTTCCTACTTTGCTTACTATTTCTATTACCTCCATCCCCACTTTTATCAATTGTACGCAATGTTATTCTCTCAAACTAGCTGATCCTTTTAAATCAGTTTGTTAACGCTTAACACCCTGGCCACCATTTCCTCATTAGTTCATATGCCCCATCCGCCGTCATATACACTATATTTTTCCTCCGTCTTTTCTTAATTCTTCCCTTCTCTTTATCCATTCATACTTCTATTACTCTTCGCTTACTTTTCCCACTTCTACTTTTTGGCCTTTCCGCTGTTTAAATTTATTTTATTACAGCTTAAAATGTAGTCGAATTATAAAATTCTTATTCGTTACGGTTTGAACAAACACTACCATTTTTTTGGCTCCGGTAAGGAAGTTACATGTTTGCATTTCAGTAAAGTTTACTGACTTATTCGTCGAATTTATTCTGATTATAAGAGCGTTTCTTTTAACATCCGTTGATTAAAGAAAGGACAAAAAAGTGTGTGTATATTACCCCTGTTTATACAATTGATGATTGAATGAATATAACGTGTTATCTAATTGTTTCTCATCACTTATCGGCTTATATCATTGATTTATCTCGTATATCGAGTATTGACTATACAAAATAGGATATATTCAAAGATATAATTATCTTTATTTTGTAACTTTTTTATATCTATCTATCTATCTATGTATCTATCTATATATTTATCTCTCTCTTTCTCTCTCTCTCTCTCTCTCTCTATATATATATATATATATATATATATATATGTGTATATATATAAATTACATTCTTTGAAAGAATATATATATATATATATATATATATATATAAAGATGGAGATTAGTAAATAGATACAACTATACAATATAGTAAAACCACGTCTAATCTAAATATGTTTCCACATTTTCTATAATATAGCCACTATTCAGAAATCCATTAATATTCCTGTATGTCTTTTTAACACTTCAATACAATGTGATATTAATTAGAATACTACTATTTAAAAAAGTAATGTGTAAGAAAAAGAGTTATTTTAATTTATTTAATAATAATACTTCAGAAATATAAATTAATTACGAAAAAATTTGTATATCAAGGAAATAGTTATCATTCATTTATTTAAAATTTATTAGACGTCATTATGTTTACTATACACTATTTGAAATGGTATTGAGGCGTGTTATATAAAGATAGTATGTTGCCTTAAATTGAATTTGTTTTTGAAATCATATCTTGACGAATCATATCTTGACGACCAATTTCGAGACATTGTTAGTGATATATATATATATATATATATATATATATATATATATATATATATATATATATGTAATAATATAATTGCAATATTACGGAATTTGCAAGCAGACTAAGAACTTTCAAAATAATTATCTGCACACATCCTAAAATATCCTTAGAAACCAAAGAGGTACTGCCAATTACGATCTATTCAGAAAAAGCTAACAAGCACTATTTGTTATACACACAAACACGTATATATTTATACAGATATACACCCACACGTAAATTTACCCACATACCTACATATATATATATATATATATATATATATATATATATATATGTGTGTGTGTGTGTGTGTGTGTGTGTATGTGTATATGTACGTATATATGTGCGTTTGTGGGTAGATTTAACCGTAGGTGTGTACATCTGAGCACGTGTGGTGTGTGTGCGCGCATATATAATTTGATGTTTAATAAATGTTACATATATACATATAAATATGTATATATATATATATATATATATATATATATATATATATATATATATATAAGTATATTTTTTATTTATACAAACATTATTGGTTACATATGTGCATACATGTTTCGGTTGCACTTTTCCCAGAAAGTCAACCTCATCAGACCAAGAATTTTCGAGAATTCTTGGTTTGATGAGGTTGACTTTCTGGGACAAGTGTAACCGAAACATGTATGCACATATGTAACCAATAATGTTTGTATAAATAAAAATGTATACTTATAAACAGCTCTACTTGTTATCGAGCACTTTTTATAAACACTTGAGTTTCTACGGATTTACATTTACAGAAACTAATACAATACATGTACTATATATATATATATATATATATATATATATATATATATATATATATATATATAAAACAGTTTTAAAGAAGTGGTTGAGCCCTTAAATATCAAAATTTGCTAGAATTTTGGGAATATACATCAGTTATGCCTATTTACCTATGGTTTAAATTTCATTTTCATCTAAAGGAAACAGTTTTCAGTAGGGGAGGGTTACCCGCGGGGACCCCTAACATTGAAGTGAGAAATTTCTTATGAAGCCTATGACCTTCACTGAGAGGGCAGTAGTCCGCATACCAGCGGTTTGGGTGAACATAAAACACAAATATCATGTGGACACATACACCCACAGAGTTACTATTTTATATATGTATATATTATTCAAAATATGATTAAAGGTTAAGATCGGATTTAATGTTTCCCTGATGAGATCTCAATTTATAACAGCTGTTGATTGATAACATCGGCATGCCAGTGTCGCAGATTTTGTATATGTTTGTGAAAATAAAATAATTATATATATATATATATATATATATATATATATATATATATATATTCCTTTGGGAACTCCAGTTTCGGGGGGCAATGTCAACGCGATTGTCTTCGACAGAGATTCTTATAATTATTTTCGACCCTTTTTTCGTCAGTCTGTTATGCGTATTTTTTAAAGAACATTATGTCATAGGGTATCAGAAAACATTTACATAGCAAAACCATGGGATACATACTTGTCCAGGGTGTAACACGAGTCTATATTATTAAGTAGTTACAAATGGAGTGTTCTTACAAATATGTCAATCAAATCTCTGAAAATATGAGTTTCTACAATATGATAATGCATTGTAAATTCAACATGATTGATGAATCGTATTCCTTATATTACAATGATCCTAATCCAGAAAAGTCTAAATGCAAAACGCGATAAATCTACTTCTTTCAAATTGGGGAATAAAACGACAAAGAGACAAATAATTAAAAATAAAACATTCCACTGTATGGATTTATTTTGATAGAAAATGAAAAGTTATGTATATATCATATTTGGAACAAAATAATTTTAAATGTTCTCCTGGTAGTAAAATACGAAACATTTCGTAATTTTAAATTAATAATTTTCAAAATGGCGTTCATAATTTTCAAAATGGCATTCGAAATCTTTATTTACAAATATACATTCAATTATTGGCTTCATGCAACTCAAGCTGCTAATAACACATTAAAAAAAACACTGCGACTGTCGAATCCGTTCAGTGTTGATTACCACCATTTACATAGATATGCATCATACAGCCAGAGGTGATCCATGTGTATGTCATTGGTATCGGTTATCAGACAAGCTGAAGGCCATCGCGAGCGACTCCATCAACAACCTGCACCAGGTGTCCAGTTCTTCCGCCCTTAAGGGTATCGTCAGAAATTTCAACATAAAAACATGTCATGGTAAGTATATTTCCTTAATCATTCATGCTTTTATATAAGACTAACTACACAGCGTTGTTTGGTCCTGAGTACGATCTTAAAAAGCTTTGGATATTGGATATTAGATGAGTATATATAAAATAGTTAGTTGGGAATATCAGGAAATAAAAGTTTAGTCGGGGTCAATTTGCTGACCTGGAGGTTAGGATTACTAGACTGTAGGGATTAATCGAAACGGGTATGACTTCACATGGGTCAAAGAAAGATAGAGAGTGTGAGAGAGAAGTGTGGTCCCCGTAAAGGGCAGAAGAGAACTTTCAAACACAAATACGATCATTGAATTTAAAAATAATAAAAAAGAAAATATGGCGTCACTTACGTGGACAGACAGAGAGAGAGAGAGAAGAGAGAGAGAGAGGGGGAGAGGTGTTGATGATTGTTAATCGTGCCCAATTACCAATAATGCAGAAAAACTGCAACTTTTAGTTAACATTTTGGTGATTCAACAACAATCCTATTTCATTATCTCAGGGGATAATAGACAAGTTAAGGGCACCGCTTCCCACGTGAAATTAATAAAGTCCAAGAACTGTAGAATTAGGAGGAAGGTTCATCATAGTCGTGTTTATTAATGGGGATAATCTTTTAGAACTGGCATATTAATTCACAGAGCATCCACCATATTTGCATGACATTTTATCGACATATTACATTTGATGAAAGGATTATGAGATTTATATTCGCAGCAAAATTGTCACAACAGAGAAGAAATAATCAATTATTCTAATGAATTTCCGAAGACAAAATCAGAAAATAGATACGAACATAGAATTATTAAATATTTGAAAAACGGTGATTGAAGCAAGTGGGTCACATTGTTTTTAATTATACTTTTCTAAAATTTCGATTCGAATATTTTTTATTCCTGGAATTATCCGATTTTAATGAAATTGTCAGTATTTATTCATTAAAAAATGATTTCATAATAAATACTTTTTAACTTGTAATGAATTTGCATCCATAGTATTCCAGTTTCGAGTATTGACGTAGAATCCCGAGCTAGTCTCGGAAATGGTAGAAGCAGCTTTCAATGTGAAAGCCATGTTTTTTGTTTTCATTTTTAGGAAGTTTTTACAACTTTTTTATTTTAAGACTTATAAAGACATAACTATACGCATATTTAGTGTCGGCTGCATTTTTTAAAAAACATTTTGAAGCTTTCATTTCCATGGCAGATTCGGGATTATATGTCATTACTCGGAATTGACTTTGTAAGTACTGAATTAATAATACGTTTCGATTCTTTACAAGTACCTAGTTTAACAACATATTAGGACATTCATTTTTATTCATTGTTTTGAGATCAACCACATGTCGGTGACTTTCTACTTATTTAACAGTTCCCATGATTTATGTACTTTTTGTTAAAATTTTAAATGTATACTTTTTAACTACTGCTAAAATGTAATACAATATCGGGATTGCAGGCGTATGCGTATGATCAAATATATACTATTTAAAAAAGAATACAGTGTCAAATAATACTGGTAATAATGTATAACTACATCATACACCATGAGTATTATGATAAAGTATATTATTGACACGCTTCTTTCGATATTATTAAAAAATTATTTTACAATATATGGATGCGAGATTTACATGAAAGTAATAACAATGTCTACGTGTTTCTGGGTGGTTTAAAAGTACATTTCTTTCAAAATTGTCACAAATGATTTCTTTTTTTATTGCTAAATGTTAGCTTACTTTATGGATGTAGTTTATTCAGAATTTACATTTACGATAACGTGATCTTCCACTTCAAAAACTCACAACAGTAATTGACTTGTTTCTGGTAAGCCGTTCATTATAATTTCACGTTATTATTTAAATATATTTTTGTACGTACTACATTTTAATATACAATATTGAACGCACTGCCATCATTATCGATTAATCTTTTTTGTAAATATACATTATCCTTTCAGAGCTTTTATTATTCATAGTAATAATTATAATAATAATAATGATAATAATCTATTAATAATGGAGTGTATGTATCTGTATGTCTTTTTGTCTGTCTGTCTGTCTGAAGCCAAAACTCCATCAAAGTAGTATGACTATTTACTAAGTCCGCCAGCGTTCATAATATGTGTATACCTTTAGAATTAGGATACTATTAATCAATTAATTTAGATTAGATTACATTAAATAACATCAGTTAGATCACATATAAACAAAGAAGAATGAAATTTCAAGACGAGGCTGCGATTATAACTGAAACGTTTCAAGAATCTTATTTAAACTAATACATTTTCAACTTCCTTATATACTGTTACAAAAAGTCGCTCAGACACAAGACGGGTTCTGTCATTTATATAATCCATTCCTTTTAAACTTCAATTAAATTCATATTTACAAATATGCACTTATAACTGCTATTATCAAAATTACATATGTATTTACAATATTTTCCGATAAGGTGATATTAGTAAAAATTATTCATACAATTAATTAAAGGCACTTTCTTCATAAACGAGCGGATTTTCTAAACCATACTTTCAATGGCGAGTACTGTTAAAATTGCAAAGTCATCCTTTCGAAAGTGACGTCATTTTGAGAATATTTTTTTTCACATCATGATGCTTTATTTTCATTACGTTGTTAAGAGAATGCGTTCTACTGTAAATTAAAGTTTAGCAAGGCATATCCCGGCCATTAGTAAATTGGTGACCATTTTGGAAAAATAAATTGGTGACTCATCCTTCCTTATTTTCATTACGTTGATAAGACAAGGTGTTTAATTGTAAATTGAAGTTAAGCAACAAATATCTCGGTCATTACTCAATGTGTAACCATTTTGGAAGAATAACAAAAATATTTCAATGTATAAGGGTAAAAAAAAAATTTTTGAATAGGGGGGAATTTTTTTTTCTTTTACTAACTGTTGTAGACCCGTGCTAGGGGTCACAAAGATAACAACCACAAATTGTGACAGGTTAAAATATACAATGTATTTATTCATAGCAATACAGTAACGCCACTAAATGTGGTAGGAGATGACCGGATTCCTACCATGCGGTAAAACATGAATAGGAATGTCCTCGATATTTAACACCTACCCACTATAGGAGTATGTGACACAAGGTCGGAAAGTGGGATTTGAAAAGCCAGCGCCCGAGAACGTGAGCGCTTTAGCCATTAAAAATTGCCTGGACAGCCCCGTCGGCATTCCCCGGTAGGGGCGCCTCAGGCAGTAAGCTATCAACTTACTCCTCCCCAAAGAGGAGAGGCAAAGCCTGGGAGGGTGGACCTCCTAGAACTGCACAGGACAGACCCATAGACCGGCAGAATCATGCCCCGAAGGCCAAGACAACACCGGTCTATAGGGTGTAGTATCCATCGGAACAGATACCACACGTGGACACTCACATAATAGGAATGTCCTCGATATTTAACACCTACCCACATTAGGAGTATGTGACACAAGGTCGGAAAGTGGGATTTGAAAAGCCAGCGCCCGAGAACGTGAGCGCTTTAGCCATTAAAAATTGCCTGGATAGCCCCGTCGGCATTCCCCGGTAGGGGCGCCTCAGGCAGTAAGCTATAAACTTACTCCTCCCCAAAGAGGAGAGGCAAAGCCTGGGAGGGTGGACCTCCTAGAACTGCACAGGACAGACCCATAGACCGGCGGAATCATGCCCCGAAGGCCAAGACAACACCGGTCCATAGGGTGTAGTATCCATCGGAACAGATACCACACGTGGACACTCACATGATAGGAGTGTCCTCGATATTTAACACCTACCCACATTAGGAGTATGTGACACAAGGTCGGAAAGTGGGATTTGAAAAGCCAGCGCCCGAGAACGTGAGCGCTTTAGCCATTAAAAGTTGCCTGGACAGCCCCGTCGGCATTCCCCGGTAGGGGCGCCTCAGGCAGTAAGCTATCAACTTACTCCTCCCCAAAGAGGAGAGGCAAAGCCTGGGAGGGTGGACCTCCTAGAACTGCACAGGACAGACCCATAGACCGGCGGAATCATGCCCCGAAGGCCAAGACAACACCGGCCTATAGGGTGTAGTATCCATCGGAACAGATACCACACGTGGACACTCACATAATAGGAGTGTGCTCGATATTTAACACCTACCCACTATAGGAGTATGTGACACAAGGTCGGAAAGTGGGATTTGAAAAGCCAGCGCCCGAGAACGTGAGCGCTTTAGCCATTAAAAATTGCCTGGACAGCCCCGTCGGCATTCCCCGGTAGGGGCGCCTCAGGCAGTAAGCTATCAACTTACTCCTCCCCAAAGAGGAGAGGCAAAGCCTGGGAGGGTGGACCTCCTAGAACTGCACAGGACAGACCCATAGACCGGCGGAATCATGCCCCGAAGGCCAAGACAACACCGGTCTATAGGGTGTAGTATCCATCGGAACAGATACCACACGTGGACACTCACATGATAGGAGTGTGCTCTGTTTGAGTCTTTGCAACCATGGTATTTATTATAGTTGGTTGCTTCTATTAGTTCTTCAATAGGGGTGATTTGTACCCCACAACACTAACTGAAAATATTACTATGTATGGGGAGGGTAAACACTTTTTTTCTATTTTGCAGAATATAACTTTTTTTTTCTTTCTTTTTGTAACTGAAAATATTACTATACATGGGGGAGGGTAAAAAAAAATTTGACGGGGGGGAAACATTTTTTTTTTCTTTTTTAACTCAAAATATTATGCATGGGGAGGGTAAAAAAAATTGGGGTAGGGGTCAAAAACATTTTTTTTTCTTTTCTTAACTAAACATATTTCTATGTACGGGGAAAGATTAAAAAACCTTGGGGTGGAGTCAAAAAAATGTTTTCTCTTTTTTTAACTAAAAATATTCTTGGTCAGAAACAAAGAAAATCAATGCCTAAGAAATATTACT
Organism: Sepiola atlantica; assembly: GCA_963556195.1. Lineage (NCBI taxonomy): Eukaryota > Metazoa > Mollusca > Cephalopoda > Sepiida > Sepiolidae > Sepiola > Sepiola atlantica. The sequence continues at coordinate 98,781,632 of OY744517.1, forward strand.
GGGGCTTCATCGATTTACAGGTGAGCGTTCATTTCTAACGCCGAAGCCTAGCAACAATAGACGACCGTACGGAGGCTATTGTTGCTAGTAGTAGTAATAATAATAATAATAATAATAATAATAATAATAATAATAATAATAATAATAATAATAATAATAATAATATGAGGAAGAAGAAACAAAAACTTACATGAATGCAGGGAAAGGCAAACTGCTATAAATCTCTTACTCTTGAAATTGGTGCGAACTTGTTATTGTTATATTATGAGGGGCCATGTGTGCCTAAAAGCGTGTAGGCCCACCAGTTTTGATTGTGAGAGGAGTACACTAATAAAAGAAAAAAACACTGTCCAAATGAATGGACCGACAAAACCGGGATAGGAAATCAGACTGGAAACCCAAATTGCCAAACTTGGAAAAGAAGCAAATACCGTAAACACGATTAAAAAGAATAGGAAACGATGGAACAGCTAAAATCATGTTCATCAGGAAAGATAAATAAGAAACATAAAGAATTAAAACAAAAGATAGCAATAATAGAAGGAATCCTGAGACGATATAGATATAGGACCTTTGAAAACAATGAAAGCCAGTTTTACAAAAACAGAAACGGAGAATGAACAACAATAGCATAACCGGACGCGACAGAAACAAAACACTTCTAGAGCAAGATATGGGAAAAGCCTAAAAAAACAAAAACAATTCCAAGTGGCTGAAAAAATAAAAGATGAACTACAGGAAACAGAAATTAAAGAAGAAACGATTAATGCAACTCTAAGGATAATTGCAAACTTGAAAGCACGATGGAATACATGCATACTAGTTTAAAAAATGAACGACGTAACGTAAAAAGGATAGCGCAAAAACTGAAAAGATGTATCCACAAAATAGACGTACCAGAATGGATGACGAAAGGATACATAAAGATGTCAAAATGGGAACGATCCAAAGCAACTACAGACCAATAACCTGTTTACCAACAATGTGGGAAATCCTAACGGCACAACTGCGAGAACAAATCTACCAATCCCTGAACAATCGTCGACTGCCTTCAGAAGAACAATGATCTTGTATACATCGATCAAAAGATGTTGAAGGAGGTAAAAAGCAGAAAAAAAGAACATATGCATGACATGAATTGACTACAAAAAATCTCACAAACATGGATAATTGAATGTTTTAAAATATACAAAATACACGGCATGATTATTAATCTTATTAAAAAAGCAATGGAAACATGGAGACTAAAACTAAAAGCATGAAGACAACATAATAAGAGATAATAATAGAGAGAAACATTTTCCTAGGATACTCCCTATCACCACTACTGTTCATAATAGCCATGATGCCGCTGAACAACATACTCAGAAAATATGAGGCCAGATACAAGTTTGCAGACACAGAACAAAAAATAATCCATCTGATGTACATGGCCGAACTTAAAATATTGGCAGAAAGAAAAAAGGAACTCGAAAATCTGATTAATACTATCAGAATATTCAGTCAGAACATCCAACTAGAATTCGGTATCGAAATAGGTGGAGACGACAATAGGCATTGAACTCTCTAACCAGGAGGAGATGAGAGCGCTAAACGAACAACATAGCTACACATATTTGGGAGTTCTGGAAGCAGACACCATCAAATCTACAAAAATGAAAAAGAAGATTGGAAAAGGGTAGTAACGAAGAACAAGAGTACTCTTAGAAATAAAATTAGGCAGCATGAATCTAGTAAAATGAATACACACCTGGACAATATCACTAATAAGATACCCTGGACGATGTATGAGCTGAACAATTTTTTCATTAACATACGCCGATGATTACCTTGAAAATCATATCTGTCATGATTTTCGAGGTAATCAACGGCGTGTTTTTATAAATTGTTTCAATTTTACTTCATCGTGTCAAGTTGAGTTACATATGATTAGACCTCCTTATATTTCCCTCCCCTTCCTTTCGACGAGTATAACTTAAGTATGTTGTTATCTCTCCTCTGTGTCCCTCCATCTATCTGCATATGTTATTTTTTTTGACTGGTCAATACTTCTTTTTCCGTCATTTTCAATATGTAGTTCTCCTGTTAGCATTCTGAAGAGACCAAAAGGTTGAAATAAATTATACTGCCGACAACTACAATGTGAGTGATTTTTTTCTTTATATATTTTATTCTTGCTCTGATTTCGTAATTGAACTCTCATACTGGGATTTCTTACCAAAATTATTCACTTAAGCACACACGCACACACACACACATATATATATTATATATATATATATATATATATATATATATATATATATATATATATATACTTTTGTTTAGAAAGTTGAGTTTGTTTAAGATAACCATAGAAAGGAGTGCCCTTTTAAATATACACTTGCTCTACTACATGTGAACAAATGTAATTTAATACGGAATAAACAGCTTTTTCTGAAATACAAGAAAATATTTTGAATAAACATTTTTTTTGTAAAAAAACAACATATTCTCTTATTTATATATATGTAATATATATATATATATATATATATATATATATATTAATATATATGTAGTTATAACGCTATAATATTGAACAATTTATGTGTTTAAGGTTATGATGTCTTGATTTATTTTCGATAAGCAAGATTTGATTATGATATATATATATATATATATATATATATATATATTTATGTACATGTTAAAGGGGAAAACACTAGACACACAGAAGATAAAAGCTAAAAGCTATAAATTCATGTTCTGAATCCAGTTGGTTATACATCTGATGAGACCGATCTAGGTCGAAAAAAGTTATAATGTGTACAACCCGAATGTGTGTCTAGTTTTCCCTCTGTAAAATTAGTTAATGCTTATTTTAAATGTACAGTGAGCTCTCTTAGTCTGAGTCCCATCGAAATAATTCGAACCTGCACACTAATCTATATATATATATATATATATATATATATATATATATTAAAATAAACAGAGTTTGAGTATCCGAGAATAGTTTCCGAACCTCTTCAACTCCTCTTCAGGGAGTATATCCCTGAGAAGGAGCTGAAGTGCTTCTGAAACAATTGTCGGATACTCAAACTATGTTTATTTTGATATAAAAAGCTTTAATATATATTGAACACTTTTGAAAAGTATTGGTGTTGTTCATTTTGTTAATATCTGAACTTAATTAATTAATAATAATTGTTATGGTGCCGTACCTACCTACGAATAACTAATGGACTCGTCCACCTTATAAATACGGGAAGCACGTGACACTTGTTCTCTTCTTCCCAGGCAAACCGGCAATGGCGGTTGAGAGCACATCTCCTTGTATCTCTTTTCTTTCTATTATATAATATATACCTTTGTTGATTTAAACCATGTGTTCCTGTGCCATTCATTCGGCCTTACCCAGGTCCACTACAATAATATATATATATATATATATATATATATATATATATATATATATATATATATATATATATATATATATCATTAATCTTATGTACACTGACATGTACAAAATCGGCGACACTGGCATGTCGATGTTATCGATCAACAGCTATTATGAACTGAGATCTAATCAGGAGGAGTTAAATTCCGATCTTAACCTGAGATCATATTTGGAAAAATGAATGTAAGTATATATATATATATATATATATTTATATATATATATATATATATATATATATATATATATATATAGAGAGAGAGAGAGAGAGAGAGAGAGAAAGATAGATAGATAGATAGATATATAGATAGATAGATAGATAGATAGATAAATATAGTTGAAGGCAAAAAGAGCGAGAAAGAAATGCTAATTTACTTTATATCGAGAGAGGTCGAGATGAAATCCTACGGCTGTCAACACAGATTATCTCGCTGCCCCGACATTCTCCACAGATACTAATTAGGCGCAATGCGTGTAAAGACCTTCGGAAGTGACTGTCTAGACTGGAAGTCGTCTTAGGCGCTTAATTTGTAGCTTTTAGCTTTTTTGTTTCATATTAAATTACTGATACTACGTTTAATAATGATTAAAATAATTACTTTTAATTAAACCTTCCTGTCCTCATCACACACTTGATATTCGTTTCATTTCTATACCCCCGGGAAATGATCTTAGATTTTCTTTAGCTCTCAATAATATCTTCTTTTATTCTCTCATTTTCGTTTCCTTTCATCTTTAAATCAATATAATTATTTTACTGTCATCTATGTATGTATTATGTTGCTTCCAAGAGCATCCTTTATTTTGTAGTTGTAACTTTAGTAAAAGATACACAAAATATGTTAGGTCTCTCAACGATCAGTAGTATTCAAATTACGTTAACAATTAATGACTACGTTTGTGGAATTCGGTGATAATTATTGTGGTACTTAATATAGTTTGAAATGCGATCTATTGCTGACATCTAAAAACCAGTAGTAACGGGTTTGCAGAAGTGTAGTACCATGCCCAGTTTGTCTCCAGGCGTGTCCTAGACAAGTCTCTAATCACGCTAGTAGTATTTTGTTTACCTCCTCTCTAGGAGGTTAGACACACATTCAGGTGTGGGTTTTGATGAAAGTGTTTCTGTGGAACAAACTGGATTCGAACCCGACACATCCAGGTCCTCAGTCCGCGTCGTTAACCACTTAGCTACCGTCGAAAATATAGCTCTTGTCTAGTGAATGTCCGTATGTGACTGGTGAAGAGACACTTAATTCTCGGGGGTGACCTATCAATATGCATGGACATAGACAGACAAAACATCCTATGATTCGGGTGGTAGCCGTAATTCCAGTTGCGCTCAGAAAAAAAAACTGGTGATCCGGTTCTTAGAACAGCATGGCTTCGCAGATTATTATATAAAGTTGACATTGGGAAAACATAACTGCTCCAATTAGTAGAGTATCATGAACTATATAGAGTCTAGACTGACGAATATTATACATTAGATTAAACATCGTATAACCATCAATTGATGGATTACTAAATACAAGATGATAAGAAAAGGACAACCCCGTCACTATTTATTCCATGAAAATACAGATTAATCCTACCCTCGAGTTGATTATGAGCAACAACTAATTAGCAACATTTAGATATTTGCAAATAACTGTTATTTGGCAGCACGTAAAACCTCAGGAATATACGCCTGAGTTTCCCAATATATATCAATGGATCAAATATGCTACAGTAAAAGAAAGGGTTATGGCATTTTAGCCTCATTTAAAATTAAATGTACTCACCATTGTTGCGTGTCACATCTTTTATCGTATTCCTTTTTTATATACGAATAAGTGATGTGTCTATTTAGAGTTGTACAAAACGAGATCTTATGTACATTCTACTCTTTGTTAGGTTTTACCTCGTGTGAGCCTATCGACTATGAATGCGTCTTTCCACTTTAGCAGATAATTCGATAATTGTTTTTCGAAACTGATTTCGTTTGCGCCAAATGTGTCAGCTAAAGTGCTAATGCTTCAACACAATGTCAGTTTTAAACGTTCAATGGTGTACGATTAGTTGAGCACAACTTTCTCTTCTGCAATAAGGAAGTTGTATTGTTTAATATATGTCCTAGTAGTATTAATACGTAAATAAAAACATTAGATACGATATTGTTCCGACGCGTCATAAACTATTCTATTGTGTTGGACAATATATCCTAGGCCGATGATGCAGCCTGACATAGTTTTGGACGAAAACATAGTCATGCAGTTTGTATTGCGTTATTAAGGTTCATTTAAAATATGTCAGTCTTAGTTTACAGATGTCCGCCTTACAAGAGGGTGGACTTTGACACGTTTCTTAACAAAAAAGACGCTACGGCAAATGTAAGACATTGCCTCGTGCACTGCGCATCTCATTGTGTATGTTCCCATGGAAATAGTTTCTATATACCTCTATTGTATAGAAACAATATGTTCTGTATTAATCTATGTCTAACATGCTTTTTTATTGTATTCATAGTTTGTCGTCGATTAACTATCATGGAATGAAATCGGGTTGCCTCCCACGTTCTTTTTAATCGTTTTTGGTTATTGTTGTGGAGTACAAATCACCCCTATTGGAGAACTGATGGTATCAACCAAGTATAATAAATACCACTGGTTGCAGAGACTCAGAGAGACTTTCATACCATGTTTTACCGCATGTTATGAACCTGTTCATCTCCTACCACATTAGTGACGTTCTGTATCGCTTTATGATAAATACATTGATATATTTTAACCCTGTCACTATTTGTGGTGTATTTCTTTGTGACCCGAGTCTACAACAGTTATTTATTCGTGTCTGTATACTCAACCAATACGCAGCGAATCATGGCTGTCTTTACGTGCGTCGAGCACTCATTTTATGTCTCTACCCATGCGTTGCTAACTTGATGAAATAGAATATCAACTATGCAAATTGTTGAAAACAATAACTGTCTGGCGGCTCTTGTAAGTTAGCTTTTATCTGATTCGAGGAGTTAGCGATTGATCAATACGAGAAAGCCAACTAAGAAATAACGCATTCAGGATTATCACACGTGTCAACAGATCACATGCGACACTAAGCTGCGTATTTCGACCAAGTTATATTGTTTACTACATTAAGGTAAACTATCTAACATTTCTTTCCTTAAGGTGTTGTTCAGCCTCTCTTTTACGTATAAAAACTTGGCGCGACGAAGGTTATTTTGAACACAAAATGAGTGCTTTTATGTCATAGCTAGTTTTGACAGATGGTTGAGAGCATCTTTAAATCATTGTAGATTTAGTCAAGACGTAAAAAGGGTTACATTATATCATACTAAACAACCATATTTTAATGCAATTCAAACGGAGATTTCTACGAGAAGGTTTTGGGCAACTGGGAGTAATAAGCAACATCCTATGTACACATATATACTTACACCAACACATATACATAGCTATCTGTCTATCTAACTATACATGTATCTATCTATCTCTTTCTCTCTCTCTCTCTCTCTCTCTTGCTATCTATCTATCTATCTATCTATCTCTATATATATATATACGTATACATACACAAAAATTAACCTATATATTACACACAAGATTGAACGGCGGCTAAGTGATTAACGACGCAGACTGGGCACATGTGCCAAGTTCGAATGCAGGTCGTTCAACAGAACTACTTTCATCAAAACGTACACTTCACTTTGTGTTAAACTTCCTGGCATTAAGGTAAATAAAATACTACAGTGTCACAGATAATTCCAAACACTAGAAAACACTACATATACATATACATATACATAAACATAGGTATATGGCGAATGGAAATAACAGGGGTATACGCTGGCTTCCGATGGAAAAGGGTTGAAGAAAGTGTCTACGGATGTCTGAAAGAGATACAACAATTTTTTTTTCATATTAATTTCAGACTTTTCTTTTTTTCATATTAATTTCAGACTTTTCTTTCATCATATTATAATCATTAACATAATACAGACTATTTGAAAAATAATTTATTTGATTGAAAATAATAAATAAAATAGAATAATCTTTTTTTTTCAAGAAATAATGTTTTTGAGCAACGGAATGTGATTTTTTTTCAATGTTGTTTTGGAAATATTTAGTGAAAATAATGTTTTTAGCCAAATATTTTATTGAACGTCATAATAATATCGTATCCAATACAGTATATTGCCGAAGAAATTTATTTTCATTCGGCGGCGCCACAGAAATTCCTGACCATTGAAGTTTTCCGGGCTAGTCCCGCTCATCACTTTAAATTTTAATTTGCAATGAGCCCAGCTTCCTTCCACACGGTTTGTGTGGATTGTAGGTTCGTCGGGATCCAAAAAGTTGTATGTGTGGTGGACCACAAAATGATTCGGTAGGGCATGATAGGCTCGCCAACCATCCGTTATGATGCGGATACCTGGGCGAACATATCGCCGAATTATGGGTAAAAGAGTTTCTGCATCTCTCTTGTCGACTGGTACCATCATCGTCGCATTCGTTTCTCGCTCGACCATGCCGAAAACCCATTGACCTTCTCGAAATCTACCGCGGTTATATTTGGGGTTCATAAATTTATACTCGTCAATTTCAACGGTTCTCCCAGGTCCACACATCTCAACGGGATTGTCGACCAAACACATGGTGCAAAGTTCGCGTTTTTTGAAAACAATCGAATAAAAACAAATAAATTATTAGTCTGTATTATTTTAATTATTAGAAAAGTCTGAAAATAATCTGAAAAAAAAATTGTTGTATCACTTTCAGCATCCGTAGACACTGTCTTCAACCTTTTTCCACCGGAAGCAAGCTTATACCCCTGTTATGCCTATTCGCCAGATATATATATATATATATATATATATTGAAAATACAAGAAGAAAGTCAAAGACCATCTTATATTTTAATATTTGATAGAATGCATCGACAATGTTATTTTTAAATTTTTAAAAATTGTTATTGATATTTTAATATTTTATATTTTTTAGATAGCTATCAATTCGAACATTGAATGGCGTAGAATGATTCTATTCCATTCGAGTTTTACTTATTAATCATGTTCTAGACAAAAACAGGTAACCACAAAAAGCATGTTACTTTTTCGTTTGGAAAAAAAGGTGAGGACTCATCATAGCCTTTCTTATCTCAAAGGTGCGTTCATTGGAATTCAGTTACTTACAAAAATGACATATATATATATATATATATATATATATATATATATATATATATATATATATATATATAAGGGATCAAGTCATTATATTTTGCGTTCCTAGAGTTCCAACAAGTCAAAGTTGTCGTTCAATCGTTTCCAAAACATTTTGGAAATACTTTATTTTATTTATACTTTTAAAAATAATCTTTAAAGATTGTCCAAAAGAGTCTTCATCAGCGCATGCATCGACACGTTATAGAGAAAAAGCCCCAAAAAATCACTTAGAAAACAAAAAGCAAAAACATCAGGAGAACCAAGGACGGATAGGCCAAAGGGAAGACAAGCAGAGTAACAGACTAAAAAGCCTTCCGACCCTCCTCCACGTAGTATTGCCAGTTCGCAGGTGTACTCTCTATACACACGTTTGATTTACGTCTTATACCCTCCGTTTTATGGGCTGTCAAAAAGCTCTAATGCAAAGTTCCGAATACGTTCGTGTAACACTCTCGACTAGTCTTCTATCTGTGCCCGCTTCTAGGTACATAGAGATCTTAATTTCCCTAAATTACGTGACAGTTTCCGTGGGCCGAGTGGATATGGCTTACTCTGTGTACCGGGTTCGCGCCTCCCGACCGTCTGAAATTGTTACTTCCCTGCACTGATGAGAGCAATAGGTATAAATAATTTAATATTTATTTATAAATATTATATATATATAAGTGTATATATATATATATATATATATATATATATATATATATATATATATATATATTTGTGTATATATATATTTGTGTAGGTATATATATATATATATATATATATATATATATATATATATATATATATATATATATATATATATACATATGAATTGGGGTGAAGATGCTGATAATATCACAAGCAAACTTATAGTAAGGGATAAAATCACATATTTGCAAATCGATGGGAATATAAATTTTCGAAAAGATTCTGCCTTTAGTTCTCTTCAAAAGTTAATCGAACATCACGCATTGCATTCGACATGACGTATATTCTCAATATTACAAATTAAACTATATGTATATGTGTTGTCAGAAAAATCTGTGCAATCGGTTTCCTACATATAGATGTAAATTTACACGAACGTTAATCTCTCTCTATCTCTCTATATATATATCTATTTTAATATTATATATATATATATATATATATATATATATATATATATATATATATATATATGTATATATATACATGTGTGTGCTAAACACTTGAATTCACATGTGTTTCGTTGTTTCTACGATATATCAGCGTGGCTTTATCAAGCGAGATTAAAGGCCGCGAACCTAATTGCCGGCGTTAAGTGATTTACTAACATGCTTAAAAGGAACAGTTATTGGAGCTCGAATAATATCGTATATGAAAGGAGCTATTCATTTGTTTATATTTTTACAAAACTGATAATCGAAGGTACTCAATTAATTTTACTTAAGAATGTTGCTTTATTGCTTCGTGGAAATTATCATTTTTTAACCCGGTTGATTCAAACACACACACATACACACACATACACATATGTATATATATATGTAATATTTATAATTATATGTTGCCTCTAAGCTTAGTTGGGCAGTGTAGTGAGTAGTATTTACACAACCGTCGTCGTAGCTGTAATGCATGTTCTTTCATTATTTGAACCCTGGTGAAGACAGCTGCATATAATCGGTTGTAACTCTCGCTGATTTATCTAGTTGATCATAGTGGCTTCGTTGATTAGGATTTCTGAATTTTAGTTAGAACATGACACGTGTTCCGAGGTTTTGAATACTGCGACTGGTATGCATACTTTTCTCGTGACTGATGATTGCTGAAAGGATGATACATATACGTATGTGTGTAAACATATTTATGGTTATTTGTCGCCACAAATCTAGACTAGGCACTGTAGTGAGTATTATTAACATAGATGTCGTCGTAGCTTCAATGGATATTCCTTCATTAGTTAAACACTGTTGATTACAACTGCCTACAGTAGGTTTAAACTTTCGCTGATGTATATAGTTATTTATAGTTCTCGAGAGGGTTAGGACGTCTGAATTTTAGTTAAAACATGAATTGTGTGACGGAGGTTCGAATCGTGCGACCGGTATTAATAATTATATCTACATTGACGATCCTGGAAACGTAAGGATGAAATGCATACGTACGTAGATAAACAAACATTTTTAATTTATATATATATATATATATATATATATATATATATATATATATATATATATATATATATATATATATATAGCACTAGATGAAGTGAAAGAATAAAATAAGGTGCGAATCGAATTTTATTAGCATTCAATGTTCTAGCAAAATTCTTTAAAGTCCTTAACTCATGAGTTTTCTTAAAAAATCTTCTCCTCAGAGGGCCATTACCGCAATGACATTACTGCAGGTAATAAAATTAAACTTTGAAAACATATGCAAAAACATTTACATAAAAATACATGAAAGTATATAAAACATCCAATATATCGGCCCAAAACATATTTTTAGCTAAACTTATACAGTTCATCAAAGTCATAAAGTTTAAAACAGCTTCAAGAAAGATATCAAAGAGGTTGATTAAAAAACAATCCAGGTGGTGAATGGTAGTCCAAAAACGAAAAAGTTATGCAGGTTGGAAATGTGCTTGCTATCGATGCAGTAGATGACAGTGAAAAGTGTATCCAAGGTGTATGCAAAATAATAAAACGTTAGAAAAACTCAAATCATATGAAAAGTTTATTTCACTTTATCTAGTGCTATTAATTCTCCATACAGTATATTAAGCTTCAGTTTTATCCGGATGTTCACTAATTAAAGATATTAGTTGCCTCTTATATCTTTTGTTGTATTAACTTTATATATATATATATATATATATATATATATATATATATATATATACATACTAGCCAAACGTACCCGCTCCGGGCAACAATTAATCGAGGATAGGGGATGGGCCGTATAGTTTAAAAATATAGTCATGTTTGCATTTTTAAATATTCATTTACCAGTGTATTTCCCTATTGTTACCCAACCCTTGATTAAAAAAGGAGAGGTTGTATGTAAGTTAAGGGTACAGAAATATAATATGTTAAGCAATATGTAAAAACAAATGAAAAAATACATAATTTTTCGTAAAAAAATAAGAAAGTGTACAATTCAATTCCATGCAGGTGGAAAGAAAAAGGGTAACCCCATTTAAATTCAGACTGCGTGTGCGTGCTTTTTTAAAAATATATATTGTGAGGGAACAGAGTGATTTTTTAAAAATAAACTAAGCTTAAAGATGGCAAAACGTTAAAATTAAATCAATTTTAACTTTCTTCTGAAAACTTCATTGTGATAATTCAATAAAAAATATAACAACTATTTAGAACAACGTGTAGTATATGTTCAGATGTTACACTTTGTATATTCTGTCCTTGGCCAGTGAAAGAGAAGCCCTTCTAGACTGAGGCAAATTAAATGCGTGTTACAAACCAGAGTTTATGGGGAGCTGGATTACTTCACATTTAAAATCGACTTGGTGTCTACATCTGCTCTCGTGGGGAGGCAAATAAATAGGAATATCTGTTTCGGTCTGTTTCTTTACATTGTGTACGTTTTTAGCGTCCCTAATTATTTTCTCAAAACGCCGATATTCTATGCGATTATTCGATTTTTTATTTTAAATTTAAATTACAATTTAAGATGTAGTAACAACTATTAATACAGTTTCAATTTAATATCGAATAATCGTAGAGAATGACGGTATTTTGAAGATAATTTAGGTCGCTTAAAACATACACAAATTTAAAAAAAACAAAATAAATTTAAAAAACAAAGGAATGTTAAATGGAAAATTAGTCGACAAACTTCAATGTTACAATTAGAACTTAGTTGAAATGTTTCCATTTCTAGACTTCATCAGAAAAATATTACTGTGCGCAGTATTTGTTGTTGTAGTCGTACTGCCAACAAAGATGATTGCGAAAAACAGTTGCTATTCCAATTACCTCCCTTGAAAATAATTCAAAGAATTTTAAGAAACGTTTTCGTCATTTATCTTTTGTATTATTAATTTATTTCAATTAATTACTGTTAATATCGACAAAACTATTACATATATATAGGAGAAATAGCCAACTAAAATTAGAAATAAATCATACCAAACAGTAAGTTATTATAAAAAGTTTAAACATTAATGATGCAAATTAACTTCTGTTTGAATCTTAAATCTCTAGTATATATAGCGTATTACCTTGAGAAATCTTGTATTATTTACTTAAACAAGCCGCGCGTGCGTGGTCCCCCTCTGTATGTGACTCGATCTGGCGAGTGTAAAATGCAATAACTTTGGGCAATTTGGGTCATTTTTTACCCCCCTTTGACCCCTTTGGGGCGCGAACCAGATTTTTTTCTGAGGTCAAGGATGCTCATTTTATATCCAGAACCATTGGCTTTACATTTTGGCTAAGTTTCAGAAAAACTGAATGGATGGATCACACGTTATGGGAGAAAAAAGTTCATTTTTTGCCCTTATAGGGGGCTTTTGACCCGTGGGGGCGCGAAACAAATTTTGTCCAAGGTCAGTGATACTTATTTTCTATTAGAAACAATTGCCTTCATATTTTGGTCAAGTTTCAGAGAAATTGAATGGATGGATGAAAAGTAATGGGGCAAAAAATGTCATTTTTTTGCAATTTCGGGGCCTTTTGACCCCCTGGGGGGGCTAACCAGATTTTTTTTTCAAAAATCGGAGAATGTCACCTTCTGACCAAAGTTACAACTTCATGCAAAATTTCAGAGAAATTCAATGGATGGTTGCGGAGAAAAATCCGGACGGACTGACGGACGGACGGACGGACTAACGGACGAACATGCCTCAAAACATAAATCAGGGGACCAATAATATAGAGCAAGTTGTATGTAATGTTCTTATGATAGATGAAAAACATGTTTGTATTTATTTATTTAGATAAAGAGAAAGGGATTAAGACATGGAATCAATAGTTTTTTGCTTTCATTTTTTTGTTAAACTCAGTGATATCGATTATTGCAGATACAATATGTTTCCAATATTTAATCTTTTGTAAATCTATCAGCAAAATTTTACAAAATAGGAACAGCTAGTTGAATGATAATTTTATCATGAAAAATATGAATGAACTGGTTTTTCAGATACCAAAATGCTTGAATTTTTGTAGACTAGATGTGTATTTTTTTCTGAACAAAAAAAATAGTAGCCAAACTTAGTATGGCCACACAAAAGAGTTCCGTATAGTATTGCTATTATATCAATGCCCATCAACAAGAGAGTATAAATAATCTTTAATTACTTACATATAACCTAATTTGACACAAATTATAGATGAAAGTAATTGCCCCCAGCCAAGTAGACATTTTCTTGGCCCCAGTCGGCTTAAACCACGCCCACTAAAGCAGGAACATCGTTTTAGGCATGGCGTCTCTAGTCAGTGAAGCGTGATCGCAATTACAGAGTCAAGAGAATCGTGGCTAGGAAAAATTATCGATCAATATAGACCCGTAAATATTATTTGCTGCAACACTCTGAGTTAATTCTCCTTTTTTTGTATATCTGAGAGACGGGGCAGCTTTTAGAAACTGTCCTACAATACAATGGTTTCTCAGCATTTCAACACACGATTAGATCTTTTAATATAAAAATAAAATCGCTAAATCAGAATTATTTGATTAGCTGATTTTTTAGCTCCGACCGAATGTCGACAAAGACTTGAATTCTGATCGACGGTGTGAATTCTCTTATTAGTTTTTATAGGTAACTATCTAAAGGGCATATATCCGCTTTGCAATAGATTACAGGTATCATCTGAAAATATATCACCCTAATCATTCGTGTGGAAAGACAATAAATGCTCGGGAGAAAGTAGTGAAGCAAATGCTGCGAAATTTTAAACTATCGTTTATTCGACCGTAATAACCATGCGAAAAACGTGCTATACGCGTTTCTCTGCCGTCTTTTGAAAAATTATCTTATTTGTCCAGCTTTTTTGTTCATTTGCTTTTGACACGTTTAGAATGATTTGACGAAAAATCGAAAACTTCGTGAAACCTATGGGACATTTATTAATTTTTTAATATTAATACAAAAAGACCATTAGAAAAATTGAAACAATAAAAAAAGTATAATTAAACAGACGAAGTCTGTTATTTTAACAATATTTGCATATATATATATATATATATATATATATATATATATATATATATATATACATATTATTACCTAGGGATATCGATGTTTAATAATTATGCAAAATTAAGTGCCGAACGATTGTTATTCTTACCTGTCGTAGAGTAAACACGGTTTCAAAGTCACTACCGACTCGTAGTTTAGTATTCTACTCTTCGGCCACCACTAATAAGGACGGAAATTAACACAAAATACACTATATATACGTAAAATATACACTCTATACATGTCAAAATAGTGTTCAACAAAATAATTAGAATATAGTATCCATGCCATAGTATGATTGCTTATTATTTAAACCTCTAAGAGCCGCCAGTTTTTGCAATAAATGGGTTATAAAAATATGATTAATGCATATTCATTATTATTACATGCATGCATCGATATTTTATGCTGATGCAATTATCAGTGTATGGGAGTGTTAGGAATGAACCCGGTTTCAAAGTAACCACATATATATACATATATATATACATAATATTAATATTAAATTAAAGATAAGCGATGTATCATTTAATAATGACCTATCATGATGATATACAGCTCAATATATTAAACTAAGCAATCAATTCGAGAGATGAAGGCTGAAAATGATAAAAAATGTATAGATACAATATTTATTAAATATTAAAACACTTTGAATTCTGATGTTTTAATAAATATTGTGTCCATAAAATGTTTTATACTTATCCTTCATCTCTTTAAGTATATATATATATATATATATATATATATATATATATATATATATATATATATATATATATATATGGAATGTTTGGATGCAAAACGCGATAAATCCAATTCGTTTAAACTGAGACATGAAAAAATAAAAGGACGAATACATTAAGACTAGCCTTTGACTAAAAGCTTATTTTAACTGAAAACAAAATAAAATTATGCCGGTATCATATCATGTAAAACATAAATTTCGGATGTAGTCGAGAGTTGAAAGGCAACACCTTTTGTAGTGATAGTTTCGTAATTTTGCAAAAAGCGTTTATCGCGTTTTGCATTCAAACTCTTCTTATATATATATATATAGTAAGTTATCAAAATATATTATGCCAATTAAGCTACACATAGGACTTCGCGTTTCATCCCCGAAGGTAATCGTCAAGCTCGAATACCTGACGATTTCTTCCGGGAATTAAACGCGGAAGCCTCTGTGTAGCTTACTTGCCATTAATATATTTTCATTACGTACTACCTAGCTGTACTCACAATACTGAAAATTGATAGATAAAAACTTATTTCTACTTATAACATTTTGGTGGATACATGAAATAGTATATATATATATATATATATATATATATATATATATATATATATATATATATATATATATATATATAGAATAATATGAAATGAAATGATAAAATAAGGTTCGAATCAAATTTTATTAGAATTCAAAATTCAGGCAAAGTATCTCAACGTCCTTAACTCATGAGTTTTCAAAGATAATTATTCTCCTCAGAGGACCTAGATTTTCCCTAAAAGACCATAAGACTAACTTTCAACAAAACCCATCAATACGGTTTATTTGCCCATCAAAATCTGACCTTGGCATAATCAGTAAACAAAATTATAGATAGGGTAATTCAAGCCATCAGAAATACAATTTTCTTTTCGTTGTGGTAATCTTCAGATAACGTAATTGAATGGTTTTTGAACCTTAAGGATAAACATAGATTAAGTTTTATAACTTTTGACATATTACCAATATATTTCCCCAATTCTGTTAAATAAAGCTCTAAATTTAGCGAAAGATAATTCAGACCTTACTTAGTTGGAAATTAAACTTATTACTCTGGCCAGAAGATCTATTCTCCAATTCGAGGGCAAGTTATGGACTAGAAAGGACACCCCCAACGACTTCGATATTACTATGGGAGCCTCGGATTCTGCTCAAGTTACTGATCTAGTGGGTTTATTCCTCTTAAATGAAATCAAACAAAAGTTTAAAAATATAAAAGGTTGCCTATACAGAGAGGCCTAGAAGGTATAGCAAATCAATTGAAGCCTTGCATGATCTTTTCGGAAATTTCGGCCTATCCATAACTGTTGATCCTGAGAGAAAACTTATAACTTCCTTGATATAACCCTTAACCTCAATGACTGATTATATAGCCCCTTCCATAAACCTAATCTAACTCTTTTTTATGTACACAAACTAACCACCCGAAGGCTATAATCAATTCAATAGTCCCGTCGGTTTCTAATAGAATATTTAGGCTTTCCGCTAATAAAAACATTTTTAACCAAAACGCACAATTTTATAACAATGCCTTGCGTAACTCAGGATATTCTAAAAAAATAACTTATAACCAAAACAAACAGGATGATACAACTGTAAATATTATTACACACAATATGACTACTAGTAATAGGAGCCAGACCAAAAGAAATGTAAATAACTATAGACCTCAGAGGCATTCTTTCATACATGATGAGAATGAGCAACATATAGATAGTCCCACACCGACCTCACGTAAACGCCTTAGAAGGAAACACAACATTTGGATTAACCCACCTTTTAATAACAACGTTTACACCAATATCTCTAACGAATTCTTTAAAATATTAGAAAACTGCTTTAAATACCCACATAAATACAGCTCCATACTTAATAAATACTCAATAAAAATGTCCTATTCTATTATGCCTAACATAGCCCAAACAGCACAGCAAATAGCAAACAAAAATCTATCCAATCTAATATTAATTGTTCCAATCCTATAAATATATGCAACCGCAGGCGTACCAATGATTGCCCATTGGATAATAGATGCACATATTCTGACATTGTGTATGCTTGTAACGAAACTGAACTGAATAATTCTACAATGAACCCTAAAGATCACATAAATGCAGCCCCTAATAAAACTCCACAACTGAGCATTGCGACTAATTTGCACCAGAATATACCTAATTATCCTACTATCCATCTTCCACCTCTGCAAGTCGATAATGACCTTCCAATGGTAGTTAACAATAACGCTAACAATAATATACAATCAATTAACCAACCTAATCCATATCATGAAAATACAGTAAATAGAATTAGACCAATGAATAGGAATATAAATGGCTCAGGAACAATAGTAAATCCTTAGATACACACTTATATTAAGGCCACAGCAAATTTAATTAAAACCCGCATATATATGCATAATTACTCCTGTAATAACGATGTCGGCAACAACAAAACATCACTGACCACTTTAGTTAAAAACTTAAGATCCAATAATATTCCACACAATATTAAAAAAACAAACTCCTATAGCCCGGGGTCTAGATCTTGCGGTCTATGCAATTCAGAGCCGTAATGATAACTACTGCACCTAAACGTTTAAATATGATCAATTCTAGAAGTGAATTAGTCTCCAAATGTCGACATAGAAGGAAATTCAAGTATGCACAGTGGAAACCACCACCAAATCCACCGTAGTTGATTGATTGAGTGTCGGGACCGGGGGTGTCCAGTTTTGGAGATGTGTTCGTTAAATACTCCCTGCCTAAAAGGTTTAGACTCTAAAAATGCCTATATATCCCTTTAAATTGTGTAAGTTGTAAAAGTCTAAATATTTAAATGTTTAAACTCTAAATATTTTACAATTTCTTAATTAGGAAAAATTAATTCTTAAATTAAATTTCTTGAATAAAATTTCTTAAACTTCTTAATTTGATAAAATTAAATCTTAAATTAAACTATTAAATTATTAAATTCTAATTACTTTAATAAATTCGTAATTATTAATTTCATAGATCTTCTAAATTATTTGTTAGGGAATGATCTGTGAAATTTGTTGTTTTATGCTTAGGCCAGACAATTAGGATAGCTACGTGAAATGGGAGGGCAATTAGAGGTTTTGACCTAAATTTACACACCCTTCCTGTTTGAGCTAGACTTATGATTTGACCCAGACAAGTAATATCCGGTATAAGTTGAATTGATTTAATATATGTGTCAGTGTGTGGTGACGTTTTCTTCTTTGTTAACTTCGAAATATAACATCCGCTCGGATAACGTCGTTTTTAAAAGAAAGCAGTCTGCGACTTTATTGTTGTGTTCTGATCGGCGAGAAGAGGTTCTGTTTACTTGGCTTGCCGGAGAGTGATTACTTCCAAATTTAACACTATTCATTGGAATAATCTTTATCGGACCCGGAATAAGAAATGGCCGAATATATTGACTCAGTTTGATTTAATTCTATTCAAATCGGATTTAGCGGATTTTCCATTTAACCAGCGAATTTTGGTTTGTGCTACTCCGATCAAATCATTTGAATCATGAATTTTGAACATCATGATTTCAACACAAAGTGAGTTAATTGAACTTTTTTATTTGATTTGGTTCATTTATCATTGTATTAGTTAACATAGACATTGGATGCATTTTTCACTGTAATTTACTGCATCGATTGCGGACGCTTTTCCCGACTGGATAACTTTTCGGTTTTTCAGTTTTTTCAATTTTTTCGCTTTTGGACTGTCACTCAATACCTGGATCAATCTTCAATCAACCTCTTGGATATCTTTCCTGAATATGTTTTAATTTGTAGTACTTGGATGGATTTTATAACTTTAAACATAAGTATGATTTTGGCTTGATATATTTGATGTGTTATGTACGTTTATGTATTTTTGTATATATTTTTATATATTTTCAAAGTGTAATTTGATCACCTGCAGTAACGTCACTGCGGTAATAGTCCTCTGAGGAGAAGAATTATCTTTGAAAACTCATGAGTTAAGGACGTTGAGATACTTTGCCTGAATTTTGAATTCTAATAAAATTTGATTCGCACGTTATTTTATTATGTCATTTTATATTATGCTATTAAGGCTCTATCCAGTATATTGAGCTTCAGTGTTTATCCGGATGTTTCACTAACTAAAAGATATTAGTTACCTCTTATATCTTTTATTGGATTAACTTCATATATATATATATATATATATATATATATATATATATATATATATATATATAATGGTAATAATCCAGGTAAAAACGTCCACACGGTGGTAATCCAAAGAATTTCAACCGGGTTGATAAAAGGTGCTCAATATCAAATAGAGCTTTATATATGATTATTTTTATTTACACAGACATGTACAAAATCTGCGACACTGGCATGTCGATGTTATCGATGAACAGTTATTATAAACTGAGATCTCATCAGGCAGAGTTAGAATCCGATCTTAACCTCAGATCATATTTGGAGAGAATGAAGTGGAGAGAAAAAGAAGAAGAAAATAAATTTAGAATTTCAAAATTTAGAGAGTCACGTGATTCAGGGCCGTTTAAATTTAAAAAGTCGGTAAACTCCAAAAAAATTAAAAACTATAAATCCAGAATTAGTAACACATTTGAGTAACAACCCCTTGCCCCCTCCCCCATCACGGCTGATCTAGGGGCACACACGCACGCACACACACTTATATTACAGCTGACTTGAAAATTCGCTTATGCGCCTTGAGTTTAAAATAACTGTCGATTTTTTTACTAATTACCTTGCATGTTTGTTTCCTCCCCACCTTTTTCCTCTCTTGGTCTGAATCAACAGACGTGTTCACTTCTCTATATGTCTATCTACCTATCTACTCTCTTCATTATATGTCTCTCTTTCCACTTTATTTGATTTTATTTCATTTCATTTATTTATGTGTTTGTTTGTTTTAGATTTTAGATTTTAGTTTTTAACTTTTTAAATTTTAACGGCCCTAAATCACGTGACTCCTTAAATTTTGAAATTCTAAATGTCTTTTCTTCTTCTTTTTCTCTCCACTTTATTCTCTCCAAATATGATCTGAGGTTAAGATAGGATTCTAACTCTGCCTGTTGAGATCTCAGTTTATAATAACTGTTGATCGATAACATCGACATGCCAGTGTCGCAGATTTCGTACATTTTGTACATATATATATATATATATATATATATATATATATATATATATACCACCCCAAACACTCGTCACAAATATGATGAGGCGTTGCTCAAAACGACGATATACTATAAGCAAGCTAATTTTGACTCGATCAGAGATCACATCAGCGACGCCCCATGAAGTAAAACCATATCACTCCCTGCTGATCATGCGCAAATGAGTAACCGAATGGGTCAACGCTGGGATTAAAGCATATGTTACATTTACACACGAATTTTTTGTCTGTTTATGGTGTAGACCATTTTGCCAATCATTTGCTGAATCATACAATGCAATAACTTCTTTCACCTTGGACACTTTTGAAATATACTTCATTACCTAGGGAGTATCTTATGTTTACACCTTTTTTTTAGACAATTTCTTCTTCGGATATGGTATCAATTTCTCGAAAATTGATCGTATTTTCCTTGCGAATATAAGTTCCGTAAAGGACCTGTTCGAGTCGTTTTTTACCATTAAGAGTCACCCTATGAATTGCTAAACATTTCTGGATTATTTTTACGTCCGTGCCTATATATTTATTTTTTGTAAGGTACGCTTTAACGTGTCAACACATTTTTCGGCCTGACCGTTCGATCTGTTCGATCTAAGTTGATGTACTTGTGTAGTAATGTGTTCAATTTCCAAGGAATACAAGAATATTCTGTCCTGTTAACGCCATACAATTGTCGCCGACCAGTGTCCGGTGGACCTCGAAACGACTGCAAATTTCATTTAATGCACTTATGGTGTTCTTAGATGTAGGATGCTAACACTTGAAAATATCAGGCCATTTCGGGAAAGAGTCCACCAAGATCAAGTAATAATATCCATTAATCGGTCCAGCGTAGTCTATATATGTAGACGTGGCCACAGCTAATCGGTTTTCGGCCAATGATTCATTTTGTCTGAAGGCGCCTTTGCAGCCAATTGACAACCTCGGCATAGTTTTACCAAACTTTCTATTGCCTTGTCTATTCCTGACCATACACAGATGGCCGGTATGAAATATTTTCGGCATAACTTCACATAAAGATTGAGGTATTACAATATTATCTGCGTTGTGTTATCGCATATTGAGAAAGGTGAAGTCTGGGTTCCCTTTTTCTCTCTTAAGTTCAATCTTGTCTGGTTCTTTTATTTTAAATATAAAATTATATTTTTCGCCTTAATTTTTTATATGTTCAATTTTTACAAGTAATTCAACAGACCAGAGATTTCTGTGTTCTCTTTTAGTGCTGCTATAACAGCCTCTTCTAAAATTTCTAAATTTTTGCGGAGTAATCTTCACAGTCCATCTGCATTCCCATGTTTTTTTGATGCGATGTATTCCATGCTAAAATTATAGTTCAGTAGGGTTGCATCACATCGCTGTAAACGGTTACCAGTGTTGGTAGGACTGCCTTTTTTATCTAAATATAGTTACTAACGGTGGATGGTCGGGTTAGAGTATACATCATCCATCATGTTAAAAGCGATGGTATTGTTTAACCCCGAAAACAATCGATAATGGTTTATTCTCGATCTGACTATAATTTTTTCCAGCCGGTAGAAGAGTCCTCGAAGCGTGCGCGATCGATTTTGTAGTACCATCTTCGTATTTGTGTAGCAGTGCAGCATACACTCCGTATTTACCAGCATCAGTCGCGATAGATGATTTAGTTCACAGGAGCATAATGAGCTACGGCTAGATATGAGATTAGACCTTTTTATTTTTAAGAAGCTGTCTCGCAATCTTTAGACTATATCCATGTGACTTTCCTGAATAATTCGTTAAGAGGGGTCTGAAATCGTAGATTTTTGGAATGTCGATCGCATAATATTGGGCCAAATTAAGAAACAATTGTAGTTCTGCTACTGTGTCGGGTGCAGGCATAATTTAAACTGCATCGTCCCTCTGTGGGTCAGGTTTCCTGCCTTCATTGTTTATCACTTGCCCGAGGTATTTCCATAAAGAATTGACACTTCTCGGGACGTAATTTGAAACGTATTCTTATAGTCGTGTAAAAATAACTCTGATGTGTTTTTATGTTACTTTTGACTAGGATATCATCTAAATAGGCAATAGATAACTCAAGACCAACCAACATAGTGACCATAGTCTACTGGAACAAAGCTGGGTCGACTTTAAAGCTGGAAGGGTGCTTATTTAGTTTGAAAATTCGATTATGTGTATTTATGCACACATATTTTGAGAATTCCTTGTTCAATTTAACCTGCAAGTATGCGTCAGACAGATCGAGTTTTGAAAAAAATATTTCCTATATTTAACTTAGAGAAATGTCTTCTGTAGAAGGAAGTAGATAAGTATTATCCTTCGGGAAGTCGTTTAAGCCTGTTGGAAAATCGGCGCACAATCTTATTTTTTTGCTTTTATTTTTGACGTATACGGTCGGCAACGCCCAGTCCGCATGGTGTACCTTCGATAAAATTCCCATTTTTTTCTAACATGTCCAGTTCCTTGTTTATTGTGTCTAAGAAAGAAAACATGGACGTTTCTCTTTGGTTTAAAAATTGGAGTGACAATTTCTTTAAGTTCTAACTTGATTTCTGTCTTTGTACATAAACCCATACCTTCAGAGAAAACTCCGGGATATTCTTCTTTAAATTCATTATTGACCTTATTTCTATGTACTTAAAGGCTGTCCTTGAACAAAGATTAGGCATTTGAATAAATGTTTTAAGATTTCATCTATCTTGGATGTATTTACCAAATAGTTTACTGTTCATGCGTATGTCAAACAAATGTTCGTTATCCATTTTCCAGATGCTTAGACATGTGTATCGCGTGTGGAATTGACTATTACTTTCGTCGAATATCTTCGAGAGTATATTTATAGTTTCATCGAATGAAATTCGTCAGGTTTTCTGGACAATATTATGTTTGTATATTTGGTATTCTCCTCTGTTTACAGTGTATGTAACAGCAGAGTTACCTATTATTCATTCGACCATCTAAGCAACTTTTAGTAAATATTGTTCAAATCGTCTGAAATATGCTGGAGATGAAACGCCAGAATCAGACTTGAATACAAATTCAGATAAAGAATGTGCAATTCCTTCGGCAGAAAAAAAACTGTTTCAGAATGTTTTCGGAACTTTTCTGCTGTTACAGTATTTGGAAATGTAAGTCTTAATGCTGTTGTCGTTGTTGTTGCATTTTAGTCATCTCAACTAATTGTTCCACATTAAAAATACTCATGAGAACTCGACACAAAGTAACATTTTTTGTTTAGAAAAAGTAATAGCAGTGAGTGTACTATTATTAGTTTCTAAGAAGTATTTTTACTTTTTTAAAAGGTTTTCTTCTTTTGACACGCCTTTTTAGGTTTATTTTAGTTGTACTGGAAAAAAACACAAATCCACAGTAATCCTCGTTCGTAAGCGCACATGTACGTCCGACGATAAAACGCTTTTTATTGTACCTTGTAGAGGTAAATCCTTCTTTGTAGTGCGAATTCGATTAGCGAACAACGTTAGCAATTAATATCTTTAAGTCTATGTCAATCGGATCAATTCGTTCACAATATGTCTTGCGTGTATTTACTGAGTAAAACAAGACACGCGTGTGACTGAATATATTTCGAAATTTTGTTTCGTATCGAGTCCTTGTTTGCAAGTTTATATAGTTGACTTTACCATGCATTTTATGTGTTCTTTTTATAAATTCTCACCGCCAGCTCATATATCTTGATTAGAAGTTGAAATAAAATAACTACAGCGTAAGGTATTTCAAATAGGATGGTTTATTACAAAGTAAACATTGTACAAACTAATGGCACTACCGGTAATCTAAGAGGATTAAACTAATACACTCAAATAAAGTCGAATACTATCTAAT
Source organism: Sepiola atlantica (assembly GCA_963556195.1). Taxonomy (NCBI): domain Eukaryota; kingdom Metazoa; phylum Mollusca; class Cephalopoda; order Sepiida; family Sepiolidae; genus Sepiola; species Sepiola atlantica. The sequence continues at coordinate 98,806,267 of OY744517.1, forward strand.
GCCGTCGAATACAGTCCACCATACTGTTCGTAGTATATATATATATATATATATATATATATATATATATATATATATATATATATATGAGAAAGGAAGGATGAGGGTAATCCGACGTAATGGGAAATGAAAAAGGAAAAAGCAAAAGTTGTTTATTCATGTATGTATCAACGTTTCTTCTTTATTGGTAAGACTTCCTCAGGAAGATCATTTTAAGAAAAATGTCATGCAAGTACATAGAAATATTTGGTTGACATGATGGGTTAATGAGAAGAAGCAGTAGCCACTACTGGGAGCGCGACTTCTCTCAGCCCGGATCTTGGTCCTGCGCTCCCAATAGTGGTTACTACTTCTTCTCATTAACACATCATGTCAACCCAATATTTCTATGTACTTGCATGACATTTTTCTTAAAATGATAATCCTGAGGAAGTCTTACAAATAAAGACGAAACGTTGATGAATACATAACAGAAACATCTTTTGGCTTTTCCTTTTTCATTTCCTATATATATATATATATATATATATATATATATATTACAGACTAGTACACTTACCAGGCTTGAAATCACCATATAATATAATAAATGATTTGCTGAATCTTGCTTTCTGAAAACTGTATAATTGCCTCTGTGTTGCCAGCCTTCAAGAATTCTGAAGATAGAACTGATCCTCAGAATTATCGTCTCATCAGTTTACTCACGAGGTTTGCTAAAATCTTTAAATCTTTAATATCCTTGCGATAGTCCGACACCTCGTTAATGCTAAACTTCTTTCTGACCGTCAGTATTGATTCAGGGAAGCACGATCTACTGCATATATCTTAACGGTCATCTCTGAACGCATATATCATACACTGGGCAAGGCATGTTAAGCTAAGGCAGATATATCCAAAGACTTTGACAAGGTCTGGCATAAAGGGGTTGTCATAAAAATTCAGTCATATGGAATTACTAGACAAATATTTAATATAATCATATCCATTCCTTACCAAAAAAAGATCCAGGTTATCATCGATGGATGTTCATCCAAGCAACATGATATAACTGCTGGTGTACCCCAGGGGTCTTTCCTTGGAGATGTATTGCTCCTGATTTTTATAAACGACATTTATGAAGATATTGAGTCTAAAATGGAGATATTTGCGTACGACACGACGCTCTACTCACGTCATGTGGGCACAACGGACGCGCACATATCCGATGTAATGGCTGAATCCTTAGCTAGTGACCTCCAGTCTGTAGTGGAATAGGGTCATAAATGGATGGTTACATTTAATGCTGCAAAGACCAAGCTCATTTCCTTCAATAACCACAAGAAGCCTCTTCAACCACCGATTGCTATGGTAAATATCACCCTACCTGAAAGTCCAACGTTACAACTTTTCGGCCTCACATGACATGAACTGGAACAAATACATTGAAGACATTGCCAAGGCTGTTGCAAAGAAGGTTGTGTCTCACTTATGTGCTAGTAAACTTCTCACAACTGATATTATCGTATATTCCTACAAAGCCACCATCCGCCCATGCATGGATTAGTGTTGCCACATCTGGGCTTGTGCATCATCCACTGGTATCCCCTTTATTGTCAAGCTCAAAAAAAGAGTCGCCAACTTAATAGGTATTTCACTATGCACCTCTGTCTTATCGCCGCAATCTTGCATCCTTGTGCCTGTTTTAACAAATACTACAATGGATTGTTCCCCGATGAACTTGCTGCTCTAGTGCCCCTCGATGTAAATACACTAGACCAACCCAACAATTCAGGTTAGTCCCATCCATTCACTGTGGAGGCCTCCAGACGCCGTAGAGCTTTCTACTCGAATCGCTTTTTTTCTTGTGCTGCCCACCCTTGAAACTCTCTACCTGCTTTACGTTTCAGCGACACTACTGACATGCAAACAGTTGGAACTAATGTAAAGAGACATCTCGTAGCACAGCTCACAACTAAAGATAACCCCCCAAACTTACACCCGAATTCTCAGTAACTCCTTTACTCTACAATGGTGGCCTGCCTTGTTTGGGGTGAACTGTGATTAATATGTATATATATATATATATATATATATATATATATATATATATATATATATGTATATATAGTGAATGTTTTTATTCGAACATGTATAAGGTCTGCTACACTGGCATGTCGATGTTATCGATCTACAGCTATCGAGAGCTGAGGTCTCATCAGGCAGAAAGTTGTTTTTCTTGATCCGACCCGGTCGGTGAAGTCCAGGAAGAATCTTCCTGATTCTTCCTGGACTTCACCGACCGGGTCGGATCAAGAAAAACAACTTTCTGCCTGATGAGACCTCAGCTCTCGATAGCTGTAGATCGATAACATCGACATGCCAGTGTAGCAGACCTTATACATGTTCGAATAAAAACATTCACAATACAGCTCTATATCTTTATTGAGCACTCTTTTGTAAGCCCAGTTTGATTCCCTTTGGATTTCTACCCTGTGGAGTGTTACTCTACCTGGATTACTATATATATATATATATATATATATATATATATATATATATATATATATATATATACATTTGGGAAAGTTCATTTTTTCAGCATCTTTTGAATGTTAACATAAAGATAGAGGCAAAATACCTTCAAAGAAACCATGTTTAGATGCAGATAAGTTATACTATATTAAATCAAAATCAAAATCAAAATATTTAAGAAAATTTATCAAAATACCTTCCTGTTTATTTTCTTCATCTTGATTTTTTAAGCTAATATTTCGCTTGATACAACAAGCTTCGACAGAGCTTAGACAAATAAAAGGTATAAACCTTTGTTTTTCGTCATATCCTTCTTGATCTTGTAGAAATGTCTCGTCCGATGATGTGGAATAACAGTGCAAATGTATGTTTTAAATAGAACTTGATCGCCCATATATATATATATATATATATATATATATATATATTAAAACACTGAGGATGGTTAAATTTTGTACATGCTGGAAAGAAGGGTCAATCTTCTAAGTGAATGGCGACTAATGATATAAGTTTTGGTGAATGCATTTATGTGAATAATTAAAATATATGTAGATAGAGAAGTGATAAAAGATCAAGGTGGGAACAGGGATGTACGAGACAAGGGCAAGTGATGAAAGAAAATAGATGAGGGAGAAGCTGGTAAAGAAAAAAGAAAGAAAAGAAGCAGCACGGTGAAAAGTAGCGAGATTTAGAAGCGAGAAAGCGAGGGAGAGAGAGAGGCATGAGAGTGTGTGAGATATCACACTGTATTTTGATATCTGTTGACCTTGTAACGATTGGGCGTGTCGAAATTTTCCTGTTTTGTCTATTGGTTCTGTTACCGTTGATTAAGTCATTGATACTGTTGGACCTGTCTGACTTTTACGTTTCTTTTTTATATGTTTCTATATATTTATCTACGCAGGCTATCAACGCTGGCTAAAAATCTGCTGTGCCGTCTAGTTACAGTATCTCCTAACATTAAAAAGATGTAAATAAATGTTGAAAAATAGAAAACTCTATGTAATATCAAGTTTATATTAAAAAACGCCTGCATGAAACAAATCTCAGACATTAACACCAGGAATAACTATTTGAAGATATTAATTACTTTAAACATACACTTTGTTTACCAAGCATATCGCTGCACAGCTCAAAATTTAGTAGGACCCTATAAACTTTCACCCTAATACTCAGTATCCCCTTACGTCAACAGTAACAACTTACATTGTTTAATGGGAACTAAGTGTTTTAAAAGTCTGCTATTTTGCATAAAATGTAGTAAAAAAGAAAATAATCAACCAAACAATGAGCGGAATATGGTTAATACTAAGAAGTATTATTTTAAATAAAAGAAAATACAATTGATGCATCCATGCTTAAGAAATAAAAACATATTTTCCATTCCGCTGAATTAACAATCTGTGTCTGCTTAGTCATAAACCGACAATAAAAATACAAAATAATTGATATAAGAATTATTCTTAAAGCTTGCAATATCGGTGTGCGAATTATTTTAGATGGATATTTGAATCAATAGACGAATGAAAATATTTTTTATATCTTCTTGCAGTAAAGCAAATGAATAAAAAAGAAACTAAAATCTGTATGTTTGGAGTAATATCTAGAGCGTGTAGACTGGCCTTCAAAATGGAGTTTATATTGAATACCGCTGATCAACTCAGATAAAATAAACATACGAAGACCTGAGAAAAACCGTTCTATTTTACTTTCATTCAATTCCTATTTTGGTCACTGTTGTTGGTCTGATGTCTTTCCATGTATATGTTCAACAACGACTGAGTCTTGTGTCGGGATAAGGAAATATACGCATTTTAGTTATGTCGGCCCTAAACATGTTTATTTTCCAACCCTAAGTTTCTATTTGTTATCAATTAAAACTAATTATCAATCACAGCCACGCGCCATGTTTCAGCCTTGCAACATGCCACAAACTTGGGTAACTAAACCTCGCTCGTTCCCTTCATATATCGAAGACCTAAAAAATAGGAAGGTATCATGTCCTCAGGTTTATATCATGCAATGTATTCCAGAAATATGTACGCCTATGCTATACTTTTCTAATAAAATAGTTAAAAATGCAGCTTGTACTTAAACGCATTCTGTTTTTTTTACATTTATTATTGACACAGGGCAGTGTGTGAATGATATGCTTAAGGTACACATTTACCTAATCATTACCGATTCTTGGACATGTCATTAATTCAGTTTTCTTCCCAAGTTGATGCGTTTATTTTGCATTAGAATTGAATCGTCCCGTTAGGTTTTTAAACATAAATAAATTAAAATGTGATCCAGTAGAAAAAAAGGTATTCAAAATATGGGTGGTCATCAATGTGTAAGATAACGCCCCCATTGACTTTGAATCACCAGAACGTTGTTATTCAAAACAGATATTTATTTTGTTTATAGCAAAAGTGTAGTAAATAGCACGAGGAATATAAAGATATAGATATCTCGAAAGGAATTTTAGATATGGAAGGGTTGAGAAACTTAAACTCACAAAAATGCCTATTGAGTAACGCTCCTCATGCCTTTTAACTAAACATAACTTTTTAAATTATGAATATAATTGAATGATTATGAATATAGAAAAATGGTACTCGATGAGATGATCCGAAGTATAAAAAGATTGGGGTCATAGAAACAGAGTTATTTGACTTTTATTAGAAAGTTTTTTTTTTAAGTTATAATTGCCTTTTCAAGCTAAATTTTTAAGACCCCCCCCCCCTAAAAAAAAGATAAATTGAAAACTAACGTCACACAGAAGACAGAAAGACAAAATAATGGCAAATTAAAAATTGGCTATATTGAAGATATTAACTATTGGGTATGTTGAAGATGTAAACTTTCGATTTTGTTTTGTACCCCAGAGGCGCGTCAGGACACTTCCAATGCTTTTTTACACCTGAGACGCGCCAGGAAACATTCGATTAAACTTTCGATTATATTGTACACCAGATGCGCGTCTCTGAACTTTCGATTCGTTTGTGCACCAGAGGCGCGTACGTAACCATTTGATTCTTTTTGTGCGTCTGTAACTTTTCGATTATTTTTTACACCAGAGGATCGTCAGGAAACTTTCGATTCTTTTGTACACCAGAGGTGCGTCCAGCAACTTTTGATTAAACTGAAATTTCGATTCTTTTGTACACAATGCGCGTCCATAAACTTTCGATTCTTTTTTTGTACGCCAGTGGCGCGTCCATAAACATTCATTGTTGTACACGAGAGGCGAGTCCGTAACTTTCCGATTCTTTTTGAATATCAGAGGCGCGTCCGAAACTTTCGATTAAACTTTAGATTATTTTGTACAACAGAGCGTCTCTGAATATTTAGCTAGTTTGTACACTAAAGGCGCGTCCGTAAACCTTCGATGTAATTTACACCAGAGGCGCGTCTAGAAACTTTCGAGTTTTAATACACTAGAAGCGCTTCTTTAAACTTTCGATTATTGTACACACCAAAGACGCGTCTATAACCTTTCGATTAATTTGTACACAAGAAACGCGTCGATAAACGTTCGATTATTTTGTAAACTAGAGGTCTGTAAGCTTTCGATTTTTTTATACCACAAGCGCATCCATAAACTTTTGATTTTTTTTACACTAGAAGCGCATCTGTTAATTTTTTATTATTTTGGTACACCAGAGGCGCCGTCGTAAACTTTCGATTCTGTCGTACACTAGAAGCGCGTCCGTAAACTTTCGATTCTTTTTTACACCAGAGACGCGTCCGGAAACTTTCGATTAAACTTTAGATCATTTTGTACAACATAGGCGCGTTTTGTACTTTCGATACATTTGTACGCCAGAGGTGCGCTTATAAACTTTCGATCATTCATGTACACTAGAGGCGCATCCGTAACATTTCGTCTCTTTACGTTTACCAGAAGCGCGTCCGTAACACTTCAATTATTTTGTACACCAGAGGCCTGTCTGTAAACTTTTGATTATTTTTTTATACGAGAGGCGCGTCCGGAAACTTTCGATTCTTTTGTACAACATAAATGCGTCTCTGAACTTTCGATTCTTTTGTAAACCAGGGGCCGAATAAAGAAAATGAGAGGGGGGAATAGGACGTCATGTATTCTATTATCATAATATTACGACTGATAATGTAGTTATATTGCCTGGTGTTCACATGTACATGTTCTAGATGGTAGCAGAAATGGTGTGTAATAATTTACTAATGATAAGAAATGTGGTAGGGGGAAAGGGACGTTGTAAATAATGAAAGGAGATAAAAAGAAAGAGAGAGGAATGTGAGAGGGATTGGAAAAAGCGGAGTGAGTGGAAGAAACGGTGCGGGTGAAGACACAGAGGGGAGGAAAGGAAAGGTGTGCACTATGACATCACCATGTATTTTGATGTCGAAAATCATCATGTATTCTCACAATGTGAAATCTTCTGAGTTTTAATCCTTATAAAAGATGATCATCAAATAATGTCAAAGTGAAGAAAGTATATAGTTTATAATATACAAGACTATCCGTGAACCGTTGGGGCACAAACACATATTTTACTCTTCCATTCTTAAATTCGTATTGTCTGACATATTAGTTAAGACTTTCTCCTAGTATGAATAACAATAATAGCTCCCTTTACTTCTATATTTTTATTATTATTATTATTTTTATTATTATTATTATTGTTATTATTATTATTATTATTATTATTATCAGTAGTAGTAGGAGTAGTAGTAGTAGTATTTGTAATAGTGATTGTTGTAGTGTAAACTAATGAGTCACACGTTTTGTTACGGCGCAAAAGACCATTACGGAGTCAAGGAAAAGCTAAAGTATGACTCTTCAACAAGTAACAAATCGTCAATGAAACTCCAGGAAACAGGAAATGCGGATTCTTTGACGGGGTACGACAAATGTCTATACACGCGGGTTAGTGAGTTAGTCAAATCTAATAAATGACTGATCTTTCACGGACAACAAGTAGTAAAGGTCAGGCTAGACATTGCGAGAGTGCACTTTGAGTCAATTAAAGAACAACACTTGATTTCAAAAGAGATATTAAACTGCGTAGTTACAAATCAAAGGCAAACTGAATTACGTATTGATAATTACATTTCAGATAGAACGAAACGATCAATACAAGAGAAAAGTTGACGTCTATTCGCACGTGAGATAGAGATAGGTGCGATACTGGCCAATGAGAAAGAATCGGCTCGGAGTAAGTATATAAGACCTGGCGCAGGCGATTGAAAGCAGTTCTTACACTTGCTAGCTCGGCGAGCGATGCCGTAGAGAATCCACGCATTGCTACGCAGCAGGTTTTCTTGGAATCAAATTGTGATCTCTGAAATAGGTTCGCCAAGGAAGATCATTGAGAAGGGTTGGATCATCGGGGTTTTTCTCTGAGACTTTCGGTGTAGAATTGCTACACAAAGCTTTCGAAAAGAACCTAACGATATCTCTCCGATTGATAGTCCAAGGGAGATTACGCTACTCGTCGAATAAAAAAAGATACATTATCGCCAGACAGAAACAAATACTCAACCTTTTCACAAGTGAACTCGTCGAATCTAAGGGACCTTTTCGATCAATGATCTAGAATACAAGAAGGTATAAAGACATATTTTTGTTGCAAAAGTAAGACGAACAAATATTTTTATTAAGAATACAAAAAAAAGATGTCCAATCTTTTTCACAGGTGTATTAATTAAAAAGAAGAATAACGATAACAATTTCGTCATCTTGTAACAATGTTTTGGTGATCTGTTTTCTGTTATCACATCTTTCGAGAGTAGTAGTAGTAATATTAGTAGTTGCAGAAGTACTCCTAGTAGTAGTAGTAGAAGTACTAGCAATAGTTGTAGTAGTATTAGCAGTAGTAATATGAGTGCTATTTTGTTTATCTTTTGTCGTCGTTATTTATATTACATAAATGTATTAGTATTCGTTATCATTCTCAAATAAAAATGAGTATAGCGATTATGTTGTCATCTAATTTACAGATGTGTGATGTGTACAGACACGCTATATAAATTAGATGCTAACGCCGAGAAAAGAGATTCACTATTTTCTAAATGTTTATATATATATTAAGACATATTAGAGAGTGGTAGTGTCAACATAGTGTGAGAGGAGGGCGATACATGCAAAGATAACTAAGAGAGATATGGGTAACTTGTCCAGTGTATTATAAATTACGGACAATTAGAACAACTAAAACATATTTTTATCAAATATAACTCAATTCTAAATGTTAGTGTGCTTTGTTTGCTTAATGGATGACATCGTCAATTATTAAATCGGCTATGCAATTTCATCAGTTCTGTTGTCTTTAATCACTCGTAAATACCGATAATAAATATTTTGAGAGTTATTAGGGCAGACAACAACCATTGTTAAATTATATATTTCTAATATGTATTGTAACACGAAAGTTTATGAGAAAAAGGTGTTCTGATCGAAGGTCGTGTCCCCCGACTATTAGCGTGTACGTCAAATCAAGCAATGTTGCATGCAAATACAGAGTAATAATTAACAAACAAAAAGAGGGGATTCAAATAAGGTTTATTGAACGTGTGTGATATGTGGAATGATGAGGTGTGTGGTGTGTCGATAAGAAACAGTTCTTGAAATGCGTATGTGTAGAAGTGAGTCGTGGGAAAAGTCTTTGAAAGATGTACACAAATAAAATGAGTTGAGAACTCTTACCGTTGTTTGACCACGTGTTGACGGAAGAGACGTGGGTTGGTTGTTGCTTTTCCGAGGCCAGTTGAAGAGAAAAAAAGGGTTATTTTTCGATTGCACAGGTTTTTATAATCCGATGGGCAGATAACTCTGGTGTCGCTTTTTAGTGCCACCTGTCGGTGAAAAAGCGACACCTAACGGCCAACCGGTGCAGTTATGTTTTGAAAGGAGGAGGTAATTGCTACAAGGACTCCCCTCAGATTGAAAAATATTGAAAGTAGTATTCAATATGTACAGTTGTAGATGAGAAGCATTCTTTGTGTGTATGTTTGATTTGCTGTTGAGGATTAGAAAAAGTAGTGTGTATGCTACTTATTTCTGTTTTTCTATCTGTATTGAATGATTGATCGCAAGTGCGTCTGGGGAATTGAGTGTTTGTAACGCATGTGGATCTGCGTGTTGTTTGCATGCAATTGGGTCTGCATCAAGTTTGAGCGCAAGTGAGTCTGCGGTCGAAAAATGTTAAGTGCAAGTGAATTTACACTTGTTGGTGGCGTTGTTCATGTTGATTAGTCTGCGTGATGCGGAGCTGATGAACGAACGTTGAATTGTCAGTGGTGCATTGTGGAAAAAAGACAAGTGTGTAAGTGGTCGGTATTGTTGGTAATGTCTGTTGTGCACATGACTTTGCACGGTTGGTCGAAGGTGATGAGCGAGTGTAAGTGGGTCTGTGCGGTTATTGATGAATGAACGCACGTGGGTCTGCGCGGTTGTTTATGAGTGAGCGCAAGTGGGTCTGCGCGGTTGTTGATGAGTGAGCGCACGGTGGTCTGCGCGGTGGTTGATGAATGAGCGCATGTGGGTCTGCGCAGTTGTTGGTGAGTTAGGGTGATGAGTGAGCACTAGTGATTCTGTGCAGTTGTTGATGTTGTTCATGTTAGTTAGTCCGTGTTGAGGAGCTGATAAACAAACATCTAGTTGACAAGATTGGTGGTACACTGTGGTCAAAGTCAGATGCACAAATGTCTGCGAGTGAGTTAGCAGGTCCAGGTACAAGTGGGTCTGTACTGGTGTTGGAGCGCGTCGTTCGAGTTGATGTGCCCTCCTGTAGATAATCGAACGTCCAGTTGTTAAGGATTTTAGTCGTGCTTGTGCAGTTTGTACTCGTTTTTGAACTGGTGTGATTTCTTTCATAGTGTCGTCAGTGATGCCCGGGAGTGTTTGGTGCTTGATGAATGTCCGGGAAGATGTGGTTGTTCCAGTTGATGGGTCCTCCTGTTGATCAACGAACGTCCAGTTGTTGAAGAGGGTTGGTAGGCTTTGAGGGGTGATGTTGGTGCTTGCTGAGCCTGACTTTTTACAACCAGTATTAAGTCATGGGTCTTGGTGATTTTGTTCGTGTTTGTCATCGTGTGTTGTCTGTTTTGTAGCAGTTTTGTTTTCTTTTCTACACATATTTCCAACAAAATAGAAAGGAAAAAGAAAAAAATGGAGTCGTAATTTGTGTCACACACGAGAGGAAAAACGAGAAATGACGTTTTTGTTTTGTTTGTTAATCTCTACGTGGTCACAGAAAAGATGATGGCGTCTTGTTGAATATTTTTATCGACACGTGGTCAGGAAAAAAGATGGCGGAATTTTTTAATTGTTTTATCAACACGTGGTCAAGAAAAAAGAGAAGCGGCGTGTGAGCGTTTGTTTTCTTTTTATCTCCACGTGTTCAAAACAAAGGAAATGGCGTCTTGTAAAATCTTTTTGTTCGTCGAAAAAGAAAAAAAAGAGGATTGGGAAAAGTTCGTCTTTTTTTTGTATATATTTTTTCGATACGTGGGTACAGAAAGAGAAGAAAAATGAAGTTGTAATTTGTTTTGCACCCGGAGACGAAACCGAGAAATGTTTTTTGTTTTTCTTTGTCTTGGTGGTTAAGTTCTACGTGGGCAAGAAAAGGATGGCGGCTTCTTTTTTGTTTTCTTGTATATTTCTACTACGTGGGTAGAAGAAAAAGGATGGCGGCTTCTTTCTTTTATTTTGCTTGTATATTTCTCCCACGTGGGTAGACAAAAAAAAAGATGAGTGCGTAATTTGTTTCACCACGGCAAGAAAAAACGAGAAATGATATATTTTTTTGTTCTTGTACGAAATTAATTATTCTGTCCCATACAACAAAGCTTGCACGTTCGGGTCACCAATGTTCGGATCGAGGGTCGTGTACCCCGATTAAGAGCGTGTTCGTTAAATCAAGCATTGTTGCATGCAAAGACAGAGTAATAATTAACAAACAAAAGGAGGTAGTTCAAATAAGGTTTATTGAACGTGGGTGTGATGTGGAATGATGATGTGTGTGGTGTGTCGATAAGAAACAGTTCTTGAAATGCGTATGTGTAGAAGTGAGTCGTGGGAAAAGTCTTTGAAAGATGTACACAAAGAAAATGAGTTGAGAACTCTTACCGTTGTTTGACCACGTGTTGACGGAAGAAACGTGTGTTGGTTGTTGCTTTGCCGAGGCCAGTTGAAGAGAAAAAAAGGGTGATTTTTCGATTGCACCGGTTTTTATAATCCGAAGGGCAGATAACTCTGGTGTCGCTTTTCAGTGCCACCTGTCGGTTAAAAAGCGACACCTTACGGCCAACCGGTGCAGTTATGTTTTGAAAGGAGGAGGTAACTGCTACAAAGGGTTGATATGTTGTAAAGGGTTATACCCAATCTGTTATTAAGGTTGATGGAAAAATGGCTAGATAAGTCTACTAATAAAATAATTACCTGACTTGTATGTTATCGTCTGCCTATATCAAAACCAGATCTATCAAGATTTAGTAGTGTGATGCATACGGGGAAGTACCGTTCAAAACACTATTTATCGTCGTAACAAACTATAGATTCTAATTTGCAATTAAGTGGGATAAAATATCTTCTGTTCTCGAAAACCTCTTTCTCAAAGAAGAGAAATTCTCAGTATAACCCCACTTTATGTTTATTACCAGGGAATCGTTGATTCTTCTTTCTAGGACATTAAGAAATTCGTCTACTACCATAACTACAAAGAAATGTTATTACTTCTTTCGTGAAACGAAATTCCAATGAACAGAGATTCTATCCAATCTCGCCCCATCTGCAAAACACTTTCAACAAGATTGCTTCCCTGCTGGCTACACTGTGGTCGTCTTCAACTTAATGTAAAATATAGTTGTCAGCCCAGTAACCTAATTCTCAACTGATAGCTTTTAGCCTTGATAAATCACGACCCATTAGTATAAAAAAGACAAAAGAAAAACGGCATATGCTATGGTAACTACTTATTGCGAAATTATATTCCTTTTGATAAGTATACATTGTCTTTAGTGGGAGTAGAATTAAAAATATTTAATTGACAAAACCAAGAATAGGTGTCCTCAATATGTGTGCACTCTTTCAGCAATTAACAACTTAAGCATGACATACCGATAGACAGACAGATATAGATGCCTGGGCACCCCTAAAAAGGCTGGTTCAAAGGAAAACATCACGATGTTACAAAATACGCCACTTACAATCTAAACCTTACAGACCTACAGACGGGCAGAGCTTGTTTTACATATGTTTAGACGCATACATATATATATATATATATATATATATATATATATATATATATATATATATACGGTTGCGTTTCGATCCCGGCTTGAGGCACTAACTGGTCTAGCCGCACTGATGAGCTGTGAAACAGCGAAACAGTCTGTACGTGGATGACTATATATATATATATATATATATATATATAAACTTGAATAAATTGCCTTTTTGCGGAATATACCTTGCTCTGAGCAATTGAATTGAATTTTGATTTGGCTTTTGCTTCTCTAATTCATTTCCATTCTTCTTCATATATATATATATATATATATATATATATATATATATATATATATATATATATATATATATATAAGGTGAGTCAATGAAAAATAATTAGACCTGCAAATGGAAACAGATGAATATGTTCAGTTGGTTAGAACAAGAAGCATTTAGTAAATTAAAATATTTCTTCTTCTTCTCTTTCAATTTCCTTTATTTTTGCTCTATCCAGTATATTGAGCTTTCCTCATCTCACAATAGGTCTAATTCTGTAAAAGTTACCTTTTAGTTATAAACCCTCATATATATATATATATATATGTATATATATATATATATATATATATATATATATATATATATATAAAACGCTGAGGTATTTTATGTTCGTACGTACGTTATAACCTTCAACACACAATCAAAAATGAGATCGTCCAATCAGCAATGACGTGTGATTGACGATTAATCTGACGTAGCTGAGCTACTACTTCCGACTTTTATCATTTTAAAATGAATTGTTCTAAAATGTAAGTATACTGTTCCATCGACTTAGACAGTACGATTTGAAATAAATACCTTTGATATGGCATTCCTTTTTATTGATTTGAATGAATAGTAAAATGACAAATAATATTTATTGTTTTAAAATGAATTCAATCGCTATAATATTAAACACATAAATAAAGAAAGGACATATTCGTGTTATTAATGTTAAGAATATTTAATAAACAATGACATTTATTTTTACGGAATAAGAAAGAGTCATTTTATTCTTAATAATATTGACCTTGCCAGTAAATTATACAGATTGATGGGGAAAGCACAATGGAATGTTCACGGAGTTTTGCTAGTATTATATGATTACATCTATGTGTGAATTTGTTACCTAATTTACGTTAAAACGTAAACATTTAGCATTAATTTTCTACGACAAGAAAAACAGGATTTACGCTAGCATGAAAATGAAATTAGGTTCAAGTATACCCGGTTATACTTTATTCTGTAGTGCATTTAAAAGAAACCAATATGATATGTAATGCTTTAACCATTGCGAATATTATCATTTCCATTCGAACACTCATGGTTTATTAGTGCTCTGCAATCCTCCTTAATTATATTTGTATGTTTTAGTTGTGCTCAAGCGACGTATCATTCTTCTTTTTTCGTTCCTCACAAAAAGAGAATTTCTATACAAAGATAACGGGTGGGTATTGGTTTTAATAGGGGAGTGTCGGCCCATAACATTTTAAAAGTGCCCATTATCATAGATAGAGCGGATGTTTACTCAAAAGGAAAATACCGGTACCATGGAGTGGACAAGACTCACACAACCGCGTCTCTTGATTTCATTCCTTCCTCCATTCCTTTCTTCACCATTTCATTCTTCAACAATTCTCAAACAGACAAGTATTCTAAACATTACAATTATCCGTTGCGACCCATTTCCGTTCTGTCGGATGTTAACACATTTTAATTCATTCTTTTATATTTCTCCCGGGCAACGCCGGGGGATGGGTCCAGCTAGTGGATAATAATACGCTAAGGCAACTTCATGTTCGTCCATACGTTATCACAAACAACACCATTGTAAAAGATAGGATCGTCTGATCGTTGAAGATGCAATGAAGCTGCGAATGGGCTTTCCCTTTCACCCCCTGACTGACAACGGAAAGTGGAAATTCATCATTTTTAAAATATATCAGTAAACCCATATTTTAAGATATCTAGACCGTATCATGTTTAATTTCGAAAACGTCTCAATGTTCTCCTATGACGATGGTGACGACCATCTTCGACTTTGGTTGTCAACTCACCAGTTTAAGTTTAAATCTCGCAGAGGTATAATGTAACATTGGTATTTAGGATAGAATTACTACTGAATAATATAATTACAAAAACACTCAAATTACATGAAACAAGAACGAGTCATTGATTCTGATACAGGTTTAAGCAATTCAGACTTATCTCCCTCTATATGAGAGGCAAGATAATGTTTCAGTTATAAAATATGAAAAGAATGTTAGTTAATACGAGGAACAGTTTGCTGTTATAATATATAACCAGCAAGGACTGTCTCTTCACATACTGATGATTGCAAGTTTGACATGAAATACATATGTATATGCGTTAATTTCAAAGTATTATTTATAAATAATTATTCGAAGCTCTCGATAGACTGAGCACGTTATTTTAACAACAAGCCGTTATTTATAGCGTAACCCGGTGCTTGCTGATATGGCCGCTGAATTTTCAATTTAGACATTAATTTACTCTTCCATTTCTACGGCAATGCGTGGTGGACACATTGGTACGCGATCCGATTACTGAGTTTCGTATAAGAGTCTGAACCATTTTACCGGCAAAGATTGTAACCTCCTATACTGATGATTGCAGGTTTTGCAAGATATACATGTATATATACGTTAATTTTAAAATATTATTTATAAATAATTATATATATATATATATATATATATATATATATATATATATATATATATATATATATATATTTTGGTACAGAAAAATAAGTACAACATTCGTACCGTCGGTTTCAAGCACGGAGGGACTTAGCCACTCGGCTCCCTTCAGCTTCTGTTATCAGAAGCTGAAGGGAGCCGGATGGCTAAGTCTTTCCGTGCTTGAAACCGACGGTACGAATGTTGTACTAGTTTTTTTGTACAAAAATATATAAATATTACGCTCTTAATTTTTAATTTGTAACTTAAATTCTTAATTAATCGAGCACTCTGCTGGTTTTTTCCTGCTATATTACATAGAAGTTATATATATATATATATATATATATATATATATATATATATATATATATATATATATATATATATATATATATGTGTGTGTGTGTGTGTGTGTGTCTAAAAAAGCTTTGAGTCATTTTAAACAAAAGAAAACAGGAAAATACAGTTTATATTCCCAGAGAAAATAATAAAATACAAAATATTGCAGACTTAACATTCGTTGGAAAATTCATAAATAAAAATAAAAATATAAGTAAATAAAATAAAAAGGGGGGTTAAGTATCTAACAGTGAAACAAATATAAGAGACCTTAACTTAAGCGGCTTATATTACCATAGGGGATCATCAACTGTTTACCATGTAACTGTTTCGGAGATTTAAAAACAGGACGGTTATGATGTTCATGGCTCTCCAATGGTAGTTATCAAACTACCATTTCCCCAATAATAAAGTGTCGAAATAATTCAGCTTAAAATGTCACTAATAAATAAATAAATAAATAAATAATAATAATAATAATAATAATAATAATAATAATAATAATAATAATAATAATAATATATTACCCTTAAGACTACCGTATGATATGGTAATTTACATATCAAATAACATTTATTATAACAATAATAATAATTATAATAATAATAATAATAATAATAATAATAATAATAATAATAATAATAATAATAATAATAATACTATCCAAACACTACACCTTAGAAGCATTCTGCAATATAGTAGCTAGCAAAAAAATTATCTATATATTAATACGATAGCGTGTGTGTTCGTGTGTCACGCTTATTGCAAAAGCTCTGCGCATGCGTGCCGCACCCAGATTTTGAAAAAACTTTTCAACTCGCCTAATTTTCGAAACATTTTCAAGTATTTCCCTTTGGCGCAACGGTTAGCGCCATAGTATTTTTGACTTAAGCCCGACTGGTTTATAATTCGATCCCAACCGACCTCTAAGATGTTTTTCTACATCTCGAGGGGAAGGGGAAGAGAGGTAGGGAGGGGACGACCGGGAAGACGCATATTAATACAATAGTGTGTGTGATTTGGTGTGTCATGCTTACATCAAAAGCAACGACGTTCCGAATCTTTGTATGCTACTCATGAATTGGCTTGGCCTTTTGGCTAAGATCAAAGTGTAGTATCTGTTCCGATGGATATTGCACTCCATAGACTGGTATTGTCTTGGCATTCGAGGCTTGATTTACGCCGGTCTATGGGTCTGTCCTGTGGAGTTCTAGGAGGTTCACCCTCCCAGGCTTCGCCTCCCCTCTATGGGGAGGAGTAAGTTTATTGCTTACTGCCTGGGGCGCTCCTACCGGGGAATGACAACGGGACTGCCCAGCCACATTTTAATGGCCAGAGTGCTGACCTTCTCGAGCGCTGAGGTTTCAAATCCCACTTTCCCGACCCGACCGTGGGTCACATCTTACTTGTGGGAGTAAGATAAAACTGGCCGTGTGCCTAACTCCTGGAGAGGAGTAAATAAATATTCATGAATTGGAGCCAAATTTAATTCAATCGAAAACATTTACAAAGTAAGGTTTAGTTGTCGAAATATTACCTTCACTAAAAATATTGTATATAAAGAAGTTTTGTAAATTGTTTCATATATATGAGCATATTTTATTCAAACATGTATAGGTTAGGAACAAGATAATTAGTATTAAAACATCATTTCGTGTAATTTACACGGGTTCCACTAGTATAGGAATTAAAGTTGCATATAAAAAATTTAAAAAACTTAAGTACCTTAGGTACCAGAAAGGTAAGTAGATAAGAGGAAGGACACTTAGCCATACAGATCTAAATACCCAATATATATATATATATATATATATATATATATATATATATATATATATATATATATATATATATATATACCTGTCTCAAAAGGAGTAGAACTAGATTTTTAAACGGAACAATTTGCTCCATGTTATGTCCCCTTACGGAGATTAAAATAGATGTATAAGCTACAAAATCACA
>OY744517.1:98829026-98941526 GCA_963556195.1 Sepiola atlantica
ACCGGTTCATGATATTTTCACAGAAGACCATGACATATTATATATTGTACTCTGTCGCTTTCACTGTTTCGGTATCACTGAGAAGCCGCTTCTAACTCTAAACATCAACTTCACCATTTCCAAAGAAACCAAGTTAATTGACAAAATTAAGTTAACCTTAGGAATCGACACACTACCTGTGAATCTCGTCTTCTTCCTCATCATTTACCCGATTGACAATTATTGGTGTAAATCGATTTGACATTCGATTGATTGACTTGCACTAATGTCACGTGATCATAAGTAGCTAAGCAACGTACTGGCGACCTTGTGCGTGACTTTCCATGCTTTTAAGCGACTAATGTCCAGGGAAAATGTCAGACATCTCCTTCGATGGACACGACATCGCAAAGTTCGCTAATCAATAACACGGATTTGTCATCAGTCGCCATCTTGTATTTTTCCTCTTTAAATTATACATGGACATGTGTCATACCGTCGATAAACGATAACTAACTGATAATGTATATAAACGTATAAATATAAGACAAGATTGTTTCATGTGTGTGTGTGTATGTGCTCCTCT
Source organism: Sepiola atlantica (assembly GCA_963556195.1). NCBI lineage: Eukaryota > Metazoa > Mollusca > Cephalopoda > Sepiida > Sepiolidae > Sepiola > Sepiola atlantica. Next base: position 98,829,592 of record OY744517.1, read on the forward strand.
ATGAGTGAAGTACTCTGGTATAGAAATTATGGTTTCGACTAAGCGAAAAGCAACACGCTTCCGTTAAAACATAGAATACATTTGGTTATCACAACCGTAATAATTTTAAAAATGTTTAATAATAATGCAGTACAATTATATAAGTTAAAGTAAACACGTGTCTTTGTATAATATAAATAAATAAATAAATACACATACATATCTATCTATATATAGCTATATATATATATATATATATATATATATATATATATATATAAGATAAGAGTAATCCGACGTAATGGGAAATGAAACAGAAAAAATAAACAAGAGATACTTTTATATATATATTCATCAACGTTTCATCTGTATTGTAAGACTTCCTCAGGATGCTAATTTGAAGAAAAGTGTCATGTAAGTAGATCGAAATGTTGGGTTGACATGATGGAGTGATAAAAGAAAAGTAGTCTAGGCTGCGAGAAATCAGTAGTGGCGAAGAATGAAATGAATATGGAAAGCTTTGAGTGGGTACCATTAAGACAGCAGTGAAATAGGGAAGGGTGAGAAATTTAGTAAATTAGCCTTAGGTGGTATCATAGTTTTATAAAAAGATTTGAAGCAATTATGATAACTTGAAAATGGGCGGGCGGGTAAGAGTCTGAAGGAAATGGTCAAAAGAGTGGGAGATGGGAGAGGGGATATTTTTTGTGGTCAGGTGTGATTTTTTTATGCTGGAGGGAGGGAGGGAGGAGTATTGACCAGGTGGCAATGTCCGGAATGTGTGAGTATAAGTGTGTTTGAAAAAAAGTGTATAGAAGTGTTCTGTGAGGTACCCACTCAAAGCTTTCCATATTCATTTCATTCTTCGCCACCACTTACTTCTCTCAGCCTGGACACTCCTCCAGCGCTCACAATGGCCAAAGCTACTGCTTTTCCATTATCACTCCATCATGTACACACAAAATTACGATGTACTTGCATGACATTTTTCTTCAAATTATCATTCCGAGCGAGACTTATAATAAAGACGAAACGTTGATAGATATATAAAAAATAAAAATATCTCTTAGTTTTTTTTCATTTTTCATTTCCCATATATATATATATATATATATATATATATATATATATATATATATATATAGAGAGAGAGAGAGAGAGAGATGTATATATATGTATATATGTATGTATATATATATATATATATATATATATATATATATATATATATATATATATATATATATATATATATATGTATAATCGTCACTGGAATCTAATTTTCTATTGTTTATTTATACATTCTCTGGAGATAAAAGTAATATATGCATTGAAAGCCTGACTACATATTTTTAAATATAATGAACGGGGTCATAGCGAGGCAATGCACTATCACAAGAAGAAAAAAAGGAGAGGAAATATTAAATAATATATTTAATCGTCGATTAAAAACTTTTAGAAAGAATGAAAAGATCGACTAAAATTGACAGAATAAAAACTAATTCTCTAGGTACCTTTCGGCCGATACATTGTCAAGAGAAATGTCGGCAAATATTTCTTAAAAACGTGGGAAAGAGTAACGTGGTGAGAAAAAAAAGGAGATTTAATCACGCATTAAACCGAAAAGGAATAAATGGAAAAAGGCAAAGTATTTTTTTTTAGAAGTCTCTAAATAAATCTAATTTGTGAGACAACTATTTTTGTTTACAGAGCGATGGTTTAAGCATTGTAACACTCACTGCCTCCAACACCTTGAGATGGTTTTTAGAACGGGCCTTGTTTACAATACGAAAACATCCATCGGAGTACGCCTCACCGCACTTTTTATTGTCATACAAGCGCTGTCCAATGGATGACTCGTGGACTTGTGATCGCCGGATATGCTCTGCAAACGCCCGGATGTGCGTTGTAAAGACCCGGATGTGTCCGTCGATATACTCCTCTTTACGCAACATGACCTGCGAAAACATGCAGGAATATGCTGGGCCACTCTGACTTCCAAGCGCTGAAGAGTATGACCAACATAGTCAGCTTTACACTGACATTTGAATGTATATACAATCAAACTTTTCTGTAGTGTTGGAAGTATATCATTCTTACATAGAAATACATTTATTTATAACAGGTGTAACTTGAAAGATCTTGCAGACTGCAACACTGCAAAGGACTGCATAAAAAATGTGGGAACCTGTCATATGACCACATGTTTCAAAGACGCACAAAGAAAACTAAGCGATACATAAATGGTAAGCGGCTGTTGCGATACTGGAAGGTCATTTGCGGTGGTTAGCGAAAAGAGGTGGAGAGTACTGGAAATATGGGGAGGCTTGTTGTCACTCAGACTCCAGAGGGGCCCAGCTGGTTGTTGCCGGTGAGCAATCACTGACAATGTCATGTGTGATAACCCCTCATAATAATAGTAATACTCGTAATACTAATAATAAAATCGAAATAAACCACGAACGCTGACAAGCCACATGGAAGGCGTGCTAGAACCAACATGTAATTTAAACAAATAAAAAGAACACCACACAAACCGAAAAGAAGTTAAAGTGCGTGAAATAAACTAAACCCCGCAAAACACACACACACACTCTGATGTCACAAGCATGAAATAATATAACACAAATGATTGTGAACGCGCCTAGTAAGATTGAAACACCGAAGCGGAGATCACCAACCAGACATTCACAGGAAGGATGCCGAAAATATCGGGACCTTGGGGAGTCTTATTGCTACTTAAATAATAATAATAATAATAATAATAATAATAATAATAATAATAATAATAATAATAATGAATTAGAACCATACAAAAACGAGAAATGATGAAAACAGCGGAAATAGTTAATGCAGAAATAAACGTGCATAGCAAAGTGACACTGATAAACCACAGAGAGGTAAAATAAAATAACACCTCGTACATATAACTGGAAAGATAGGTATATCATACAAAGAGGAACTGAAGATCCTGATATTACCAGCGTAAATATACAACACACATATATACCCTCCCCCCAAAGAAAAAACGTGGCACAAACATCTATCCTGAGAGAATGAAATGATAAAGTTGTCAAGAGTCGAGATAGACATCGTCAACAAGAGTATTTAGAGCACTGAAAGCCTGAGAAGACTAAATATCCAGAGAAACATAGACCGTTATGAGCGAAGATTTCCTGGTAAACGAATGTGGCCTGATCGTAAACGCGAGTTGCGATTATGACAAAAAAAAGGGAGAACATTGGAAATCTGGGAAGATTTGCTTTTATCGTTTTGACTAGTAAATCGATGACTAGTAACGACTCGTGTGAGAACTCATAGTTAGTAAATAATAAGAAGAAAAAGAATAGTAGTAGTAGTAGTAGTAGTAGTAGTAGTAGTAGGTGATAGGTTGACATGGCAATAAACGACATCGCATAAAATGTTACTAGAATTCGAAATTGAAATAATACTAATTAGTAAATATCGGGTAGCCATTGTTTAACGTGTATCATAACAAACCATTACGAGCTGAAGTGTTTTAGTGTAGATTCATATTGATGAATTCGTCTGTTAAAATTGTTAACACGTTTATTCAATTAATTATTCCAATAATAACCAAATGATATTCGCTTAAACGTCATAAGAATCAGTGTAAAGAAAAGGAGGGAAATGGGCCGGCATGCAATGGCTGTCCCATAATTACATACTTTTCTGACATGTCTATAAAGAATACGTTAGTATTTATGGGATTAAAATTGTAACATGTTGTAAGACGTCCTACCGATGTCATTGCTAAACATGTATTCCTTCATTGTATGATCTTTTAAACATTTATATATTTTATGGCAATAAATTAATTCAGAGTAAAGAAAAACAGATAACAAAATGATGAGTTGATTTCAATTTTTGTGTCGGCTTGCCAACTCTCTCGTTTCAAACGAGCAGGAATCATTTCCTGAAAATGATGAGTTTGGCGACAATATATGCAATTCTTTCTCATTGTATTTTAGAGATGGTGAGAAGAAAACTGTAAGGTAACTGAACAGAGAAAGAAGGAGAGTGACTATTCAAGCCAGTAATTTGTTTGCGTTCTTTACATCGCATCTCTATCTCACCACAAATATATAAGTAACATATCTCTTTGTTTAGGTGGGTGACAAAAGTAGATAAATCTATGAAATTTTGTCCGACATGAAAGCGGACAAAAGAGCTTGACTTGCTCTTCATCTTAATGAGTGAAACTGAACTGGAAGCAACAAAGAATTTCTGTGCAACGCGGGATGGATACAACGTTTAACATCTATGCAATGCGCTGCTTTCAGTTCTACACATTTAACATTACAAAGAATAAGTAAAAAGAAATTAAGTGTTAAATAAAACATCCACACTTATGTCGATTGATTTAAATACATTTGACATATGTAACTAAAGACATCATACATTTGATACGGGTCACGATTTCTCCTGATGTCTTGTAAAGAAAATTTGATTATCCGGAATAAATTTTCTTTCGCCATTCTTTTTTGATTCTGTCTTGTAAGAATACTTCATATAGGTATCTATATTAATTTTCTTTACCTCAAACAATGCAATTGCTACATATTTTATCAGCAATCATTATATACCGATACATTTTACCCCAAAAATATATTAGTTCTTATTATATAAGGAGAAATCTGTCGGGCAGAAAAGGAAATATTTATCTAATTTGCTTTCAAGATTTAAATAATGTTATATTTAGTCGTACACTCTTTCACGACTCCCCTAACTGACTTCTCCAAAACGTCAGTTTCAAAAGTCCCAGAATGCTATGCAATCGCATGGATGCTTTCACTTCAGCGTCCAGACATATACACGCATATCACATTTTGACGTTGCACCCTGTGGGAGCTAAATACAGTCTAGTATCTCTAGCTCTTTATAACGAAATATAAAGTACATACATAATTAATGCTACCAATATATTACCTTTGACGTCTCTGGTTGGGTTAATGCTTGAAATAATGTACCTACTGGTGGGAACAGATCTTTTTCAAAGCTATGTGTAGGTTAGCTAATTACGTTCAAATGATCCTATACAATCAACAGTTTCATATAGGTATTTGTTTCGGCATTAAATATAATAAAACAGACTAACTGATACACGATAAGTACAATTATATAGACGAGAGATTTTGTCAAAGGCAAAAAACTGTAATAGTGTATGGTCTACTAGGATAGACACATTTATTACATAACAGAGAAATATATATATATATATATATATATATGTGTGTGTGTGTGTGTGTGTGTGTGTGTGCGTGTATAGATGTGTGTAAAGCTTTCTTTTTCAATCTCTACATCACTGTTACTACAAATACAATATTGCACTCTTCATAGTGCTGGACGATAAGTAATAATCATTCCTGGAGATTGTTTGGGCACACTTACATATTTAAAACACACGCTTTATTCAAAAAGAAATATACTAGTAGGAAACACGAATAAAGAAAGACTTTTTTCTAGTGGTGGTAGAGATACGAGTACTTTTTCTGATAATTTCACAAGGTTAAACAAGAGATATAAGTCCAGTCTAGCTCTTTCCGTAGAAATAACGATAGGTAATTGAAAGCAGAGCAATGCCTATTTATGCGTGAGGGGCTGTAGATAAGTAGAGAGATCATATCCCATTAGATGGCAAACTTAGACAAGGCACGAAAAAGTATTACTCCATCGTACGTCGTATCTTTTTGTATAGGTAGATGATGTCATCAAGAATGATCCAACATTTAGTTCCTGGAACATTAGCAACATATTTGATGTAAGTCTATTATAAAGCTGAATTTGCTTTAGGCGGTTTAAAAGTTTCCTTCGAATGGACCAAGTTTTGGGGGAAATATTAAATAAAACATGCGACTGGGGACAGCTTTTATCTCCGTAAGGGGTGATGACAGTTAGGTTTTGCAGTTCTAGCAGGAAACTGTCGACGTCTTCCTACATAAAATGTCTGGTATTCCCAAATAATCACCCATCTGGTACTGACCAGACTCAACGTTGCTTAACTTCAGTGATCTTACGAAAACCGGTGTGTCAACGTGAGTATGCGGTGATAGAAGATATGCTTGTTTAAACAGTGTTAAACGTAAATCGTCACTTTTCCCAATTGTACTACATGCTCCGGATAAGAAGATTGAGAATTCGCAAGACGAAAGCATTTCTGCAATGCGGCTATAAACAGTTATATCGTCTGCACAGACTTCAACAAATGATCTCAGTATAGATTAAAAACAGAGTTTGTCCCCAAATAGATCTTTGTTTTGTCCATCGACACATTTTTTGTATAAATCAGAAATAAATGGCTTGATGGTTTGGAAGTGAATAACAGATATTCGGTAGCTAGCAAGATTAGGAGGCAAGTCTTTGTGTCAGATCCTTTCAAACGCATTCATATGTCAAGAGCTATCGCCTGAGAATTAGCACATCATTTACGATATTATCCGACTCAAACGATTTACTCATGAGGTAAATGAGACTGTTCAATATGGGTAAGATCAACGACATTTTCCAAGGAGATAGATAACATTTCTCCTTTGTAAAACTAGTAAACCATTCCTGTAAGAGATTTTAAAGAAGAATAACTGGAATGTTGCCAGGATCACTTTCCTTGTTGTCATCAAGTTCATACCGAACGAATATATGAATATCAGTTAAAATATTGTCAGTTGTAAGTAAAATTTTAAACGTGGATGACCCTTAACCAAAAGTAGAATTCGAAGGATAAAATAGTTATCTCCTGATTATTCTGAAACGATGTAACATATATGTCTGGGCATATTGAAAATATTTATAAAAATGAATATGTAAAAAGCCTTTTTGCCGGATGGGCATTTTACGAGAGAGAATAGTAATCCATCCAAAATAAATGAGAATTGCATTATTCCTTGTTTTGTTGAACACTTTCTGTGGCTTGCTATGTTTGCTTATATAAACAAAAAAATATTTTATCTCACTTCATTCCGTGTAGCTGTTACGATAACCGTAGCGACTGACACGTCGGATTTGAGTCAGAAGATATCCGAGTCCCGGGTTCGAATCGTACCACTAGTGGAACAGTTTTAATCTACATTGATGATACTATAAGGTCGATACATATGTGGATATTGAAAATATTTTTTAGGATAATTATTTATATATTTTTTTAATCTAAAAAAATTATACCAATATATACATGAAACAAAACACAATATATATGTTTTCCACATTAATAAGATAAGTCAAGCGCAAGATACTCAATTTATGAAGGGCATTCACAATAAACGCAGTCAACATGAACAGTCCATTCTTCCGTATTCCTATTTAAAAGGTTTGTATCATTATGATACTAATTAATCCGCATATTGCACACTTAGAATGTATATTAGCCTATTTGATCACTGAATTATTTACAAAATACAAATAAAAAACATATCTCTCTCTATATATATAAGTCATCAAACATAACCAGGTGGCCTAACCCTTAAACATAAAATAGAAATGGAATCATCAGTGGTTTACCATGTAATTGTTTCGGATATTTAAAACAGAATCGTTATCAGATCAATGACTCTCCTGAACTACTTATCAAAATATAACGTGATCTTATTTACACTATATATTTCATGCCCACTCCTATGTGGTATTTATCGTAGCTAGTTCATCTGTCTTCTTCCCTCTTATCGCCTTTACCCCTCCTCCTACCACCTCCCCTATACTTGCTCAGTTGGTGTGAAAGTTAAAAAGAAAAAGAAAATAAATAAAAATATAAAAAGTAGAATAGGAAATAAAGAAGAATGTGTCACCCACTTATCATATTTCAATGTCACTAAAAGTATTCTCATATGGTCCAATCGGATCATCTTTTCCTTCTCCCATGTGTGTGCCTTTCAAAAATAAAATCATTTCCATATCTTCACTATTTCTGAAGACGTTCGCTAACACGAACGAAACCGGTCAAATCTCTTGTTTTTGCTTTTCTCCTGCACTTTAACCTGTTTTCCGTTTGTCATTTTTCACACTATATATATATATATATATATATATATATATATATATATATATATATATAGTTACGAGTTTTAGTTTTGGTCTTGTTAGCGATAATTGCTGTCGTATTTTTCAGTGTGTAAGTGTTTGGTTTGTGTTTGTTGTGTTTACTGTAAAGGGCATCGCTTACCAAGATCCAAAGGGCACTCGAAAATATGGGTTAGAGTGTGAGTGTAGCAGGGCAGCATTTGATTATTACGCAATACGGTTCAACAAGAACTTGTTTACATTGGACTTGAAGACGACCATATTGAACTCGGCTTAGAAGTAGACTCGCAGAACTGTGTTCCACAAAAAGAGATCTAGGAAAAAAACTCTGCCATGGAAAGTTCGTATCGTCTTTGGCACGCAGAGGGAAAAAATAAAAAATATTGAAAAATATCGTAGCTAGGCGAAACAAATGTTATAACTAAGAAAGACTAGCAACATCTTTTCTGAGAGAGAGTGACTATAGGGAAGAGTAAAAGACATACCCACGAAATTTTGAAGTCAGCTTTGGACACTGCCAAGGCAGGAAAGGTTGCTTTGAGCAGCACCTATGGCAGAAATACTCCATTTTAGGACGTATCTGACTCTTGTGCAAGTAGAGGATGGCGTCCAACCATGTTTCCAGCGGTTTAGCAACATATTTGATGTAAGTCTTCCATTTCAAGTCTGAAGAGAAGGTCAGTCCCAGGAGCTTATCAATAGTAGACTTCATCAACTGACACAAACTGGGGATCGGAGCGTTGATGGTGAAAGGAGAGGCGCTTAGTCTTTGACGTTTTAAAAGTAACCTGTCACTTTTTCCCCATTGTACAACTTGCTCCAGCACCTGCTCCAGGTCGACAGCAAGAGTCAGAAAAAACTAATCATTAATGCCCTTCGAGGTGTTGTGTCATGAGCATAAATGTCGAAAAATCATCTTAGAATGTAGCTTGTGAGATAATTCATGAAGATTAAGAAGAGGATTGTTAACAGAATGGAACCCTGAGGCACGTCGGCGTTGATACTGTGGGCTTAAGACTAATGTTCCCCAGCGACTACTTTTATAAATCTATCAGAGAGAAAGGATTTGATGGTCGAGAGTACATTCCAGATATTCCATAGCTAGCAAGCTTGTAAAGTAAACGTTTATGAAACGCCATGTCAAAACATTTTATATGTCAAGGGCTATTGATTTATAAACGCAGCCCACATCAATAGATTCACTGCTGCTCTGTTATTTTACCATCAGCACATCGGGTATTGATCTTGCAGGACGAAATCCATATTGTTTGTCGCTGAGTAAAATGTTTTTGATGAAGTGATTAACAGCTTATTGGTTCATCACAGATTCAAGCAACTTGCTTATGAAGCGCAGGAGATTGATTGGTCTGTACTGAGATGATGAGGACCGGTCAAAAGTATTTTTAAATATTGAACAGACTGGCGAGGTGTTCCAAGTGGTGGTATGTTTCCTCTTCTTACATGTATACTATTGTATAAATACGCAGTGAGTCGACCCTAATACGGGACGTATGTATTTATTTTATTTATCTATAAAAGAAATCCACGTATAATTATGTTTCACGGTCTACCGATCTTCAGCGTGTTTCCAAGATCAAAAATCGAAGTTCCTCCCCCTTTATACATTATATGGTATATATGTACAATGAGTCGCCCTATTACATGGTGTATTTTTATTTAATTTATTAATTCATATATAAAAATAGGCTGAACATCAGTAAACCGTGATCACATGTGAATGTTGCTTTCTGTTATATATATATATATATATATATATATATATATATATATATATATATATATATATATATATATATATATATATATATATATATGGAAATGAAAAAAGAAAACCCAAGAGATATTTTTTATATATTCATCAACGTTTCGTCTTTATTGTAAGGCTTCCTCAGGATGATAATTTCAAGAAAAATGTCCTTAAAGTACATCGTAATATTGGGTTGACATGATCGATGTACTTGCATGACATTTCCCTTTAAAATTATCATCTTGAGGAAGTCTTACAATAATGACGAAACGTTGATGATGAATATATAAAAATATCTCTTGGTTTTTCCTTTTTCATTTCCCATTACGTTGCATTACTCTCATCCTTCCTTTCTCATATATATATATATATATATATATATATATATATATATATATATATATATATATATATATATATATATATATACGAGAGAGAGAAAGCTAATAATGATTTTGAGTTAGTGTGTGAATATATGTAACATCCGATTATCATCTGTACAGATTTATACGACCATGCATAGTTCTTGTAATAAATACTTAAAATAAAAATGCACACGGACTTTAAACATTCTTTATGTGGTCTGGAAATTTTAGCCACATTAAAATTAATTTCAACAAGTGTATAAAGTGTTTTCTTTCTTCGTTATTTACTTATCTAGTGAATTTTGAAAACAATATCCCGTCGTCTAATTTATTCTGGTCATAAACATGAACAGTTGTAAAAATTTCATGAAAAAACTTCGCTTGTGTATATTAAATGTTGACGTGATGAATATTTAATAATCTTAAGTAAGTTTTTTCAATTTTTTTTTTTGGGGGGGGGGGGTTGTCATTTGTCATTAGAAATAACTTCATAACACTACAGTCTGTGATATACCAACTAAACGACAGCTGCCATCAATCGTTTTAACTAGACAGTTTCAAAGAAACGTTGTTAAGACGATGAATTATGAGATTGCAAAAAAGAGAGAGAATGGGTGTGTGATTTGCATAAAGTATACCGTCGTTGCCGTTGGAATGTAATTAAATCGGAATCCTCATGCAGATACCGGTAAATTAGTTATTTTCATTTAATTGATCTGATACAAATAATCGTAAGAAAGATAACTTACTATAGATGTTGTGTTTCGTTTATTATCAGAGTGACTCAGTCGAATCAAACACAGACGTATGGGTTGAACAAGTTTTTATTCTTATATATAGTATTTTAAGGATGGCAGATTTACACCATTCTAAATATATATATATATATATATATATATATATATATATATATATATATATATATATATATATATATATGGTTAGTTAGGAAAATATATTTATGGCAATTGCGCCACACAGGCTTCCGCGTTTCATCCCCGGATGGAATCGTCAGAATAAAATGCATTGAGTTAGTTTTTCCGGGTGTTTTTATATACACGTCTTGCTTGTAAACCAATCAGATTCTTTGTTTTTCTCTTAGCCAATCGTTGATATTCTCACAAACAAAGGTTCGGTTGATTTTACTTCCTATTTTTTATTCTATTGTTCTGTTTTCCATAAGGTGGCCTATTCCTGTTCCTGTGGCGAAATAATTGGTGACCTAATTTTAATACGTGCTTGTTTGTATTTCTGTGTTAGGTTTTTGTTTATTTTTTTTTATTATTTATTTGTTTATTTATTTATTAATGTGTTACGAATTGTTATTATTCTGTGCAGGCTGTTGTTTGTTATTTCATTTCTACAGTTTAATAGGTTTTGTGAAGACAGTTTTCTATTTCACTTTTACAGTTTAATAAGTTATAAATATATAATAGAGATTGGTAGTTTGCTTGATGCATTACTGAGAATTGTAATAAATGTATTAAGAAGGCTGAAGTTTTTGCAGGAAGCAGGATTGATGAGAATAAACAAAATAAACAATCAAAGGAGAGAACTTACAACTATATATTTAATTTTCTTTTTAATCTTACATAAACAGCAAGTATGGTGTGAGTTGTGTGTGATGTCCGTATGATGATTAGAAATCGTTTTATATTTCGGGAAAATCTTTTTTTTGTCAAAAATGGAAACAAAAGAAAAGTCCGACTATGTATAATTCACTATAATGTATGCCAGAAAGTAGCACTGAGAAACAAGCCAGTCTCGCAAAAAATAATAAATCAAAAAACTTTAAAATGTGTTTAAAATTACATCTTACATATAGATATGGTGTTCAAAAATAAATGTGTAATATTAAATTAATTTAATGGAGAGTATATGGTTAGTAATTAACTGGTTGTTGTAATAATATAATTTTATTTGTTTATGTATTAATTCTTTTTGTTTTTTAATATAAAATCTTATTTATATGTTTTTAATTAATTAATTAAAAAATGTTGGTTATCATATATTTAAGTAATACTATTAATTGTGTTTTTTTTTTAATTAGATTATAGAATTAATGAAATGTGTTACTAATTACAGGCATTCATAACATACATCGACATTTTACGTCGGTTTCGGTGAAGCTGCTTAAATTTAAATTATAACTGTAAAATATTGTTTTAAAGCGGAAGGGGGGATAACTTGACTGATATAAAATGGGTATGTCATCATCTATCTCTATGAGACAGTTTTATTTGGATAACTGCTGTCATATCTGCGAAAGTACAGCTCAGAGCACGTTTTCTTGTTATGATCGAGTATAAAATCGAGTTCGGAATCTAATCCGGGATGATCTCTTCTCGTCTCTACATCCTGTTTTCACACAGAGAATAGGTTGCTAGCATCTCTCTATGGTGCCCGTTATTTTATGGTACGTTCTAAACTGAGATGCAATACATGACTCCTTTTGTAAAACATTTGCAACAAGAATACGTGTAGCCTCAATTACAGCAGATAAGTTTCCTCTCTCTCTCTCTCTCTCTCTCTCTCTCTGTACCAACAACCAAACGAAACTTCCATAGGCAAAGTGATATTCCTAGAACATCCAATCTGTGGAACTAGATACAACGAGTCAGCTTCATAACCGACTACAGCATGGTCGTCTTCAATTCTAATGTAAATAAATAATTGTCAAGCTGTCCTCTTGCAACAGCAAGTCCTCTTAAGTAATCTTCTGCCAAGTCAACTCTTTTTTTCAATCGTCTCGTGACGTCAATCATCGTCCAACCAACAATGATTGTGACCCTCATCCGCGAGCGACCCACGAACCTTGATAAGTGATGACTTATCAGTACAAGATACATTTATCCCTGAAATACCCATTTTGTTATTCTGTCAACATTGCTAACGACAAAGTATCACCCATCTGTCTCAACCCAAACATTAAACACGATGGAATAAAGCTCAAAATACACGAATTTAAAACTGAAAGTCAATAGATTATAAGCATAAGATAATGGTTTTATGTTTCTGATTTTTATAGATGATACAACTAAAAAAATCGTTTTGCTTTAATTTAAAGACTTTTAAAGTTATCTTCATTAAATCTAGGTTGTTAATCTCAAAATAGGAAAATACACCATTCTGTTAATCATCTCTATAGAAATATTATCGGTTGACAATTCATTATTCGGTTGTGTATACGATTTATTATTTTTTTCGAGTTAAAGTGTTTTGTGTTTATAAAAAATGTTTCTGTTTTTTTTAGTTGAAGATTGATTGAAGGTATATTTATATGATTTAGATTGCTCTTCTAATCATCAACGTTTTTGCCGCTGTATCCTCCGACCTTATTACAGTCTGTTCTAATCTTTAATGCTATACTCAGAATGTATTTCTCGTTGTAATCTCCGACCTTCTTCAGGTGCTTTTTGTCAAAATTGGAAATCTTTATATCGAACTCGGGAAAATGTACGATATTCTGAACTGGACACTTTATTTTATCAACAAGGGTAGATTGTTCTCGTTCCGCCAGCGATGGCCGGGTAGAAGTCTTAAATAATTCGTCACATTATTCTTAGTATCGCCCGCACTGAGGATTGCACCTCTAACCTCCAGACGACTAGAACTGAGTATTACTTTGCACGTTATCAGTTTCTAAATGACAGCCTTCTTCAATTACGTACTACTTAATTCTTCCACCCGGTCATTATTGACATAAAGTAAGCAGCTACCCCCGTGGATCGCTCTCGACTACTGCTCGGCCTTTTGGCCAAGATCAAAGTGTAGTATCTGTTCCGATGGATACTGCACCCCATGGACTGGTATTGTCTTGGCCTACGGGCCTTGATTTACGCCGGTCTATGGGTCTGTCCTGTGCAATTCTAGGAGGTCCACCATCCCAGGCTTTGCCTCCCCTCTTTGGGGAGGAGTAAGTTTATTGCTTACTGCCTGAGGTGCCCCTACCGGGGAATGCCGACAGGGCTTCCCAGGCAATTTTTAAACTCCACTTTCCCGACCGGACCTTGGGTCACATCTTACTTGTGGGAGTAAGATAAAAACTGGCCTTGTGCCTAACTCCTGGAGAGGAGTAAATCAATACTCCCGTGGATTTAATAAATGGTTCCGTTCGAAATTCCATACAGTTTTCCGAGTTCCACATAAAAATTATTTAGCCGACAAGACGTATCTGAAGACAGTCGAAGGTTACAGCGGCAGAAACGCTGTTAGAATAATATCAAAGCTGAGAAAAGTAGTCAAAATAATGAAGATAATACAAACACAACGGCATTTTCGCAATTGCTTTTTTAATATTTCTTACCAGAAATCTTAGCATGCTTTTCTCCATTTGTAGATATATATATAAGTGAATATCATTCTGTTGTTCAGTCGTAGAGAATTTGACGTGGGCATGTTCAAGAGAACTCGCCGCCGCCCCCGACGCTGTTTTATTTTTTATATGGTTAATTACTTTCACCGGTCGATCAATCGGTTTTCTAAGAATTTGGAGAGTTCGAACATTATCCAAAATATAAGGATGTCCACTCTATTTTACCCAAAATAACTTAAACAATATTGATTACAATATTTAAGAGAGTTCTTAGTTATAATTTTTTCTGTAATCTATGTAATTTACGTAAATGTAAACCACGGCCTGCTATCTATGTATCTATCTATATATATATATATATATATATATATATATATATATATTCTAGAGAGAGAGAGAGATAGATAGACAGACATGAATTTACAGGATAGAAAAAGAGAGACAGAGAGGCAAATAAGAGAGATAAAAGAAGGAAGAGAAATGAGAGTAATAGATATTTTAAAAGGAAGAAGGGGTCTTTCATTTAAGATGGGAAAAATGAAGCTTCCCCAAACATAAAACTCTGGATGATAGCAAACATATCTCTGTAGTCCGGCTAGTCGGTAAACCATCAGATATTGCGTGGCCTGAGTACGCCTCGGTCGTTCATAAAAAAGAAATATGTCACACAATCGTCCAAAAGTTTGATAGATTTAAAACAAATATATTTTGAAAGAGAGACCATTAGTTTTGCGTGTTTGATTGGTATTCTTAAAAAGTAAATACAACTTGTTACTTCATCTTATTTCATGTATAACTGTAAAATCATAGACATGTCAAGATACGAATTAAAATAGTAATATGCAAGATAACACATAGACACTCAGTGATTACCGGAAACACCGGGCACGTTTAAAACTTTACATTTAACGAAAATGATTTTAATAAAGGTTACTGTACGTACACTCTTTTCACCAAATCAGTACATCCGATGGCCTTGCCGTCAAACTTGTATGTCATGAAATGTAAAATAAAAAATAAAAATAAAAAGGTAACGTAATATGATAGGATAGAGATAAGAGGATATATATTTCCTTATTAAATTCTTGGTAAAAAAAATCGAATATAAATATTGTTGGGTCCACACGGGCGTATTACATGCACATAGTTAGAAAGATAAGTTGTTTGATTTTATTGGTGAAAATAAAAAGAACAACACTGAAACTAGATGAAAAATATTGATGTTGAGAGAGGGATAGATGTTTAAAAAGTAAAAGGTGACACACCCTCTTTTTTAAATCGATTTTTTCCAGAACGCCATGTAACGCAAGGTAACCCGCCTAGTGTAAAATATAACTCATACTCAATTGTATATAAGATGAGAACACTAATAAATTAATAATAATAATAACAATAATAATAATAAATGAATAATAATAATAAATGAATAATAATAATAATAATGATAATCATAATAATAATAATAATAATGATAATAACAATAATAATGATAATAATAATAATGATAATAATGATAATAATGATAATAATAATGATAATAATAATAATGATAATAATAATGATGATAATAATAATAACAATAATAATAACAATAATAATAACAATAATAATAATAATAACAACAATAATAATGATAATAATAATAATAATAATGATAATAATAATAATAACAATAATCATAATAATAACAATAATAATGATAATAATAATAACAATAATAATAATAATAATAACAATAATAATGATAATAATAATAATAACAATAATAATGATAATAATAATGATAATAATAATAATGATAATAATAATAATAATCCTAATAATAATAACAATAATAATAATAATAATAATAATAATAATAAATGAATAATAATAATAAAAATAATAAATGAATAATAATAATAGCAATAATAATAATAATAACAATTATAAATGAATAATAATAATAATAATAATGCTAACAATAATAAATGAATAATAATAATAATAATAATAATAATAATAACAATAATAAATGAATAATAATAATGATGATGATGATAATAATAATGTTGCTGCTGCTGCTGCTGCTGCTGATGATGATGATGATGATGATGATGATGATGATGATGATGATGATGATGATGATGATGATAATAACAATAATAAATGAATAATAATAATAATAATAATAATAATAATAATAATAATAATAATAATAATAATAATAATAATAATAAATTCGAGACCAATTTCTCAAGTGAAGCGATGGGTGTCATTTAAAAAAAACAAAAAAACAAACAAGAAAGCTAAGTACTAAATTTAATTTTTAATTTTCATGAGTTAAATAATCTTTTTTCAGGTTTGTTCTCCCTTGTCTATATGAGAAATATTTATTTCGTCCGTTGTTTTTCTTTCTTGCTAACATTCCAAGTTTTTAGAAGAGTCAGTGAGTTTGGATTACAAAGTTGGGTTCGGGGGGGGGGAGAGTAGATTAAGCCCACTAGCGAACAAATATGAAAGAACATATAGTTCCTCAACTTATTGGACACCGTATCTAGTACATCTTATATCTGCCACCGACCGGCAATTCGGGACCAATATCTCAAGTGAAGCGATGGGTGTCATTTAAAAAAAAAACCCAAAAAACAAGAAAGCTAAGTACTAAATTCAATTTTAAATTTTCATGAGTTAAATAATCTTTTTTCAGGTTTGTTCTTCCTTGTCTATATGAGAAATCCTTATTTCGTCCGTTTTTTTTCTTTCCTGCTAGCGTTCCAAGTTTTTTGGGAGGTCGGTGGGTTTGGATTGCAGAGAGGGGTTCGGGGGGGGGGGGAGAGTGGATGAAGTCCACTAGCGAACAAATGTGAAGGAACATATAGTTCCTCGGCTGGTTGGAGACCGTGTCTGGTGCATCTTATGTCGTCCACCGACCGGCAATTCGAGACCAATATCTCAAGTGAAGCGAGGGTTATCAGTTATTTTTTTTAAAAATGTATCTGGCATTTCTACTAATCCCAATGCTACCAAACGGGCTAGTATTAACCCTGTTAAACTTTGGTTTTTATATGTCCTAGTGTCTGCCTATTGAGTCTCCAATGAATGAATTTTTGAACTCCCATGCAGGCCTGAAGTTTAGGCTTCTTATTTCTATTATTTATGCTTACTCGCGAGAGGGAAACCTATCTTCAACTTTCTATTCCATTTTCGTATACAATGAACTTATACTATGTCCTTATATATATATATATATATATATATATATATATATATATATATATATATATACATTTTTTTCTGTGTGGTAGTGCACAATATCACTCATTATAATGAATGAGACAACCACTATCCCTGTGACAGGACCACAGGCAAAATAAGCCTGGGCCTGGTGTGGCCACACACACCAAAAATATGAATAATGCACAATAATATCAATACAAGCCGTGGGACTCAAGAGAAAGACCTGAGTGTCATGATGGGCAGGTGCTCCCTCGTTAGCCAACATAGGGGACCCGGTCCGCATCCTACGAATGCTGGCCCTTCTCATTTCAGAAACAAGACAACGGTCAAGAACCAGGTAAGTAACCTCTCTGATTCCAGGTATGACAAGGACACAGACCAGAGACAAGAAAACCAGAGCGAAAACAGCAAACTGAAAAGATATAGAAAGAAATAGACCACGAAAGAGAACAGACTGGTGATGGAGTGCTATTATGAAAGCCGCTACCCTACAGAAAGAGGCTACCGAAAACGAATGAAACATCTCTGGGACATTGCTAGTGAATACCATACAACGGAACAAAGGATAGCAGATCAAGCAAGACAAATCCTCAAGCGAGGATGGTTCTCGAAGATGGAACTGACAGAAATCAGACAGAAGGTTAATGGCGAAACGGAGCAAGAAACACCACCGAAGGAGAAACCACAGGACTAAAACTGACAGCCGGAGGGCAATACCTGTCTGAGATAAAAATACAGAGAGGCATTTTTCAAGGAGACTCTCTATCACAACTATTGTTTATAATAGCCATGATACCACTTAACTACACACTCAGAAAGTGTGATGCCGGATACAGGTTTACGGATACAGAACAAAGAATAAACCACCTGATGTACATGGATGACCTTAAACTGTTTGCAAAAAACAAAAAAAGAACTGGAAAAGCTGATAAATACAACCAGGATATTCAGCCAGGATATCCAAATGGAGTTTGGAATAGAAAAATGTGCACTGCTAGAGATCAAAAAAGGAAAACTGGAGACGACAGAAGGTATAGAACTCCCCAACCAACAGGAGATGAGGGCGCTAGGAGAACAAGTTAGTTATAAATACCTGGGAGTTCTGGAAGCAGACACAATCAAATATACAGAAATGAAAGAGAAGATTGGAAAAGAATATCTACGAAGAACAAGGAAACTCTTAGAAACTAAACTATATAGCAGAAACCTAGTAAAAGGGATAAACACATGGGCTGTATCACTAATAAGATACTCTGGACCATTCATAGGCTGGACCAAATAAGAACTCAATCACCTAGACCAAAGGACTAGAAAACTAATGACTAAGCACAATGCATTGCACCCAAAAGACGATACGGACAGACTCTACATGAAAAGAAATGAAGGAGGTAGAGGACTGGTAAGTATAGAAGACTATGTGGAAGACACCAAAAAAGAGCTGGAGAAATATGTAACCCAGAACACGGAAAGACTGATCACCACAGCAAGAGATACCAGCCCAACAAACAAATCCGGAAGCACTGAACCCAGAAACAAAAAGACAAGAAAGAAAAAGTGGGAAGAAAAACAACTACATGAACGCTTTATAAGACTCACAAGCGATGAAGCCAATGAAAACAGCTGGGCATGGCTAAGAAAAGGACACTTGAACAGAGAAACGGAATCTCTGCTGACGGCCGCACAGAACAATGCGATAAGGACAAACTTTATTAAAGCAAAGATAGATAAAACCCAGGAAAACAGCAAATGCCGATTGTGTGGACAAAGAGACGAAACGATAAATCATATAATAAGTGAATGCAGCAAGCTAGCACAAAGGGAATACAAGAACAGACATGACAGCGTGAGGAAAGAAGTACACCGGGAAATGTGCAAACAACTGAATTTCGAATATGCAAAAAAACGGTACAAACACAAACCAGAAACTGTACTAGAAAACGAAAAACACAAAATCATATGGGATATGAATGTACAAACAGACAAACCCATAACAGCAAGGAGACCGGATATGATAATAATCAACAAGAAAGAAATATCCTGCAAAATCGTAGACTTTGCCGTTCCAGCAGACCACAGAGTGAAGATCAAAGAGACGGAAAAAAGAAACAAATATACTGAACTTGCCAGACAATTGAAAGGAATATGGAACATGAAGAAAGTCAGTATAACACCAATAATCATAGGAGCACTAGGAACAGTCCCCAAAAACATGGAGAAAAGACTAGGAGAAATAGAAATTAAAGGGATACCTGAGACCATACAAAAGACAGTAATGATCAAAACAGCTACAATCCTGAGAAATGTCCTCGAATGCGGAAACCAACCCACATAAGCAACGAATGGAGAACAAACACATGGAAGCACAAGACAACAGGACCGGGGAAAATACAACCGCACAAGAGAGGCGCAAGCATAGGCTGACGCCACGAAAATTATGGACAGAGGCTCGAGGAGGGAAAGCGCTAACCAGACCGCCACTGGAAGAGCGCGGACAGCTCTGGGACCTTGGGAAGGCTTGTTGCCACTCGGGCCCCAGAGGGGACCAATGGCCCTTATCAGCGGGAAATCGGTGGTAGGTGGCTGTTGCGATACCGCAAGATCATCAGCGGTGATGAACGAAAAGAGGTGGAGCATACTGGAAGTCTGAGGAGACTTGTTGTCACTCAGAATCCAGGGAATACCACAGGTTGTTGGCAGTAGGCGATCACTGACGATGACCAGTGTGATAACTCCTAGTGAGTAAATAATAATAACAATAATAAATGAATAATAATAATAATAATAATAATAATAATAGCAATTATAAATTGATGATGATGATGATGATGATGATGATGATGATGATGATGATGATGATGATGATGATGATGATGATGAGCGACTATTTTATATAATAAATACATATAATAAGAATAAATATAAAATTTAAAAAATACATAATATGATTGAATAAATAAGAAACAATGTTTCCACGTGTTGGAACACAAATGTTATATCGCACTTCGACATATGTATCGTGCTAAATTACTTTGTTTAAAGAATAACATAGTTCATTCGTTGTCATAGCATACCTTACTGCAACAAACGCCTAATTGAACCTATAAAATGCTCTTTTTTAAAATGAATACTCTAGTATCTAAAAGATTCTTAGACAGTTATTTTTTTTATTTTATTAAAACGCAATGAGATAAGTCGATATGGTAGAATTCTACTATATCGAAAAGCGCCCTCTGGTAGCTGAAACAACTGAGTAATATATTATGTTTTTCTTTTTTCCATCACTTCAGACACTTTAATATCTTTTTCAAAACATTGTTCGGTTTTTACTTTATTTCAAATTTGACCTTACCTCTAGTGTTCCATTTCAGAACTGTACTTTTAGTTCATCGGAACATACTTCCAATATTAACTCCATATTTGTGAAGCAAAATACCACGAGAGTCTCGTTGAGCCACCCTCTTACGTAATCAAGCTGTCTATTCAACACATTGTTTTAAATCCTTTCATATTATGGTTTCTAATAAAACTTACAATATTCATAAACCTGTATCCACACGTAGCTTTTGGTCTTTAGGAAGTGGTGATTCCTTAGTATAAACAGATAATGAACTAAACGAATGCAGGGAAATGTCTTACGAGTATATCTTGTATGTGTATTCAAACTTTATTGCGATATTTTCTAATTGCATAGGACTGATAAATAATTTCGACCTCCCCGTCCTACAATTGTGCGCATGTAGAAGTCTTAAACGTAAAGAGAAACGCTTTTGATATCATTTGGAATTCTTGTCTGGTGTTTGTAATTGGATTACAACTGAACTCGCCTCAGCTGTTCTTTTACTTCTGGCACGGGTCCTTAATAAACCGAAATGACCGAGGTATTTGCAATGTGACCGCTTCAAACTCACGCCTTAAACATTGGCTATGACAAGAATTGGTTGGACCGAGACATAGTTTACGCTTCGTGGGATGATAATTATTGAGTTTGGAGTGAAATGGAATGAGGGCTCTAAGGGTAGAGTAGAAATGTGGGTAGAAAAGTGAGTGGAAGAAAGAGAAGATACAGAAAGATGAAGAAAAGAAGAATATAAAAGAATTTGATTAAAGGAAGAGTTTTGTAAAAAGATGAAGCAAACGAATAGGAAGAATGAAAGAAGAAACGTTGAAGTAGGACTAATATGAAACGAAAAGGAAAAAAGGGTTAGGGGTTAGATAAGAACTAGAAAGAAAAAAAATTGAAGGAAATAATTTTAGAAAAAAAAAGACTAAGTTACATGAGAAGAACATGAATGGGAGAAAAAACTTAGTGATATTTGTAGTAGTAGTAATGGTAGTAAGAGTAATCGAAAAAGGAAAACATACGAAGAAATCTGTAGCTAAAGAAGAAAAGTAGCAGGATATAATAAAATAAGAAGCTTGCAAAAATAGGAAGGAGAAGATGAAGTAACACAACATTTCAAAAAATAGGGAAAAAATGAAAAAATAGAAAAATAAGTAGAAAAGGAAAAAGGGAAATAAGAACGAATAAACTAGACGGAAAATTGAATTATTGAAAAAGCTTATAAAAAAATGGAAGAGAAGAAAGAAGAAGAAGAAGAAGTGGAAGAAGAAGAAAAAGAAAAAGAAAAGGGAAAAGAAATAAAGCAGAAGATTAAAAGAAGAATAGTAAAAGAGAAAAACATAACAAAAAAAGACATCTCAGAAAAATAAAATATAAAATATAAATATAAAATATAAAATATAAAATATAAAATATAAAATATAAAATATAAAATGTAAATATAAAATATAATATATAATATATAAAATTTAAAAAATAAAATATAAAAAATAAATATAAAATATAAAATATAAAAATGAGATATAAAATATAAATATAAAATATAAAATATAAAATAAAAAAATAAAAATATAAAAAATAAAATATAAATATAAATGAAAGACAAAGGAGCATTGAAAACGAGAAGAAAAAGAAAGAAGAAGAAAAGAAAGGAATCGAATAAAGAAGAAATACTAGAGGATTGAATTTAATGAAAAACAATAGGAAAGAAAAGTACAATATCGAAGGAGAAAAACCAGAACGAAACAAGAAAACAATGTGAAGCAAAAGTATACGAAAAGGACAAAGTGCCAAACGGTCGGTCTGGATCGTTAGTGTCAGAAGACATGAATATTGCAAAAGAAAGATTCGAAGAGAAAGATTAAGATATGTGGAGAAGTAGTGATCACGAGGAGAAAATAGATGAAGAGAAATAGATTAGAAGAGAAGTTAGGGAAGTGATGCTGATTCTAGAATATATAAACATTAAACATTAGACTCGAGTAATTAACCTAAATAAAAATGGAACGGGCATGAGTAAAAGAATAAAGTGAAAGTTGACGAAAAACGGAAAAAGAAGAAAGAGAGGAGTAGAACATTTTAAGTTCGTTGGCTTCATAAGTTGCTGACTATTACAATACTGTATTATACAGGAGCATAACCAAACTGCATCGTTCTGAATCCCTAATAGGTATTGATAGCAAACAGATGACCCTTTCCCAGAAATTAAACATATATGTTCACCTTACCCGAGAGTTCATTATTCAAACTCATCGGCCTAACTTTCACAGGTAACATGAATTGGAACAAACACATTGAAAACATTGCCAAGGCGGCAGCAAAGAAGGGTGACTCCCTCTACCGTGCTAGTAAACTGCTCACACCTGACATTATCCTGTATCTCTCCAAAGCCACCATCTTCCCATGCATGGAGTATTGTTGCCACATCTGGGCTGGTGCATCATCTAATAGTCTCTTCCTCCTTGACAAGGTCACAAAAAGAGTCGCCAACCTAATAGGTCCCTCACTGTCAACCAAGCTCCAGCCCTGTCTCATCGCCGCAATGTAGCATCCTTGTGCTTGTTTTACAAATAATTTAATGGATCATGCTCCGATGAACTGGCTACTTTGGTGTCCCCCCGACGTAAATTTACTAGACCAACTCGACATCCATTCCCTGTGGAGGTCCCCCAGATGCTGGAGAGCTTGCTACTCCAATAGCCTCTTTCCTCGTGCTGCTGGCCTCTTGAACTTTCTTCCTGTCCCCTGTTTCCCCGACAGTACTGACATGAAGAAATTTAAAACTAATGTAAACAGACATCTCGCCGCGCAGCTCCACCTTTAAAGGTTGACCCCCCCCCCCCAAGCCTTCTCCCTTTTTTTCTCAGTAGCCCCTTACGTCTACAGTGGCGGCCTTCTTTGTTTGGGGTTAACTATGTTAAAAAAATGCATTGGTAAACAGAAAATGTGTAATCTTTCTCCACATTGCTCGTTCGCACATCTTTACAAAATATGTTGTGGCAGCTTAAAAACTTGGGATATAAAATATTCCCCATCCACCATTAACTAAACCTCTCGCCTACCGACTACCATTGTCGTTTCTTAAGAAATCCCGTCCACTTTTTTCGGGTAAGTATACACTGAAATATGCAGCCGAAAATTCCGTATCAGTCGAGTAATTTGCAACTACAATCTATACATATGTTTCTTTATGAATATATGTGTTGCTTAACATAGTTTTTGGTAACTTACCTACGCACCCTAGTACTTTCCGAGCTATAAATTGTAGAAAGTACGGCTCAAGTGAAGTCAATATTCCGGAAGCGAGTCCTGATAGTCGGAGCGAACATTCTCACTGGTACCCTCTTATTGGTATATGTTTTCTGCTACCGTGTTTGTTAATATATTTGTTTACTCAATAACTCTCTTGTATAATTATTTATGGCTCCTAACAAGGCCACAAAATATGTAAGTATGATTAATAACGTGATGCTAATGAATAAACCTTGCTGTAAGAGTCAATCGCAGGTTCTGTTGTCTTCCGAACTAAACAAAATTAAGTATTATTAGAATTCAAGTGCAATGATTAGTTGCATGTGTCTTCCTTGTAAACGCGTTAGGATGGATTACGCCATCACGTATTTAAATTCGTTCGTCGTCAAAATAATGCATCATAACCCCGAGGAAAAAACTTGTATTGCATGCAAATAAGGAGCTTTAATGGAAATTAAAAATAAACGATGTTGCACTGAGATTTCGCTTGTGGCAACGGAATATTATATATGAACAGTTTTTCGGATTCATAATTATTATTGCCCCCGAGTGAGTGGAAAGAATCGGTGAATCATCTGATAACAGAATAAATTTCCAAGAGAAGTTTAAATTATTACCTTGCAAGAAATGTTTTAAAAATACTTCAATGGATTGTGCCTCAATAAACTGGTTACTCTGGTGCCCCTCGACGTAAATTTACTAGAGTAACTCGATAATCACCTTTATCCAATTCCTTCACTGTGGAGGTCCCCAGATGCCGGAGAGCCTTCTACTCCAATAGCTACTTTCCTCGTGCTGCTGGCCTCTGAACTCCTTCCTTGCTCCTTGTTTCCCTGACAGTACTGCTATGCAGAGGTTTAAAACTAATGTAAACAGATATCTCGCTGCACAGCTCTCAACTTAGAATGACAGCCTAACTATACTCTCTAATTCTCAGTAACCCCTTATGTCTACAGTGGCGTCCTGCCCTGTTTGGGATTAAATATAATATATATATATATATATATATATATATATATATATATATATATATATATATATATATTAAAGAAAGAAAGATGAAGATAAAGAATTGTACATAAATTAATACAAATTTTATTACATCGAAAGTTCAGATGCAAGGAGTTACAGTAATCCTTAAACCATGGTTTTTCAAAGATAAAACTCTTCTCGTCAGAGGATAAATCTGGTAATATGGTATTTATATCAATTAAATATTACCTAGTTCCATTTCACTTTGAAAAAATTGAAGAATAAAAACCAAAAGGGATTGGGGATAAAGAAGTTAAAAAATAAAATAAAATAAAATAAAAAATAAAAGGCCGGGAAGTGAAAGTTAGCAGTATTGGGAGGTGATTTTGTAGATAGTTAATAGCTAAAGTAACGTTTTGTAGAATTGAAGAAAGTTTTTTCACAAATAAAAGGTGGAGGGTTCAAAATATCTCACTTGGTCCGTATGGATTCGTACTCCGTTATAGTATATTTCCGTGGAGTTACAAGTAAAACTCCTGTACTGGTAGTTTAAATATCCAATTCGGCAAATCCGAGATTAAGATTGTCTGTTTAAAGGCGTTATGCGGAAAAGGATCGACATCGCAATTTATAAAATCCAGAATCTCCATGCATACTTACTCATTCAATAACAATACCAATAACAGCACCTCTCTAACTAAATTAATCAAAGACTTTAAATCAAATAACACTCAATTCTCCCTAAAATGGTCTATACTGAAAAAGTCAAAATCCTACACACCGGGCTCAAAGAATTGCCACCTATGTACATCAGAAGCACTAATAATACTCACAACTGCAATAGAGAAAAACGTTATAAACTCGAGAAACGAGATAATTTCCAGATGCCAACATAAGAGGAGATTTAAATACGCCCAGCTTGTAACCCCAATAGAACCCCCCCCCCCGCCCCAGAGCACATAAATGCACTTAGCCCAACATAGTCTTGCCCATCAGGTATCTAGACCATCCCCACTCCTCTATCAGATTTATTTTTAACCCAATAGCAAAACATATAGCTTATTTCTTCGTCGCTGCATTTATTACCTCTACCTTTCTTTCTCTACGTGTTGACGGGCCGTGATCGTAATTTCATCGGTGTGGCTAGATAATAAAACGTTCTATTCGCCTTGAATAAGAGCCGTAATACATTCGTAGGAGAGTCAGGGTTTTTATTCCCCTAAACTTTACGTGAGGAAGAGGCCATTCAGCTAAACTTCTTGTCTATTCAATACCTTAGTTCAAAATGTTAGGTACATACTTCTTATTATAAGATAATCGAGGGACTCGACGAACAGGTATCTTGTGGGGGGGGGGGGGGTCCTTTCGCCTAGCGCGATTTCGAACTGTTGCAAAAGTCTTACAGAATTAAAAGACATGTCTCAAACTTGAAGTCATCGTTGACTCGATTTTGCTGCATTTTTCTTTAATCTTTATTTACCTAATGCCTTGTTTTTTTCATCTTTGGTAAAATCTGTCTATGTTATTATTTCGTGGAGAATGATTTATTTTTCCAAAGTTCATGTCAGTTTAACCTGCACCAATCTCGATTTACTAACAATGCATACAATTGAGGAACTCTTTTTTTACATAGGGCATTTCATAATGTAACACATATCATTCTGACTCTCTTGTTAAATGTAATTGATATTAAATACATAATTCAGTAAATAGTTTAATAAATGTATACAAAAGTGCTAGTAAATAGCTATATATTAATATCATGTAACACGTTTATTATATACAGTTGATATATAATGAAAAATAAATAGATAGATACATAGATAAATAGAAAGCGAACACACAAAATAGTAATAAATAAATAGAATAGAATCGGATTTTAAATGAAATTCGTTTCACCTTTATTAAAATATACACAAGTAAAAGCTAATAACATTTTCAGAAGTTTGGAGTTTTACATGCTGTATTATTCCGTTATGTTTCTTAATCTGTGTAGCTTTTCATACATATTTATGTAAATATGGTTCTAGATGTAGAGGGGAATATTAATGCTCGTGTCGCATTTGTACACAATTTAGTTTGTATATGAGGCGTTCTTCTGATGCATACTTATATGATTATTTCAAATGTTTTTAGGTGATTGTTATATTCCTGTTTAAACGTGTCATTTAAATAATAAATCTTAATTAATGAAAAAAAGGTGTAATCGCATGAAAAATTCGAATTCGATTTTATTGGATAGGAGGGTATTAATCAACCATAACATCCAAACTTTCAATTTTTCATTAATGTATCCTTTAAAGTAAAGGATTTTATAAGTTAGATCATTTTAAAGTAATTTACTTAATTTTCACTGGAAAGGAAACCACAACTAAAATCAATTGCTAAAAATTAAAATAGAAAAGGAGCGTATAGTTTTAAAAAGTATGTATATAATTTGAGAAATTTAAATATGGGTAAATTTACAGATTAACACCTTAAATTACTACCCACCTTCGTGCTTTTTAGGCGATTCTGTGTAACCACTGTGGAAAACAAAGAAAAGCAAATATTTGTAAATTTTGAGTGGGGGGGGGGGGATCGCTTAACGTAAAATGTTCCCCAATTTTTGCGCCATCCTATTTTTTTAGTAACAGCTAACCCTTAGTCGATGTGGCAAGGTTATTTAACCACTTGTAATGCCCTAAAATGTAGCACACTCATCGCCTCCCTAAAAAATGGAGCGGATTTAACCTCCACAACAACAACAAAATTGTTACTGCCCTAAAACTCGCCCTAAAAATGGATATCATTTTAGATTGAATTTATATACGAAATGTTCCCCCTCCCCATGAATTCTAAATTAATAGTTTTTTTCTTCTTTCTGTCAACCTTTTTAACGTGTTTACATGTGACCGCTTAAAAAGGAAGAATGTTTTTTTAGGAGGGGGGTAGTTTAGCGGCAGATGTTAATCTACAAGTATACCTAAATACGAACTTTTTTTTTTCTGTAATTTGGACAGATCACTGCTACTATTTTTTTAAATTTATTAGTCAACGAAAATAGTGAAAACATTTTTGTACACATTAAAATTAAAGTTCGTTTAAATTTATAAATTAGGACTTAAATTAATTAATAAAAAAATACTTATTTTACTTTTCACAGTAAAAACTGCAAAAAGAGGGAGAGAGAAAAGGGGCCCAAGTAGAGAGTTAGACAACCACACCCTCCCTCCCGCTTTTTCTTCTCGCTTCTGGCTCGACCTTCGGTTACGTCGTCATTGAGCGCGTGTAGTTTCACGCTTAATGTTTTTGTAGGTATTTTTCCGATTCATTTATTAAATAACTTTAATTAAATACTCTGAAAATAGTCGAAAATATTGTATTAGATAGCAAACATATGTTAATGCAATTCTACATTAATAATCCTTAACATTAATTAGTTATGAACTGTTTAAAAATTAGTGATGCAAATTAAGCAGTCAAAAGGGGCACTCTTAACCGTTCATCTGCACAATATATACGGATTATCAAGATTTTACATTTTACAATTGATTTAAATAACAGTAACCCGTGTTTATTATACTATAAGTGTGATAAATGAAAAAAATATTTTGCATTTATTCATTTAGATAACAAAATTGATAACATATTTGAAGAACCACGTGTCTGAATATTTATATACAAATTTGTAAAAACAAATAGTGAAATTCAAATGATCAAATCATTTATTTATTGATCTTTGTTTAAAGCGTTCGGTGAATACATCTTTTTTCTTCTTCCAGCGCATCAACATCGACCGGACTATATTTCACTTTAAACTATCCTCTCTATCAACTTGACGTTTTCTTTTCGGACTCTACGTAGGATCTAACTCCTTGGGGTTAATACCAACTAAATGTTAAAGAAAAAGAATAAGTATCGCTTCTAAAAAGATCTATTCACCGAAAGTCTTAGCAAAAAAAAATAGATACATAAATAAATGATCTGATCATTTCCATTGCACTATTCTTTTTAAAGTTGTATCTAGTAGAGAGTATTTGCCAAAAATATAAATAAATGGTTTTATCATTTAAAACTGCGCCATTTTTTTTTTCCAAATGCCAATATATATATATATATATATATATATATATATATATATATATATATATATATATATATATATATATATATATATAACTTTGAGAGCATGTATATGCATTACGCATTTCCTACAAAGATAGTTAAATGCACGTTTACTCAACAGTATTAAAGCATGTGTACGCATGCGCAAGAGAAACTAATCTTCATTATGAGCATGTTACACTGGGGACAAACGGAAACGTATAGTAATTCAAAACTGCTAAAATAAACACGTGATGAGTTTACTAAAAAATGTTTTCATCCACGCAATTTTTGAAATTGATTAAAAGTATATAGTTATAATTTAATATACAAATGGCATGAAATGGAAAAATAATTGATAAAAACACACACACGTTAGTTTTAAGTAGTGTAATAGTTACAGACACAGTAATGTGGGCTCGGCGACCATATATATATATATATCTTTTAACCCATATATATGTTTCATCGTTTCACGGCACATCAGTGTTGCTAGATGACGTCTCAAGTCTATCAACACCGATATTTGGAAGCAGGACGCCAGGTTATTACCAACCCCAACATTAGGTGTCGACTGTCTAATCTAAGTTATAAACCAACAACTATGTGTAGAAGAATTTATAAGATTGACATTAATTTATTCATTTAAAAAAAAATTACGATATTGGTAACCAAGGGACTTAATTTTTTCCGGATGAGCATTGCATTAAGCTAAGGAAAAAAACACTATTTCCTCCATCAGGTTGCTTCACTCTCTAGTATATATATATATATATATATATATATATATATATATATATATATTATTTACCTCCTCTCCAGGAGGTTAGACACGAGGTCAAGTGTTGGTTTTGATGAAAGTGTTTCTGTGGAACGAACTGGATTTGAACCCGGCAGACCCAGGTCCTCTGTCCATATATATATATATATATATATATATATATATATATATATATATATATATATATATATATATATAGGTGAGTAGTTAGGCAGCAAGATATTTTTTAACATTACATTTAAATGTATGCAGGATAGTATGTAGGGGATACAGGGAGTAGGAAGGGCATTTTAAAAGCAAGCGGTCACAGGAAAGAAGCTACTAGAGTAGGAAAACTTCATGCGTATAAGGGTCTCTATATTGAAGGGGTATGATTTAGCAGCTGGTTTAGTTGGGCGCGGGTATTTTCATTTAGGGGTTACAAGTTCATCGGAGAATATTCGGTAAAAGTACTTCTAAAACAAGCACAGGGATTCACTCTCCGACGATGCGACAGGAGCTGGAGTTACGGAAGATAGTGTGAGACTTATTAGGCTACAAATTTTATATTGCACACTGTCAAAGGGGGGGGAGGTTAGAGATTGCTGCACCAGCCCCGATGTTTAAACAATATTGCATGCACTGGCGAATGTTTTCTTATTGAATCAGTATCTAGAATAACCACAATATAGCACGGACAGAAATCTAAGATGTTATGGGTAAATGTCGCCAAAGACACTGCCATCTATAATGGTTATAAGAATAGTACATATATAATACTATACTCTAGATGTCCGTCCATTGGGCATAAAAAGAAGAATGGGTAGTATAACGCTAACAAGAATGGGAAGATGGTAAGAAGAAGAAGAAGAAGAAGAAGAAGAAGAAGAAGAAGAAGAAGATAATGGAGAAATATAGAGTGTGCGTATGTTTGTCTGTCATAAAGTAATCCAGGAAAGTAAAGAGATCAAGATAATGGTCTCTAAAACAAAAAGTCATTTTTGCACACTGGCAGAGTTAATGACTTCAACGGACTTGGAATAATTCACCTTCGCCAGTGACGTCATTCAAATATATGAAGAAGCCTGATATTCAGTGCATCTGATGATTTGATAAAACAAGACAGCCGCGTCTCCTTATCCGCCCTTGCTTTCCGACCCAACACCCAGAACAGCTCCACACCGCCCTCAACACGTCCCATCGCGCCGAAATAAATGGACGTAATGTTGTCGGTATTCACAGGGCGAGTAAATTGTATTTCGTATGGCTGCGCCAGGAGAGAGCGACTCACAATTCTTTCCAGCAGATAATGGCGCGACGTGATAATTACCGACGACCGCTAATATATTTTATATCTAAGACACACATCACATCCTCGAACGCATATATATATATATATATATATATATATATATATATATATATATATATATATATATATATATATATATATATATATATATATATATATATATATATATATATATATATGTACGCTAAGTAAGATAGACAGTTTGGTTCTATTTACTCAGTTGAGTATAATTTTTAAAATGCTAAGAAACTTATGTTAGTATAACATCAAATAAGTTACAATCTTCTAAAAGCCACATTGCTTTATTTATTTTAACATCAATCATATTCCCGGAATTTTAAAATAATTCACTAATTTTAAAATCCATTAGAGCGGAAAGCACTTAAAATTAATTATTTTCTAACTCACTAACTTTTTCAAAAACTTTTATTCGCTCTAAAATCTGCATATTACCACTGAACTGTAAGGTATATAGGAAGCAACTCATGTAAAAACTATATTTACATAGTATATATTTTAAGATGTGTAAGGTACAGGATATAACATATGCGCGTACAAACAGGAAATAACAATGTTGATGAATGAGTGTCAAAGGTGTTTCTCGTAGATCAGCGAATGATAAAGGTGGCTGTTGAAAATAAAACAAAATGGAGAAGTACAAACAAGGGAAGGCGATTCACTCCTATTATTCCTCTGCTTTTTTTACTCTCTAAGTTTTGCGGCTCTCACAACCTCAACTGATATACTACTGAATAACTAATCTATTTATATGCTTTCTCATGAGGGCTTTTGTTCGCCTCTTAACAAGGCATGCTGTCACTGAAGCGTCAAGGGCTACCGTGATATGAACCAAATTTGTGGAGCGCAACCTGTGTTGAGAGTTAGGTAGTAAGATGTTTGTTCACATTACATTTAAACTTTGCATTTTGGCACGGTCGGGGCAACAATGAGCAGGGAGATACTTCCTAAGGCAAGCTTTCCGAAGGGAAGAATATATTAGAGTAAGAATATTCCGTCATGTAGGGACCTCTTCACTAAAAGGGTGGTATTTTGCAGCTACCCAGGTTGGTCGAACGTATTTACGTGGAAGGAGTATAAGTCCAGACTCTTATTTGCATACAGTTTAAGATTGTTTTCTTATTGTGTTATCCGTATGGAATGTATCGTGTTTGGGTGTGTTGTGTGAACTTCAAGAGAATGTATATAAGCGAGTGTGTTATGATTTAACGTATATGTAGCGTATATAGCGCTAACTTTAACTTGATGGAATTACTCCAATTCTTTACATTTATTTATATCTTTTTTATCTCCACCATCTATTAGAAGAAGCCATCAAGAAGACCGTAACATCTGAGATGAGAGTCATCCAACATAAATCCTTAAGGGTGTGAATATAACGTGGCAGAGAAAGATGAGAAAGTGTACGAAATTCGATAGAAGGTTTCTATAAAATTGGAAAGCACTTAATGTTGTCTGTGAATTAAAATACAATTCTTGTGGCTCTAGCCTGTATGCTGGTGTCTAATTTCTAAGCATGTTGAAATATTATAAACATTTTCTAAGTCGTGTAATTCTAGTAGAATATATGTGTATTTATCTTACTCAGATTATTGGAGAAAGCATGTACAACACAAAACTCTTTAAATACGCCGGACTATTATCTTCCATATAGGAACACAGGCAGTTGCTCGGGGGAATCTATATCGTAACATTTAAATATCCATTACTATGTTCTGGCCTTTTACTTTTAATATAAAGGTTAGAGAAGATTAAGACTTACAAGGAGATATTTACCAAATACACAAGAAAATTCTAAAACAATACGATTGTTTTGTCCCTTTTACGCTTTCTTTATTGTTTGATCATACTAGTCGGTGTGCTTGTGTGTTGGACACATACTGAGTTATGACTGTTATTGGAACAGAAAAGGATAGAACTTAGGCTGAATGGACATTCGACGATAGCAAATTTATTTAAAACACGGTTTGTAATTACACACCAATAGGTAATGCTACAATGACATTAAATATATAAACTCGAAACGTCCATCTCATCTATACAATCCCAAGATCTGATGTGGAAACTTCCTTTTCAAACACTCGCTCACCCATCTAAGGTTGGAGAACTCAGTCGCCTCCTGGATCCTATTCTTGTTATGCCAATCTTCTTACATGACTCTTTTGAAACTTATTTTAATAGAAGTTACTTTTCCATTCATAATCCTGATTGGTCTTTCGAGACGAAATCTCAACCAATAGAAATTCGTTTTGCATGTGACACTTAATGTCAGTTTCCATTCATTTCTAATCCAAGTTCATCAACTACTTTCATCAACCAACCTCCGCAAACATATATACACATAATCGCACGTACATCTATACACATATTTCCGCAAATGACAAAATTCAGTAC
Source organism: Sepiola atlantica (assembly GCA_963556195.1). Lineage (NCBI taxonomy): Eukaryota > Metazoa > Mollusca > Cephalopoda > Sepiida > Sepiolidae > Sepiola > Sepiola atlantica. The sequence goes on from OY744517.1 coordinate 98,863,403, forward strand.
TCATTATAAAGGATTGATAGCATATGATGTATTAAACATTTTTATCATGGTTTCTTTTATACTAAATGTCATATTAGACCCTAGTCTGTCTACCCATTACTATTTTTAACTACTGCCGTTCAGAAGATTCCCACTTCCATTGAACAACTTCTGAGCAATTTGATCTTTATCGAAAACTGCCTACATATTTTTATGTGGCTCATACTATCTTCTTATATTCTATGGATAATGTGGACATGTGGCGCAACGGATAACAGTGTGAAGTAAAAAAAAAAAATCATTTCTAAATTACAGTCTTCTGGAAGTTGAAAGTGCAATCGTCACTATAGGCGATATTAACTTATAATAAAAACAATAAAATTAAAAGCAAGTTATACACGGTCATGGACTTTTGAGATAAAATATTGATAATCTATATATTAATACGATAGCGTGTATCTTGGTGTGTCACGCTTACATCAAAAACTCTGCTTATGCGTTACGCACTTAGATTTGGAAAATCATTCAAGTCACATACTTTTCGTAATACTTTAAAGTATTTCCCTTTAGCGAAACGGTTAACGGCGTGGGATTTTGACTTCGGCCCGACTAGTGTATAGTTCGATCCCAACCAACCTCTAAGATGTTTTTTTACATCGAAGCGGGGTAGGAAGGGGACGACCGGGAAATACATAGTAATACGATAGCGTTTGTGTTATTGTGTGTGTCACGCTTACGTCAAAAGCAACGGACTTCCGAATCTTTGTAGGCCACTCATGAATTGGAGCCACATTTAATTTAATCTAAAGCATTTACAAAGTAAGGTTTAGTCGTCGAAATCGGAATTAGTCGATCGATCAAATCGAGAAAAAGTCGGACGGACGGACACGAAACCGCTTTTATTTATTAGACACAATCCTCTGGAATATTTTCGTTATTCTGCAACGCTTGAAGAATCTGAGAGAATTCTCGATTCGTGAAATACTTTAAGCAAAACAAAGCATGTAGTTACAGCACAACTTTCAAAATTGAAACACACAAAACAAATGAATCTCTTTTATTAACGTGTGACGAGAAGCAATTAAATTTATCACCCGCCCTTTACCTCATAACATCGTTTCTGCTACCACATCAGTTATTGTAATTTACACGGGTCCCACTAGTTTGTATTATTAGGATAATTCGCAATCAGTGCTCTAAACAAAACTAACTACAACTACCCCGTTTGCTAAGAAAAATATGCAGTCCTATATTCCGTACAGATTTCCGAGTTCAACATAAAGATTCCCGAGTACGGCATAACGATTCCCGAAAGCGACAAGATGCACCTTTAGAAGCACGGAGGTTTAATCGGCTTAAATGTTCCGACAACAAAACCCAAGGTGAGAAATGTAATCCAAATTAGACAAATTAGACAAATTATCAATGCTTTATCTAAAAATATTCAGAAAAAAAATGTCATAGTGTCATGGTGATCTACACTATTGCGTCATTAGATGCCCTCCTCCCGAGACGATGATTATGATAAATGTGGTTACGGAGTAAAACGCTACAGCCAATCTAGATAGAGTTTGTGGCAACACATTACTTCGGTATTTTCTGTACATATATACTTTTGTCAAATCTTGAAATTTGCACTACGTTACCTTTATTCGCATGCTAAAAACGTACCGAGATTTATCTATCCCTTCTCTATCTTAAAGGAAACCCACTCGTTGGGGATGCTTATCTATCTCGTACCAGTCCACAGAGGTGCACATCGCTTTAAACTGTGTAGGTTGGATCCCAAGCGATTTTACCAATGGATATAGAAGCGAAAGTAAAACTAACACCTCAGTATGGTAAAACGAGCGTGTTCATTATTTCCCAGTCGAATTGTAGAACTGACTGAACTAGAAATCGGCTTCTAACTAATGTAGTCTACGTTGGAAACAACTTACACTTATGCAGTACCGTTTCCAAGATACAATATCATCTCTCTCGCTCTATCTCTCTCTCTCTATCTCTCTCTCTCTACATATATATATACATATATATATATGTGTATGTATATGTATGTATATGTATATATATATATGTATATGTATATATATGTATGTATATATATATGTATATATAAGTATATGTATAATATATATATGTATAATATATATATATATATTTATATATATATAATATATAATATATCTAAATATATATATATACATATAAGTATATATATGTATATATAGATACATACATATATATATATATATATATATATATATATATATATATACATATACATATAGTAAGTTACGAAAACATATTTGTTGCAATTAAGCTACACAAAAGCTCCCGCGTTTAATCCCCGGGGGAATCTTCAAGCTAAAATGCATAGAGTTTGTTTGGCTAGGTGGTTTTATATACACGGCTATCTATCAGATTATTTTTTAAAATAAGTTCACCTATAATATTAACACAAGAAAGAAACAGAATATAGAAAACAAAACTATAAAACAGGAAATAGGAAGTACAACCTAACTGGACCTTTGTTCGTAAGAAGCCAAACGATTGGCTAAGAGAACAAAGAATATGATGTGTTAACTAGATAGCCGTGTATATAAAACACACACAGCAAAAGTAACTCTATGTACTTTAGCCTGAAGATTCCCCCGGGGATCAAACACGGGAGCCTCTGTGTAGCTTAATTGCCATTAATATATCTTTATAACTTAATACCTAGTTCTACTTACGTATCAAGCACTGTTGAAGTAAATACTGAAAATTGATACATACAAAATGATATCTTCTTATAAAATGTAATGTGGATACATTAAATAATAATAATAATATATATATATATATATATATATATATAATTTTTTCATGTATCAACATAAAATGTTATAAGGAGATGTAATATTTTATGTATCAATTTTCAGTATTCACGTGAGTAGATCTAGATTGTAAGTTATGAAAATATATTTATGGCAATAAAGCTACACAAGTGTTTCCGCGTTTCATTCCTGTAGGGGATCGCTAGGCTAAAATGCGTGAAGTTTTTGTTGCCGGATGCTTTTATATATACACATGGTGTTTAGTCTAGCTAGTTAACTAATCAGATTCTTTGTTATTCTATTAGCTAATCGTAAGGGCTTCTTACAAACAACGGTTCGGTTGATTGTACGTCCTATTTCCTATTCTATTGCTCTGGTTTCTATAAGGTTGTCCATTCCTGTGTCTTTGTTGTGTCAAAATAATGGGTGACCTTATTTTAACATATGCTTGCTTGTATTTCTATTTTAGATTTTAGTTTAGTTTAGTGTTTTATTTATTTGTTCATTTATTTATTTACTTATGTATCATGTATTGTTTACCTAAGGTAAATTTTCTTCTGTGTAAGCAGTTGTTTGCTATTTCATATCTACAGTCTAATAGGTTCTGGGATCTTTGCAGTTTGGGATTTCAAATTTCTCATTCAGGCATAACCTACACGAGTCGTCTAAATTTCTACATGTACTGGCTTGTATCATTTTCCATTCAATTATTGGTGAGCGTTAGCTACCTTTGAGCTCCCAATAATAATTTGCTAGTGACATTTTAATTCGGCGTTCTTTTTTTTTAAATGTGCTGTTGTGGTCAAAATATATGGTTTTAAAATCTAGGGAGGTCATACTCATGTAGTACTTCTTGTTATTCGGTCTTTATTTGGCAAATATTGTTGAGTGATAAACAATACTTATAGTTAGGCATTTATTTTGTATTGGACAAAGTTATCGAGTTATACAGTTACATCTTTTATTTTCATTACTAACTTTTTAATTTCTATTTCTTAATCGGGTTTGGGTGTTTACTAATTGTAGTACCTATATTTGTGTTCTTCTTAGTCTTATTTTTGCTATATTGGTCATTATTTTAACATTATTTGTAATGTTTCATTCTTTACTGTTCTCTTTTAGTATTCAGTTATTGTGTGCCTTAATTATCATTTCTAGGTTTTTGCAGCACATGTAGGACAGTTTTAGGTTACTTTTATTAAATATTTTATGCAGGGGGTTAGTTACGGGGAAGTGTTTTTTCAATGAGATTCAGGAATTCATTGCTCTGTTAAGTGTTCAGTATCTGATTATAAGGCGGTGTATACTAGATTATATTTCTTATTTTTTTCTATTTAATTTATTTATCATCGCTGGTGTCCTGTTTCTGATATTAAATTTCGATATTGTAATACGAACTATTTTTTAGAGCTGTATTGTAAATGTTGGTTGATTTCGTAAATGTGTGTTAGTTACTAGAGTTATTGAAAACCCTACTTTCGATAGACTCAGGAATCTGTTTTGTGATTGATGCGGGGTGATTGGACTTTTGGTTTACGAATATTGGATTATGTATACTTTTATTTTAAGTGTTCTCCCTTGACTTTGTTGGCATCCATTAATATAGCTAATTTATCATCTCTATATAGGCGGATATTTTTATTACCAAGTACATGAACAAAATAATGTATTGTTTCATCAGCTAATTCGCAAATATCCTTATATATAGATCGGCCTTTTCAAAAGCTAAATAGTTGACACCTAAAACATTGAAATTAATATTTCCAATAACCTTTAATTTCATTTGTTCTAAAATTAATTCTGGTAGATATGCTTTCATGAAATAAGTCTATTCTGTTAGGGTATACATCTATCGTATCTTACTACATGGGGGGCATCGTACAAACTCTATATATTTGATTTAAAAGGATTGGCCTACACAAACACTGAGATGAAGTAATCGGAACTGCGTATAATGGAATCTGGCATCGCTGAATGAGAATGGGTAAGATATAAGCCGTCGTTATGATATATGAACTGTCACACTTAAAGTCGATATATAAATGTGAAAATACACGTATCCACCCATGATTAAACGATAATAGTAATCCGTATTGTCAGTAATGCACACAGGTGTTCAGTTATTGGAAGACATCAGTCTGTAGATAAGAAACTCGAATTTGATTCAACAGGATAACCATGGATGGGCTGGCACCAGTGACATACGTTACAGACCACCAGTTTAACCGATGCGGTAGACGTAAAGTCCTTCTCTATATTACTGTTATTCAGTATAACTAAATTCGAAGCGTAGTCTCGTAGCCACAATGCCACTATTAATTGCAGGTCGTCTATGGAATTAATTTAGGTTAAATTAAAATCTGCACTAAAAATGGTGACCAATGTTGTTTTGTCTTGTAGGTTTTCTTTTCCTCTTTTATTAGCAGTCTCCTTCGCTATAGTATAAGTAGAATAACGCAATTATCAGTTATTTTACCACTTAGTAGAATCTTCCACTCCGTCTGCCACAAAAGATCTAATCATTACGTTGTTTTTCTAAAACGGAATTGTTGAACTTCCGATTACAAGTCTTTCAGCTGTTCATCGATTTATTTCGACTTACTGGCTTGGCCTCTGTCTCTGTCTAAGAAAACAAATTATCATTGTCTACAAATACATCATAGCCTAGATGTCTTTATTGATCATTCAGTTTGGGAAATTAATCATTTCCCGATGCAAAAGGTAAGAATGGTCGGCAAAGGATATATATATATATATATATATATATATATATATATATATAAAAACAAACTACCATTCTCTCTCTCTCTCTCTCTCTTTATATATATATATATATATATATATATATATATATATATATATTTTTTTTTAATGGAGTTTATGTATCTGTCTGTCTGAAGCCAAAACTCCATCAGAGTATTATGACTATTTATTAAGTCCGCCAGCTTCATTATATACTATTAAAAAACCCGCTATAAACACTATGCGTACTTTCCAATTTACATAATCAATTGCTTTTGAACTTCTAATTAATTAGTATTCGCAAATAAACACTCATGATTGTTCTCTTCATATTTCAACATGTAGTTACGCTATTTTGCTCGCTAATAATCTTACTTATAAATTATAATTTAGACAGACAGACAGATACATACATACATGAAATGCGTTACGTAGTTAATATTACTATGACGAACGGATCAACGTTGGTCGTTAAATCAGTGGTTCCTCTCCCTCACTCCGTTAATTCAATATGGCGCAACTGACTAAAAAGCCAGCGTTAATACGGCGCATTATTTAAAATGTAAACAACAACGCTGGCATTCACCGTGATAATTTTCCTCCCATTTATTTTTTTAAACCGTTCTAAGTTTGTCTATTTTCTCAATCTTATTAGCCATTAAATTCACTGAATCAAATTGCTTAATTAAAATAATAATTGATTTAAAAATTACTATTTAAACACACACACACTTTATTACGAATTTAGTTTTCACTTTAGGACCCACGCTAGCGTTGGCTCCGTCGTTAGGGTTAGGGTCGGTATTTTGTATTTTTAAATGTTCATTTTAATTTACGTGCACCTTTTTTTCCGCTTTGAAAGACATAAAATATTACTTATTATATTCTGACCTGGATTTGTCGCAAAACAATTGTATGTAAAGAAATGCGAGCAGACGACACCTTTTACTGGGCAAGTAAATAACTGTTTTTAGAATCGTATATAAGGTAACAATTATTTCTTCTGTTCCTTCTCTTATTAACTTTTATTCGTTACTACTACACTATTATAAATACTACACTCAATTTTTATTTAAATTCTTTATTTTCTTTACATTTATTTTTAATGCAAAAACTGTTTACGGTTTCTACAAACCAAAATAATGCCAACTTAATTCATCTTTTTATTAATGATGTTACTTATCATGTGCAATATATTATTTAAATTAATTGTAGTGATCAAAAGCTCTACCCAAATTACATACTAGCGTTATTTCTGACGCGGCAGCCTAGCAAAAATATGCGACCGGAAGGAGCGTATATTTGCTAGTATATATAAAAGACTTAGGCTACCAACATTTGTGAAAAGTTTTTTTCAACATTTATTTATTATTTTGTTATTTTATCATTTTATTATTTCATATGACGCGTTTCAAGCGGTGGTCCGCTCTCATCAGATATGTAAATCACTTTTGAAGAAATGTCTTTCGATTTGAAAGAGTGTGGTTTCATTTGCATGTGTGCGTTTGCGGATGTGTGTACGTGTTTTGATATTTTTATATCTTTTATTTTTATTTTTTATTAGTATATTTGTCTGCTTCTCTTGGTCAAAGTCGTGTGTGTTTATTAAGTACGTGTTATTTTGACCTTTATTTTATCGGTCATCTCCATTTCTTGGAGTGCTTAGATTTTCTTTTGAAATGTATTATGTGTTATTGCCCTGTCTCCAAAGTGGTTGTTGTGCCCGCGCCCACACACAGGCGTATGGTTAGATAGATTGATAAAGAGTGGTAGAGAAAGATGATAGAAGTGCGGTCCGTATGGTGTGTAGTTTGAGTTACGATCCATTCAATGCGGGATTCAATTTAAATATAAAGTTTTTTCTTAGGTTAGTAAGTAGGTGTAATTTTGGCTTTGGAACATTGACATTATTTTAAATTTTCCTCCGCTGCATAAGTGCACATGTTGGGAGACGAATAATTTACGGTTGTCTTTGATTTTAATGTTGCCTTTATGTAAAGATACTCTATTTTTTGGTCGCACCTATATAAGATTCGTTACATGTTGTGCATTCTAGTACATAGACAACGTTCTTGGAGGTGCAGTTAAGGTCTTTTTTTATTGTGAATGGTTGTGCTGGGTGTTTAAATGTGTATGACTTTCCCTCTATTATTATGTCACAGACCCCACATCTTTCCTTGTTGCATTTTGTGACCCCTTGTATTGTGTGTTTGTTGAGTTTGGATGAGGTTAACATTTGTTTGAGCTTTTTTGGTTGGCGTTTGCTTTTTATTATTTTCGTTGTTTTTAATATGTTGTTTAGTTTGTTGTTTTGGATGAGTAGAGTAAGGTATCTTGTTATTTCTGCGTGCTAGGGAGTAGAGTATAGATTTAAGGCAGATTTTGGCGTGATGGCTTCTAAATGGAGATATTGTTGGGTTGATGTGGGTTTGTTGTAGATGTCTGTGATTATGTGATTGTTTTTAAGTTTAATTAGTACATCTAGGAAGGGTAGTTCTGTTTGACTGTATTTAATGATGAATTTAATTTTTGGGTGTAGGTTTTGTAGTATGCTGTGTAATTCATTGATGCCCCCTCCATGTGGGTTCCGAGAGGATAAAACAATCATCCATGTATCTTTTCCAAGATTTTATGAAGAGAGTTTGAATATTCTGTCCATATATTTCTTCTATAGTTTCATACAAGATCTTCTCTATCTACGCCACTGTTCGGGTGGCATATGTTGGTGCCATTTTGGTTCCCATTGCCGTACATAGAATCTGGATGTAGTTTTTGTTATTAAATTCAAAGGAGTTATTGTTGAGAATAACATCGATGCTGTCGAGGATGAATTGTTTGGTGAATCTGTGGTGTAGTATCTGTGGGTGTCAATCCAGTGTGATATCGCCTGTTTCCCTAAGTAATGGGGTATGTTGCTATATAAGCTACTGACGTCAAATGTAACTAATTTAGTCCCGGGATTTACTATTTATGGTAAGGAGCCTAGGAAGTATATGTCGTCTCTTATGTAGCTCTTGACTTGATCGGTGAATGGTTGTAGTAATATGTCAATTAAGTTACTCAGTCTGCTTGTTGGGCATGATGGTCTTGTTTCTATGGGTCTAAATGTAAGGTCACTGGGACTCGGGACACTAATATATTCTGATTTCTGTGTGTTAATTGAATTTCTTATCTCATTTGATTCATGAATCTTAGGTTGTCCGTAGAAGTTTGTTAGGAAATCCTTTTCTTTCTTTGTTAGTATTTTATTGTATGTCGTGCAAGGTTTTGTGATTTTTGAAATGGCGTAGTTATCAATGTTGGTGCTAATTAGTTTGTAGTAATCTTTGTTTTCTAGTACCTCTATAATTTTCGATGTATAGTAATGTGTGTCCATGATGACTACCGCACTGCCTTTGTCAGCTTGTTTTATAATTATGTTATTATTATTTAGGATGTTTTCTAGTGCTTGATTTTGTTTAGATGTTAGGTTACTAGTAGGTTTAGTTTAACTCTGAGGGATGATGTTCCAGAGATTTTCAAATAAGGTGTTTAGTTCTTTCGTATTGTTGTGTTTGTTAGGGAAATATGTTGATTTGTTTCTCACTAATGACTGATCTGTTTTGTTTTCGTTATTGTTTAGTTTTTCTGTTAGTCTAAATTTGCGTTCAAATTATTTAAGGTCCTTCCTCAGTTCCGTGATATTACTTTTGGGAGTTGGGCAGAATTTGAGGCCTAATTTTAGTATTTCTATTTCCTATATTGTAAATGTGTATGTAGCTAAATTGATTATTTGGGGTTTTAAGTTGTCTAATCTGGGATTATTGTCCGGGGAGAAGTTTCTAAAAAATGAGGGTTGTTTGTTTTGTTGATTTGAGGAGTTGTTGAAGAGTGATTGCTTTCTATATATTTTGTGTGTGTTTAGAGAATTGTGTTGTTTTTTGGTAAAATTGGTGTTGTGCGTGTTGTTATAATTGGTGTGGTGCGTGTTGTTATAAGGGTTTGTTTTGGTATATTTGAATGTGTTATTATTTTGAGTTAGTTGTTTCGGGTTGGGGTATATTGGTAGAGGTTGTTGATGGTGGATGTAGTTGTGGAGTATGTATTGTTGTGTAAGGTTATGTCGGTAAGTATTGTTGTATGGTTGTTTTGTTTGATGATGTGGCTAGTGTTTGGAGTATTTCGATTGTATCCATTGGTGTGTAGGGTGGTTGTAGGGTCATTTTTAGTTCGTTGCGTTATATAAAATTATAAAATGATAGAATAACAAAATAATAAATAACTATTGAAAACACTTTTTACAAATGTTGGTAGCCTTACTCCTTTACATATATACTTTTCTCTCGTTGGAACTGCACTACCGTCTTTACTAACATATATATATATATATATATATATATATATATATATATATATATATATATATATATATATATATATATATATATATAGTATACATTTTTATACAAACATTATTGGTCACATATGTGCATAAATGCTTCGGTTGTACTCTTTACAGAGGGTCAACCTCTTCAGACAATAATGGACAAAAAGTGTGATGAATTTGGAAAACTTTCCCATTAAGTATATCTTTTTAGGGGATGGCATATGTTTATAATTTTCACCGGTCAACCTCAGTATCAAAAAAAAATTACTTGATAGAAAAGTTTTCCAAATTCATCTCACATTTTTGTTTTGGTTGGTCTGAAGAGGTTGACTGTCTGTGAAGAGTACAACCGAAGCATTTATGCACATATGTGACCAATAATGTTTGTATAAAAATGTATACTATATATATATATATATATATATATATATATATATATATATTTATATATATGTTAGTAAAGACGGTAGTGCAGTACAACCGAAACATGCATGCACAGATCTAACCTATAATGTGTGTATAAATAAAAATGTATACTAAAGAACAGCTTTACTTGTTATCGGCACTTTTTGTAAACACTTGAGATTCAACGGATTTACATCTACAGAGACTAATACAATGCCTGTACTATATATATATATATATATATATATATATATATATATATATATATATATATATATATATATATATATATGAATAAATATAAATTTATTTATGCCTACAGACGCTAGCGTTTCAAGCTTATTGCTCTCATCAGTGCAAGAAAGTAACAATTTCAGACGGTCGGGAGGCGCAAATTCCATTTACAGAGTCAGCCTAGAATCTGCCAGCAGTTGCTATATCCACTCGGCCAACGGAAACTGTCACGTAATAAAGGGAAATTAAGATATATATGTACCTAGAAGCGGGCACAGATAGAAGACTAGTCGAGAGTGCTCGACGAACGTATCGGAACTTTGCATTAGAGCTTTTTGACAGTCTATTTTTAACATCCCCGAGAGTGCTCAACTTTAATTTCTTAAAGGGGCTTAGTATATATATATATATATATATATATATATATATATATATATATATATATATATATATATATGTGTGTGTCTCTGTGTGTGTGTGTGTTTCAGGTTGTAACAAATGTGTTGTCCGTGTTTTATGGTTACATTAAAACAAAGTTAACATTTGCATTCATAGTTATGATGGATCAAGATAAGAAATCACGACTACCACGTGCCCGCTTAAAGGATGCATGGGCTGCACGCGGGAGATTTCAAAGCGAGGGTCGCGATTATGAAAAATAGGTGTTATTTTGCAGTCTAAAATAGCTGAATGAGAGAGGTGAGAACTTTGCTCAGTGACAAGATTATTTTGGAGCAATACGTCGTTCGCGTGAGTTTTGCTCAGTGGTTCGTTTATCTGTTTTGGACAGATGTTGGTTTATTTTCTGAATTAAAGAAAAACACTGCTGCTGATAAAAAATACTGCTGCTTATAAAAAATACTGCTGCTTATAAAAATACAGCTGCTGATAAAAATTACTGCTGCTTATAAAAAGTACTGCTGCTGATAAAAAAATACTGCTGCTGATAAAATAAATACTGCTGCTTATAATAAAATAATGCTGTTGATAAAAAATACTGCTGCTGATAAAAAGATTACTGCTGCTGATAACAAATACTGTTGCTTATAAAAAATACTGCTGCTGATAAAAAATACAGCTGCTGGTAAAAAATGCTGCTGCTGGTAAAAAAACACTGCTGCTGATAAAAAAATACTGCTGCTTATAAAAAAATACTGCTGCTGATAAAAAATACGGCTGCTGATAAAAAATACTGCTGCTGGTAAAAAATACTGCTGCTTATAAAAAATACTCCTGTTGGTAAAAGAAATAATGCTGCAGATAAAAAATACTGCTGCTTATAAAAAATACTGCTGCTTATAAAAAATACTGCTACTGATGAAAAAAATACTGCTGCTGATAATAAGAGCGGGCGTCTACTTTGTTGTTGGTAAAAACGAAGAAACTAACCAGGTTCGAGTGTGTTTTCTTTATATAATTCACGTGGCTAAAATAGAAATTAATTTACCCAATATATACTTTTCTAGCTACTATTAAACGAAGGTCAAGGCAAAACTGGAGGGGGAGTGTTACACGTTAACATTCTATTCATGTATTAAGATGATATATTATGGGTATGCCATTAACATCGGAGATATACACATCATGGCTAATTAGTTGAGGCAAACACATGACAATTATTTGAAGATATAAATAACTTCAATGATAACAAACTTTATAAAATGACAACGTCCGATTTAGCAACCTGATCAGTTGTAAATTAAATTGTGATGAACTTCATGACCCTGAACCAAGATCGAGCGGTGGAAGTGGACGTTACTTGCCACATTCCCGTGGGAGATGACAGTGGTTAAGTGGATATCGACACGGACTGAAGACCTGGGTGTTCCAAGTTCAAATCCAGTCGGTTCCACAGTACCACTTTTACTTAAGGATGTTCACACCCTTCTCGTGGTCCTTCCCGTAAGTACCCGATGTCTTTCCAGAAAGATTTCTAACTAGAAAAACATCGGGGAAACTAATGCCAACATCTGATTCACACGAGAGAAGAAGAAGAAGAAGAAGAAGAAGAAGAAGCCCCATTTCCGTCATAAAAGAGCGCGCTTTTTTCTTTTCGTGCAATTTTAAAGTTAAAGAAATGTTAATCTGTAGTTTCTAGTCCCGACCAATGTCTCGGTCGATGCATAATCTACCAGATATGGTTTCTTAAGATAGAACTGGTCTCACCTGCAGTATGTGGGCTAGCTTTATCAAGAAGATGCATGGGCTCACCTGCAGCGCCTTTTCTTGAACTTTGAAACTTCACTCAGAAATTACGATTTCGAAGGAATAGTGACGTGGTTTATATCAAATAGATTCTTAACTTAAACCGTGTGGTTTCAGCAGCAGCGTTTTTTTCATACAACGTAAACAAAATACGTTGGTCTATTTTGATGTTCTTTTCAACAACCATATAATTGTGTTTATCCCAAAGTACTTAACGATGGTTGTTCTCGTAGCTACTATAAGTCTACCTATTACATATCGTGTATGCATTTATATTAAGTTAAATAAAATTTGCACTCAAAATGGTGGCAAGCGTTTGTTTTGTTCTTAATGTTTCCTCCCTCTCTCTCTCTCTCTCTCTCTCTCTCTCTTTCTCTCTCTTTATATTGGCAATTTCCTCCGCCACAGTAAAATAAAGCAATTATCATTTATTTTAGCACTTAGTAGAATGTCTGTCTTGCTTATATGAAACGGAATAATTGTTGTTGTTGCTGATGTTACTGTTGAGGAGGAGGAGGAGGAGAAGTTAGACTTTTCTAGGCTGCATGAAGTCCGAGTTAGTCACAGCTTTTCTTTAACCTACATGCGTGCAAATGGTATCCCCGACCGCCACCTCAAACCTAGAGCAGCAAGGATCAATGGTTATATGCGAAGTCAAGGAAGGTTAAGCCGAGAACACACAAAGAAATGGTGCAGCGAAAAAACATTGACACTGATAACCGTGTAGCTCTTACAGTAGTCGTTGTCACTGCCCCTACCACAATGATGAAAAGTTGGACTTAAAGAGACTCTGCTGTTGATTGCATACCTTCGAACTTTAGTGGGTTTGTCTCTAGAACTTAAGTCATTCGGTTTATTACGGTACCTTTTTACATTCGTTGATTAAAATAAGTGACAAAAATGCACAGAAATAATTTTTCTATTCGTTGAAGATTCCAGTGTTCAGTTGTATTAAGAAAACATCAGGAAATACGTTTGGAATAAAATCTATTAAAGTAAGAGATATTCGTAACCTATCAACCCACTTTGATTATTTTGATATAACTCTAATTCTAACCTTAACCCTAACCCTAATGCCCCAAATACACTGTTATAGATGAGTTCGCACATCATTAACATAATCATGATTCAGTTGCCTTGGGATCTTGCAGCAAAAGGGCTTAGTTTTGTTTAAAGCATACCTGACGGCGTGGTCCTATGCAATGATGATCACATTACAGATAACTCAATAAGTCCCGGGGCCGACACATAATCAGACGCTGTCAGTAAAGTAAAATCCATATATTTTTTTATAAAGTTGTAATCTTCAAATAGCACGAGTCAACGCGGGAGCCTAATTGCATTATTAGTTAATACATCACAGTTATTTAAGTGAAGCTTCTGATTCAAATTTTCTAAACCATAGAAAAATGTGAATTGCATTTATCCATACAGCATTGAATTTTAATGGGAAAAAAATACTGTACGAGCGAATAAATTGCTTGATAATTTTTATTTAGACACTCTTACGCCAGGAATAAGGGTTAGGAGATGTCACGCGGACTTGAAACGTGCTCGTACAGACATCAATAATGCTGAACACTCAGGTCTGCCAAATGAGGCAATTAATTTGGAAAACATCAATGAGATAGTTGAGGGTTCCACGTTTTCTCACACTCGATCAAAACGAACTACACGTTGAACATTCAGATCATTGTTTGCAACTGTTTAAACGAAACAGGGAGGAGTTTTACGTCAATATGTGAAAATTGAAGTTATATAGATGAACAAGTTTACTTCGGAATCAATTTGGCAGACAGTTGCATGGACAGCAGCAGGTTAAATGCATCCAAATCGACCAGAAAACGAAAACATAAGCAGGCAAGGTTTTTACGTCCATTTTCAGGGATGTGCTAGGAATTTTGTGGGTTAAAAATATGCATGTTACTGCTTATAAACTAGCCTAGAATTTATTAAATTAGGAAGTTGTTTGGAAAATGCTTCCGGTTGATTGCAATGTCTATAAATATAACCTTTCTATGATACGTATAGCTTTCGTTATTTAAATGAAATATTAAAATGTTGATATGGTACATATCTTTATATATCTTCTCTCGCTGTAAGTAACTCTAAATAACCGTCGTATTTTACAAACACGTGCAGAAAAGCATGGTTCGTGAAATCTCAAATTTAAAACGAAAACAAATAACATTACTTGTAATTTTGCCTGTAAACAAAATACTATGATTGGGAACACTTAATCACTTTTACACTTTATCCCTGTGAGAATTCAGATAGAAAAGCAAATCACCCTGTAACAAATATTAAAATGCACACAGACGAATAAAAAAAGAATACACTCCTGACGATCGAATCTTTGTGTGACACTGCAATGTATTACAAGGTATTACAAACATAAGTATGTATTATTGTCATATATACACATATATATATATATATGAATATATATTTATATACTAATATATACATATATATATATATATATATATATATGTATATATATATAAATATATACATATATATATATAAATATATATATAAATATATACATATATATATGTAAAAAAATGTTTAAATTGAAAATTTTTTTAAATAAAAATTAAAGTATTTCCAGAATGTTTTGGAAACGACCGTACGCCATACTAGACTTGTTCTAATTCTTTGAACAATTGGAATGCTCTGATCTATTAAACCATCTTATATAAATATATATATATATATATATATATATATATATATATATATATATATATATATATATATATATATATATATATATATATATACATATATATGTGTGGTTGTGTATTTATATATATATATATTTCTATATATATGTGTGTGTGTTTGTACTTAATTACATGAAACGGCAGTAAAGTTTTGAGAAAAATTACACTTTTTATTATATATATATATATATATATATATATATATATTATAAAATAAACATTAGTAAGCCACTCGACACTAATTCTCCTGTGATTATGTGTGCCAATTTCAATAGCGGTTTTCGCTTTTTTACACAGCCTTGAGAAGACGCATATGCGTTGAAACACGAATTGATTAGTGTTGGCTCTCCCACCAATGTTTATTTAATTTTATAAAATATTTACTTAGTGTTGAGCACTTTTAAAAAATAGTGGCTTGTGTTCATTTTGTCAGTGTATTTGAACATGAATAATTATAACATAAATTGATTTCTTCCACACAATACACTTAATATTCTTTTCAGGTGAAGATTTATAAATGTATTAAAGGGAGTTAGTTTTGGTTGTTTACGAGACGAACTGACAAATTGAATGTGCCCAGTTACAATCCACAGAAACACTTTCACTTAGGATGTTTGCAACCTTCATATTTGATTTCCTGTATATACTCGATGTATTTATTAGAAAGAAGTATAAAAAGATAGATAACGGGAACCCAATGTCAATGATACTATCATCTGATGCTAAATGAACGAATGAATGAGCGTATCAATACATAAACGTGGCTCATACCGAAGCAGTAATTGCCGATATTTTGACACGTGTCGTGATTTTTGTTCATTGGATCCCGAATTAAAACAAAATACACACGGGAGAGTAACCATTAGAGTTTCCTAATGAATTATGTTCTTCGAAAGCTATAAGACTTGGACAAAGCACGCTGTGTCGTCCGTTTTGCTGGTATGTAAGTAACCGCTGTCAACTACACCACCATAGGAAGCATTTCAAAACTATAACAAATACCACGCTCACTCGTCCGTTTTGCTGGTATGCAATTTACTGTTTCCAACTACAACACCATAGGCAGGACGTCGTGACCATAAAAAATACCACGCTGACTAGTCCGTTTTGCTGGTATGCAATTTACTGCTTCCAACTACAACACCATAGGCAGGACGTCGTGACCATAAAAAAAATACCACGCTGACTAGTCCGTTTTGCTGGTATGCAATTTACTGCTTCCAACTACACCACCATAGGCAGGACGTCGTGACCATAAAAAAAATACCACGCTGACTAGTCCGTTTTGCTGGTATAGAATTTACTGCTTCCAACTACAACACCATAGGCAGGACGTCGTGACCATAAAATATACCACGCTTACTTGTCCGTTTTGCTGGTATGCAATTTACTGCTTCCAACTACAACACCATAAGGAGGACGTCGTGCCCATAAAAAAATACCACGCTTACTTGTCCGTTTTGCTGGTATACAATTTACTGCTTCCAACTACACCACCATAGGCAGGACGTCGTGACCATAAAAAAATACCACGCTTACTTGTCCGTTTTGCTGGTATACAATTTACTGCTTCCAACTACAACACCATAGACAGGACGTCGTGACCATAAAAAAATACCACGCTGACTAGTCGGTTTTGCTGGTAAGCAATTTACTGCTTCCAACTACAACACCATAGGCAGGACGTCGTGACCATAAAACACACTATGCTGAGTCGTCCGTTTTACTGGTATCCGAGTTACCGCTGCCAACTACAACACCATAGCCAGGCCTTCGTTGCCATAACGTCGAAATGTTATATTTTCATTTATTTGACTATTTACACCTCTTTAAAGTTAAATGATTATTAGGCTAAATCTAAAGAGTTACAGGTTAAATAAACAAACATATATGATTTATTTTTCTGTTCTTTTTTTTTGTTCTTTAGTGAAGTGGATGTGAAAGAAAGGTTTACCCTGAGACGAATTAAACAAGGCTTGACTGATTTCTGAAGATAATTTATTTATAGTAACGCAAGATACTTCAATAGAATTCGGACAATGTTTACTGAGACAATCAAATCATTTTCCACTTGAACGTCTCAAATAGGAGGCGTTAATTTAAGCCTCGGAGATTTTCACTGGATATTTTTTTCTACTTTCGCCAAGTGGAAGCGGAGGTATCGTTTTCACTCCGGTTAGTTTGTTCGTTTCTATGCACATTTTATATGTTGTTGAGAAGTACTTAACAGATTGTTACAAAATTCGAAGGGGATTTAGCGGCGGATTAGGAACAATTATTGATCCTGAAATATTTAATTGGTTGTGTAGCATTGGTCATTTTCCGGCCTTTTTCGATTATTTCAGGTCAAATTGTCATGGACTGACTCTATTGCCTTATCTATATTAAGGTATTGATTAGATTTTATACCCATATTTAAATTGTCATATACTCGAATGGTTTGACACTTCTAAAACACTAGAACAATACCCGTACACGAACGGATAATATTAGTTCCTCGAACACAGAAGTTGTACACCAATTTCATGTTCCCTTAAACGGAGTAAAATTCAGATATACTGCTATAAATCCTATGTCTAGAATCCTTATTCCATTTTTCATCTAGATCCATTACGATTTTGATTCTCGAAAGTGTGTATAATTTAAGGCTTAGCGTTTAAGTGGTTAAACGAAGAAATTGAAATTCAATGAATCAATCTAAATTGGTGTTTACTGACTGTTGATCGAATTTAATGCAAATCTGAAATATTTGAATTTTTCAATAGGAGATTGTGTCCATATTATGACCCATTAAATCTGTCAAAATACTTAAACCAAACAAAAATTACGGGAATATCAATTAATTGATATCTAATTTATATTGTTAAAGTGTTATAAAAATCGAGCGTATCTGAATTTTCATGAAGAACCTACACACTCTCTTTGCCATTTATGCGTCAAACTCAATTAAACTAAATAAATATCTTCAAGGTGCACCCGTATGTCTAGTAGCTCTTCTTCAAACTTCAAAATGGTCGGTAAATTTACATCGGATTAACTCATGTATATAGAAATATAAAAACATATGCACACACCTAACTTCATATCAATAGAGATATGAACCATTTCCGGTTATTTAATGTCGAAACGCTATAATTATTGTCTATTTATAAAATTTAGCAACAAAGTTTTACAGTATATAAAAAATGTTGTAGGTCGCAAAATGCTGAAATAAACTAATTCTTTAAAGTGTTTATTAATTTGATTAGCTTGTTGGTTTTACGGGAAATAAAACTTATTCGAGCTATTTGATCATCTAACATAATACCTAGTGTAAATGATTAATAGAATGTGTTGGTTAGTCTGTAATGTCACTTATCAACCAATTTCAAGTGTGTAATGCTTAATAAAATACGTATTGTAAATGATTGTCAAAATCTAAACTCATAACATATTTACAGAGATTCCACATGAGCTTAAACTCCGCACTGGAAACAGTTATCCACAGATTGTAATGATACATAAAGCATTTTTTTTGTCGAAGCTACTAGGTCCAGGCTGTGGCGAAATAACTAAATGATTTTTATATAAATATCCACCTTTCGACTGTCGAAGGGGACGCTGTTCTCGTAATACTTTTCTCGGGACTGGTAACCCGAATATATTTTATTGTAAAACAGCGACGACGATTTAAAGTAAACTGCATATTATATAGTATTGATTCATTTAGTTCAATATATTTCGATCAGGTCATAATTTAAAAAAAATCGCCGAACAAACTTATTATAATCTCAACTTGGTAGCATACTAGAACATTTAGCTAATGTTGAACGGTCCAGCAACCTAGGGAGTTTTCGTTCCGGACGTTTGGGCAGCGCCGGGTGCAACGCTTCGGCAGGGTCACTATTCTGAATAGATCGGTCTTACAACTATGAATGTAGACACAGAAAAATTACAGCAATGGCTTAGATGAGAGGGAAAACACAGATGTACATTTAAAAAATCGTGTATTTACCATGAAGGAAACATTGCGAGAAGTAAAGCTAAAATTAGATTGATGATGTTACTGGAGAAAGGAAAGGCCGGAACGGCAGGAATTACGTCACTGGAAGAAGGAGAGAGTTGAGCCGCGTAGAAGAGCTGGAGCAGGCGCTTCACAAAGCTGGAGCAAGACCCGCTAGAAGGAGCTGGAGCTGCTGGAAAATGGATCAAGAACGCTTGAAGGAGCGGGAGCATGCGTTGCTGGAGAGAGCTGTAGCAGGCGTTGCTCGAGACATCTGTAGCATGAGCCGCTGGAGCAAGCGTTGCTTGAGAGAACTAGAGCAGGCGCCACTGGAGAGAACTGGAGCAGCCAGTGCTGTTGAGAGATGGCAAGTACCGCTGGAGAGAACTGGACAAGGCGTTGCTGCAATGAGCAGCTGGAGCAGGCGTTGTTAGAGAGAGCTGTAGCAGGATCCGTGGAGAGAGCTGGAGCAGGCGTTGCCGCGAAGAGCTAGAACATGAGACGCTTCAGAGAAGTGTTGCAGTCGTTTCTGAAAAGAGCTGGAACAGGCGCTGCAAGAAGCTGGAGGAAGCTTCGCTGGAAGGAGCTGGAGTTGCTGAAGAGAGAGAGCTGGTGCAAGAGTGAGCTGGGACAGGTGCTGGGGTCAGAGCAGAAGCACGAGACTGGAGAGGTAAGCTTCAGTCAGGTGGATAGAGCAGGCAGTAAAGTTGTAATCGTATTATGAGTAGTTTTAGTATTGTCGAAAATTGGCTTGACTTAAGATAGAGTGTGATTGCTTCCGTTGCTGGATTATCGTTGTCATAGTGAATAAAGAGTGTCGTGATGCCTGACAAAGGTTCGTGAGGCGATATTCGGTCGGCAGTGACGGAGGAGCCGGCGCCAGGCGCCAAGACAGAGGCAAAGGCCCTGACTGTGTATTAAAAACCCTTCCCACAATAGGAGTATGTGACACAAAGTCGGAAAGTGGGATTTGAAAAGCCAGTGCCCGAGATAGTGAGCACTCTGGCCATTAAAAATTGCCTGGGCAGCCCCGTCGGCATTCCCCGGTAGGAGTGCCTAAGGCAGTAAGCAATACACTTACTCTTCCCCAAAGAGGGGAGGCAAAGCCTGGGAGGGTGGACCTCCTAAAACTGCACAGGACAGGACAGACCCATACACCGGCGTAAATCAAGCCCCGAAATCCAATACATTACCAGTCTATGGGGTGCAGTATCCATTGGAACAGATACTACACTTTTTTTTATAGTGTCTTGCTGGCCACTTCTTGCACAACGCTTTGATGAAATTTGATTCCTTAGATGAAGTAATGATGTGCGCAGACAGAAAGAAAATGTGCTGATTTCTGTCACACGGGTTAAGGCACTCACAGATTTAACATCCGGTTTATTTTAGGTATGTCGAGTCATAAAACAGGTGCCGGTAAGACACTACCGATTTACCATATCTGTCTCATAATTATATTCCAGATAATCCATACTCCGTCAATCATACCGTATAACGAACGCATCGTAGCTTAAGACTAATATCTACATGTGATTTTGAAAGTATAATACTGCCAAATAATATTAAACAAATTGTGTACCTTACATTTTTATCACAATGTCCGCCATTGTCGTATGTTTCGTTTCATTAATTTTAAGTATTCTGTGGTTCAAGCTCTTCCAATTTGTAAACAATTCAATAGTGTCGCATTATATTAGACATTTTCAGGAACTGGTATTTAAGGTATATGTATATACGTGAAAAAAATTTATTGGCCAAGATCAAAGTGTAGTATCCTTTCCGATGGATGCTACACCCTATAGACCGGTATCGTCTTGGCATTCGGGTCTTGATTCTGCCAGTCTGTGGGTTTGTCCTGTGCAGTTCTAGGAGGTCCAGCCTCCTATGCTTTACCTCCCTTCTTTGGGGTGGAATAAGTGTATCGCTTACTGCCTGAGGCGCCCCTACCAGGGAATGCCGACGGGGCTGGCCAAGCATTTTCTTGTAGGCCAGAGTGCTCATGTTCTCGGGCGCTGGCTTTTCAACTCCCACTTTCCCGACCTTTTGTCACATCTTACCGCTGTGGGAGGAAGATAAATAAATAAAAATATGAGTTAGTATTACGATTAAATTAGTGATATGCTTTGGGCAGTAGAAGGCTAACAAGCTTGAATGGTACAGCTTAGCATAGGGTTCGGTGTGATGTAATAATATTTAATGAGGGTATTCACAGATATGGCTAGTATGATCAATTTCGACGCAAGGTTAACAATTAGGTGGAGCATAATTTTCCAATGAAAATTTGAGTAAGACGTACGTGTCCCGTCAGTGACGTCATAGAGGCAGGAAGCCGCTTGTATTACTTAACGAATTTGCAGGGAAGAGCTTTCGACTGAACTGGCCGAGTTACGTTTGGATTACTGCTGTTTCCCTCATGGGTGATGGGGGTGCGTGTTTTATGTGGATAGATATACGCTACTACGGAAGAATGAAACTTAAAAAGAAACATTTCTAAGCTAATTTAATTTGTGATGTTTCTGTATTAATCACGTTCATGAAAGCTGTTTTTGAGAAGAAGACGACAAAAAAGAGAAGAAAAGGAAGACGTCTACAAAGACAGAGAGAACAAAGATGAGAACTTTGACTGCCACAGCAAAACGGCGACTACGGAAATACGACCAGCTGATTCTGCCGACGAAAATGATGAGTTGGGGACGCTACTTCGAAAGCAAATAACAGATTTTGTCACGTGTTATATTTGACAAAATTAAATAATCAGTTATGGTGGTAACTTAACACCAAGAATTCGGTACGTAGAGTTCAGATACATCGGGACCTGTAAGTGTCCACGTTCTCCTATGTTGATCTAGTCTAATGAACTGTTTGCCAAAAAAAATGGATAAAATTGGTTAAGTTTAATGTATCACATATTATACTAAATGGGTACAACTATAGCTGACGCGCCTGATTTCCGTGACTTCGCATCGACTACGATAGGGCAGGTCGCAGAAGCGCCCGAGTGCTGACGAAATAATATCATTTTTTCTTTCTTTTATCTCATATAAACATTGAAAAACCCCCCCAAAAAACATTATTTTCACAAAAAAAAAATATTTTAATGTATGTATTTTTTTCTTTTAATGTATTCGTCTCATATTAGCGTCTGTCAGTCTTCCAGTTAGTGCTTGGCGGTTTGAATGCAGGGCTTGGCTATCGCTAAAAACGAGAGCCCTAACAATATCGGGAATCCTTAACCTAACCCTTACCCTAACCCTAACCCTAACCCAAACTAAACCCTAACCCTAAACCTAACCTATTTTTCTTTCTTTCTTTGTTTTATGGTAGCAAGAAAAAAAGAAAAACAGCAAAACAAATGAAAAAAAACATTGACAAAATTTTCCCCTCTCCCCCCGAAAACATTTATTTCTACACATTTAATTGAAAACGGTTCATTTGCCCCCCCCCCCTACAGTTTGTTTGTTTTTTATTTTTTAATCTATGTATTTTTTATTTGAATGTATTCATCTCAGATTATCGTCTGCAAGTCGCTCATTAACGATTGGCGTTTTCGTCTCGGCAACTCTCGGGTGCTTCCGCGACGTTCCCGATCGTTGCCGGAAGTCACGGAAATCTGGCGCGTCGTCTATAACTGCACCAAAATTTATAATTAATAAGAATTAACAAATTTATAAGAAATATTTATATTTTTGAAAGATAACTCAATGAAGAAATATACATAGTTGATCAACTTTTATTTCTGTTATGGTGTTATGTGATCATCACTATTTCCGGAATATATGTACTCTTCCAGACACTATATATCGAAAAGATAACGACGAAATCTCGAGGTAGTAATTCTGTAACATACTATTCGGTACTTCTCTAAATACACCCTATTGTAAATATACCACCGTGTGGTCTTATTTATTATCAGCCTTTAAAGTTCACAACAATGTTCCTAAGGCGTGTTCCTCTATATATTAATAACATACAATACATGCTAAAATATAATTTAGTTCTGGAATTGTTATAAGTAATCGTAATTTATAATTAACTGAACAAATACCCCATTTCTATCTTGTAGCTATTCATTTATCTCTATCACCTTCTTCCTTATGTTTATTCAACCAGTTTAAAATATGTTTGAATGTCTCAGTGTATATATATAGAAATAATGGGTGTATTTGTCGTCATCTAATTTGCATACGTATGTCTTTACACACCACGAACATGTATGTAAATTATATGGCAAAATAACAAGCATTATTCTGCATATATAATAATATTTAATATTACTTCTATAAAAAAAGTAATAAAAAAACAAATAATAATAATAATAATAATAATAATAATAATAATAATAATAATAATAATAATAATAATACGGATAATATGAAGGTAAATAGACTAATTATTTTAATTATGACAGACGAATTCTCATAAAAGATATGTACCGTTTTTTTATTTTTGAAATTAAATATAAGTAGACCCAATTGGTCACGAATGCGTCTAATAAATCTATAGGTTAAGTTAACTTAGTTACCAAATCAAGGGAGGCGCGAGCGCGCTCTATCCCTTGATAGACTACACGAATGGCCTATGCTGGACATCTCATTTCTTTGATCAATCATAACTCAAAAACCAATAAACTAAATTAGTTAAAACTTTGCCCAAAATTGTTATTTGATAGGTTCTATAAGTGTGTAGAATGTCAGCATCATTAGTCAAGGCAACCCAGAGATCCAGAAAGTTCAATCATAAAACCATGTTATCTGTGTGTACGTACGTACGTATGTGCCACCCTGTATCCCATCAACAATTTGATGGATTCAGTTGACTTTTGGCAGATGTAGAGGTTCTAGAGTCTAGTTGATGGCATTTTATTTTCAGTTTACCATATACATTAGTTTTCCACAAAATTCCAAAAAACCTTTAAAATGACCAGTATTCATACACTTTATTCTATATCTTGTCGAACATCTGATGGATTCAGCTGATTTATGGCAAATATAGAGGTTCTAGTGTCTAGTTGATGGCATTCTAATTTCAGTTTACCATATACCTTGATTAGTAAAACTACCAACAATATCAGTTATGAAAAGGCATTGTATTGAGGCATAGCCTTTACAAAAGTAGTGACATTCCATGAAAAATGCCAATATACTGAAATCATATGCTCTTAATATGGTTAAGTGTAAAAATTTGGCTATTTCCTTGATTTTGTACATTTAGTGTATATGAATTTTTATCTTAACCCTATTAAGGGCATATGATTTCAGTATACTGGCATTTTTCATGGAATCAACTATAGCGTTCACCGAGAAGCACGGATAACATCCGAATCAACGACCTTGGTTTTCATCGAGAAGCAATCTACCATTACTGGCTTTTTTATAGGGGACAATTAATTTCAACGTTTTTACTAATAAACGATATTAATCTGAATATTACAAGTCGTGTTGCTAACAATTTTTCGCGCACGTGTATGATGATTGTGATTAGGATGCAATGCCTTTAAGCCGCAATCGCAACAAAAAAGTGTTAATCATCAGTTGATCGTAAAAACGGAATTGGATCGAGGCGAGATATGGAAGAAAATGGATGTTAACTGTTCCAAGATTTAATTTCCAGGTTGCACTTGACGAATTTCGTTGACGAATGGTGCCACTTCACTAGGCTTGTTTGCTGCCGAATTCTACAGTGGATGTTTCATACTAATACAATAAGTAATCATACACATCGTGTGAATAGATGTATGCGCACGAGTTGAAATAAATGAGATTGCTTCCGGAAAATGACCAAGGTTTGCATAGAATTGGGAATAATTTGATATAATCATTTTCTATTTCTCTTTCATCGTTTTAAATGCAATAATATGTGTTAAACATAATGCATTTAAAATGTATGTTAAAAAGTAATTTTATGTAACTTATAATATAAGTTGGAAATGAATTATCTGAAATATTTTCAAGTTTATAATGTATTGTTTGTGTTACTGCATATTAACTATTTGCCATTTATTTAATGCCGTAGATCGAATATCAATCGATTACTTTGGCATTCACGAAAAGTGGGAGGTCGCGATTACAGCTTAATACTTAATATGATTTAGTAGATATATGTAATTCCCCTGCTGAATATATGAAGCCAGTTTTATATGGAGACGAATATACTTCCTCTAAATGGGGCACTGCGTAATGGTATGAAAATAGGCGAGAATCAAGCCGTCCGCGTAGGTACCCCAGCCGCCCGGCAATAAACCCCTATTCCTAAGAGGAATATAATGCTAGACAAAGTATACATTCAAAGATCGAGACAAACCATGAATCTCGATAAAGAATGGATTGATAGTTACAGCATAATGCCAAAACCTACCTCACGTGGTGTGACAATTGGTTCAAACGATTACAACAAATACATTATGAGTGAACTGATATTGTGAAACTATCGTGACCGTTATTTTAGTGTAGCTGTGTTGTGGATATATCATATGGTACGATTTTACTTTCATGGAACGCCACCACAATATCCTGGGTCACGAAAGTCAGATTTCCTATCGGAGAAATGTTTGTCAATATTTTTTGAACAAGGCTGTGTGGTAAGTTAGTCGTATTTTCAGTCAATTGGCAGAAAGGCTAGGGCATAAGTAAGAATCAGGAGTTTGGAATTCTGCGACTGAAATAAAATGCTTCATAATGAAGAGACAGAGATTTCTCGTCTTAGAAAAATATTACTATTTTTATTACATTTCCATTCCATATATCAATTCCATTGTTACCAGCTACGAGCTCATTATCCTGTTAATATATTTTTTTATTATTTGTTACATACATAATGATAAACGACTGTTACTAAATAATGTATTTTACTTTCTTTTTGTATACCGTAAACTTGTTATAAAGTAGTTTGTTTTGTCTTTCTTAAAACTGGATAAATATTTTTGTTTGTATTTGGAGGGGGGGGGATTTTGTACATTACTTTTTTTATCAGTCGGGTTAGTGCTAGCGTTAGGGTCAGGTACGAATCAGGTTAGGGTTAAACAGCAACTCGTCTATCTACACTGTATGCCCCGGGCCTCCGATCTGACCAAGATTTCGTAACAAATTGTCTTCTCAGACCTCCCTCAAAAAGTGCTGAGCATCGGTCTGCGTATTCGGTGATCCAACGCTGCATTCCTTTCATGTCGTCGGTCAGCTTATTGACTAATCGAATCGGCATCTATCGGGTGTTTACGTCTCAAAAGCTTTCAAATATGTTCAGAACTTATTTTGGCACAATATAACGAATTCCATAAATTGCGATAGTATGTTTTAAACAGTGATTTAGCGGAACTTTTTGTGCTTGTTGTGAGATTACGTTTATTTTTATATTTTATAATTTCAAACCGAGACAATTTAACTTTCGAGATTGTAATGTGTACTAGGTATTCTATATTGGAGGCTATATATATATATATATATATATATATATATATATATATATATATATATATATATATATATATATATATATATAAAGCATAAGTGTAAGCAATATAAACGAGAGCAACGCGGTATGTTCATATATAATAAGATGTCACGGTTGAGTTGTGGTAAGTTGGGGTGATACAAATTGTGTTAAAAAGGTGCGAGGTCAAACTTTTGGATTGTTGGTAAGAAGGCGTTGATATAATTAAAACATAATATTGTCAGATTTAAGAAATCTACAACAGTTATTATACGGTAGTTAGGTGTGTAATATAACAAGCAACTGAATGGAAACAAAAATAAATCTAATTGAATAGCTGGAAAATAGAAAACGCCAGAACAAGTGTAGTTTTGTTTTGTTGTTACGTTTTCGAGCTGGCTCTCAGGGGCGAAGACCCCCCCCCCCCGCACACGGCGCATGAAATTAAAGGGTGTGAAAAATCTTTGCTACAAATGTAATCGATGAAAGTTCTTTTACAGTTTTTCGGATTATCAATAGTAAAACAGCTTTTCGAGGGAAAACTGTTTCCAGAAACGCCAGGAAAAATGGCAACGGAAGAACATGTAAGTGGTTCATACTTTCTTCTTACGTCACAAGACCCCAAGGAAACAAATATGCGAGTCATGGTACACGTATTTTTTCTCTGTCAGTTTGTAAAATATCCCAAATAAACTTTCTAAGCAATATTTTCTTAAATGTCATCGAGAGCAAATGCATTAATTTTATAGGGCAAGAACATTAACAGACCGTTGATTTACTCTTACTCGACGTCGTTCGCCTCCCGACTTTGCGGACCTGCCACACGTCTATAGAAGCGAGGTCATTAAAGACGTACATAGTGGGACTATTTCCCAAGCGATCTCATGTCTATTAATAAACGCTTAAAAGAGTATTTGTATGTCTGACATAATTACGTTTTTTCTTTCCCTAATCTGGCACAAGAAACAACTAATATGTAATAGTAACACTCCGTAAGAGTGTGTATTTAAAGACCTGGCGAAAATGGTGAAATATAAAGTATTAAAACTGCATCAAGAGGGGTGAAACTAGATAGGTAAAGTCCAACCCATTAAGATTAAGACTATAAATATAGCCACTCCCCCAAAAAAATGTTATGAAACTAAAGTCAGTTAGAAAAAAAACTGGCCCTTAATTGCCTGAGCGAATGAAGAAATGCAGGAGTAATAGAACCATCAATATAACGACGGGAGAAAACGGATAATATTAGGATATTAATAACATCAGATTTCAGAAAAGACCTTTCATACGACTTTTAAACGAGACGCATAATTATTAGTTTTATGAACTTGCGTAAACACGCTTTTTTTCTTTTTAATCTTTTGTGGTGATTTCTAATTAGATATTTGCATTTCCTTGCCGTTTTTAGATCTATAAAGCTAAACCTAATTAAAACGATTAGCTTACTAAACTAAAAATTGATAAGTATCATATCTCTTAATCAAATTTATTTAAGTACTAAGCATTTTTCAATTAACTCGCTCAATATTTCATGTTCACTACGTATTTATTAACTTAATACTTTGAACCAATACATCAAAATCAATATATAGGCAAGAATATAAGTGGGTCGTTAGACTGCATACATTTGCCTGGCAATGTAATGCTGGGCCCAGGGTTAATCCAGGCCGAACATATTATACGAAATATCACCGAAGTAATGTTATGGAAACGTTGATAACTCAAAAATTATTTATCTGATCAGGCTGGAATTTTTTATGTTAGTTTATGTTATCAAAGAGCCGTAGATTAAAACATCATTTTTGGTAAAATCGGAAGCTGTAATTCTGTAAAAAATTTAGTTTCAATTTTAAGGGCATAAACGTTTCGGAACATTATTGGCCACAATATGGGCAAAGTGACAAGTTTTTACGATTAACATACTTTCAGTTATCGCTACAAATTTAACTTTCAACTTTTTGTCTGACCATGACCTTAGATATTCAAGAATTAAACCAGTTTAACTTAGACTACGACCGATATTTTAACGGAGTTTGGTGTTGATCGGGCACAGAATGAACACGAACACTAGGCTGTACAAAGAACAAAGAAATATCGTTACAAACTTGCCCGAAAACATAACTTGCGTTCTAAAAGTAATTAGGGAGTGCAAGATCAATAGGAAAAATGGATTCTATTTTGCGGTTAACTTGATTACTGTGCCTGTGTTTATACTATGATTACATAAAATTCTAACAGACTGTGTTTGAATTATGAGTTAGTCAACTTCTTTCTGTTTCCACCTCAGAAACGTAACAGGTATTCTAATGCAAATATTGGCCCATCATATTATGCATCATTGTATATACAGAGGATACAAATAACAACAATCAGATTTTGTAATATAAGGAAAAGTGGCAAAAAGGAATCGTGGACGAGTCCACTAAGGGTGGGACGTCGAGAAAGAAAGAAAGCGACTTGATAACTGTTAAAAATGACAAGGTTCCGCAGTGCAAGCGAGACTTGAAAGGCGGCGGTTTAAGAAATGTGCAGGACCGAAGAGCTTGGTGATCGGAGTATCAAAGTACCGGAAGAATGGGAGTTCACCGATGTTTGTGGCACCGATGAAGCTTTACTGGCTATGGTACCCAAGCCCGTCTTGATGTTAGGCTTTCGTGTCCGCTAACTAAAAATGCGACTGATAAGTAAGTTGGTACCGTGAAGGAATCCCCCGACTTTTATTTCATCAAACAGACAATTGGAAGTGCTTGTGGAACAATTGCTTCAGTTCACGCTCGGATAGACAATGCAGAGCAAATTGCATTCCAATCGGATGTATATATGAACGAGTTTCTAGCAGAAACAAAGACTGTGACCTCAGCATAGAAAAAGATTTTCATGAAACAAAAGTATGTCACAATATTTTTTTATATGTGTGTGCGTAGCCGGCGAAAACCATCCGGTGACGGGAAATAAAGTAAAACAAAGTGTTTCCATATACGTTCTGTACTTTGTCATTCTTGTTTGATATTACCGGGTACCCCGAAAGAACGGGTAATGCAAACATTTTAGCTTACCAATATTTTTGATCATATTTATCACATGATATTCAATTTTAATTAACACTATATTTAAGTATATTGGCATAATAATTTGCGTTAGAAAGCATTTGTTTTAGGAATTAATTATGTACGGTTAGATTTTAATCCTGCATTACGCAAACAAATGGTTAAGAGGTGTGTCTGCATCCGTTTATTTTGTGCAGGAAACATATTAGCTACAAACGGTTTAATCTTAGAATCGAGTCTTCATGTGTTAAATTTCATTAAGATTTGGTATCAATTTAAGATTATTTAGTGTTGCAGAAATTGGGACACGCATGCTTCTTCTTGGAGTTCTATGTTAGATGTGTTGATTGCCTTCATCTTTGAATGCAGGTTATTATTGATGTAATCTTTTTCATTGTTATAAAATTGTTCCTGGCAGACTTACACACGTAATTGAACATCTAAAAAAAAATTAGACTCAATTCTTGTTTCGCTCGTGATGTTTCGGATTAATCTTTGTTAAATGTTAGGAAACAAATGTTTAGACGTAAAGGTGAATCAATTGAGAATATTCAGGGTCAAACGTTACACAATTAAAATGTTAGGAAACAATGTTTAGACTTAAAAATAAATCAATTGAGAATATTCAGGGTCAAACGTTACAAAATTAAAATGTTAGGAAACAAATGTTTAGACTTAATAGTGACTCAATTGAGAAAATTCAGGGTCAAACGTTACAAAATTAAAATGTTAGGAAACAAATGTTTAGACTTAATAGTGAATCAATTGAGAAAATTCAGGGTCAAACGTTACAAAATTAAAATGTTAGGAAACAAATGTTTAGACTTAATAGTGACTCAATTGGGAAAATTCAGGGTCTAACTTTACAAAATTAAAATGTTAGGAAACAAATGTTTAGACTTAATAGTGAATCAATTGAGAAAATTCAGGGTCAAACCTTACAAAATTAAAATGTTAGGAAACAAATGTTTAGACTTAATAGTGAATCAATTGAGAAAATTCAGGGTCAAACGTGACAAAATTAAAATGTTAGGCAACAAATGTTTAGACTTAATAGTGACTCAATTGAGAAAATTCAGGGTCTAACTTTACAAAATTAAAATGTAAGAGAACAAATGTTTAGACTTAATAGTGAATCAATTTAGAAAATTCAGGGTCTAACTTTACAAAATTAAAATGTAAGGAAACAAATGTTTAGACTTAAAAGTGAAGCAATTTAGAAAATTCAGGGTCAAACGTAAAAAAATTAAAATGTTAGGAAACAAATGTTAAGACTAAAAGGTGAATCAATTGAGAAAATTAAGGGTCAAACGTTACAAAATTAAAATTTAAGGAAACAAATGTTTAGACTTGAAAGTTAATCAATTGAGAATATTAAGGATCAAACGTTACACAATTAAAATGTTAGGAAACAAATATTTAGACTTAAAGGTGAATCAATTGAGAAAATTCAGGGTCAAACGTTACAAAATTAAAATGTAAAGAAACAAATGTTTAGACTAAAAGGGTAATCAATTGAGAAAAGTCAGGATCAAACGTTACACAATTAAAATGTTAGGAAACAAATGTTTAGACTTAAAGGTGAATCAATTGTGAAAATTCAGAGTCAAACCTTACAAAATTAAAATGTTACTTTAATTCCGAGGAAGAAAACGTTTTCAAAAGTATTTTTAATAGTAAAGGTTTATTGTTTTGCTTCTTTTTTTTAGATAAAACACAAAAATGACAATTAAAAGTAAATATATCAACAATATATTTACTTCACAAAACTTGGTAACTAAAAAAAATTAGAAACACCGATTTCAAGATTTTGGAAATGTAAAAAAAAAAATAATAAAAATTAACTGATTCAGTCACAACTTTCACAATCGTAAACATTGTATTGACTCAGAATATGTTCGTAAAATTTTTTTCCACAATATTAAAGCCCGGGTTTCTTATTATAAGTCTCATTTTTTTTCAAATCAAATAATTGATTTACGTTTTAATGTTCATTATGTCTATACATTTTTCGTTAGTATTTCAGTAAAAGCTAAATACAAAACACAATGTTTGTTTACTTTTTGCAAAGATTTCTTTGAAATGCGAAGAGCAACAAATCGAACTAATGTTATTTTGGTTGTTCTTGTGATAATAAAAACGAAAACTTACCGAATGAAATTCGAATCCGATATTGTTCATGTCGTGCGAGAGAATTAACCAGACGAAAAAAAACTTCTATTCACAATGGTAGATTTTTATAGTTAGGGCTGATTTCTATACGTGAAAAACTAATTTGCATGTGTAAGATTAATTGGCTGAAATAAAAAGAACAGATTGAATACAGTAAGTTGGCTTTTGAAGAGAGCAACGAGAAAGCGTGTGTTGCCTGAAATTTATAAGGAGTCATTTCAGTGTTTGCGAAACCGGAAATTTGTTTGAAGTTCGGATTGCCATTATGACCTTATTTTGCTTACAGTCAGTTTATTGCAGTTCTGTTATGGTTGGAAGTCTGAAGGGAAAAATCAATAACACTGACAAAAATTTGATTAGATAGGAGGGAAATAGACAATGTCGTTTTTGCGTCTGGTCGACGGGCTGGCATGTGTTACGGCCAGTAGATAATCAGTAGTACAAATAGTAAAACACATTAAAGTATCATGCTTTTTTTTCTACATTCGCATTTCATGTTTCAGGAAATGCAATATCACGTGTAGTATGTTGTACAGTTCCGGCGAAGAGTTATTTGTACAAAGTAATGTCTATACGATAGTCTATCTAAGCTCTCTCTTCATTTTCTCTATTCTAGGTAAAATGTGTTGTTCCATCGGGGGTCAAGGCAATATTCTCATAAGTAATGGCGTGTTTGATTTATTAATTTGCAATTTGTTTAGGATAAAAACATAACTGTTTCGACTTAGAATGTTACAGAATTTTTAAGGCGTTTATTCACTTTGTGTTGCCATTTGAAATATGGATTAGTAAAAAGGGGACGCAGATGTGTGTTGCTTGCATCTCTAGTGAACGTAATGTAATGTTTCCCACATGATTAGAACGTCAGTTTTCTGCTGATGTATTCACCTCAAAATCATCACGATACATGTTTCTAGTCATCTATTTTTTACAGTTAATTTCAAAGATGTATGCTGATTCGACATTGATGCATTCTGTAATAGAGATTACACAAATGTGTTATGGATAGATGGTTATGGTAGTAGATTATTTTTTATTTCCTTGTTATATTCAATTCTGGAACGTTACTACAACTTGTCTCATATTATACATACTAATATTTCCACATTATTGCATAGGTTTATTATCAGTGTCAGGGTAAAGATTATTCTACCGTTTCTTTCTATCATCATCATCATCATCATCATCATCATCATCATCATCATCATCATCATCTTATTATCATTATTATTATTATTATTATTATTATTATTATTATTATTATTATTATTATTATAATCATTATAATTAGTCGTAGAAGTAAAAAAAAAGAGCAATCAGATGGGGAGCAGTCTCATTTAACTATCGAGTTATATTTAGGTATAGAACCGCGTCCATAAGCTGTACTAAGAAAAGTATAGTCATACATGCACTCAGTTCTGATATAGAAAGCCCTCTGAACCGGTGCAGACATTTACGTCTTCTAGTATGATTAAACCGAGCGATGCAATATTTCATATCGTGCATCTCGGCCAAGATATTATCATTTGATCATATCTGCAAGTGCTTTTCCAACATTGCGGCGTTGCTAAAAAGAGAAATAATATTACAAAGAAAAATGCTTCTTGCAATCTAGAATTTGGTTCTCGTTTTTGAATGAAATTCTATTACCATTTTTTTTTTGGTAAAAATGTTCTCTTTTTTTTTTTGGCTTCCTCTGACCAATTTGTCTAAATTTTATGTATTTCCCTTTTCGCAGAATTATAGTCTTTTTTTCCTCTCATCCTCAACGATCAATTAATCACCTTTAGAGCAAAGAAAAGAAAGCATTAGATTTGACCAGCATAAAAAAACGAATAAAAACAAAACATGTGGTATTCGTTTGTTTTATCTTTTAATGTTTGTTCGTTGCATTTGTTTTATTTAATCATCGACTTTTAATTCTTTATAAGAAATTCTTACCGGCATTTTTCTATTTCCTCTGGTTTGACAATTAATTTGTGCGTGGGTGCCTTATTAGCCTAATGGATACCGATGTGAAATTTAATTTTATTAACACTATTTTTAAGTGTGCTGGCATAATAATGTGTGTTAGAAAGCATTTGTTTTGGGAATTAATTATAAACTGGTAGATTTCAAGCCTGCATTACGCAAACTAATGGTTAAGAGGTGTGTCTACATCAGTTTGTTTTTTGCAGGCAACATATTAGTTACAAACAATTTTATTTTGCAATCGAGTCTTAAATTTTATTAGGATTTGGTATCCATTTCAGATTATTGAGTGCTGCAGAAAACGAATTGGGACACGCATGCTTCTTTTTGAAGTTCTATGTTAGATGTGTTGATTGCCTTCATCTTTGAATGTAGGTTATTATTGATGTCATATTTTTCAGTGTTATGAAATTGTTCCTTGCAGACTTTTAAACTTAATGGAACATCTAAAATAAAATTAGTCTCAATTCTTGTTCCGCTCGTAATGTTTCGGACAAATCTTTGTAAAATGTTAGGAAACAATTTCTTAGAGTTAAAGGTGAATCAATGAGAAAATAACGAGTCAAACCTTTCAAAAATAAAATGTGACTTTAATTCTGAGGGAAAAAAGATTTTCCAAAGTAAATGTTTATCGTTTAGCCTTTTTTTTTAGATAAAAACACAATCGCCTCACCAACAAAACAGAGTTAGACAGAATATCTAATTTTGATGTGGGGAAAATACCGCTCCTTAACAAATTGTTGATTAGGACAAAATTTGCTTCAGTTTGAAGGATTCATCCTACGCTGACCGAGATACTAAAAAATAAAGTTTTGTATCAGAATAGATTCTATATTTAGTTCTTAGTTAAAAGGCGTGACGACGCCTCTCAGATATATTCTGTTTACTCACACCCAAAAGGAGAAAATGTTAAGACAATTTACCAACGTGTTATGTTTTAATACCTACATGTGTACACTTTATACAATTAATCATTTACTATAGATATTGGTTGATATGCCTCCAAACATATAGACCAAAGTAAATGTTAATTAATTATTTAATATGATTTCCCATATTCTCTGCAACTTTTGATTTCAGTATCTATAGATTTACAACGCTGGGTGCGATGATCCTGAGAGATACTCACATAGATTCTATAATCGCCTAAACTGAATTAAATCGATGTAGTACCAATTCTGTCTTATTAGGCACTAAAACTGTAGGGAAAGTTATGAAAGCACTTTGCAATCAAACTCATGGTAAAACTAGTGTACAATGTGGGAATACGGAAGACACAATCTCGTCGGTTACGCTACAAAGAACGTTGGCTGACATCAATCGACCTCTTTTAGAGTAGGCCATCGAGTGATACAGAATTGGGGGGAATAGTGTATGAATAGAAACAGCAGTTTTGAACTTCGGATCCCGGCAAGGAAATACCTCTGGTATGAGTTTAAATACATATCTGAATTTGGAATTCTTTCTGTAAGTATTCCACAACGAGGCTGGTTTGTACCATGTGGTGCCAATTTAATATTGCAGTCTGCGTAACTGTAGTACCGTAGCTTGTAAACGCAACAAAGAGGTCAAGCATCAAAGAGGTCAAGCAACAAAGAGTTCAAGCAACAAAGAGGTCAAGCAACAAAATAGCAACTTGCGGTCAAATGGTTGGGTTATTCTTCATCTCAAGAAAATACCTGATTCCTGATGCGATCCTTTACCAATATAAGAGTCATATACGTTCTTAGATGAAATACTTCTGGCTAATCAGTATTCAACATTGACTTCGAAATCTAGTGGGGTCATATTTTCTTTTCTTTTTCGTCACTTT
The DNA here is from genome assembly GCA_963556195.1 of Sepiola atlantica. Classification (NCBI taxonomy): domain Eukaryota; kingdom Metazoa; phylum Mollusca; class Cephalopoda; order Sepiida; family Sepiolidae; genus Sepiola; species Sepiola atlantica. The sequence goes on from OY744517.1 coordinate 98,899,295, forward strand.
CTCGCGAAAAAGATTTATCTAGTTTTTCCAATTGTATTGTTTTTTCTATCGAAGGTGCTCGACTTTTTTTCCTTGTAACACAACGCTGTGTAACTAACGTCAGGCGGTATTTCCATGAACAATGCTTCTCCGTATCGGTCTCCTCATGTGGACGACATTACAACGGAGCAGCTTCTCTGCAGTTTACAACTTAGTCGTCTTTAAATCCAATGTCAACAGATAGCTGTCATGAAACGTATTAACAACTGGACTTCTATAATTATTCGATCTCATTCACCCTTATCCTCAACCGGATTTTGGCCTTGATAGGAGGTAACAATTTAGTGAAAATCCTTTACAAGTAATCGGTTAGATATCGTGAGAGTCCGTTAAATAAAGCACGTTAACTTGATATACGGTAAAAACACACTACACTGGATTTTAATGATGTATATTTTCTGTGACTTATTGATTTTTATGGGGTAGTACATGCTTAGGTAAATGGAGTTTGCCGCTGACTATGTAATCAGCAATTCGAGTTCAAACACAAATATAAAATCTCCTTACGATAGTTTTGTTTATTAATTTACCATATTTATATCTATCAAAAAATTATTTTTGAAATATCGATGAAAGGTAGACGCATCAATATCCTATACTGTGAAAAGACACACTAATGCCGTAGTGAGAGATATGAACTCAACAGAGTTACTATTGTTTAACTAATCGTAGACAATTAATTAGTCAAAATTAGAGCCGCCTGTCGGACTTAAATGATCAAAGTAGGTTTCTATTCGGTAACCTGACATACAAAGAAGTGCAGTATATATTTGTTTACGCGGTTAAGAACTCGCTTGCGTCGCGTAAAATATTAAAACAGTAATTTATTTTACAAATTAAAATCTTTCATATACTTAAATAGTGCTTTTCAAAATGATGCATTATTTGTATTATTAATTAGCAAATACATAAAATGATGCATTATTTGTATTATTAATTAGCAAATACATAAAATGATGCATTATTTGTATTATCAATTAGCAAATACATACAATGATGCATTATTTGTATTATTAATTAGCAAATACATAAAATGATGCCCGGAAGCAATTTCTTTTCGTGGTATTCGCTCAAGTGTTTTCTGATATTCAGCTTCTGTTTAGAAAATACATGTTCAGGGTCCTGTATAAATTAAAGCGTTTTGTCTCCTGCAGTTAATATTTGCATTGTTATAGCCTAGATATGTCCCCAAAATTGTCCCAGAGGACGAAATATGTGTCTGTTACCAGCTAGATACCAATGTAACTAATAAAGGATATTCTGAATCATTCTGGGGACGTCTCGGAGTAAACTTCTATCAAGAGTCAAACACACAGAGAACAACTCCTTTGCTTACATGAAATCCTCCCCTCAGAATCTATATTAATTCAATATATATCTCCCCTGTATTACAGATGTACATTCTCGACTTTCTGACCAAGTTACCTATTCCACAGAGAGGAACATATAATTATTTTCAAAATTAGGTTTGTCATAGTTTCGAGGACTGAAGAAAATATATCAGCTTCCAAAACCAGGAAATTTTCAGCATATTCGGCTCACATTTTACTTAACTGATTCATACATTTTCAATTGTTGTGTTAATTTACTAAATCTAAATGTATTAATGCCTAATAACCTTATTTATGTGCATATATATTTATATATATATATATATATATATGTTATTTCTTCATTTTGCGTATTTTAATTTATTCATTTACTTTAATTGTATATATTCTTTTTACTTTTAGATTATTTTGAGTTGCCTTCTCTAATCCTTATTGTAAATAATTAGACATATAATCTTATACATTTCACAACACTTTCACTGAAATTCAGAAGCCACATGTCATCATATTTAAAATATTGACACATGAAAGACGATGGTGATTCTAATTTTTCATACTAATTGCAATACCAGACTGAAAAAAACATTTTAGCTCAGAGGAATACCAAAAAGAGACGAAATAAAGAAACTTTTCTTCGTGAAATAACATTTAATGATGGCTGTTTCTTAACCTTATTCAATTTTGCAGTCAACGAAGAGAGATTACCGCCATCATTAAGAATTGAAAACTGCAGACAGGAAAACTAAGAGAAGTCTGCCATCATTTCCACGTGATATTACTATATAAGACAAACTTGTGCTATTTTTGGAATAAAGTATAATTAGCTCAAGCAGTTTCTTTTAGTGAAGAGTGTACGTTATCAAAACGTTCAATGTCAACGGAAAAGCCATTATTAAAAGTATAGTTTCATTTGGTGACCAGCTTACGTTATAAAAATCCAATTTATGTTAAATATATCTAATTTCAAATATATCTTTTGCATTTTACACATCGAAGCTGGAGGTTTTAGTTAACTGTCAATGGTTTTGTTTTATTGACTCGGCACAAATTTTACCTGACAAAGGCAAACCGGGTGAGAGCGAAATATATGAATAGGCTCTAAAATAAATTTGTATATTATGCACAATAAACTAGCTCGAATGCGATTTAAAATTAGACTCGCACATGAGTCAATTCTCTGCCCCAGAAGATAGACCATCACACTAATGCGTCGTCTTAGTGTTGGTTAGTGGGGTATTCAGAGAGTAGAAGTCGCCCTAGAAGGGGGTACGATCCAAAACGAAGGTAGGGTAAGACGTCACGACGGTGGGAGGCATTGTCGATTTTTTGGTTCCTGACGTATCGACCGAGAAAGTTGTGAATAAAGCCGGTCCGTGCCAATTGGCGGAGACCGGGCTAACAGTTGCTCAAAACTGCCCGAATATATTTTCTAGTCTTTTTTCTCTCTCCATCTACCGTGAAACCAAACAAGTAAATCTATGTCTGTTTAATGTTACATAAAACTGCTAAATGACCAGCCAGAGTTTCCCGCGTTGTCGTTCAGAAAACGAGACACACTGTACCACTAGACATAATCCGGGTACCCACAGCAAAGCTAAGCAGAAGTTAAGCGAGAATTCATCATTAGATAGATCTATAAACAAGGCAGAACCTCTGGTAAAAATCGCAAGATAAGTTATTTGTACAGTATATCTTCTTTCTGTAGAAGTATTGGATTGTTAGTCATCCGTTAAATGCGACCTCTTTTGGGGTTCGAATCCAGTACAAGTTTCAGTTTCTGCGATTTATTTGTTTATACCCAGCACCGCAGACTGAATATATCGTTTGTTTTAGTGAAAATATTATCATTGATAAAACAGCGAATTCATATACAGCTTTTAAATGTAACAGAAATTAATTTAATATGACATGATATTAACATAACAATAAGATTATGATAATATTCCAAAACTTTTAAATAAAGTAAATAACAAGTTTGTCCCATTTAAAAGAGATTAAGCGTTGTGAACATAACAAAAATCATGACAATAACCGTTCAAAACTGCATCATGGAAATAACAACACGATTCCATAACAGAGATATTTCTATTGTCTACGTTCTTCATGCTCTCTTTCTTTGTTGTTAATTTCGGAAAAGGGGGTGATTAGCGTAATATATCCAAACTGCGACCATATGATTAGCTTCGATGATTCAAAGCTCAATCGGATCTACAGTGTTCAGTTATGCATTTTTAGCGTCGAGGGCGTAATGTACGTATATAAAAATGACAAATACTCGTCCTAGCACGAGTAAAATTAATTCTGAAAAAATAACAATTTTGTGCCATGTCCCCTTACAAATATTAACATAAAAATATAATGATAAAAACCCTATGTCCAGAATCCGTATTTTAATTTTGATCAAAATCAATTACATGATTTTGAGTCTGAAAAATATATCCAATTAAACGGGTGTTAAAATAGAATAGAAATGCAGAGAATCGTACTTCAATGGTGTTTAATGGCTATAGATCAATTTCAATATAACCCTAAAAGAGTTGAATTTTTAATGGGAAGGGTTGGGTCATATTATTAATTCTAAAACCCTTTTGAATACTCCAGAGGAATTGAAATTTGGAGAATATTTATTAATTGATGTTTAATACGTATTGTTTAAATTTAACAAACGTCTGATTATTTACAAAGCTCTATCACATGTTTCATCTCTTTCAGTCCCTTTGACTAAATTAAACAAATACAACCAACATTTGAACCTCTTACGCCTATCAGCGGTGTTTCAAATAAAAATAAATAGTGAATTAGTGTAAGAGTTATAAATTTACATACCAGCATATGGAATTCTAAACATACGTCACGCTATATATATATATATATATATATATATACATATAACTATATATATATACATATATATATATACATATATATGTATACATATATATGTATATATATGTATATATATGTATATATACATGTATATGTATATATGTATATATATATGTATATATATATTTATGTATATATATACATATACATGTATATGTATGTATATATATGTATATATATATGTATATATATATGTGCATACATATATATATATATATATATATATATATATATATATCGTAAGGTATGCTGGTATGTAGATGATTAAATCTTACCACTTTCTTCCCTCATGTTTCACTCTCCCTTCTCTCCAACCCACCCCCTTATTTGGCCTCGCTTTTCAACTGGAATATTTCACCAGTAATGTCATTTTTTTTCTACTATTGTCCAGGAAGTTTTTAAAATGGCCATATTTCTCATATCAATTCTATTTAAGTGCGCTCCATCTACGATTGAACTCAACATTTCACCATTGGATTTACATCATTTTGAACACTTTCTCCATACTGCCTCTACGAACAACTTCTTTCGTCCTCTTCAAAATCTCCTTTTCATTGAACACTTTTTCAACGGACAATTACCATCTGGACAAACCACATATCTTCTTCACACGAACTCTTTTCATTCCATTTTTAATAATATTTTTCAAATGTTGTAACTTTGGCTTTTCCACAGTCAACCTATCTATCTGTATATCTCCTCTAGTGAGAAGATTTCGATCTTTGAAAAGCCTTGGCTTAAGGAAATGATAATAAACATTAGTTTATTACAGAATATACCTTGCATTGAACAATCGAAGTTTGAAATAAATCGTGACATTCGGACATGTTTATCACTCTTATTTCTTCTATATTTATATATAGGCATATATACACATATATGTATTTAATATCACATTATTACGATAAAAAGAGTATATATAATGTGTTCATGTGTGTTTCCCATATCGATCAACGAGAACTAAATTCCAATTACAAAGAGTAATGCTTTACGTGTGAACCGTTTATCTCATTACTAGAGACTTCGCCTAACGAGGTAACCGCCTACATACATCTATTTCGCCGCATCACTGCTTATAATTGTGGCTAGACATGGTGAATGTTTCAAACTGAGATTCGAAATCTGACTGCTTTTACAATAGCCATTAATCTTGCTGATCCTCATCTCTGTTCACAACGAAAACAAGTGATGTTTCTCTCTTTTTCCTCTTCTATCTCTCTCTCCCTCTCTGCATTTCTTTCTGTCTTCTTACTCTGCATTTCTCTCTCTTCTCTCTCTCTGCATTTATCACTCTTTCTCTTCTACAAATGGTATCATGGGGCATTTTTTCATTTCCTTTTTCCGAAAATGTCATTAATCCCAGCAATTCGATGTTTTTTTCTTCCTTTTCTGTCGTTATCTAACGACCAATATTGAGACGAAAGATTCAATTAAACTATCCATCTTCTTTCCAGCATCGACGTAAATTGTCAATAATGATAGACGACCAACCTGACGAAATACTTTAACATTGCTGCTAACACAGACGAGTTATCTTCTCCTTCTGTCTTTTTCTTTTTACCACTAAATTAGAAAATATACCGATATCTACTCATCTTGGCCTTTTGGCTAAGATCAAAGTGTAGTATCTGTTCCGATGGATACTACACCCCATAAACTGGTATTGTATTGGCCTTCGGGGCTTGATTTACGCTGGTCTATGGGTCGGTCCTGTGCAGTTTTAGGAGGTCCACCCTCCCAGGCTTTGCCTATCCTCTTTGGGGAGCAGTAAGTTTATTGCTTACTTCCTGAGGCAGCCACTACCGGGGAATGCCGCCGGGCCTGTCCAGGCAATTGTTAATGGCCAGAGTGCTCACTTTCTCTGGCGCTGGCTTTTCAAACCCCACTTTCCCGACCCGGCCTTGGGTCAGATCTTACTTGTGGGAGTAAGATAAAACTGGCCGTGTGCCTAATCCCCTGGAGAGGAGGTAAATAAATACTCATATAGTCATCAAGTCATGTTTGACACAAGGACATCTTTAAGTAATTGACTCAAAACTTTGAGTGAGGAAAAGCTACATAATAAGAAGTTAGCTTAGTTGGTACCCCATTACCTGTTTAGGTTAAAATAATGCCAGGCAGTGCATTCGAATATATAATGGATATGTATTGCATAGTGAGCCTTATCTTATTTGATTTGCCCTCTTGCGTTGTTGTAGTCTTTAGCTGATGATGTAATCTGTGTCAGTTGGTTCATAGCTGGAAAAAGCTCATGCATGTAAAAAGTGTTTCGACTGTTAAACTAGATATTTATTTTACATAACCATGGTAACATTTACAACTATTGTAAACAGGCTACTGATTATTTTAAGTCACAAAATGACTGAGGCCCATTTTCCTTCGGTCTAAATTAGTGTCGTTAAATATAAAGCAACAGTACAGGATATGACAGCAGTAACTGTAAAATGAGATATTAAGAGTTGTAGTATATGTAAACTTAGTTTTAGGATCATCCTCGGTAATCATAGTTAATCTAAACTCCGCTAATTAGCAATTGTGTTCTTCAACAAACAACGTGTGTCTTATGGCTTGAACGGCATAGGGAGGGAAACGCCCTTATTGCTTCTTTATATCACTTCGTATCTTCACTTTCACTAACAATACTAAATAATCGAAACGAGGTTATCTTAAAACTTTGCAGCACTTTCACAGAAGATCCGATCGTTAAAAGCGTATTCTTGTATCATACGTTTGTATATATTTGAATGGTGGTTCAAAAAGCTTCATTCAAGTGTATACATACGTATAGGAAAATACTCTTGATGATCGGATATATCGGTAAACCTTGTATATATGAGCTTTTTTATTTATTTCATATTGTTATTCAGTTATTTTTGAAAGGATATCGAACCTTTCATATGTGCAAGATCAACTGTCTTAGATTGGCCCTGTTTCGATTCCGAACATACACACACACACACACACACACACATATATATATATATATATATATATATATATATATATATATATATTAATATATATATATGTATATATAAATATAAATATATATTATATTATATATATAAAATTTATATAAATATAAATATATATTATATTATATATATTTATATATATATATATACATATATATATGTATATATATATATATATATTATATATTATATTATATGTATATAGTATATTAATTATATATATATATATTATATTATATATATATATTATATTATATATATAATATTATATACATATTATATTATATTATGTATATATATATTATATTATTAAGCCGACTATATATCATTAATTTTGGTCGCTCTCTTTTTATATTTTCTTATCAGCTCCTATATATACCAATTACCAAACTTCCTCAAACATCACGCGTCTTTGAAATTTACATAATTTATTTGTTTTAAAGCTACAATTCACGAATATACACTCATAATTGTTTTATTTTTTAGATTTCCATATGTATTTAAATTATTTTTCTCGATAATAATCTTAATGAAAATTATAAATAGAATTTAATTAAATATACTATTTTTTAATCTATATGTAATGGAATATGATGGAACAGCCGGCGTCCACTCAAACATTTGGTGCCCGCCCTCTGATTATCATGTATAACGTTCTATTTCGAACGCACATAAAGTTATTTTTCAAGAATCCCCAGGTGTTAACATAACGTCAGTAAAGAGAGATAGAGAAGGAGAAGAAAAGAAAAAAGATTGAGACAAAAAGTGCGAGAGAAAGAGAGAGAAAGGAAGAGGGAAAAAAGAGAGGGATTGAGAAAGAAAAGGATGGACACAAGACAGGGGTGCGTTACTTGATTAATAACATGTAAATAACACATTCTCTGAGATTTATCGTACGAGTCGCTCAAAAATGATATATTTACTTTGATATTTTTTTAAGTGTTCTTTTTTTGTTTTAAAGCACATATTTATTGAATCAAATTGGGTTATTTAAAAAAATAATAAATTAGAAACATTTCAAAAAAGTCTAATGCGGAAATGCGTTGTGTTAAAAAAGTTAAAAAAAAAAAGCTAACTAATGTAAACAATAGGCTAGCAGAATCATCATTAAGTACGAACTTACATGACTTAAATTCCAGAGAGATAATAATAGCGAAAATAATATGAACACTTATAGGTGATCAGATTTAATATCTTATTATTTATTTTAATTTATTTTAAACTGAAGGATAGGTCATATGCCGTCTTCTGAAACAATAAAATAACTTCCATTTGGTAACTTTCTTCTGTTTATCGAATAGAATATAAAGATTTTGTTTTCTAAACACTTTCCCTGCTATTACCTTTTACTTAGCTTAAAATGTAATGTATGTAATATGTAACTTGAAACAACTAGCAAAAATATGCGATCGGAGAGAGCATATATTTGCTAGTATATACAGCAATAATAGATACTTATGTATGTGGAAGTTTTTAGGAAGCGAACAAGGGAAGGAACTGTACTCCGAATTTTGGAGAATATATTCTAATTTTCGTTTATTTCTTGTATTTTATGTAGCTTAGTGTTTGGAAACTTTTAATAAAAAGGTAAGGAAAAATGTTTGTAAAACTTTTGAAAGTTACCAGAGAATAATAGTGTATTTTGACTAGACAGAGTTTCCCCAGGGGCTGGATTTGCACGATCGATCTTCTCTGCTTTCAGACGAGTACATGTGAACAGAATTAGTTTCGATATTTATGGTAACAGAAGAAGTGCTATATTTTAACATTTCACGACAATGGCGATATAAAAACACGATTCGGATTTTCTTGGCGAATAAGATAGCCATACATTTGACGTAAACAGTTCGGAAGAATGCTTTTAATATCTTATTTATTTGGAGGAGATAAATTTAGCTCTTTTTAATTGGTTTGGTTTCCTTGTTTTACACAAATCGACCCTTCTCTCGAAGAGAAAACGATGAGAAAAAGTAAGCAAGGAATGTTGGAAAATAGAAAAAAATCAATAACTAGAAGAAAAATTATCGATGAAGGAAAAGAATAGTGAAAAGAGAAATAATCGATTGAGTAACAAGATATTTTTATTAAGGTTTGCTGTTTAACGTTATATCACACTTTTTGTGCAATAACTGAATACCGCAAAAAACATATTGTATTCAATGAAGATGTATCTAGTAATCTTTTTTTCCTATGCGAATCAAGTAGATGTCCTGAGTTAAGCGGAATTCTTTTCGCTGATGTATGGAACAGTTCCCTCGACATCAAACCTAACTTGAATTCAAGTAATGGTAACTCCCGTTGATGTGTTTTTACAAATGTATTCTCTGTCCCTTCAATTTGGTGTTCATACTTCCAGGACCCGTTACCCGGCCTTGACCGATGAACTACAAAATACTGATTTAACTATATAAAAAATTAAATATTAAATCATCAATTCCAAAAAAAAATATTAAGAAAAAAACCCACTGTAAGTTTTAGAGGTGATTAAAAGAAGATTTAAATTGTTGTCAAAAAAGTTTGCCCTGCCCCTCGAGACAAATAAGATAAAGATCAATGGACAACTTATGTGTTAAAACAAAAATGTTTTACGGCAATTAAAACTGGGGCATGCGCTAAAACATTTCTTTATTTTAATATAATATACATTTGCAGTGGTAATATTTAATAGAATTTATTAGCCTTATTTCAGGATAAATTGCGTTACACCAATTTAAATCATATAGAAATCAGCTAAATTACTGACAGTGGATTCTAGTTCTGCTTTTTTAACTTAAATTATTATTTTATATCCCACGGGAAACACCGGAACAAAAGCCCTGCTAGTAAACGAATAAACCGAAAACACTAAACGGTGTCATATTCGCGGTTTGTAGCGATACTGCATGTAATCTGTTCTTTGCTCTGTCAGGAAAGGAGACATTTGTGAACATTATTAAAAAAGTGTATTTGAAAGAAATGGTTAAAAATAATATCGAAAAATATTAAAAAAACACATGAATAGTGTTATGTAAAGATGTTTTCACAGTGTTGGATTTTTTAAAAATTCAGTGACCGAAGACAGAAACGATGAATAAAAAGGAAAGAAAAGAAAATACGTAAATGTGTAAAATACAGCAAAAAAGTAAATATACAAATCGAGGGCAACATTAGAGGAGGCAGTAGTGATGACGGTTACATTAAATTTAATATTACGTACATAATCTTCAAGAAACAAATTAGGAAAGATCCTGTTGCCAACATACCAGAAGTTAAAATATATTTAGTAAGTAAATGTAATCAAGAAAGAGACGGTAAAGTTTACCGAAGAAGCATTTGAAATCGTAGCCGACAAGCATTGGTTCTCAAGAAATGCGAATTGGTATCGTTTAGCTTTTAATCAAATTTACTGACATTTTTTTTATCTAAATAAGTTATGAATAAAAATTGCTCGAATTTGAATTTCTGATAATACAAATAAGAGATAATGTTTACGCAAGTGAAATATTTGTTTTTGTTTTCTGTGAGAAACTTACTTACGTGTGAAAGAATAACGTAGATGATGTTATTTGAAAGTGGTCAAGTGATCTTTATAAAAGTAAACAAAATAACCGGAATAAGTATAGTAAACAATAAGAATAAGTAATCCCCGCTATTCATATATTATTAAAAGGATAGCGATTATTATTTTGTTTTGAATGGCTGTATATAATGCAAAAGATAATGAGGTAGTTGAAATGAAATAATGTCGGTGTTTTTACATTATTTCTCCTGTATTTAAAAGTAAGCCAGTGATTTGAGTCACGTGGGAAGAAGTAACTATAAGCGAAGAAAAGGTTTCCTACTGTACTTATGGAAAATGTATTTGTGAGTGACAGGTGAATACGAATAAAGGTAATGATATTTTTCCAGATACAAAACGTAATTACTCTTTTGTGAAAACGCGTAAGAAATTGCTGTATGTGGTTAGCTGACACTTGTAGCATATCAAGGTGTCGATTATTTGCCTATAATGTCTGAAGTTGCAGGAGAGAAACGACTCCATTTGATTATACAGATTGCTGTTCTTAAAATTATAATCGCACTGCAAGAACGAAAAAGAAAATCAATTACACTGACAGGATTTTAACAATTGCCAAATTGCGTATATATAATTTTCAGACACCATGTATGCACATATATATATATATATATATATATATATATATATATATATAAAGATAGATGAAAGAAGAGTGATAAACATGTACGAATGTCCAGATTTATTTCAAACTTCAATAGTGCAATGCAAAGTATATTCTGTAATATGGGATGTTTTTTGCTGAAAGCGGTAGAAATTCCTTGTTGAACATTTCACAAAATAGGATAAAAAGCTCAACTTTGTAGGAGCTTGAAGTAGAATCAAACATGAAACTAAAAGTAAACTTTTAGTAGATAGAACCTATAGTCAATGATTTAAGCTCAATATACGAGATAGACCAATTATAAAGATAGATTAAAGAAGAGTGATAAACATGTACGAATGTCCAGATTTATTTCAAACTTCATTTAAAAAAACATTCCCATATTACAGATACTGATAAGTCTAAGGCAATGTTATAATAGTACTGTAGACATTGATTGGTGTAATTTTTCAATGTATTATTTCAGGAGGGCGAATGCATTAGTTACCTCCGCAACAATGTTTATATTTTCGGTCGATTCTTTTTGTTCGTGAAGACTTTAGTGTCTACATAGCTTGACCAATTGTCACTAAACTTGGTCAATATCGGTTATGGTCTAACCTAGAACTATTTTAATTCTGAGATATCTAGGTCAAAAGTCAGGTGACAGAAAACAATAAAGTTACATCTTGACGATAACGTCGGTTCTGTACATAGTACAGAATGACTACTTGGACAATATCGTAACAAATAAAGTCTCGTATCATATTTGACTTTCGCCTTGCCATTTTAAAAGATTAGTCAATGGTCGATATTTTGAGGGAGTTCAACTTCTGACTTTAACAAATTTGATGAATGGATCTGATGCTATTTAATAATAGTCACCAACATACAGAATCTCAGCCTGTAAATAGTTTTCGAGTTATTAAGGTTTCCATTACATAACTTCGGTAATACTTTATATCATATTGGGAAGGGTGTCCCAGATAAGAATGTGACCGATACTTACGTTGTCCGACGGATCTATGCAGTTTCACGACTGACTTGTGTTCATGTTTTTGATACTGTTGACGCAAACGATTGTTTAAGCATTGTTAGCGCATTAGTTCAATTTTAGTTGGCACTACAGTTAATTTGAAGTGCACACTGTTTGAGAATAATAAAGGCAGCATTTCGTCTGAGGAATTCCTTCAAAAATAAAACTCTATATAAGTGTGTGTACAACATAGTAAGATATATTTATTAACCTTATTTTGTATTTATCTGTAATATATTCTTTCTAAGTTCATGTGTATGTTTTAATATAACTTTTTTATGTTCCCTTCCTTAATAGTTTCCTTCTGTTTGACATCACTTCTTTCTTTCCCTTTCACACTTTCTCTTTTCTCCTTTCTCTTTTCCTTCTCTCTTTCTCTTGTCAATAAACATTTTTCTATTTCTGTTTTCATTTACATTCCTGATTTTGATTTTTACCGACATTATTTTGTTGAATTATGCATGGTTAGGATTAGGGTTAGGGTTAGGGTTAGGGTTAGGGTTAATCGTAAAATAAACGCTCTTTTTAACGCTGTATATATTGACCAACACTCTTAGTGCTTAATACTGCTAACCCTTTAGTTGTATTCTGTCTTTAGTTTTCTTGTTATTATCAACGACTTTCTGTTCTTGGTAATTAAATAAAAATGTATTTCTAAAAATCAAACTATTTTTTTAGTTAAGTAAACACTAATAATCAAACTATTTTTTTAGTTAAGTAAACACTAATAATCAAACTATTTTTTTTAGTTAAGTAAACACTAATAATCTACGTTTCTCAGGCGTTTATATGCGTTATCCTAATTGATAATATTAAACCAGTAGCGTCACTATTTTTTTCATCTCTCTATAAAAAGAGAGTTAGACATGATATTGTTTGTATTTTAATGTGGGGAATATCAAGCTCCCCAACAATGGGCACTTTGGATTGCGACAAAAATGTTAAAAATGCCTTAATCTAGGATGTCTCCTTCACTGACAGAAAACAGAAAATATCAGAGGTAGTATCATAGTCAATGACCCAGGGTTCTTGCAAGAGCAATGTCATCTATATACACTTTCAATGTTGTATCTTGTTTTTTTTTCAAGGGATGCGTGATTGGTATAAGGAATATCATTGTCGCCTATATAATCAGTTATGCTGTGTTAACATATGTTGTGGTGAATTACAGGCTAATACTCATTAAAAAAGATAAATTCAGACCCCCATCAGCTCAATAGGGAAATAGTAGCTTTTTTCGATGTACTCGCATATAACGAATCGTCCGTAATCCGTATTTGTTTCATGATTAAGTAACCTAATATGGTGTTGACTTGTTCATTACGTAGTGTTACTATATGTGTTCATCCTAATAATACTCGTCTCTAAAACTGCGAGTGGTGCTCATCTTTTCTATTTAGGAAGCTGAGATTATCGTAAAAAGCATGTCATTTATATTCTACGCATATACATCATTGTCACCGATAGTTTAATAATATAAATCCAGGATTGTGCTCAGAAGCTATGGAAGATAATTGTTGTTTTGTAAGTTCTTATTAATTATATAAGTTTAATTTTAACATATTACACTATTATGAAACGAAGCGGAGGCCCGTATTCTAGCTATTGAAAGCACATTTTTCGTACGTAAAAACATAAGGTTGGATATTCGCAATCGTCTCGTGAGATTTCTCAGACAGCACGTGCTGAACAGAATCTGAGTCGCCATCTTGATTTTTTAAACTTTTAATTGCGAGAAGCTTGCTTGAGATTAGTGCATAATATAATGGTCAAAAAGACATCTTGAAATATATTAGTAGATTGAAATTGTTGATAAAATGCACAATTATCCCTACAAACAAATTATATTTGAAATAACAAATCTCCACACAGTTTCAGTAATTAATATCCAATTGTCTTATTTGTTTTAGCTCCGTTCAATTCCCGCATACAATTTCTGCAATATTGTCAATAGCTCTGACACATGACTCTTTTGATACTGCCATGATTTGGGCTGTGATGGTATTCTTCAGTTCAGAAATTGTCTGGTGATTATTTAAAATACATTTCTTTTAGATAACCGCATAGATACATATCTGAGGGTTTCAGGTCAGATAAGGGAAAGGTCCATTCATTTGAACCCTTTTTACTTATCTGAATATCTCAAAAGTTATAACATTGAACGGAGAAAAAACAAATACTATTGGATATCTATTAGGTAAACCTGGTGGGCAAGTCAGGTATAGACTCAGGTTTATTGGTACCAAAATATGGTTGGATTACAGAAATGATTATGATTATCACGATTCAGTGGGTGACATTTTTAGGTGGGTGGCGATCACCTTAAATTAAAAAAAGAAACAATGTCCAGTCGAATTGTGGATTTCTTTATGAGGTCTTATGTCTGTTTATTACACGTTTCATGATGGCTATCGGTGGTATACATTTCCTTAAGACATCTGAAAGCCTCCTGTCTCTTGCCAAGTGACTAAGCTATTTACTATTAGGAAATTACCCTCCATCTAACCTAACATGTGATCTTGTACAGGCAACTAAAGTGTTAGTACCTCTCTGTCCCTTTAAGATCTAACACTAATATAACAGATGTAATTCTTATGATTAGTGTTATGATATCGTACAAGTATTTTATCTAGTGTTGTATTGACACGTTCTTGACCCCCTCTAAGATTTGGGGAATCATAGAATTAGAAAAACTCTCGCCGCTGCTTCGAAACGGGCTGATATACCGTAGCTACCTATCCGCGTTCTCCGTTCGCTGTTGTCGCTATACTACTACTCGTACGCTCTCTTCCCGTCGCCAGCATCGCTACTCTCTGTGGTCACTAATATTCGTACTGCCCTTTCTCGCCTGCAAACCATTGTCGCATTGTTTATTCCTGCACTGTGACTATTTGCGCTCCCTTTACTTCTGCAACTTTTTGTTGCCACGACTACTATAGTTCGTCGTTCCTTGTTCCCGCAGACGTCGTCGTCTCATTCTTAACGAGCTGTTGTCCTGGCTCTCTGAAATCAATTCTTAAAGTATAACAAGCCTTTTTCTGTTTTAATGAGCAGCTTTTATTTAATTATTTTAATTGGCCGACCTGAACGAGTCGTTGATTGAGAGAGATTTTACGCTAACTAACTTCACTAGTTTATATTCTTAATTAACTTAATAGAGGGAGGAGTATTGAGATTTACTAATTGGCTCTTATATTTTTGTCACATCGAATATTTTTCGTAACACTACATGATTGCCGATGTTGCCTCTCTGCTTCCAAGCCAATTACTGATTCAATCCCGATTTAATTCTCTCACAGTCGGAACTCTCGTCTCAAATCTCGTCGTCAACACGCCAAGTGTGATGTCAACAGGTTACTCAACGTCGACGCGCACCGTGGGAAACACATCGAACCGAATTGAACGGAATGACTCCGTCACACATCGCGCAAGTCAGACCCGTCTCAACTAGATGCGTCCAAGTCATTATCTAACACTAGTATATATATGTTACCGGTTTGCGTGCACGGGTATCTGTTTTCATTGTGCACATTTTGTGTGATGCCTTTTATTTTCCGCATTGTACGTTCATAATTAGGAAGAGAAGAGAAATAGTTTCTAAAAGGTTGTTCGTTGCGTGCTACTGCGAAATCACGGGAAATACTATTTTCTTTTAAGACGCAAAAGGTTATGTCCCGGTCAACCTTCGATTAAGAAAAATATATCTATTTGTTAAAGTGTGATTTTATTATTATTCAAGGTTCTTCATATTTTCCTTGAATCTATATAAGTAAAAATAGATGTATCTATGTGAATGATTATGTGTTTATCCAGTGGCTGTGAAGGTATTGTTAGTAAAATATGTTTTACTTGTGTGATATACTAAAAAATAAGTATATGTGTGAATGTTTAGAAATATGTAAAAATGGGTATGTGTGAGTTCTGATGATTCGATTACGCAGTGTTTGTGTAGGTGTACTATAATTAACAATAAGTCTACGTCTATCTTTGATCGGCAGGGTGTGCAAGTGCAATTGCTTTATATGTGTGTGTTTATGTGTGTGTTTGTGTGTATGTGTGAGTGGGGGGGGGTGTCTATGTGTAACCCCATTAGTTTAAAGTGTGAAGGCGCTACAAAAAACGGGGCAATTGACTTCAGGTATCAAGTAGTAGGTAAACTTTGATTTAACACTTATTTCATGTATCCACATAAAATGTAATAAGGTGATATAATATGTATCTATCAATTTTCAGTATTTACTTCAACAGTGCTCGATACGCATTTAGAGCTAGGTAGTAAGCTATGAAAATATATTTATGGCAATTAATTTATGGTAACCACTAGTTTCAGAGCAGTATTGTAAATGTTACTTGATTTTTAAAAAACACTTTCGTTGCTAGAATTGTTGATAAGCCTACGTTCGCTAGAATTCGGAATATGTTTTATGATTGATGGGGGGTGATTAGACTTTAGGTTAACGTATATTGGATAGGCGTTATTTTTTAGGTATGGTTCGTAAGTATTTTTATTTAAGTTTAACGTGACATCTAGAAAGTCAGTTGTTTTATGTTAGCCAGTACTTCTAC
Organism: Sepiola atlantica; assembly: GCA_963556195.1. Lineage (NCBI taxonomy): Eukaryota > Metazoa > Mollusca > Cephalopoda > Sepiida > Sepiolidae > Sepiola > Sepiola atlantica. Next base: position 98,916,267 of record OY744517.1, read on the forward strand.
TTTTAGGCATAGTTTTTTCATTTCCATATGCATAATTTTCTTGAAGTTTTCTCCCTTGACTTTGTTAGAATATCTTATTATCGCAAATCCATCATCTCTATATAAGCCGATATCTGTATTATCAAGTATATTTGTGAGTATATATAAAATAAATAACCCCAGAAGATCTGATGCCTCCGCAGGGTCAGGGACACCCATGGTCAAATCAAAGGAGTTTGTCATATGTTTGTTAATCCATGGTAATCATTATTGATTAAAACTGATTTCCTACATGTTTTGATGATGTTGGTTTCTATTCTTGGATATATCAGTATACATCTCGGTAAATTCTATGGCGATGTTGAAGAGTTCTTCTGATATAGACGGGTAGAAGTCCACTATGTCTAATTGTAGGAAAGTACTTTTGTTCTTATTTTCGATATTGGTAAACTAAGCGATTGTTTCGGTATTATTGACCCATTTGTTTAATTCTAGGTTTTTTTTTATTTGTTTGTTAGTTCTAGATAGAATTGTTTTGCTAATTCTTCCTATTTATGGTTTGGTCGAATTAATTATACGAGTGCTAAGGTTATTGCTAAAGTTACTTCTATGGTCTTTAAATAAGAAATAGGCTTTCTAAGGTTTTAATTTACTAACTTTGTCGGTAATATTTAGTTCATCCGTTATTTGTTTACTTTCAGTATTTATTATATCTATGTAATTACGTTCGCTTGTATCTAGTTTTCTTGTAGTTTTTCGTAAAGTTTTCTTATAGTTGTTTGTTATAATCTTGTTTATCTATTTCACGAAGATTTTGTTAGAGTTGTTTATGTGTTTAACGATATCGTGTTATTGATTTTGAAAATTATTATGTTGTTTGTGAAATTCTAAATCTTTAATTACATTGAAGACGTCATTTTCAAAGCTAATCATGAGATCTATTGGTTTTGCGCTTTTTAGACTTTTGAATCCGTGGAATTATTTTGTAGCTGTGTGTTTATCTGTATTATTAAGGAAGAAATGTGCTCACCATGGCATTCGGCGTATTAGTTCGTCCGTTTTTTCAAATTAATGTAATCATGTGCCCATGCTTGCTAGGTGTTGGGATATTCTTAAGTAATTTTCCTAAGTTATTTTATTAATATTAGATTTCAGTGGTTAAATAAATTCTTGTGAAAGTGCTCAACTGCTTGAGGAGCTAAATATTACTATTTCATGTATCCACATGAAATTTTGTAAGGAGATATAATTTTTAATGTATCAATTTTCAGTATTTACTTCAACAGTACTCTATGCGTAAAAACCGAGAACGTCGAATTAAAACAGCACTAGCAAACAACTATTGGGAGCTCAAAGAAAATGGACGCTCACAATAATTGAATGGAAAATAATACAATATGCCAGTACATGTAGAAATTTAGACGGCCCGTGTAGATTATACGTGAATGAAATGTTTGAAATCCTACACTTTAAAAAAAAACCTAAAATCTATTAAACTGTAAAAGTCAGATAGCAAATAGCTACTTGCGCAGAATTAAAGTTACCTCAGGCTAACAATACATGAATAAATAAATAAACAAACAAATAAATAAGTAAAAAAAATAAACCAAACTAAAAACCAACAATTTAAAAACTAAAACCTCAAATAGAAATACAATAAACCACCTGTTAAAATAGGTGTATCCATTACATTCACACACCAAAGAAAATAAATATAGGCCACTCTATGGAAAACAGAACAATTGAACATGATATACGAAGTAAAAGTAATCGGACCTTTTTTCGTGAGGCAGTCCAACGGTTGGCTAAGAGAACAACAAAGAATCTAATTGGTTAACTAGCTAGCCGTGTATATAAAAATACCCGGTAATACTAACTCCATGCATTTGAGCCTGAAGATTCCCCCGCAGATGAAACGTGGGAGCATCTATTTAGTTTAATTGCCATGAATATATATATATATATATAGATACATATATATATATATATATATATATATATATATATGTATATTTGTATTTATATAATATTCTTTTTCTATCCAAATACGAATTATTTGTATTACTGCCGTTAGTGTTATTCCCTTTTATTTCGAACAAGTTGAGTTTGTCAGCAAAATTCGCTACTTGAAATATTTTAAACCAAAATCTTGAATAATAAGTCTTTTATTCATAAGTTTCTAGTAAATACAAACCTAAAAATATTTGTTTATTCGTATGAATAAACATTAATATTTTGGTAATTTTGATAGAAATTTACGTATTTTTTTAAAATAAGACCGTCTGTGTGTGGGGTATGTGTGGGGGTGGGGGTGTTGAGGGTGTGGCACGTTTTATTATTTACGATTTAGTACTTAAAAATCAAGTCAGTTGCTATAAAGGCCGGAAAGGATCATTTAAACACAAATGCGAAACGTTTTGTCTAGAAGATGAAAAAAATTACTGAATGTAAAAACAATTAAAAAATACAGCGTCGTAAGCGGCATATAAAAAAAGAGGAAAGAAATATAGAAAAAGCGGACAAGACAACAAGCCACCTTCTCCCGCCCTAACCTAAACCTTTACTTAAACTCTCTCTTTTCTCTACTCGTAAGATCAAAGTGTAGTATCTGTTCCGATGGATACTGCACCCCATAAACTGGTATCGTCTTGGCCTTCGGGGCTAGATGTACGCCGGTCTATGGGTCTGTCCTGTGCAGTTCTAGAAGGTCAGCCCTCCCAGGCTTTGCCTCTCCTCTTTGGGAGGAGAAAGTTTATTACTTACTGCCTGAGGCGCCCCTACCGGAGAATGCCGACGGGGCTGCCCAGGCAATTTTTAATGGCCAGAGAGCTCACCTTCACGGGCGTTGGCTTTTTAAGTCCCACTTTCTTTACCCGACCTTAGGTCACATCTTACCTTGTGGGAGTAAGATACAACTGGCCTTGTGCCTAACCTCCTGGGGAGTAAATAAAATATGTTGCGGCCTTTTGGCTAGGAAGAAAGTGTAGTATCTGTTTCGATGGATACTGCACCCTATAGACCGGTGTCGTCTTGTCCTTCGGGGCTTGATTCTGTTTTTCTGTGGGTCTGTCCTGTGCAGTTCCAGGAGGTCCACCCTCCCGGCTTTGCCTCCCCTCTTTGGGGAGGAGTAAGTTTATTGCTTACTGCCTGACGCGCCCCTACCTGGGAATGACGACGGGCTTTCAAAGCAGATTATAATGGCCAGAGTGCTCACCTTCTCGGGCGCTGGCTTTTCAAGTCCCACTTTCCCGACCCGACCTTGGGCCACATCTTACCTTGTGGGAGTAAGATACAACTGGCCTTGTGCCTAACCTCCTGGGGAGGTAAATAAAGTGTTGTATTATTGAGTGACGAACAGGCAACCTGTGATACATTTTAAAAAGCGTTCGCAATTAGATGACGTATTCGAATCTTTTTATTGTAAATACCTTTGACTCGTGGATACCAAAACGATACAGATAAAGAGAAAAATAGATAAATAGCGACATAAACAAGAATAAAAGACGAGGTATAAAACATGATGGAGGGGTTTCACACGAAGTACATGGACAACACACGTTATGAGGTATCTGTAAATCACACCAAATGAGACAAACTCAATACAGAATATTTTTTCAAACTTAACTCAATCTCAAAACATGCAAATGTTTTAGCATGTATATTTAGTGATCAAAATAGATAGGTCATCCGCCTTAAGGAGGCAAGAGTTGATAGATCCAGCTTTATAATAATGGCAGGTGTATTTGAAACGTGCGAAACAAAGTGCGCAATTGCTTGTTTATGCATTTGCAGACATGTTTCGCTTTTTCTCATGAACTACCATATATATCTCTCGCTAATTTGCTGTCATTTAAAAAATCTACTCAGGCATTTTATCAGATAGAAAAGATCGATACACACATATACACGTGTGCTAATATATTGATTTTTATCTCATCGTCTACTCATAAAAGCATCGCTATTCTCATATATATTTACCGACTTTAATAATCACATGAATAGACTTCTACTCGACAACAGTGTTGCTGACATATTAAAAAAGAAACGCAGACACACACACATGTATATATATATATATATATATATATATATATATATATGTATATATATATATATGAATGTATAAATATATATATATATATATATATATAAATATATAAGGAAATTGAAACACGCATGAGAATGTATTTAAGTGCAATATTTTGAAAAAAACAATCGTGCAATTTAAATGAAAAATTCATTTATTTATCTATTTACTTTGAAAGCTTTCGTTGTAGAATAACTTTGTCAGGCGAGACTATCTCATAGTGTTTGTTGTTCTTTTTTTCTTTCTCATTTTGATCGTATTAACACCAAAGGGGTCGAATCACGATATAAGCAGAAAAAGACGTCAAGTTCTAACAGATGTTAGGATAAGTGTAGTCCTGCCGATATTATGCGCAGATTGGCGCTTTTTTTAGTAAGGACAACTTTGTCAGGCTAGACTGTCTTATAGTTTATATATATATATATATATATATATATATATATATATATATATATGTGTGTATACATATATATATACATACATGTATATATATATGCGTATATATATGTATATATATACATATATATATGTATATATATACATATATATATACATATATATATACATATATATATATACATATATATACATATATATATATATATATATATATATATATATATATATATATATATATATATATCAGAAGAATATCGCTCCGCACACTTGTATGCTCCCTTGCATATATTAAAAATCAGTCTATCATGTTACTAAACCTTATGTCTAAAATACTTATCCGAATTTTGATCAAATCTGTTATGTGAGGTTGTTTCTTACACATGTCTTTAATATAATGCTCAACCGCCAGTGGTTTTAAGAATAAATTGAAATTAAAAGAATCCGAGTTGGTTTCGAATAACAAATGTCGTCAAATCTGAGATATCTTAACTTTCAAATGTGAGATTTTGGTAATATTTATTAATTGCTGTATAATATATATTATTTATATATATATTTTTTTTAAATCGGATGTTGGCCCTCTGTCTCTATTTGCCTAACAACAAATTAAGTTAAATATAGCCATCATTACCTAGTATTATGCCAGGCAGATTTCTTCTGAATTCATAATGATCGGTTAATACATTGAGTAATGAACTCTATATATAGAAATATATAAACATACGGATACCTAACTTTATATATATATATATATATATATATATATATATATATATATATATATATATATATATATATATATGAATATCAACAATTATTCAAAGCCAACACAAACCATGGAAAACCATATATATATATATATATATATATATATATATATATATATATATATATATATATATATATATCTGTGTGTGTGTGTGTGTGTGTGGGTGTGTGTGTGTGTTCAGTACAAGATGAATAGAACATTCCGTAAATCAACAAAAATTTATATAATTTATTAACTTCTATTTAACTCCGGACTTGGGAATATCTGAAATACTTTCACCCAACAAAGCGTTGCACGAGCAATCCTCAATCTGTCATTGCGTGCAGCATAATGAAGGAAAAAAAATGGTTGTATGTATCTCTTCGCAGGGAATGGCGATAAGCTATTTCGAAAGACCTCAGACCTTTCCAATATCGTATTAATGGCAGAAAAGGAAGGACTAAATATAAGGGGACAGAGAAACGGTTTATGAAAAGAAAATGAAGCCAATGGAATGGTTGTCTAGTAATCTATCAAATCAAGTTATAACACCCGATATAAAAACAAAAGGTTTTGGGAAAGAATGTGCTAATGATTAAGTGAAAAACATGGCGTAGACAATGTGTCTCGCTAAGGATCACGGGTTGTTTATGTGAACAGTGTATCTCTATGTATACTACACGAATAGCTTAGGGATTAAGGTATACAACTAAATAACGCCGGTGTGATTTGTTTAAATTCATTGAAATTGAAGTATGAATATACACCCATAAACAACACATTATGTATAGATATAGACTCTCGATAGTTGCTCTACTTGTAGCTGCAATTATTGGCCCCGTATTGAATATACATATATATATATATATATATATATATATATATATATATATATATATATATATGCGTCTCTATATATATAGTTCATATATAAATACACACACGCAGAGACACACATATATATATATATATATATATATATATATATATATATATGTACTTAATTACCTACAAGACACTGTCCTCGAGTATCGAAGGTCTCTCTGTATAGTGATGTGTCAGTAGAACATGACACGAGGACACTTCCACATACAAATAAACCCTGACTAAATATTAAAAAAAGCATAGTGTATAAAGCCCAAATAAGATACCCACGGTATGGTTAACCCACACTGTGGCATACGAAGAATGATGCACCTTCTCTAAGTTATATTACCTCAAGTAGCAGAACTTTATGGATACTAAACCAGACCTTATGAATCCTTATCCTGCAATTCGTAAAGAACATGAAACCACAAGAAAGATATGTTGCAATATAGAAAACTAGTCAATTGAGGAGAGGAACATGAATGTTCTTAACCTCTTCACAAACTGAACGTTGGGCAGATAAAAAGAACTGTAATGGAATATTCGAATATCAATGAACTGCATATAGAGATTAAGGAAAGTGGCCCTTAATTTCTGAGAAATTCGACTGAAGTAAAATGTAAAAAAAGTGAAAATAGATTCATAAATATATATATATATATATATACATATATATATATATATATATACATCCAATTTGTTTAAATTGAGACCTTAAACAATAAAACATAAATATATTAAATCTACACTTATAAATGTCCACACAGTTTATTAAAAATGGCGTATTAGTGTGTTCTCCCACGAGTGAGTTTGCTCTTTTCTTTGTTTTTTTTTGTTTGTTTTCACCCAAATAGGAATCACTGTATAGTGTAGGTTTTTTAAAGACACTATAATCTAAGAACTGTTTACTATTTGTGAATTTTTCTGATGATTTTGTAATGTTTCAGAGACGATATTGACATAAAAAATGTTGTTTGCCACAAGACAAATGAAACGAGGCGTAAAAAGATATCTCACACAAATGTTATGTATTTGGAAATGTGAAAAAATTAAAATAATAAAATAAAAACATGGTTATTAGAATATAATATCAACCTGACTTATATATGCTCTGTTGTTGCTAATTGACAATCATCGAGCTGAATATTTTAAGGAGACTGCAAAGTAAAAAGGCACTTATAGTATATGCTAATACATATATTGTACTTAACAATTTTACTGCTTCTCGCATTGAACTGATCGCTCGTCTTTTTATCTCTCTCAACTCTGTTCACAAAGAAAGAAAATAACATTCTCATCTAAGAATATAGCTACTCCACGCCATACATCCATACACTAAAGACATGATGTAGGCAGTAGACTCTTTCATCAAATGAGTATGTAGGAAGATAATCCATCATCATACTTCCGAAGAAGGCGAACAGAGAACAAACCAATAAGATACACGCATGCTGGATCATCCGAAGTACGATATGCCATCAGACGATTTCGAAAAAGCGTACACTACATGTTATAACATCAAAACGCGTAAATGTCCATCAGCACAGACCATCCTGGAAAATGTTGAAAAGGACATGTTCAACATGATAGGCAACTTGAAATTTAAAAAGAGGTGTAAATACACCAATCCTACAATTAATAAGATGAACCAAACTCTTAGAACAATACATAATGACCCTAACTTAAGAGTACCAGCTGATAAAACAATGAACCTATATAACATGAGCTTTGAAACTTAAAATAATCTGATTATGTAAAATTACTGAAAAAACTATGTATAGCCAATATAAATGACCTCAGTTATATAAATTCTACAGCCTTAAAAATATGCTATCAAATCAATATGGATAACAACATAGAAATATATACTCTTAAATGCCCCAGATTTACGTTAGAATATCACAAAAAGGAGTTCAATAATAACCTAACTATCAGATTAATCTTCCCTTGTATATCGGATATACGAACAATTAGCAAAAGGATATTGGATAGAATCATACCCACCATTAAATCCAAGATAACTCACAAGTTCTGGCCATCGTCGGTCGAAGTCATCAATTGGTATGGGGAAGTGCCCCAAGGGATTAACGGGAAGTTCATCATTTTTTATATAGATTCATATTATCCATCAATTTCCCCCACACTTCTAGACTAGCTCTTGATATAGAACGAATTTAAAAGAATATAACTAGAATAGAAAGTGACATTATAAAACTATGGAGAAGCGGGCTCTACGCTGGTAACGAATTTGGTAGGCCTTTACATTCTGAAAGAGCTCCATAAAGGTTAACCACGTTTAGGGGGTGGTTTATACAGAGATGACGCACTATCTTGCGTAAACTGTGGCAAGAGAAAGTTACACAATCTCCAAAAATATATACATAACTTTATTTTAAAGTTGGACTCTAATTCACCATAAAAAGGACCGAAGCGACTAAGCTGAAACCTAGCCTATAGGTAACGAAATGGTTAGAGGACCAGATCATGAGAGGATCAGCATAATTTTTTTCATTTTAGTTTTCATCTGTACTAATTAGTGAAGAAACGGTAACTAGTAAATGAGATCATGTTTAGAAGGTGTAAGAACCAATGATACAATAATCATTTGAAATATAATTCTAAATAAATGCTCAATATAGTAATATATATATATATATATATATATATGTGTGTGTGTGTGTGTATATATATATATATGTGTGTGGGTGTGTATGTGTGTATATATATGTATGTGTGTTCATATGTATATATATATGTATAAGTATATATATATATATGTATATATGTATGTATGTATGTATGTGTATATATGTGTGGGGAGTTGGGACGCAGTGCGCGATAAATCCAATTTGTTTAAATTGAGACCTTAAACAATGAACAAACGAATATATTAAATCTAAACTTCGAATGAAAGCTGATTTTAATTAAAATCAAATAGGAACTATTTGGTATCATATCATGTAACACATATTTTTGGGGAGTCGTTGGGTGTTGAAATACAACCCTTTTTGTAGGGCCATTTTCGTTATTTTGAAAATGGTGTTTATCGCGTTTTGCGTTCGAACTCTTCGTATATGTATATTAATCAACATATTGATTAATAAAATAATGCACACAACCTAATATTGAATATAAGCATACAATTAAAGTGGGACACGATATTTACATTGATGCTCAACGGTATTCACCTCATAATACGAGTTAAATGTAAAACGTAATCACAAGTAACTTTAGGTATAAATGTCCTTAAAAGTACCTTTGAATTCTAATAATAATTTATAATGAGGTAATTAACATCATTTAATAAGCTAATAAATATGTAATAGCTTTTTTCGGTATTTTGATTCATGTCTATGTAACTATAAACTATGTTCGTTGTAAGTGACACATTCCCCTCCTTAGTTTCGCATTTAATAGAAACTTACTACTTCATTGAGAAATTCTGGGTGATTAATCTTATCTTAGTATTGATTTAAACAGTTTATAAATAAATGCTAAACATTTTCTACAAAAACAACGAAGTATAACAATCTAAATAAGTTGCTTGAATGGATGGCTGGCTCTATGAAACTCGCTCTAAACTGTTGACCTGAAAAGGGACCAGCTCGGTTGTTAGCTTCGTATCCAATTGACCTAAATAGATATATGAAGGCTAATTGATGTAACATTAGAAAGTTAAAAAAATACCCTCAAGTGAATTCGAACTTTTATAAATGAACTATAGAACTTATTAACTATTTCAAGAAATATTACTGAATTAAAACTTATAAATGTCCACACAGTTTTTAAGATGTACTAGCTCTGAATAAAAATCTCAAAATGGCGTATTAGTTGGTTCGCCCTCGTGTTGGTTTGCTCTTTTCTTTGTTTTTTGTTTGGCTTCACCAACAAATAAACCACTGTAGATGTAACTTTTTTAAAGACACTTTAATCCAGGAACTGTTTACTCTTTGTGAATTTTTCTTATGATTTCGTAATGTTGCAGAGACGATATTGACATTAAAATGTTGTTTGGCACAAAACAAATTAAATGAACCGTAAAAATGCATCTCACAGAAATGTTGTGTTTTTTGGAAATGTGAAAAAAGTAAATAATAAAAACATGGTTATTGGAATATAATATGAACCTGACTTATATATATATATATATATATACATATGAGTGTGTTAGTGTCTTTATGTGTCCGTGTGCGTACGTGGTACTGTGCGTATTGTGTATAGTTTAAATAATTCATCATTCTTAACGTAGTAGACTATATATAACAAGTCGATGAATATTCACGCAGAAACCCACACTTACACACACATACGCATATACAATCCTTGAGGACTGTAGGAAGAGGCAGAGAAATCTAAGCATGGCTTGGATTGATTAACAAAAGGCATACGATAGTGTACCCCACGCATGGCTCCTGTGCTGCCTTGATCTATATAATATCCATCCGGTAATCAGGAAAACCATGGCAATACAAATAAATATGTGGAAAACAACTATGACATTAAGACACACTAATGGAACAATAACAATCCCTGACGTCAAGATCCGAAGAGGAATCTTCCAAGGAGATAGCTTATCTTCTCTACTTTTTTGTGTGACAATTGATCGACTAAGCAAATTACTAAACAAAAGCCAAAGTGCCTACAATCTTAGCCAGGGCCGCAAACAAGATCTAAACGAAAGCGTCAACGACCTGCTCTTCATGGATGACCTCAGGCTGTATGCTACTCCAAATACTGACTTAAACCGACTCTTGATTGTTGTACATAGCTTCTCCAAAGATATTGGAATGAAGTTCGGCCTGGACAAATGTGCCAAGTGCTCCCTTAGAACTGGGAAGAAGATCCAAACGGAAACCATACAGCTTGATGAAGATACTGACATCAAAGACCTTGAAGAACAGGAACAATACAAATACATTTGCATAGAAAAAAACGATTCAATTGAACATGCCAAGATGAGAGAAAAAATTGGCAGAAAATATATACGCCGTGTTAGAAAAATTTGCAAAACACAGCGAACAAACTAAAACAAAGTAACTGCCATTAACCAATTAGCTATGCCAGTAATAACATACAGCTTTGAAATTATTGATTTGCCATAATAGGACATTAATAGATTAGACACTAAAACGAGAAAATTTTGACAATGAACAGGGTAATATACAAAAACCAGTGTCTACCATGGCTGTATCTTTCAAGAGGAACAGGGGGTATGGGTCTCTCAGAAATTGACCATCAACATCGAGCCACTATTGTGAGCACCGGCCTATATCTGATGAGCTCCCAGACCCCAAACCTCATGATGGTATGCCAACATCAAATAACCAGAGCAAGCAGAACAACCATCTATCACAAAACTGGCGAAACATTTTGGGCAGGACTGTCTTACAAATAAGGCAGAAACACACAACAATCCTGCCACAGAAATATCTCGCAAATGCCGTCAGAAATACACCAAGACCTTCCATTCCACAAAACTGGAAGAATGGGCCAACCAACAAAGTATTTCCTAGGTGAATTATCCCAGGAATATATAGATTAGGAAGGCTCTGTAGATTAACTGAAAAGAGGATCTCTCCACTATGATTAGGAGAGTATGATGATGGCTGCTCAAGATCAAGACTTGATGACCAATGCCTTTTAAAAAATGAGTGGTCTCAGCAACAATAACAAGTGTAGGTTCTACCACACAGAAGTAGAGAGTGTGAGCCACCTGACATCCAGTTGTAATATATATATATATATATATATATATATATATATATATATATATATATATATATATAAATATATACTTATTTTTACAATTAATAAACGCTGCCGTCTACACAAACAATAGAAGGCACAGACCGGAAGTCGAAGACTCGGGTGGCGCTCTCTTTTCATACAACATATCTGAACGTAGAAATTTGCATACGAGACGAGTACACTACTACCTAGGCCATATATATATATATATATATATATATATATATATATATATATGTGTGTGTGTGTGTGTGTGTGTGTGTGTGTCTGTGTGTGTGTGTATATATATATATATGTATATAAATATATATATATATATGTATATATATGAAGCAATCCAACAAAAGATATAAGCGTCAACTAATATCTTATAATTAGTGAAACATCCGGATAAAAAATTGAAGCTCAATATACTGGATAGAGCATTAATATTATAATATAAAATGAAGTAATAAAATAAGGTGTCAATCAAATTTTATTAGAATTCAAAGTTCATGCAAAGCATCCTTAAGTCCTTAGCTCATGAGTTTTCAAAGATAATTCTTCTCTTCAGAGGACCATTACCGCAGTTATACTACTACAGGCAATAAAATTACGCTTTGAAAATATATAAAATTATATACACAAATATATAAAAATACATAACATCAAACATATCAATCCAAAAACATACTATTAAAATGGTCTATCTTAAAAAAATCAAACTCCTACAGCCCAGGATCCAGATCTTGTGGTCTATGCAACTCTGAAGCTGTAATGATAGCTACTGCACCTAAACATTTAAATCTGATAAATTCTAGAAGTGAATTAATCTCCAAATGTCGACACAGAAGGAAATTCAAATATGCTATATCGAAACCACCACCAGTTTTGCCGTAGCTGTTTGGGCGAGCAATGAAACCGGGGGTGTCCAGACTTCGAGATGGGTCCTTTTTGATTTTTAATCTTTTTTGCCTAAGGGATTTAGACTCCGAGGTTGTAAGGGTTTATACACCTTAATTTTCAGTTTCTAAATATATACACCTAAATTTTCAGTTTCTAAATATATTTACAATATCTTTACAATATCTTTACAACCTCTTAATTGGGAAATATTAAACCTTAAACCTTGAATATATTTACAACTTCTAGATTAGGAAAAATTAAGCCCTAATTTGGATTGGACTTCTTGATTGAACAAACCTAACCTTAAATTAAACTTCCTAATCTGATAAAATTAAGTTCTAATTATTTAGATAACTTCGTAATTGGGAAAATTAAATCTTAATTGGGAAAAATTAAACCTTAGGGCAGGTTAAACTTTTTAATTGGGGAATGTCAGGCCTTGAGTTGGAATTCCTGGGCTGATGGGATTGAATCTTAAATTAAACTACTAATAATTTCTAGCCTGTTAAAATTAAATCTTAAAAATTAAATCTTGAATTAAACTATAAAATTATTGGAATTTAATAACTTCGTAATTTTTAACTTCATAAATATTCTAAATTACTTGATGGGGCTAGATTTGTGAAGTCGGTTTTTACTGTAAGCCAGATTTTAAGTAATACTTTGGGATGGGTACGTGATCACATGACTTGACCTAATTTTCCTAACTCCCTTTTCGCTTTCTTTTAACTTCTTAGCTCCTTCCCCTTTGACATAGAATAAGCTTACTGACCCAGACAGGGAAAACCCAATTTGGGTGGGATGGATGGCGGGGTTGTATGTTGCTGTCTTTTCTTGAACCTGTCAAACAGGATGCAGGACAGGCATAATTTTGAACCCGTTGAAGTCATTCTGAGATGTAGACAATTTAATATCGCCTTCTGTTCGTTAGGGATTTGTCATGTCTGGAGAGAAGATCACTTATATATTTTTCCCTCTTCTGGCTAGATGTGATGGGAGTCCGTCTTATTTTGCTCAATTCGGATTTAGCGGGTTTTCTAATTAAACAACGAATTTGGATTTGATTAGAGTTGCACATGTTGGGATTTCGGAACTTTGATTAGACTTTTTGTATTATTTTGATTGATTTATTTATCATTAACATTGAATATGGACACATTTCGCGACTAGATAACTTTGCCGGCCCCTTCAATTTCACATATTTGGACTGCTGTTTGTATCTTGGAGTAATGTCCTTCCTGATTATGCTTCTCAACTTGTATGACCTGGATGGACTGTATGGATTCAACAAAATTATGTTTTTGGATTGATATGTTTGATGTTATGTATTTTTATATATTTGTGTATATAATTTTATATATTTTCAAAGCGTAATTTTATTGCCTGTAGTAGTATAACTGCGGTAATGGTCCTCTGAAGAGAAGAATTATCTTTGAAAACTCATGAGCTAAGGACTTAAGGATGCTTTGCATGAACTTTGAATTCTAATAAAATTTGATTGACACCTTATTTTATTACTTCATTTTATATTATAATATATATGTATATATATATATAAATATATACAGGGTGTTTCAAAAGTCTTGGGAACATAACGATTTTTAATAACTCAAAAACTATTAGGAGTTGAAACATAAAATTGGTACCGTTGGAAAGGTTAAAGTTTCAAGTTTTGTGGGGAATCTTCAAAGTTGCTCAATATGAGCACCATTCGTCACACGGCAGACATCTAGTCGATAGTCCATTTCCTGCCAAACGCGTTCCAGCATCTTAACGTCAATGGTTCCCACAACTGCCGTTACTCGAGCCTATAGTTCGTCAATATCTCTTGGAAGGGGCGGCACATAGACTTGTTGCTTGACAAAGCCCCAAAGGAAAAAGTCACACGGAGTAACATCTGGAGACCTAGGAGGCCAGGGCATGAGAACGTCATCACCTCGCCCAGATCTCCCAATCCATCTACCAGGCAGCCTTGTGTTAAGAAACTGCCTTACTCTAAGACTCCAGTGTGGTGGTGCACCATCTTGTTGAAAAATGAAGTCATCAGATTCTGCTTGTTCCAACTGAGCCATTAACCAGTCTTCCAGCATGTTGAGATAGGATTCACCAGTGATAGTTGCCTCTTCAAAGAAGAACGGTCCATAGACACCTTTCTTGGAAATTGCACAAAACACGTTCACTTTTGGTGAATCTCGCTCGTGCTCAAGAAGTTCATGAGGATTCTCAGTACCCCATATGCGAGTGTTATGCTTGTTAACTTTGCCATTCAGATGGAAGGTCGCCTCATCGCTAAAAACAAGCCGGTCATCAAAGCCGTTATCTTCCAACTTCTCTTGCATTGCAATGCAAAAGTCACGGCGAAGTGGCTTATCAGTGTCCTTCAACTTTTGGACCAACTTGAGCTTGTAAGGGACCATTTGCAGTCGTTTCCTTAAGACACGCCAGACAGTTGCTGGAGCAAGCTGAAGTTCCCTGCTGGCTCTTCTCACTGATTTACGGGGGCTCCGCTGAAAGGCTGTCTGAACTTGCTCAACTGCATCTTCTGAAGTTGAAGGGCGACCTGTTCGCTTACTTGGGCACAAACACCCATCTTTCACAAATTTAGCATGCCATCTGACAATGGATTTCCTTTCAGGGGCTTCTTTTTTAAATTTACTGCGAAATGCACGCTGAACACATGTCCACGATTCAGTCTTTGCAAATTGGAGGACGCAAAATGCCTTGTCTTGTTTAGAGAACGCCATTACTGCACCTGGAAAGATAACACGAAAATCATTAGTATGACCAAAAACTTGATTAAGCAAGCTTCAAAATGGCACCAGTTTCATTTTTCTACCTGGAATAGTTCATGAGATATACGCATTTGTAATGTTCCCAAGACTTTTGAAATACCCTGTATATTTAAATATATAAATATATATATATATACATATATATATAAATATATATATGTATATACATATATAAATATATATATATATATATATATATATATATATATATATATATATATATATATATATATATATATATGAATATATATACAAAGAAATAAGTTTCTTTATTCTTGTTTTTTGATAAAAAAAAAAAAAAATATGACTCAATACTGGTCACCCCTGAAGAAGGAATTTTATTCCGTTATCGATAGGATTAATGTAAAAAAAAAAATTAATCTTGTATTGCTAATTTGGCCTATATTTCAATTTTATTAACTTTCCATGCAATACTTTAAAACTTGAACGATAAACACACACATTACTCGACAGCGCGTGCGAACGCATCTCTCGTTCGACACCGGTTTTGAATCCTACCCGCCATTTCATAACAGCAAGGCGATGACGTCGTACCATCAAAGACGTTTATCAAGTTAACAAAGAAATAAGTTTCTTTATTCTTGTTTTTTGATAAAAAAAAAAAATGACTCAATACTGGTCACCCCTGAAGAAGGAATTTTATTCCGTAATCGATAGGATTAATGTAAGAAAAAAAATTAATTAATCTTGTATTGCTAATTTGGCTTATATTTCAATTTTATTATATATATATATATATATATATATATATATATATATATATATATATATATATATATATATATATATATATATATATATATAAAATATTTAGCATGATATAAAATGAAATAATAAAATAAGGTGCAAATCAAATTTTATTAGAATTCAAAATTCAGGCAAAGTATCTCAACGTCCTTAACTCATGACTTTGCAAAGATAATTCTTCTCCTCAGAGGACCATTACCGCAGTGACCTTACTGCAGGTGATGAAATTACACATTTTGATCGGCGAGAAAAAGGTTTGCCGGAAAGTGATTACTTTCAAATTTAATGTTATCCATTGAAATGATATTCGTCGGACCCGGAAGAAGAAATGGCCGAATATATTGACTCCGTTTGATTTAATTATGTTCAAATCGGATTTAGCGGATTTTCCATTTAACCAGCGAATGTTGGTTTGTGCTACTCCGGTCAAATCATTTCAATCCTGAATTTTGAACTTCATGATTTCAACACAAAGTGAGTTTATTGAATTTTTATTTGATTTGGTTCATTTATCATTGTATTAATTAACATAAATATTGGATGCAGTTTTCTCTGTAATTTACTGCATCGATTGCGGACGCTTTTCCCGACTGGATAACCTTTTCGGTGTTTCAGTCGCTTTTGGACTGTTATTCAATACCTGAATCAATATTCAATCAACCTCTTGGATATATTTCCTGAATATGTTTTAATTTGTATGACTTGGATGGATTTTATAACTTTAAAAATAAGTAAGATTTTGGCTTGATATATTTGATGTGTTAGGTACTCTTATGTATTTTTGTATATATTTTAATATAGGTAATTTTATCACCTGCAGTAACGTCACTGCGGTAATGGTTCTCTAAAGAGAAGAATTATCTTTGAAAACTCATGAGTTAAGGACGTTGAGTTATTTTGCCTTGTAATTATAATAATTATAATAATTATAATTATAATAAAATTTGATTCGCACATTATTATATTATTTCATTTTATATCATGCTATTAATGCTCTATCCAGTATATTGTGATTCAGTCTTTATCCGGATGTTTCACTAATAGTTCCCTCTTATATCTTTTGTTGGATTTACTTCATATAAATATATACATATATATATATATATATATATATATATATATATATATATATATATATATATATGTATATAAATATATATATAAATATAAATATATAAACATAGTTTAATTTATAAATATATATATATAAATATATATATATATATAAATATAAATAAGCACAAATAGTTATATATATAAATATATATAAATATATATAGAAATAGTAATATATATATGTATATATATACATATTTATATATATATAAATGTAAATATAAATATATATACATAAATATATATAAATAGTTATATATATGTATATATATATGTATATATATATATATATATAAATATTTATACATATATATATAAATATATATAAATAGTTATATATATATATATATGTATATATATATGTATACATATATACATAAATATATATACATAGTTATATATATGTATATATGTATATATATATATATGTATACATATATATATATAAATATATATATATATATATATATATATATATATATATATATATATATATATATATATATATATATATATATATAAATACCGATATATAGCGATTGTGTCACTGATATCCATTCTAAATCATATAACATACACTGAGATTGCATCTTATTCATACTTTACTCCGGCAATAATTTCCGATCTGACAGGCCTATATTTATGAAAACTAAGTTTCGGCATGTGTAATTCATCAGGGGCTGCTTAGTTGTTTTAGACATCGGTGCCATTTTTACTGGCGCCATCGAGGGTCTGAGGTCATGTCCAGGTAAAAAAAAAGACAGAATCAAATTTTCGGCAGAATCTTTTTCCCGCGTCAGATTCTTTTTCACTTGCCGAATCTTGTCAGGTAATGTGTTTTTGTTTTCGTTTTCTGTTTTCTGTCAACGTTAAACACGACACGGAACGATAAATTAATCAGGCTCTCTAGCGGGTTGTGTGTTCGCCGGCTTATCGTGCAAACGTGGCCGATGACGACTCCATAATAGATATGAACCAACTTAAAACACACGTACGTGGTTGTCTCAGGATGTGAAAACGATACATATGACATGGAACGCATATATTATTCTCGCGACAACATTATAGGAACATAAACATTATTAATGCCTGCGAAAAAAAGTTAGATTGTTGGTGTAAAGGTGCAACTCGTCTTTTCTCTCGGCAGCCTCCTGATTCTAGATCTTTGTCACAAATTAGTGGAACACTAATTCCTCAAGCCGTCAGACCCTTCGTAAAACATATTTCTGATTATTTGTCAGTTTTTTATGAATGTGTGTGTTATGCTTCCTCATCATATTTACTGTTGGTAAAATTTCGCTGATATTTACCATAAAAATATAGAAATCAAGTTCTGTTAACTAATGCACTTAATAATTTCTAAAAATACTCCGTAAATTATATTGTCACAATTATTTCTGAATTAATCTTATTTATCTTAATATGTTTTACTCTCTTTCTCTGATCTGCCAATTCCATTAAGATACTTCTGATTATATGTCTTTGATCATGAAGTCGCTGTTCAGTTTTTTATCAATGTGTGTGTTATGCTTCATCATCATATCGATTCTAACTTCCAAATTTTACTCTTTGTAAAATAGCGCTGATAAGAAACTAATATTTATCTAGTGCCATGTGCGAAAGGGAAAATACCGTACATGTATATGAAAGAGTTTGTTCATGTATTTGCTGGTGCTTTGTTGAGAAATAAGAAACGGAATATCTGTGCGGATAGAATGTTAACTAACTCACTTGATAATATCTGAAAATACTCTTTAAATGTTTATGTCACCATTATTTTTGAATTCATCTTATTTATAATAACATGTTCTACACTCTGGTTTGTCAATTTGATTCAAAAATATTTCTTTCTACTAAATAAAGTAATTGGCTAATAAATCTAGCTTTACACATTTGCCTTCAAAATAACCGTCCTGATTAAGCGGAAATTGTTTTAAATATCACCATAGTTATACATGCATTTATACATTAACAAAAGTGTCAATTAAATAAAATCTTCTTCTTACCTCTAGTAAAATAATTCATCTTAATATCCCAAATCCGTGCCTATAACTCTCATATTTTCCTCATATTATTAAATTTTGTCACGCTTCATTGTATAATTCACATCTGAATATTACATTACTAATTACTATTCTAAACACTGGAGCTCAGATCCGTGTTCAACGCTCGATATGAAGTCTTATATCTTTAAACTAATATTTGTCGTTCTTGAAATAATTTTCCAAACAATCCGTCTCATAATTCCATCTCCCATCGATACAATAGACATTTATTGTATTTTACATTTATTTTTCTATCTTTCGCTTGTTTAATATATATTAGACTTTAGTATTCCTTGATCAAACTCTTTACAATTTCTCTACGTTAAATTTTAATTTATCTATATAATACTAAAAGTCTATTGATCTTGTATGTTTGCAATCAGCTTTCAGCTTTACGGTTTTCAACATCCGGTTGCGCATGCGTAAATAGCATCGTCTTCAATCTGTTATTCCAATTCCGTTATTCTCTATTATGATTAACGAACGCGTGAAATTTTTCATTCTGGAAATTTTTATATCGCTTTTAATATAAACAATTTCATTTAATTTCATCAAATAGTTTTTTTGTTTTCTTCACGGCTAAAAACATTCAACGGGAGGACTTCGTAAAGTCTGTCGCAGTTTCAAAAAAACTCCTCCCTTTTAAAAAACAAAAACAAACAAACAAAAAAACAACACTCATTATTAATATCAGCCATACTAGCGGTCGGTGAACTAAACCACCTCCCACTTTCCCTCTCATAGATTTCACCACTCCTACCCCCTCTGTTTTCGTTACGTACGCGAGAAAGCCTGCTGTACCTCCTTCCTTTCTCAAATCGCCATTATTAACATGTGGAGAGTGTTTTTTTATTATTCTGTACTTTCAACTAACAATTTCATTTAAAAGATGATATATCAAAATTTGAATTTAACTATAATAAGTATTATGGTACCTGTTCAGTGCATATTTACCTATAAGTATGGCCAACCACTTATAATTCAGTAACTGTAATTTAAAAAAAACAATTATAATAAACAGAACGACTCATAGAAATCTATCTATATTCTTTTTTCATTTTAATATACTTTCATAGAAATGCTTCTGTTATGTAAAAAAAACTATTTTCTTTATGCCACAAGTGTCACGCTCATACATGAATTCCATAGCTAATATAACAAACTGACCCAACGGGTCACGGGTGGTCTAGTAATTTATAATATCTTCCAAATATGGCAACTTATGTTGAATGATATGTGTTATTTCCTTCCATAGTGGTCTAACAATATTATTATATAATCAGCAAATCGTTTTATATACTTCATGGAAGTTATGTATGGATATCAAAACCAACAATGTTATTTCAGGAAAACACTAGGGGGCGTATAATGTGAATCAGAATGTTGTTAAAAATGTTTGATTTCATATTGCTGTCAGAATTTGGTAGAAATCCTATAATTCTTCATTTTTACTAGTAAACGAAACGTAGATACTATATCAAATGGCTTGAGAAATCTACACTATCGCACACAATCAGTTATTCATTTATAATAACAACACTTTCCCAAATATAAGATTTACCATACGACCCCACATTGATTACTATTCATATGATGATTTCAAATGTCGATTTCAGTTATTACTTAAAGAATTTACACAAAATACATGTTAGAGTAACTGGTCCGTAATTACATTTTAAATTTATTCAACATTTTTATATAGTAATAGTATTACCATTTCCATTTTCAAAATATATAGTATATGTTTAATTATTATAATACAGGGTGTTTCAAAAGTCTTGGGAACATTACAAATGCGTATATCTCATGAACTATTCAAGGTAGAAAAATGAAACTGGTGCCATTTTAAAGCTTGCTTAATCAAGTTTTTGGTCATACTAATGATTTTCGTGTTATCTTTCTATGTGCAGTAATGGCGTTCTCTAAACAAGACAAGGCATTTTGCGTCCTCCAATTTGCAAAGACTGAATCGTGGACATGTGTTCAGCGTGCATTTCGCAGGAAATTTAAAAAAGAAGCCCCTGAAAGGAAATCCATTGTCAGATGGCATGCTAAATTTGTGAAAGATGGGTGTTTGTGCCCAAGTAAGCGAACAGGTCGCCCTTCAACTTCAGAAGATGCAGTTGAGCAAGTTCGGACAGCCTTTCAGCGGAACTCCCGTAAATCAGTGAGAAGAGCCAGCAGGGAACTTCAGCTTGCTCCAGCAACTGTCTGGCGTGTCTTAAGGAAACGACTGCAAATGGTACCTTACAAGCTCAAGTTGGTCCAAAAGTTGAAGGACACTGATAAGCCACTTCGCCGTGACTTTTGCATTGCAATGCAAGAGAAGTTGGAAGATAACGGCTTTGATGACCGGCTTATTTTTAGCGATGAGGCGACCTTCCATCTGAATGGCAAAGTTAACAAGCATAACACTCGCATATGGGGTACTGAGAATCCTCATGAACTTCTTGAGCACGAGCGAGATTCACCAAAAGTGAACGTGTTTTGTGCAATTTCCAAGAAAGGTGTCTATGGACCGTTCTTCTTTGAAGAGGCAACTATCACTGGTGAATCCTATCTCAACATGCTGGAAGACTGGTTAATGGCTCAGTTGGAACAAGCAGAATCTGATGACTTCATTTTTCAACAAGATGGTGCACCACCACACTGGAGTCTTAGAGTAAGGCAGTTTCTTAACACAAGGCTGCCTGGTAGATGGATTGGGAGATCTGAGCGAGGTGATGACGTTCTCATGCCTAGGCCTCCTAGGTCTCCAGATGTTACTCCGTGTGACTTTTTCCTTTGGGGCTTTGTCAAGCAACAAGTCTATGTGCCGCCCCTTCCAAGAGATATTGACGAACTAAAAGCTCGAGTAACGGCAGTTGTGGGAACCATTGACGTCAAGATGCTGGAACGCGTTTGGCAGGAAATGGACTATCGACTAGATGTCTGCCGTGTGACGAATGGTGCCTATATTGAGCAACTTTGAAGATTCCCCACAAAACTTGAAACTTTAACCTTTCCAACGGTACCAATTTTATGTTTCAACTCCTAATAGTTTTTGAGTTATTAAAAATCGTTATGTTCCCAAGACTTTTGAAACACCCTGTACTTATAGTCCTTTGTTATCAGGTTTCATATGTTACAAATACTCCACTTGCGTTATTTGTTTTCTTAATAACTCACACATTATGAAGGCCAAATTCCACTCGATGAATAGGGTAACTAGGATGTATACATTGGCAATTTAAAGGTATTATAAGAGGATTAGACGTTACCACATGTATATAGGCCTTTTGGCTAAGATCAAAGTGCAGTATCTGTTCCGATGGATACTGCACCCCATAGACTGGTATTGTCTTGGCCTTCGGGGCTTGATTTACGCCTGTCTATGGGTCTGTCCTGTGCAGTTCTAGGAGGTCCACCCTCACAGGATTCGCCTCCCCTCTTTGGGGTGGAGTAAGTTTATTGCTTACTGCCTGAGGCGCCCCTACCTGGGAATGCCAACGGGGCTGCCCAGGCAATTTTTAAACCCCTCTTTCCCGACCCGACCTTGGGTCACATCTTACTTGTGGGAGTAAGATAAAAACTGGCTTTGTGCCTAACTCCTGGAGAGGAGTAAATCAATACTCAAAACAACAGCCGATCCAGAAAATAGCAATTTTCCTTTTTGTATCAAATATTGCTCATGAAATGTCAAGACTAACAGACAAAATACGAGGGAAACACCTGCCAAAACTAAACACTATGTCAATTTTCAAATGTGTTATAATCATATTAGTGTTATGTGCTACGTTAAGTTTTTATTTAATCCATACTCTTTCCTATACTCTATATATACCTATAAGAACACTTTTAATCTGCTACCAAATATTTAAAAGAATGGTTGGATGGCAGAAAGTTCAATTTACACCATTTGTTTCAACTGTTGTGTCCGTTCATTCACCTATTTTCGTAATTTCATATTGTTCGAACAGTTTTGATCATTTTAGTTTTTATTTTAGGTAACTATTACTAATGGAGATTTGGTATATGTATGTCAGAAGATACAACTATACTATTACTTCTATTGATAGTAATATTGTATTATTATTTAATACTCAATTCAGGGAGGTAGTGTAGTATCGGTACTGGGGTCATAAAACCATCCTACTAGGTATTGCTATTTCTGTTATGGGGAGTATTGTGGTATGTGTTCTGTTGTCATGATACCATACCCAGGGCATTATTTCTCACTGTGTGGTGTATGTGTTGTTGTCATGATACTGTCATCCCACGGATTACATTTAACCTTTTTTTGTTGGGGTCGCGTAGTATATACCCTGTTATCATGGCAGCATCCTCTCAGACATTACATCCTCTTTCTTCTGAGGTAGTGTAGTATTTTGTTCTGTTGCCAAGAACCCATCTTCACAAGCATTATATTCTTTTTGGGGAGGGTGTAGTGCCTGTTCTGTTGTCACGAGACCATTCACCAAGGCATTAACCTTTCTTTTAGGGGGTAGTGTACATCAACAAACAATCGTATGTATCGGCTATTCATTAGCAATATCAACACTTACATTATATATACAAGCAAGGATATGCGAGCGGATGAATCAAATTGCTAGTTTGATTAATTAATATTGCTTGCCTTCTTTTAGCTCACTCTCCTTGCATTAAATGAAGATCTAATTATCGGCTTATCCTCGAATAATTTACAAGAACACAATTTAAATTGCAAATTAAATATACCAATGTAGAGTGCATGAAATTCACAAACACCTGTTATTATTTTATTTAGCAGTATTCAGCATATCTGATAATATATATACTCCCAACATTCTGTGAGCGTTTCTTGCTTGTTTGTACCTTGTTGCTGTGCACATTAGATGATCTCACATATAGAAACAGGGTGCGGTATAGAAGCTAATATTAATCTTTTTCATGTCATCCATTTTTAAGCATATTTTTATTGATATTAATTATGCGTAATGAAGATACATTGGAAGTGAAAACAGCGGAGAAAGAGAATAGAAGAGAGAGAGAAAGAAGGAGTACGAGATAGACGAAAGAGATAGATAGCTATTGAATAATATATATAACAAATACTTAATTAGACGGTTATAGATTATATAGTGTGTTATAAAAATTAATTTAGATGAATTAAAAATTAAAAACACAATATGCAAAATAATTGTGAATTAATATAAGTTTCAAAATTAGGATTCAAAATGCGATATAAATCTATATCACAATAGATGCAATTAAAGAATTTATAATTCTGTAAAATAGATGAATATTTAATAGCGTATGAAACAAAAGCTCTCTCTCTAATTTAATTATGTACAATAAATGTGTTCCACATCAATGAGGACTAAACATGTTCCACCCCGTTGAAATGAGATTAGTCTCCATAGAAAATATGTTATAAATAATTATCGTTCGTTAAAACAAGCGAAACCAAGCAATCAACTAAAAGTTACTCGGTAATTGTAAACTGCAGACAAACAGCAAATCAACTCTCGGGCTCAAAGAACTAATAAAAATCAAAGGCAAAGTAATGCATCTCTTACAAATGTATGCCAGTGACAAACAGCAAATCAAATCTCCTGCTCAAAGAATAATACACCTCTAAGGCGAATCGTTGCATTTCTCACAAACCTATACCAGTGGAAAACAGCAAATTAACTGTCGTTCTCAAAAAACTGATACACATCTAACGCAAAGCCATGCATCCCTTACAAACGTATGCCAGTGACTAATAGCCATCAACTCTCGTTTTCAAAGAACAAATACAAACATAAGGCGACACATTGCATCTCTTACACACGCGTATTAGTGACAAACAGCAAATCAACTCTC
>OY744517.1:98944026-98996526 GCA_963556195.1 Sepiola atlantica
TATATATATCGATAGAGGACAAAAGAAATGGTAGCCTCTTTAAGGTATATCAGAATGGAATTTCTGGAATTACTGCTAATAGCAAAAATTCTAAAAGCATGACACTGTTTCGAAATTCATCAATATGACTCGAGAGCGTGCAAATATAGAAGTTTGTTTTTAATTTAGAGACACAGATTAACCGTAACAGTTTACTTTTCCTGTAATCCGAGATTCATACGAAGCATATATTCTAATAGACAGTTTAAGTCTTCGCAATATGTTTCGAATTTAAACCGTTTTCGATAAAGTCAATAAGTCGTCTATGTTAATATAACATTCATGGTTAAGACGTACCCAGCTTTTGTTGACTTCGTGATCTTTCAAACATCAATATTTTGTTTGAAGCATTCAAACTGTCGATTATAAAGTAATTTTATACTTTGAATAAAGTGTAAATTCAGAAATATATTTGTACTGTCTCTTTAACTAAGCAAAACATGTTTTTCAAAGCGATCGTACAGTATCAAATATATCAATATTCTACAATAGATGTTTGTTGTCTTTCAATAAGGCCTTAAGATTTAGAATTGAAGTTGTGCTTAATATTACTTTGAAGTAATAGAGGTCAATTCATTTGCCAAATCAAACCGATTATACGCTAGGTTTGTTGAATATTCTTATAAATTCAGTGTTATACCCGGATGCGAAGTATATATCTGAGTTATTTATTAAGTATGTATACACGCTGCTTATATCGATTTCAGTTAATGTCCCAATGTTTTCCTTAATAAACAAACTGAAATACCCGGTTTGATGTGGTTGCCTCAACCTCATTCTTATGTATAGTTTAGCCAACAGCAACTTCAAGTTAAGGAAAGAAATATCCGTAGCTTAAGTGAAGTAAATATCCAAAATATTAATTCTTCGTAGCAATTTGTTTAGGAATATACAATCTATCAAAGAATAGGATTAATCCCGTTCGAGAAATGCTGGCAATATGCACAGAATGAAACAAGGATATCTAAAAGCCACATCAGTTTATGATTTTTTAAAATTACTTTCGACAATATAACAACTTAAAATCAGTATAATTTGCACATTTTCAGAAGCATTTATGTATTTACTAAATACACGTACCAGTTATCACAGTAAAGTTGACGAAAATAATAATTTAGTAAAGATTAATGATATTTTTACAAATTTTAGAGTTAATTATTTTTTATAAATTCAATAAATCAGACACTGTTTAATAATAATGCTTAGTTTTTATTCAGAATAATCTGTTTGTTTTTTAATTTTATAATTAAAAAGACAGAAACATTTTACTTTACTTTTATCGAGTTTTTATTTCCCTAAACGTAAGATGCATCATTTTCTAAGAACGAATAATGCTACTATCCGCATTCCGGATCTAAACAAGTATTTGTTAATAAGAAAGGACATTAAAATAAGATAAAAAGCCTTATGAATCAATATCAATATCTATCATTATCTCTATATATAAAATCAGGACGTGTTTACCCGTCCAACTCTTACTAGAGTAGCGAAAAATAACAGTGCACAATTCACATTGAAACACATCACTCCAGTCGCTTACTACCTTCGACCGTGTGGCCAGAAAGTTTCACTTATTTTTCAAACCTAAACCAAAACATTATTATTAGTCCCATCTGTAAGCCTCTCCCAACTAAGTAAATCAAAGAGAGGGTAGCAAATTATATTCACGCTAAGAATTAAGTTCCCCCCACAAAATTCAAATCGCCGCAAAACACAGCAGACCTATTATTTCACAACGAACAACTCACGGGAAGACCGGTTTCAGAATTCTAAAACCAATCATCGATCACTCAACAACATTCATTATATCGCGGAACGCTTTGATATTTTCATAATTTTGACTTAATTTCATAAAATATACATTACCCGTAAGTACTTGCATATTTTCGGAAAACCTCATGTATACAAGTACAAAAAACGATTCCGTTTAAGATGCGAACTAAAAAAAGGATTTTGATGTTGACAGCAGTCAGCTAATAGACTCCCACTCTCGCACCCGTAATGATTAAAATGGAAGTAGGAGAGAGACGTGAAGTAAATAAAAAGCATAGGTTCAACTTACTCTCATGTCGCGATTCTCTTCATCATACACCTCTTGCATCCGTAATTATTACAAGGGAAGAAGGAGGGAACAAAATAATATTTTTTAATTAGGTATGTGTATATGTCTATATATTTTTATGAACATGATTCACTCCTAAACTAATTGACCGATCATTATGTTTTGTTTTTAAAAAAACCTGCAAAACATAAGGGGCCCAACTGTGGACTCTACTTAGTTGAGTTCAGTTTTATCAGAAGTGAGCAAAAGGGAGAGAAATCCCTTCATGAACATTCAGATAACTCCGATATGTTGTTAAATTTTGACTATAGCTTTCTTACATAACTTCATAAATATATCCTGAAGTTGAGTTGCGTTGGGGTATTTTAAAAGGTGTTTACGGGCCATAATATAGGCACAACCTCTAATTCGAAAATTCAAATATTTAAAATTTGCATTAGATTTTATTGATAATCATGAAACACCAATTAAGCAAGATTCTCTGAATTTCAATTTCTTCTTTGGCTTCAGACATTCTCCAGAATCACAATCATGTAATGAATTTTAATCAAAATTTGAATAAAGATTCTTGACATACCATTAAATCGAAACTGAAGTTTTAACCTTGCATATTGCATACTTTTCACCATTTTCCTTTCAAATTCGATAACATACGTCAATCTTCAATACTATTCTATTCTCAAAATGGTTTAAAATAAAAACTTAGCAAACACAATTAAATACGGTCAATTTGAGAGAGACCCCTTAACCCTCCGCCAATTGGTACTAGTGTATATAAGGCTTCTTTTTTTACGTTCTATCACATGTTAACCATCCAAATAACTTGCCTCCCCACGAGGGTTGACAATACAAATTTTTAAACACCGTCGTAATTGTTATTATTGTATATAAGGCTTCTTTATTTTTACTTCTATAGTCTCTTAAATTTTAATTATCAAATTTACTTGCCTCCCCACGATGGCAGACAAAAATATATTCAATGAAAGCGAAACTCTTCAACACTGTGGTATTTTCTATTATTGTATGTAAGGCTTATTTAATCTTTCTTTATACGATTTCCTATTTTAGAACTATCTAATTTACTAACTCCCCACGAGGGCAGAGTTAGACACAATGCAGCGTCTCAATGTAGTGAAAATCCACCAACGTTTAATATATTTAAAAAATAACAACACAAATAAAACTGCTTCACTCTAGAAGAATATGTTTCGATGCCGAGGAGATAATAGCTAACAGATCAAACAAATATCCCGGCCCGAAATAAGTACCCTTCTCCATAATCTGTCAGTGAAGGAGATATCCTTCTGTGCAATTTCGATGTTCCTTCCAATACGAATTAATCCTTTTCGTGGGTACATAATTTTCAACGATTCAAAATCTCCAATTTTTCTAAACATTAAAACTATCCGATGTGACCTATTTGTGCAATGTGGGCTGTTTACAAATTTTAATTCATTGTTTTACATTACTCCCGGGCAACGCTGTTTGTAGAAAATAAGTATTAACGACATGGATTGTCAGTTGAATGATGAAGAATATTATGAGAGGATTGAAAAGTATGAATAGAGTGTGATTACTATAGTTATCGAAAAGATTTGCTTACATTGGATTTGAAGACATCCATGATGTGTTCTGCAAGGAAACAGTGCCGAAGTAATGTGTTATACAGACCGGAAATTGTTGAGGAGTAACGTTCTTAATGAAAATGCAGACTTCCGGTTGTGTTTTTCTTTTAATCTTTTCAAGTTATACATTGTGTGCTCAATTACCATAGTTGTATGGTACTGGGAAATACATTAAGGTACTTAGATCGATATTGACCCAGTTTCCGTTAGTTTCTTGACGGAAGCGTTCGGCTATCTAACGCAAACGCCCGAGAGATGACAAGCTAATTTGTACTAGACGACAATTTTGATACGGTGCTGCGTCCTATGATAATAATATTTGCTTGTTTTTTTTGTTTTTTTGTCAGGGTTCGGGTTTAGGGTTAGGGTTTAGGGTTAGGGTAAGGGTTAGGGTTTAGAGTTATGGTTATGGTTTAGGGTTAGAGTTAGGATTTAGGGTTAGGGTAAGGGTTTAGGGCTATGGTTTAGTGTTAGGGTTAGGGTTTAGGGTTAGGGTTAGGGTTTAGGGTTAAGGGTTTAAGGTTTAGGTTTAGGGTTTAGGGTTTAGGGTTTAGGGTTTAGGGTTAGGGTTAGGGTTAGGGTTTAGGGGTTAGGGTTAGGGTTAGGGTTAGGGTTAGGGTTTAGGGTTAGGGTTATGGTTTAGGGTTTAGGGGTTAGGGTTTAGGGTTAGGGTTAGGGTTGATGGTTTAGGGTTAGGGTTTAGAGTTCAGGTTAGGGTTTAGGGGTGAGGGTTAGGGTTTATGGTTAGGGTTTAGGGTTAGGGTTAGGGTTAGGGTTAGGGTTAGGTTTTTTGTTAGGGTTTATGGTTTAGGGTTGGGGTTAGAGTCTAGGGTTAGGGTTAAAACTATGTATCTGATAACGGTAATTTTGCTCTGTTTTGCTTGTTTTATTTGTGTTGTTGTTTCTTTTAGAAAATTTCTTGAAAATATAACTTTACATCATAAGACGCAGCACCGTATCAAAATTGTCGTCTGGTACAAATCGGCTCATAATCTCCCGGGTGTTTGCGTAGGATAGCCGAACGCTTCCGACAAGAAACTTGCGAAAACTGGGTCAAGATCGATATAAGTACCTACATTAAATAACATACTGCAAGACGGCCCCAATCCAGGAAGTTTTGAGAGTAGGGAATAACCTTTTAGTTGGTTACGCTTCCATGTCTAATTTGATCGAGCCTTATAGTAAATGTAATGCTCCCATCGATTGTCTAAATAGAGTATATCGTTTTCAGGCTATTAATTGTAAAATATCCGCCAACCAAACAAATTCATGCATACAGTTTAGAAGACATTAATAACATTTACCAAAAATAATTTCGCATGTATTAACTCAAATATGTTTTATGCGCCGTGAAGAATTCTAGCATAATGGCATGACTTTAATTAAAATAATCAAACGAAACACAACCTTACATCCTGAATAAATAGTGGAAGCAGATAAAATTCTACCAAAATGATGCGATTCAGAATTAAGTAAACCGAAAATGGTTAATGTATCGGAAAACATAAGCACAAAAATAATTATTGCATTACTTTTTTTTATTTCGTTGTTTTGTTTGGTTAAAATATTTTAAAAAAGGCAAATGCATTCTATTCGACTTTTTAAAAAAAATATTTGAATATATTAATAACGTGTAGTATTATTTTTTTATTTCGTTTTTAGTCTGTTGTTTTTGTTTGGTTAAAATATTTTAAAAAATGCAAATGCAGTCTATTTCACTTTTTAAAAATATATTACTAACGTGCAGTATTAAGCTAAAAAACATAAATTATGAGTAAATTACCAAAAATGTTCCAATAAAACTGAAGCAAACGATTGTTGTGAAACTTTTTAAAGCAAACGATTGCTGTGAAACTTTTTAAAGCAAACTAGTTTGCATGATACAAATTAAACAATTTTCTTTTACTTATATTAACGTAAACAAAGCACATTGCTATTGAGGGGTAAATGACTACTGTAAATAAGGGATCAGCTTAATGGGTGCATTCTAAGTGAGAAGTTGTGCGCTGAGATGCTTGTTCACATTACATTTAAATTTGTCTATTCTGGTACAGTCTGGAAAACAAAGAGCTGGGAAAGAATTTAAAAATAAGTAGTTCGAGGAAAAAAGCTATTAGAATAGTTAACTTTCGGATATCTAGGGAACATCTACATTGAAGGGGTTTGATTTTGCTGATTGTCCGGTTGCTTGTGGCACATTCCATTGAAACAGTTGTAAAACAAGAATAGAGCTAGATCTTGGGAGAAAGTATGGAACATAGTAGATTATAGAGTGGTTTACCCTATATAGAAGTGAGTAACTAGTTGGTGTTACACAAGCCTAAATATGGGAGCAATACCCTCTGCATAGACGAATTGTGACTTTTTAGATATGTAACATATTTGCAGGTGTGAAAAGTGTTCTAGTCCGGTGGAGGGATCGCACCGTTCCAGCAGACTGTGCAGTATATTCTATATATTTGTTCGAATTTATTTTAGCTGTGAATTTTAGGCCGAAGAAATTTAATGTTAGACTCATAGGTATAGTGCTATTTACCATATCAATAGGTGGTTTAAAATGTTTTATTAATTGTTTATAAAAAGTACTTTGTGCCAGTAGCATTAAATGTACCCGTCCATGTATGGCCTATTCCACCACAGGCTGGAAGTTATTTTCTAATGTTTCAGCTACTCCGTGTAAAATGTGTGCGCTTGTTTTGCCCACATGTCGAGAATAGAATGCGGTGTAATCAGCAAATATACCCATCACGGATGCAGTTGCTTCATGGAGGTCGGTTATGAAATTGTATAAAATTATTAAATTTTGGAACAGATTTCACAGTAAATGTATGATCTAACGAGAAACTGAAACAAAATGTAATTGCAAAATGTTATTTCTGATGTTTACAAAAGAAGGTCTATTGGCGACCTTGCGTTTATAAAAGTGGGGGGGATGGGTTGCTTAAACGTCGATGTCTTGAAATAAATAAATAATCGTGTGTGTGTATATCAGTTACAAAAACACGGGATCGTATTTAAAAGAGGAAAACATATATTATAAAACTGAATTCACTGAAAACAAAACCCCAAACGCAATGGCACTGGTATGTGGAAGTACCTGCGAAAGTGGATGTAAGATAACAGGGTCGGTTATATCATTATGTCTATGAAGTTAAACGTGTGTATATGTTTATATATCTCTAGCTATATGACTCACTCCTGAACCAATTAAACGATTATTATTAGAGTTCGCACAAAACTTATAAGCGTACGAGTGGGGGATGTGGGATATATTTAGTGTAATTTAGATTTATTCAAATAGAACAAATAGAGGTGGAAGCCCTAAGTAAAAATTAGGACACTTTCAATTTTTGTAAAATTTGAACAATATCGATTGGACGGTAATAAATATATATCCAAATTTCAGATCCTTCCGAGTATTTTAAAGGGATTTTACGGGCAAGTATATGGGTATTCTAGTTTATGTATGAATATAATTAAATGAAATAGCTGCTGCCATTGAACTGTTACTTTTTCTTTGTTTTGTTTACAATTATGCAAACACGATATCACCATTATAGTAAGTAGTTCTTTCCTTCATTAACCTCATTCTCAGTTCATTTTTATATCATTCCATTACAGCCGACATTGACAACGTTATTTATTCTTTTCATCATACCGTCTATATCTATATCTTTTCTGATCGATTTTTCAATCCGTTTCGCTTCATCAATTTATCTCTTCTTTCCTCATCA
The DNA here is from genome assembly GCA_963556195.1 of Sepiola atlantica. Classification (NCBI taxonomy): domain Eukaryota; kingdom Metazoa; phylum Mollusca; class Cephalopoda; order Sepiida; family Sepiolidae; genus Sepiola; species Sepiola atlantica. Next base: position 98,951,487 of record OY744517.1, read on the forward strand.
CTTTCTCCATATATCTTTCCCCTTTTTCTTTATTTCTTCTTCTCTCTTACACGATTCTCCTTTTTTTATTATTACATTCGACAATCCATTTCCATGCGACGATTTCGTTCCAACATTAGAAGCCGCCATCTATTTTGCCGATCAATCGATTTTCAGATCGATCGAATCAATTGTTTTTGCCAGATGAATATAAAAAGATATATTTTACATTTGATTAAAGAGATTTCACCGCTCGAAAACCAACATCACAGCGAGGCTCTTTTTTGTTGTCTCTTTAGGCGTGCGTGCTTTTGCGCAACCTAACACGTGCGCTGGCGATAACCGCACTGGTGTTGCGGTTGCGTCAGATAATTATATACGCGCGTTTGCCTGCCTAAATGTGCGTGCTGCACAATTGGCTTTGTTTTACGCGTTCCAAAGAACATTACATTATCGACTATTTCATGCAACAGTGTCGCCTGCGAAATAACAGGAAAAATTTAACTACTTCAAAATTTCAACTCCAAGTGAATCGAATTATTATTATTATTAGCAGTAGTAGTAGTGGTAGTAGTATTAGTAGTATTAGTAGTATTACTCTCTTGGGGTTTTGACGCCATTTGTTACGAGTCATTTCTCGTTGATGAAAACCTGTGGTTTTCCCTAGAGTTTTAGTGAGAGCAAATATGGCAATTGTATTATTAGTTTTACCACATTATAATTGCAATTCAGTTTTGAGTAATGCACGGGCATTTACAAGTGATTTTCTCTGATAATGGAAGGGTATTTATTCTTAAATATGTGTCACGATAATCCTCGGGATTTCAGGATTATATTACCCCCGTACTCTTTACCCGAAGTCTGAGTGGTTCTATTCCTCATCCTCTTTCCATTTTCTCAGCAATCTATGACCATATTTCCTGGTACCATCTGATGCTGGTGTCATTATATTTTGAGTTTGATTTCGAAGGAAATGCAATGTATAGAATATTTTACAATGATATACTTCCTTCTTCTACTTCTTCGTCTCATCATCATCATCATCATCATCATCATCATCATCATCATCATCATCATCATTATCATCATCATCTTCTTCGTCTCATCATCATCATCATCATCATCATCACCATCATCTTCATCTTCATCATCTACACCATCTTCATCTTCTTCTTCTTCTTGGCGCCGTGGTGTTACCAATCTTCTTGACGCTCTCACGAATTCTCTCTCTATCACACCAGGTAAGTATTCATAGGTGCATTGTGAGTCTGTTAGTAGCTTGATATAGATGTTGTGTTCTCTTTCTATTGAACCACAACCCTGTTTTAGCATCAACAAAAGATCATAGCTGACCGCAATATTGGCACATTTAGACCTCAGGCAGCGACTAACAGATCTGTTTGTTCTCTCTTTGAAATCCGAAGATGTCCGGAGAGTTTCTCTGTCAGGGGTTGTTTCCCCCAGGTGCTGTTAAGAGCAGCTCTTAGCATGCTGGTGTACACACTGTCAATGCCCCTCTCTAATCTGTTGGTAAATATTCGGGTGCTATTTCCATATACTAGAACTGGTATAACAATTTGTTCAAAGAAGTCACGTTTCATATTGGTAGAAAGATCTGACTGACTCGCATATTCAGTTCACTCAAATTTGGTGTGTAAGTTTATATTATAGAGTTATTATCATAATCATTATTATTATTATTATTATTATTATTTTAACCTCCTCTGTCCTATATTTAATTAGGCTATGATTTGTTAAGGCACCGTATGTCAGAATTATTGATATTTGTAAAATCATAATTCTACAGACATATACAATCAGGAAATAAAATAAGCTATAGAATATTTATAAATTACACTCATTATAGATGTGTGCGGTCGCTAGTGAGACTTTAGCTATTTATTTAAGTGATATGTTTCCGTAAGTCGTGGTATTCTAGGCATACTTTGAATTTGAGTCATTTATTGATTGAAGTTACTAGACAAATTGCCACTGGAATTATTATTGTTTTCATGTTAAACCTTCTTTGAGTTTCCATTGCGCACTCTTATATTTTTTATATTTTTTAAGAACGTCAAATCTACATTACAGTTTGCAGATATTGAGATGCCTATAGCACTTACATTAGCTTGTAATAATATGTCACTGTCTGCGCGGTTAGTTTTGCTCCTTCTGTCTGTGTTAATAGTAAAGTAAGTCTCAAGAAAACAGACGCCCGACTTCAACATCCGGCACTACTTAATATTCTGGCTAAAACACCTCGGTTCCAAAAGAGTATCTCTATTTCTCAGGAGTATCCTTCCGGTTAAGAGGTCGGTCTCAGGAGGGCACCCTCTTAGACATTTCCTTTCTCCCGGTTGGTTAATTGTCCTGGAGAATACAAAGTGGGTTATCTGTTCTGTCATCGGTCAGAGTAGGAAACATGTTACCGAATAGGGCTATTTATTTGTGTTCCTTTTGAGGGAGCTAGATATTTCACACAATACACCGAGATGTTGTAATATCCAGGCCCTATATATATATATATATATATATATATATATATATATATATATATATATATATATATATATATATATATATATATATATATATCATATATATACATATATATATATATACATATATATATATATATATACATATATATATATATATATATATATATATATATATATATTTATATATATATATATATATATATATGCAGTTTATAGGGACACTGTGTTTTCTATTAACAGACCGGTAATGTCGAGTAGAATATAGAGGTATGAAATTACCAACTATTCCGTATGTCATGACTTCTACCATTTACGGGTAACGGCCAATCAGCTATCCGAAATCGTGTGACGGCTGGTAATACCTGACACTAATTAACATTTATATTTTGGCCAGAATCTGGTTTGATTCAAGGTATGTTCTCTGAATTATGTAATAATATCTACAGAAGACACACGTTATGAAGTAATTGGCGAAAGAAAGACTAAAAGTCAAATGAGAAATACAATGAAAGAAACTAATACGAGTAAAATTCAATGAAAATAAGAAGAAAACGTTTTTTCTTTTGATTGAGCCTGAATATCGTCCGTAACAGTTAACCCATATTTACGTTGGTCAACAATTCTAAATAAATATTAACTTATATCTTTACATATCTCAACAATATTCTCTTGAAAGAAATGATCTATAAGGGCATGCAAACTTTTCGTCCGACAGGACATCATATGTTATTTCTTACTGAATCATATTTTTCTTCCGATTTCTCTTCATCGACATTGCTCTCTCGAAAAACTTCAAACTCGACTCTTTATTCTCCGCATCGGTTCTTTTCACAACATTGTCTTTAAAAAACTTGTTCTCAACTTTCTAAATATTGCACGTCAAAATTACATCATTAGTTGCGCCCTTTCCAATTGTATTTCCTCGCCTTTACTAATATGTTGTAAGCTGAGCCTACCGAGGTAGACAGAAAAAGATAGAGGAACAAGCAATCATCACAGCCAGCTATGGCAAACACAGATTAGCTTTCTCCCCCTCTCTTGATATGCTATGGCTGCCTTACCCTTCTTATCTGTACAACTTGTGGCCCTGTGCTACGCGAGTGTGTAGGTCTGTATTGTATTCAGAGTTACTTTTGTTATCTTGTTTTATTTTTGTTATTATTATCCGTTTCAAACTTAATCGCTCCATTTGCTCAATATTCCTCTTTTAAAATTAATATTTGCGTGGCTATGTGCATGCTCACTACGTAACAATAGCAATAGAAAAGTATCATGATTTTCATTGCAGAGAATAGTATGCATTTTACTATCGTTAATATGATAGAAATGCAATTACGTTGAACTGTGCTTCGTCCCAAAGTAAAGAGTACTTTGAAGCAACATCATGTGTCTTCCATACATTGTACTTTCCATGTGGGAAAGTTGTACACATTTTTTCCTCGCTTTGTGATTCGATAGGAGGTACTTGCAAAGATATGTCAAGCTAATAATCGAGGACGTACAAAAATATTATACATTTTACTATCGTTGTGATTGTCATGAAAATGTACACTGTGATTCCTCAGCAAGATTGAGCACCACCGCAATACTTTCATGTTTCAACCTAGTACCCCACTCGCTATTAACCTGCAGTCAGGATCATGTCTTTTCAGATTTACTTTGGAATATTTGCTGTGAGTATACCTAAAAGACAGGTTGCATGCTAACGATTCCAAATGTATTGCTGCACCGACGAATTATATTAAAATATAGATAAGGATAATTCGCTATGACTTTTGAGACAGGGTCATCACAAACTTAACAGTAAGAGTATTGATCTACTCCTCTCCAGGAGTTAGGCACAAGGTCAGTTTTATCTTACCTCCACAAGTAAGATGTGACCCAAGGTCGGATCGGGAAAGTGGGGTTTAAAAATTGCCTGGGCAGCCCCGTCGGCATTCCACGGTAAGGGCGCCTCAGGCAGTAAGCAATAAACTTACTCCTCCCCAAAGAGGGGAGGCGAAGCCTGGGAAGGTTGCCCTCATAGAACTGCACATGACAGACCCATAGATCGGCGTAAATCAAGCCCCGAAAGTCAAGACAATACCAGTCTATGGGGTGCAGTATCCATCGGAACAGATACTACACTTTGATCTTAGCCAAAAGGCCAAAACAGTGAGAGTAGCGACAGTGATTCAGCGCCAAGGGTTTTGATCGACAGATTATTAACTATTTAGCTGTACTAACAACATTGTCGTGTACATGGAAAAGCTTATGCCCCACAAAATGTACATGTCTGTAAGAAAAGATGTAAAGTTTCCTTTCTATAATGAATGCTACTTTACCACAAATGGTTATTTGGGGGGGGGGCTGTATATTACAACGACGATGAATATTACACTTCTAAGTTGAATGTATATATGGTTTCCCAAGTGTCAAAGGCTATGAGGTATGATTAACACGAATTGATTAAGTTCGATTGCATGAGATGGGTAAGAATTGTAGATGAATAACGACTTGCGATGATACGTTATAGAAATATTGATAGATATGGACTGTTAATTTTATCTTGGAAAATATGAAGATAGGCAAAGTAAATGAGATCTCAACCTCAGTAATATAAACAACAAAACAGTACTTAACTAAAGTAAAATGAATGACATTGTGACTTTTTTTTAATTTTCAAGAAATTTGAAATCCTTTAAACTGTCCAGATCAAAGTAATCTCTTGCTTTAGAAACCGTAACTACTGCTCATATGTCTTAAAAGATTAAATAGCGTGGAAGCAATTTACATATCATTATTTTATGAAATTTGAAATCCTTTAAACTGTCCAGATCAAAGTAATCTCTTGCTTTAGAAACCGTAACTACTGCTCACATGTCTTAAAAGATTAAATAGCGTGGAAGCAATTTACATATCATTATTTTATGAAATTTGAAATCCTTTAAACTGTCCAGATCAAAGTAATCTCTTGCTTTAGAAATCGTAACTACTGCTCACATGTCTTAAAAGATTAAATAGCGTGGAAGCAATTTACATATCATTATTTTATGAAATTTGAAATCCTTTAAACTGTCCAGATCAAAGTAATCTCTTGCTTTAGAAATCGTAACTACTGCTCACATGTCTTAAAAGATTAAATAGCGTGGAAGCAATTTACATATCATTATTTTATGAAATTTGGAATCCTTTAATTTGCCCAGATCAAAGTAATCCGTTTCTTTAGAAACCGTAACTACTGCTCATATGTCTAAAAAGAAAGAATAGCGTGGAAGCAATTTACATATCATTATTTTATGAAATTTGAAATCCTTTAAACTGTCCAGATCAAAGTAATCTCTTGCTTTAGAAACCGTAACAACTGCTCACATGTCTTAAAAGATTAAATAGCGTGGAAGCAATTTACATATCATTATTTTATGAAATTTGAAATCCTTTAAACTGTCCAGATCAAAGTAATCTCTTGCTTTAGAAATCGTAACTACTGCTCACATGTCTTAAAAGATTAAATAGCGTGGAAGCAATTTACATATCATCATTTCATGAAATTTGGAATCCTTTAATTTGCCCAGATCAAAGTAATCCGTTTCTTTAGAAACCGTAACTACTGCTCATATGTCTAAAAAGAAAGAATAGCGTGGAAGCAATTTACATGTCATTATTTTATGAAATTTGAAATCCTTTAACTTGCGCAGATCAAAGTAATCCGTTGCTTTAAAAACCGTAACTACTGCTCATATGTCTTAAAAGATTAAATAGCCTGGAAGCAATTTACATATCATTATTTTATGAAATTTGAAATCATTTAAATTGCTCAGATCAAAGTAATCTCTTGCTTCAGAAAACGTAACTACTGTTCATATGTTTTAAAAAATTGGATAGTGTGGAAGCAATTTACATGTCATTATTTTATATAAAGACATTAAAACAATATTAACTTTAGAAAATTAGTTATATTCATAAGAATTGAGTTTAATTCATAATTTAATGATAAAAGTACACTATCATAATTAAATTGAAATTATAAATTATATTAAACAATTATAATTTGATAAAAAATAACATCGTGGTTAAAATATTTAAAAATACAAACACACTAAATCTACCGGAAAACACCAACTACATACTCTAATATATATAACACTTAAAGAAAGAGGCAAAATGCCTTAAAAAACAATGTGTTAGATGCAGATATTTTTATTAAAATCAAAATAATATATTTTTTCAAATCTTGACTATTTTCTAATAGTTTCGCTTTGTACAACAAGCCTCATCAGAGATTCCAAGAAATAAAAGGTGTTACTCTTATTTTTTTCTGCAACAATCCCTCCTGGTCTTGCAGAAGTGGCGTCCGATGTTGTGTGGACTGCAAATGTGTGTATATATATATATATATATAAATATATATATAAATATATATATATATATATATATATCAATAATAACAAATTAAAACTGGTTTATCTAAACACTTTACTGCGACTTCACCGTAATTTTTAGCGGCCGAAATGTATTCCTATCAAACGTGTAGAAATGCCTTTGTATATGATCCTGGCAGAATTGAATTTTAACATTAAATCCACAACACTAATCTTACAAATGTATTTGGTCTGTAAAATTACCTTATTTTTGGCAGAAGAATATTTTCAAGCTTTTAAATAAATGTTTAATGTACTTATGGAACTTTATACTAATATTTTTTGTTTAACATCACATAACAAAATTCAGAAATTTACCCAATATTAAATGTTCTCGTCTCAAACATGAAACGCCAACGACAAACGGTTATACTTATTGGGTTTTCTATCTACATATTACGAACAAGGAGCTACATTCACTGATGTAGTAATTTTCTAGGCTACACAGAGCTGATTACGCCCCGAAAATATATATGTATAAATATAACTAATATATTTATGATGCGGCCATGTCGGTTATTGAAGTGATGTTTGAAGACGGGACGAATATATGAAAATAAATTTCAATGAAAACTCTTAGCTATAGATCAACAATAACATTTATTAATATATTTACGACTGAAAGAAAAATGTAGTTTTATAGTGAGGACATTAATTAAAGCCGCTATGAAACGTACGTGTATTGAAATCTGCAAGGTAGGTAACTTTTCTCAAAATATATTTGAGGAACGCGATACCAACGCAACAGTTACTTCTCTTTAAATACAAAAATATTTCAATATATATTCACTAGCTCAGTCATTCTAAACTTTTTTTAACCATGTGCCCTTTTTCGCTTCTTTTTGTCTTGGCAAACATCTTCCCTAACAAGTTGTGATACGAAAACAGTATTTATTTTTCACTAATATAAATTTTGGGGTTTTGATAATAAATAAATAATACATAATTAAGTATGAGTTTTTAAGTATTCCACACCAATTATGATAATAATGATAATAAGTAATAATAAAAGCCATCCACATTATTGTTATAATAATTATTTACCAATATTTTGTATTCAAATTTAAAAATGTTTCTTCCATGGCCAATCCCATAGAGATCAGAGGTCTTCAGGCAATGTAATCGACTGCAGATTTTTTTTATGTACACTGGTTAAAATCTTTGATAGGGTAGTTAACGTTTAGTTTGTGATAAAAAACGAGATAGCCATATTTATTCAATAAAATCTCCGTGGTAGATGCTGCTCGGTGAGTTACTTTATATCTGGTTTCTTCGATGTTGATGATAATCGTGGATCACTTCTTTTCCCAATAGCAAGTCTTTTGATTACACTTAGGAAACGTGACTAAGTCTTGATTCAGCAAGACAATTACGTTGAACTGTGCTTCATCGCAGAGTAAAGAGTACTTTGAAGCAACATCATGTGTCTTCCATACATTGTATTTTTAATGTTTGAAAGTTGTACACATTGTTTCGTCGCTTTGTAGTTCGATAGGAGGTACTTGCAAAGATATGTCAAGCTCAGAAACATTAATGTCAAAAGGAAATATAACGAAGTCGATATAACCATTATGACTAGGTCACTAAACTGAGTTTGCATATTTGAATGCATATGTTTATATATTCACCATATAATGCAAGAAATTGTAATGTGAATCAGCCATGTGATGTCAAAAAAGATGTATATACACATACATACGTACATACATACACACACACACATATATATATATGTATATATATATATATATATTTAATGCACCCTCTAGACCACGCCTATGATGGGCTCTCGAGAGACTGATATCAAGACTGTAAGTTACTCTCTCATTTCCAGACAATGCGTGGTCGGCACATCAGTACGTGCTACGACTGCTGAGTTAAATATAACTTCCGTAGTGGGGGCTAAAACGTGTGCCCGGTAGGTTTGACATGAAACACCTGTGTATATGGGTTAATTTGAAAAATATTAGTTATAAATAATTATTCAAATTTCTCGCTAGATAGAGCATTTTAAGTATATTGAAAACATGCCTTCATTTACAGATGATAATTGCAGGTGTGGCATGCAAAACATTTGGTGTCAATAACATGTTATTAGAATTCAAAGTTCAAGCCAAGTATATTTGCATGAACTTTCAATTCTAATAAAATTTGCTTGACACCTTATTTTATTACTTCATTCTATATTATAATATTAACGCTCTATCCAGTATATTGAGCTTCAGTTTTTATCCGGACGTTTCACTAATTATAAGATATTTGTTGACGCTCATATCTTTTGTTGGATTGCTTCATATATATATATATATATATATATATATATATATATATATATATATATATATATATATATTTGTTATTGTTTATATTTTTATCTATGGACGTATACGTTTCGTCTCTTTTCAATCAAGACTCATCAGCATAGAAGTACTATATATATATATATATATATATATATATATATATATATATATATATATATATATATATATATATATACGTTGAGTGCTATCGAATATGTAGATGTCTTTGCTCGCCGCTTTCAGTGTGAACATCACTTAATTTTTCTGTATTTACCTGGCAATTTATCTTGTCCTTATGGGACTAAGTCAACACTTAAAGATTCAAGGTTTAGCTGTACAGCGGTTCGAGATTGTTTTTTCCCTGTGCTGATGAGAGTCATAAGCTCGAATCGACGTCGTCCGTACGTAAAATATTAAAACATAATTTAATATTATATATGGCGGCCACGTGTCGCTATTTACAGTTAAAGTTACTCTATATTCACTAACTAATTGACGATGGCCCTTTGGTTAAGATCACCGACTACGAATCAGTGGCGATTTGTGTTCGGGGTTCGCCCCCACCGACCGTCGGGAATTAGTTCCTAGACTGAAGATTGCGTTAGCATGAAACATCGATGTCTCTAGGTATTTAAATATTTAATATTTATTAAAAAAAAAATATTATTGTTTATCAGCCCCCCTTCCCACAAGGGCTGGGCACTTTCGAGTAGCTTTAATAACAAGCAGTACTAATAGCTATATGCGAGATCCGAACACCGTTTCGTAAGATCACTCTAAGCTGCCTGGTAAATGGCGGCCACGTATCGCTATTTACAGTTAAAGTTACTCTATATTCACTAACTAATTGACGATGGCCCTTTGGTTAAGATCACCGACTACGAATCAATCGGGGTTCGCGCCCACCGACCGTCGGGAATTAGTTCCTAGACTGAAGATTGCGTTAGCATGAAACATCGATGTCTCTTTTTAAATATTTAATATTTATTTTTAAAAAAATATATTATTATATATATATATATAGTAAGTTATGAAAATATATTAATGGCAATAAACATAAACAGATGTTTCCGCGTGTCATCCCTGGAAGCAATCGTCAGGCTAAAAGGCATGGAGTTTTTTTTGTGTGTGTGTTTATATACACGTCTAGCAAGCTAAACAATCATATTCTTTGTTGTTCTTTTAGCCAATCGTTGAGCTTCTCACAAACAAAGGTTCGGTTTATTTTACTTACTATTTCCTATTCTATTGTCTTGTTTTCTATAAGATCCCCTATTTTTGTTTCTTTGTTGTGTCGAAAGAATGGGTTACCTTATTTTAACACGTGCTTGCTTTCATTTTAATTTTAGGTTTTAGTTTTAAAGATTTTAGGTATAAGTTTAGTTTTGTTTTTATTTATTTGTTTGGTTATTTATTTATTATGTATTATTAACCTTAGACAAATGTTATTCTGTGCAGCCATTTGTTTGCTATTTCACTTCAACAGTTTAATAGGTAGTGGTGATCTTTAAAGTATAGGATTCTAAATGTCTCATTCATATTTTCCATCACATTATCGGTGAGCGTCCGTGTTCTTTGAGCTTCCAATAATGGTTTGCTAGTACGTTTGTTATTCGGCATTCTTTGTTTTTAGATGTGCTGTTGCGGTTGGAACATCTGGTTTTAAAATCCAGGGAGGTCATAGCCACGTAATACTTCTTGTTAATCGGTCTTTCCGTGGCAAAGATGATGGCTTTGTAAAAAATATATTTTGAGTTAAGAAATTACATCTTTTCTCTTCATTACTAACTTTTTTCATTTCTATTTGAGTGATTGCTATTAGGATGTTGGTTATTACAATTTATAGTGCTCAGCTTGTTGTTCTGTTTAGTGTTATTTTTGCTATATCGGTCACTGTTTTATACAATGTGTTATTTTTTCTTTCTCCGCTGTTCTCTTTTAGTGTATTGTTGTTGTGTCCTTTACATATTATTTCTAGGTTTTCGCAGTACCAGTAGGACAATTTTAGACTATTTTTATTGAATATGTTATGCTGTGTATTGGTTACGGAGAAGTGTTTTTCATTGAGATTTTGGAATTTCTTGACCAGTTCACTTTTAAGCATCTGATTATAGGGCGTGGTATACCAGGTTGTATGTATATTTTTTTCTTTTCAATTTTATTATAGTAATTATTGGTGCACTGTATATGTTTTGTTAGATGATATGACATGCTATAATTTTACTACCAGCTGAATATATATATATATATATATATATATATATACATATATATATATATATATATATATATATATATATATATATATATATATATATATATATATAGTTCGACAGCAAGTCATTTTGTTGTAAGCGTCATTAAAGACCACGGAGTTCTCTTTCTGTCTCCATGATCTTTCTTGTCAATTTCTCGACGCAGCGAACGATTCTTCGGTTTTCGGGTATATATACATACATACATACATATATATATATATATATATATATATATATATATATATATATATATATATATATATATATATATATATATATATAGCTGGTAGTACAATTAGAGCATTCATATAATCTAACTATACATATATTGCTATTAATTGTTTAGAAATTCATCGGAAAATAAACTACATATTTAAAAACAGAGTCCATGGTAAATGTTCGAGGTAAAACGGGTAAATAGAAATGTCTGAGTTTTAATGACTTGAATGAGTAAAAAAAAATACAAGTCATTCACGATTATCATTAGGGTCACCCTAAGAAAAAACAGTCTGACTCTTTTTCTTTGACAACTAGAATATTATTTATCACACTTAATTTGTTATGTATTCCATGTGGACCCCGTTTCAGAATCCATTTTCTAAATCAATCTGCTAATATTTATGTTGTTTTTTTTTCTTTTTAAAAATTTTATTTATATATATATATGTATATATATATAGATTACTGGGTTTTCTGTTATTCGATCTAAATAATTACAAATAGTATTTGTTACAGTCACAAATATGAAAGGCTAGGAATATAAATTTATACTTACGTGTGCTTAAAATAGAGCTGTTTTTTCTGTCTTTATTATTACTAATTGAAACGTTAAAGACAAAAAGTACAAAAAACAATGTACAAAATTATATGACAATTTAGTGTTTATCACGGCGTACTAATAGATATGAGTACAGCTACTATTTATATCATTTACGATTATTTATTAACCTATACTTTGACACTTTGGAAAACTTAGTGTTATCTGAATGATGTTTTCATATTTTCATTTTTAAAACTCTCTACAAAACTTCTTACCTTCGCCTCCAAGCTATACATTATTTCCTATGAGCTCATATATTGGCCATACTACCTCCGGCGACGTGTGAAAAAAGCAATAAAAAGTCACCTATTCCCGTGTTTGTTTAACTAGCGTATAAACTTACAGCATCGTGACAGGCTAATGTGTTTTGCTAAAGTCACTACAGTCCGAACTATGAGAGATAACACAGCTTGTATTATATGAAGCGAGACAGTTATTTTCAAAACTCATTCTAATATGGCGACAATAAAGTCTATAAAACTAAAATTCTCATAGAAAATCAATGGAATGTTATGCGTAGAACAAACGATTTGGTTCTTTTTCGGGCCGTCATATGGCGTATTCACTGAACCCAAAGGTCAGGTATTTTTTTAATCCATGCCTGACGGGGAATTCACGTCTGTCGTAAATCAAAAACGGATATTGTTAATAAGCGACCATTCAATCTGTGCACTTAGAAATGGGAATGTTATTTAAAAATGAGTGTAAAATCTTATAGAGACGCGTAATTATGACTTAAGCGTAACAGGAAAAAGTAAATATATCTTAAGCATGACACGTGGGCACATCATAAGCTAAAACTAATACGCGAACATATCATAAGCTTAAAAGAATACGCGGACATATCTTAAAAGCGGCACGTGGTCATATCATAAGCGTGAGAGGAATCTTGGAAATATCGTAAGCGTGAAAGGATATGTAGACAGACATATATTAAGCGTGACAGATTATCATATCTAAATCCTGACAGGATACGTGAACATAGCTTAAGCGTTATAAGACACATGAGTACATCTTAAACTTGACAGAATACGTGGCCATATCTTAAAAATGGTATGACGCGTGGACATATCCTAAGTTCGAATCCAGTTGGTTCCACAGTACCACTTTCACTTAGGGATGTTGGCAACCTTCTCGTGGTCCTTCCCGTAAGTACCCGATGTCTTTCCAGAAAGATTTCCAACTAGAAAAAACATCGGGGAAACTAATGCCAACACTAAAATCATCTGATTCACACAAAAGAAGAAGGCATATCGTAAGCGTAATAAAAGATATAAACACATATTACGCGTTACAGGAGGGCATATCTAAAGCGTGACAGAACATGTGGACATATTTTAAAACGTATCTTTAGAGTGACACGTAAACATATCTTAACACTGACAAGAACACGTGGACATATCTTAAGCGTTACAGGACAAGCGACGTGCAAACCTTCTTTTAGAGTGACGCTTAACCGTTTATAAAATATTTTACTACAATCTTCGAGCGTAGCGATAAAAGTTCTATTTCAGACGTAACATGACAAACGAACGAATATGAAATCTCAATATATGAACGTGACAGACCGACAAACAGAGATGCGTATCCACATGTTTAACGTATCTTTAATGATATGCGATCATTTAATATAAGTCTTTACGAGGAAAATGGTATTTCAGACTGAATCGTGACAGACCAACACGTCCCATAATTATTCGGCATAGTTTCAGTAACAATAAAAATAATAATACACATTTCAAACAAGAACGAATATTTTTAAAAAGTGTCCATTTAATCTGCGCGTTTAATGAGAAAACTACTATTTCAAATTTAAGCATGCCAGACTTGCAGACGGAGCTTCTTAAAGAAATGATTAAACGCTTCTAAAAATTGTTATATGTTATAAGTGTTAGAGGTTATCTGTCCTTGGCCGTGGGTGATTGGGATCGGTTGAAACTTTTGGTGGATTATGAAAATCTGCTCGATCTTTATCGATTATTGATAATTGCCAGTGGGAGTGGCAACCATAGGGGCTCGTGTCTGACATTATTGGCGGTACGGGTCTGGACCTCAAGGCTAAGGTCTGACTTGAGGTCGCAGCAGGGAAAAGTACAATACAGTGGATAGTGTCCCGTGAGCAACTAAAATAGGAGGTGTCTCGCTTTGCATATGAGACCCAGTGTTTTATTAGATAAAAAGATATAAACGAATCATAATAATAATACAGATGAATATACATCGAACGAAAAGGGATATGCCCCCACACACACAAATACACACATATATATAGATATATAATATATATATATATATATATATATATATATATATATATATTGCCTTTTTGCGGAATATACCTTGCTCTGAGCAACTGAATTGAAAAAAGATCTGCCTTTTGCTTTTCTAATTCCTTTTCACTCTTCTACCTATATATATATATATATATATATATATATATATATATATATATATATATATATATATATAAGGAAAGTAACATACACACATATATTTAAATATGTGATAGGTATAAGGAGATAGACACACACGTATATATGAATAGATATATGCACCATTTATATGCAGATAGACAAATAGATTAATACAGAGAAAACATATATATATATATATATATATATATATATATATATATATATATATATATATATATATATATAGTGTTAGAGTGAAACAAATTCCAGAAGGAAATCTTAGTATGAGAGATCAATGTAATAAATAGAGCAAGAATAAAATAAAGTAAAGTAACACGGAATCACATAATCACCGGTGCAATAATTTATTACGACCCTATGGCCTTATTCAAGCATCTAAGAGAGACGATTACATTTTTAGAAAATAGGGTTGAAATATATTATATATATATATATATATATAGTAATCCAGGTAGGGTAAAAATCCACAGGGTAGAAATCCAAAGGGAATCAAACCGGGTTTATAAAAGAGTGCTCAATAAAAATATAGAGCTGTATTGTGAATGCTTTTATTATAATACAAAATAAAAATATAAATAGCTGTAAATTAAACTTTTCTGACAGCAATTGTATCTCTTTCCCCTTCTCTTTTCTTTTTCTTTTCCTCGCCCCCCCCCCTTTCTACCCCAGCTCAGCATTGGATATATATATATAAAATATATAAAAGATAAAAATAAGAAAATAGTAATTTCTAACGGCAATCATATTTTAAAATCGGTCACATGACTTTTATTTCTTTCTCCTCTTCTTTTTTGCTTGACTTCATTCTCCCTGGAATTCAGCAACCAGTTGAATCAACAAACAATTTTCTGCCTGATGAGACCTCAGCTCTTGAGAGCTGTAGATCGATAACATCGACATGCCAGTGTAGCAGACCTTGTACATGTTTGAATAAAAGCATTCACTATATATATATATATATATATATATATATATATATATATATATATATATATATATATATATATATATATACATACATATACATGGAAACACCCATATATATATATATATATCATCATCATGGCGGTCACTCGAATCGAGTATGCGGGTTTCCAGGGCTTCAATTGTGGGTTATCATGTGAGAAAATAGTCCAATGCGCGATCCACATATTCTGTCACATTTCGGACATGCGTTATTGTTTGGCAATTGTGCACGTGATTGGTTTTCGCAGCGTACTATTCTTGCTGTTCTCAGGTTTTCGGCATGACGACGCCGTTCACCCTCAAACCTATCCACACCACCTCCCACTTCATTCCTCCACTCTGTTCTTTCGAGTGCTCTCGCTTCCCATGTTGTGGGATCAAT
Organism: Sepiola atlantica; assembly: GCA_963556195.1. NCBI lineage: Eukaryota > Metazoa > Mollusca > Cephalopoda > Sepiida > Sepiolidae > Sepiola > Sepiola atlantica. The sequence continues at coordinate 98,967,531 of OY744517.1, forward strand.
CCCGCATCTCCTCATGTCCTCCTTCAAACAGTCCCTGTACCGTTTCTTCTGTCCTCCAACTTTCCTAGCTCCCACATTTAGCTCAGAGTAGAATATTTTCTTTGGATAGGACTGGTCGTTCATCCTTACAACGTGACCAGCCCATCTGAAACGACTCCTAACAATGAAAGCCTCTACACTAGAGCAACCAGACTCTTCCAGGACACTGGTGTTGGTCCGAAGATCTTGCCAGGTGATTCTTAAAATTTTTCGTAAGAGTCTTTGATGCAGTTTTTCGAGTGCTTTTATATGTCGATGGTATGTCGTCCAGGTCTCCGACGCATATAAGAGAGTTGGTAGGACAATGGCCCGATAGACTAAGATTTTGGTATCCAGCTTTAAATCTTTATTATCAAAGACTCTGGAATAAAGTCTACCGAAAGCAGCACTTGCACACCTAATGCGATACTGGATTCATCGTCAATGGTGGCATTAGAGGCAAGGTGGCTGCCCAAATATGCAAAGCGATCTACATTTTGCAGCGATTCTCCGCCCAGCTGGATATTAGGAGGGTTTCTGCAGTTATCTGAAGGTGAGGGCTGGAATAACACCTCAGTTTTTTTAATGTTGATGTTTAATCCTAATTTTGAGTATGCATTGGCAAAGGCATTAATCGTGGCTTGTAGGTTCTCAGTCAAACTGCACAAACTGCATTATCATCTGCATATTGAGATTCAATAAGAGAATCAACATTTGTTTTAGTTCTGGCCTTCAGACGTCTTATGTTGTAAACTCCACCATCCATTCTGTAGTTTATGTATATACCAGGTGGAAGTTGACCATCCAACAGGTGCAGTATAGCCGCAATAAAGATTGAGAACAAAGTTGGTGCAGCTACACATCCCTGTTTGACCCCAGATTTTACTTTGAATGGATCTGTAGAGCAGCCATTTGCGATTACCGTTGCAGATATATCGTCGTGAATAAGTTTCATTATTCTGATGAACTTCTCTGGACAACCAGCTCTTGATAGAATTTTACAGAGAAGCTCACGGTTTACACTATCGAAGGCTTTTGTTAAATCGATGAAAGCCATATATAGAGGTTGTTGTTGCTCTTGGCATTTTTCCTGAAGCTGCCTCAGACTGAATATCATGTCACTGGTGCCACGAGCCGGTCTAAAACCACATTGTGACTCGGGTAAGACAGACTCAGCAAGAGGGGTTAGTCTCTTGGTTAAGATATGAGCCAGGATTTTTCCAGCTACTGATAGTAGTGTGATACCTCTATTATTTCCACAGTCAGTTTTTCACCTTTCTTCTGGAAGATTGTAGTAATTAGGCCATCCCTTAAGTCAGTTGGTATTTCCGCCTGTACCAATATTTTGACAATAAAATGATGCAGTTGTGAATGCAGGAGTTATCCACCATATTTATAGATTTAGGCAGGGATATTGTCCATACCGGCAGCCTTATTATTTTTCAAAGCTAGGACGGCAAGCTTAGCCTCTTCAAGAGAGGGGATTCTGTTCAGTGAATCGTCCACAGATCGTTGCGGTATTTTATTATCGCATTGTCGTCAACGATTGGGTGTCGGTTTAAAAGATCTGCAAAGTGTACTTTCTACCGGGCCAAGATTTATCCACTATTTTTGAGAATTCGAGAGCCGTCCCTGCTTCGCAAAGGTGTAAAACCTTGAGTGCTGGGACCATAGAAAATTTTGGTTGCACTAAAGAAATTCTTCATGTCGTTTTTATCAACATAAAGTTGTATCTCTTTAGATTTATTCGTCCACCAGTTGTTTTGAATAGCTCTTGTAGTTGTTTGTACTTTGGCTTTTAATTCTCTATGTTTTTTTCTTTTTTGCTTATGAGTTTGGGTCGTTAAGATATGATGCGAGCGCTTTCCTTGTTTACTCGATTAGCTCTTTTATTTCGTGGTTATTTTCGTCGAACCAATCTTGATTTTTATATTTCCTCAAACCAATCGAGTCTTCACAGGCGTCTAAAATGGCAAACTTCATTTTTTGCCAATGTTCTTCAGCCCTGGTGGGGTATTGATCCGGCAGATGCTGTAGAAGTGATTGTTGTAGCTGAAGCCGCCGCGTCGGATCCTGCAGCAAGTTAGTGTTGAATCTGAGCCTCTTTGCTGTATTGTGGTTATTCCTCCTACACTGCAGTTGTGATTCTCATTATTGAGAAAACTAAACGATGGTCTGTCCAGAAGTCCTCGGTGAGTGGGGCAGCTTTTTAAATTAGAACGTCTCTCATATCACGTGCTCGACTAATAATATAGTCTATAAGATGCCAATGTTTTGATCGCGGGTGTTGCCAAGTGGTCTTGTATTTGTCTCTTTGTCTGAAAATCGTGTTAGTGACAATGGGATTGTATTCAGCACACTTTGAAAGTAGAAGTGTTCCATTAGGGTTTATTTTACCCACGCCCTCTTTACCAATCGTTCCTCTCCAAATTTGAGAATCCCTACCAACTCTCGCATTAAAATCACCAAGAAGAATGATTTTATCTTCAGTCGGGATGGCAGAAAGTAGTATGTCAAGGTCTTCGTAGAATTCTCCTTGGTTTGTTCATCGGCACCAAGGGTGGGAGCATATGCGCTGATTACTGTGGCATAGGAACTTTCCCCTGTTTGTACTCTAAGGGTCATAAGGCGTTCATTTATGCCGACAGGTAATTCACTGAGTCTCAGCATCAAAGTGTTCTTTATAGCGAAAGCGACCCCGTGTAGTCGCGGCTTGTCAGGTTCGTAGCCCTTCCAGAAAATAGTGTAGCCACCACCTTCTTCACGCAGATGCCCTTCGCCTGACAGGTGGGTTTCTGAAATCGCTGCAATATCGATGTTGAGTCTCTAAAGCTCTCGGGCAACAAGAGCGGTTCTTCTTTCGGGTCTTGAAAAGGTTAAGTCTAGTAGGGTACGGACATTCCATGATGTCATTTTTAATTTTAATTCATTGTTTCGACCGCAATTAAGGTGAAACCCCTGAAAGCGGTTTTCCAGGCAGGTTAAGATAAAGCAAACTATTTTAGGGCACCTTTTCTAGCCCCCTCTCTATTTAGGGTGAGCAGAGTGGATCCTAGAAAGGGCTGCTCAGTCACAAATGCCACTGCCGAATCACTATCTTGTTCCGGATCCAAGAGTGAAGCGACTGAACTAAACATCTGCCGCTGGACGTTCCGGTTGAACACTAAAGACTTCCAGATATAACAATCCTGTCCCCACCGCGTTCTTCCGATCGCCGCCAGACCTTCTTCTATTTTCTCCTTGAACTCTTATCCCACTACTGGTGTCTCTGGAGACGCCTGTGCGTGGATTTGTTTAACATGGATAAGTTGTTGCACAAACAACAGACCCATAATCTTGGCCAGGCAGGTTCATGTTCAGTGGCACGGAGACCGAGACGACTGAACCATCTGACTGGTTACAACCCTTCATCCGCCATCGCAGCCTGACATGCAGACTACTCCGCCGTTGAGGGATTTTGTTTAGCCCTGTTTGGCCTCAGTACTTCACCGTATCCTTGGCAGGGTGGCTCTCGGGTACTACGCCTTGCCATAGGGCAACCCGCGATTTTGTCCGGAACTGCTTATTGGATATTCACAGCTAACCTTCATATTTAAAGGTCGTTCCCCTATCCGCAACCTGGGGAGCCGATGGATGGGAGTTTTTGTTCACTACACCATCATATATATATATATATATATATATATATATATATATATATATATATATATATATATATATATATATATATATATAGTAAAGCGATATAAGCACGTACACACATATAGATATACATAGATACATAAAAGAAACTTATATACACCAACATAATAGATGTATAAATGTAAATATATTTTAAAAAACACACATATATATTTTTTTGCAATTTCCTTTCTATTATCAAGTAGTACTATATATTACTTATATATATATATATATATATATATATATATATATATATATATTAAAGTATTTACTTTCAACAGTGACCCATCCGCGAGTAAAGCATAGTAGTAGTATTGAAATAAGATTACTCAAACAAATTATCATCTAGAAGTTCCAAATCTAATTTCCAGTTTTTACGTATGTATTTATTTTTATTTCGATTGCCTTTAATCTAGTCCATGCGTTTTGTTGGGATTTGAACTTCAGACTTGCCTTTATCCTACACTTACAACCCTCTCTTACTGAAACTTTCTAAACAACACACTCAAAATTTAAAACAGTCAATAAATGTGAGTTTGAAACCTTCTGAAACAAAATCATATCGTATCCATGTTAAACTCACCTATCATTTGTGTGTGCTTAAACAAGATATCGTTTGGTCTAAATCAATGCCAGTATGAAGCTTGCATCTGATATGGTCTGCGATCGAATCTGGATTTTATATTTTATACTGACAGTTTACAGTGCTCTTCGATTTCTCACGGCTAGTTTAGTATAAATGTGACAGCGTATTGAGACTTGCTATTTTGCATATATAATATAGTTTTGAACCATTATATTCCAAGATACCAGGGTTCGTATTTCTGGTTAACCTTGGCAAGAGCGCGAACGTTTTGAAAAGCGGAAAAAAGAGAGTTCGAACGGCGTATTCAGAGAATGTCGCTCGAGGATTTTCAGTGGAAACTTGAGCATCATCGTTCTCTCCGGTTAGCGGGGGAATACTCATATGATGAAAAAAAAACGAAAAACTAGAAAAGAAACAATTCCCAAAAGCAAATACTGTTTTTTTTGTATTATTTATTTGCTTTGTTTCATTTGTTCTCTTGTTTGAGATGTGTGAATTCAAATAATATGTATACATCTAAATATATTAAAACAATTACAACATAAATGTCCAGATTCGACGTTCATCAGCTCGTGTTAACTGATTTTTTTTATTTCTCTTAAGCCTTCGTTATCTCTCTCAACGTCAAACAGTCTTGATATTCACTACTTTTCACCAATCTGTCAACCAATGTTCATTTTCAACTTCCGACCGTATAAGTAACAACAGCAATGCTCATGTTTGACGTTCTTCATCTCGTACTAACGGATGTTTTTTCATCATTTGTTTATCGCTATTTTTGTAAATAAATTATTTATTTTATCTTTCGATCACAAACTAGAACATCAGTAATATGTGTGTATATATATATATATATATATATATATATATATATATATATATATATATATTTCTCCTGTTACACTTCTTATATATATATATATATATATATATATATATATATATATATATATATATATAAAATATAATAACACGAAATCACATAATTGTCGATGCAATAATTTATTTCAACCGTTCGGTTTTTTCAAGCATCACTCAGACAATTACATTTTTGAGACTGATAGAAAATTGAATTTCCCTACCACAGTTCCAATACAATCATAGATGGTGGTAGTAGCAACCAATTTGATACATCTTTTATAGAGAGGGGGAAAATTTAAAACTTATATTTAACTATGGCGGGCGAAGGGGAGGGATCTTTAAGTTAATCAACTAAAAACTGCCATGTCAAAATTATGACACATACGACTTGGCGATATCAACCATATAGGCAATTTTACTCACGCGCATACACAAAACTAAATACGCACACATCATATGCGCACTCACATACATAATCTCACTCGCACATTATCATAACTAAACATAATCACATACGCAACTTTTATTCATCTCTAGCCAGAATGCGTCCGGCGAAACTCGTGTTCTCAAATTCGGTTAGAGAAAAGAAAGAAAGAAACAATTAACAGGCACAGAGAAGATATAGACAGACCGCGTGTCATAAATTCTCAGTCCGTCTGGGTTCCAAAAAAGAGAATCTAATTGAAATAAGATTACACGCACATACAAATATGTATACATACAAATCCATACGCACATACACACACATATATACACATACACACCCACACATATACATATCTATACACATATACATATACACACATATATACATATATATATATATATATATATATATATATATATATATATATATACATACATGAATACACCTATATATATCTCTGAATCTATTTGAAATATTGACTAAATGCATACGCATGTAGTTGTTCACACATGTAAACATACATACACATACATACACACACACATATATACATATACGCACATATACACACATATACATACGCACACATACATATATATCCACACACCTACACACAATATTTACATAACACTCTATATTCTTACTGATGTAATATGAGTTCTAAAAATTAGTCTTACCTTATTTATATTTTAGATTAATTTGTTATTATAAATATCATGCGGGGGGGGGGGTTATCGTACCTAATGTTATTCAATTTGGTATCTTCACCGTTGTAATTCTAGAGGCCCATCGGATTACTAATTCAAGTCTAATAATGTCTATTGGTAATATTTGACATTTATACTTATATTAATTCAAAAACTAGTGTATTACCTGCAGAAAAAATTTTCATACCACTATCTTATTTTAAGTAAATAATAAATATCCGCGTACACACAAATACTATATATCACCAAGTCAGTAAATCTGTGTCTATCACAGATATTATTATAAATATTATGGGGGGGGGGGTTACCGTAAGTAATGTTATTCAATTTGGTATCTTCACCGTTATAAGTCTAGAGGTCCATCGGATTACTAATTCAAGTCTAATAATGTCTAGTGGTAATATTTGGCATTTATACTTATATTAATTCAATAACCGCAGAATTTTTTTTAAAAACACTATCTTATTTTAAGTAAATAATCTGAATAAATAAATATTTCAAAATACCATTATATACGCATACACACAAATACTATATATCACCAAGTCGGCAATTCTGTGTCTATAGCAGATATTATTATAACTATTATGTTGGTGGTGGGGGGGGGGGTTACCTTAAATAATGTTATTTAATTTGGTATCTTCACCGTTATAAGTCTAGAGGTCCATCGGATTACTAGTCGTTGATTATTTTAAATTTATATTTATGTCTGCACTTAGCCATAAGTTCATCTCGTTTATTTAAGAGGTTATTTCGATCATATTTTAGGATTCTTATTTTTTCTTCTAGACATAAGTTGCATCTTTGTCTAAATCCATCTGGAATATTCGAAAAACATAAGATTGACCACGAAACCACCGGGGACCTGTTCTCATTTTTCAGATGCCACCATTGTTTAGCTAACTCCGTTTTGCTCTTGAGTTCTGGGTTATTGAAAGAGTGTTTGTGGTCATAAAAACGTTGTTTCCAGTTTCCCGCGGAGATATTACCTTAGACTTAGGAAAGGGGACATACAAACCCTTCAATAAAGATAATCACACACCATCTTATATCAACACTAGATCTAACCACCCGAACTGCATAATTAAACAAATACCTAAAATAATTAATACTAGAATAAATAAGCTTTCGGCTAACAGAGACCTTTTTGAAGCAAATAAGCATTTATACAATGGAGCGCTAGAGAAAAGCGGATATAATGAAAAACTCAAATATACCAAGAAAGAAAATAAAAATAAATCCAGGAATAGAGGCCGAAAAATAATATGGTTCAATCCTCCCTACTGCCAACTATCTAACATCAACATCGGGAGAGTATTCTTGAACCTGGTAGATAAACATTTTAGCATAAATAATCCACTTAGGAAGATATTTAATAGAAAAACCATTAAAATCAGCTACTCTTGCACCAAGAACATGGACAGAATTATCAGCACCCATAATCGTAAATTACTTAACAATCCTAGTAAGAATAAGGTCACAGTAAATAAATGTAATTGTCAAGTGAAAAATAACTGCCCACTGGACGGTAACTGTAAAGTTGAGTGTGTGGTTTATAAGGCCACTATTCATCCGGAAGATAACAACAGGGATAAAAAGGTTTACATCGGCATCTCCGCGGGAAACTGGAAACAACGTTTTTATGACCACAAACACTCTTTCAATAACCCAGAACTCAAGAGCAAAACGGAGTTAGCTAAACAATGGTGGCATCTGAAAAATGAGAACAGGTCCCCGGTGGTTTCGTGGTCAATCTTATGTTTTTCGAATATTCCAGATGGATTTAGACAAAGATGCAACTTATGTCTAGAAGAAAAAATAAGAATCCTAAAATATGATCGAAATAACCTCTAAAATATCTAAATAAGGTAAATAAGGTAAGACTAATTTTTAGAACTCATATTACATCAGTAAGAATATAGAGTGTTATGTAAATATTGTGTGTAGGTGTGTGGATATATATGTATGTGTGCGTACGTATATGTGTGTATATGTGCGTATATGTATATATGTGTGTGTGTATGTATGTGTATGTATGTTTACATGTGTGAACAACTACATGCGTATGCATTTGGTCAATATTTCAAATAGATTCAGAGATATATATAGGTGTATTCATGTATGTATATATATATATATATATATATATATATATATATATATGTATATGTATATATGTGTGTATATGTATATGTGTATAGATATGTATATGTGTGGGTGTGTATGTGTATATATGTGTGTGTATGTGCGTATGGATTTGTATGTATACATATATGTATGTGCGTGTAATCTTATTTCAATTAGATTCTCTTCCTTGGAACCCAGACGGACTGAGAATTTATGACACGCGGTCTGTCTATATCTTCTCTGTGCCTGTTAATTGTTTCTTTCTTTCTTTTCTCTAACCGAATTTGAGAACACGAGTTTCGCCGGACGCATTCTGGCTGGAGATGAATAAAAGTTGCGTATGTGATTATGCTTAGTTATGATAATGTGCGAGTGAGATTATGTATGTGAGTGCGCATATGATGTGTGCGTATTTAGTTTTGTGTATGCGCGTGAGTAAAATTGCCTATATGGTTGATATCGCCAAGTCGTATGTGTCATAATTTTGACATGGCAGTTTTTAGTTGATTAACTTAAAGATCCCTCCCCTTCGCCCGCCATAGTTAAATATAATTTTCCCCCTCTCTATAAAAGATGTATCAAATTGGTTGCTACTACTACCATCTATGATTGTATTGGAACTGTGGTAGGGAAATTCAATTTTCTATCAGTCTCAAAAATGTAATTGTCTGAGTGATGCTTGAAAAAACCGAACGGTTGAAATAAATTATTGCATCGACAATTATGTGATTTCGTGTTATTATATTTTATTATTGCTCTGTTTACTACATTGAGCTCTCATACCCGGATTTCCTCCTGGAATTATTCCACTATAACACAAATATATATATATATATATATATATATATATATATATATATATATATATATATATATATATATATATATATAATACATATTTGTTTTGTTTATTATCTATATACGTATACGTTTGGTCCTTTATAATCGGGACTCATCAGCATAGAGATATGACTATTCACTACTGGTAATGCGATTCGAAACCGCGGATTCCGAGTATTTTTACAACTCAAATCCCGACATCTAGAACCACTCGGCCAATAGTGATAATGTTAACACTTTATCCGGCGGTTTGACGTCATAAGAGCCTTCAGCTTAATGAAAAGAACGATTAATATATATATATATATATATATATATATATATATATATATATATATATATATATATATATAAATATATATAAGTACTAAAAACGGAAGAGACTGTCACAAATATAACTTCACTCTTATGCGTGATAGGCTAGTTTATAAACCAATAGAGTATCATATAGAGCCATGTGAAAGCATCTAAACGTGTTTTGAATTCCTACACAAATGCAATAATTGTCATAGACCTCATCGGGTTTTCAGCATCATGATAAAAGTCAAGTGTGTCATGCTAAATGTGTGTCATGCTCAAGTTTGAAATATTATTTTGTCAACTTATCACACATGTGTTCTATATTTCAATGCATTTTCATCCTGATGAGGAAAATTAAATATCATTATCTTTAAAATACGTTCTTATACGAGTAGAATACCAAACACAGGAAAAGAAACATGAAATCCTAAAAAGAATTGTTTGCGCCAATCAGATGTCTCCTAGCGAAGATTATAATCAAGATATAATGTTATTAAACCATGTTTATAAAAATCCATTAAATGATTTTTAAACTAGAACCTGTAAAAATAAATTGAGATGTAAGCTGAGAGAGTCTTATAAAAAAGTGAAATTCAGGGAATCGTGCATAATAGGTGCCTAATGATTATGGATCAAATTTAATGCAAATCTGTTATATTTTAAATTTTTAAATCGATGTTATAATATAACATATAATATACACATACCTAACTGTATAAAGAGATAATGTAGCAGAAAAGGACACACACATATATAGTCACGCAATTTATGTACTAAAAGACAAACGCCAATACGTTGATTCCATCAAAACATACACGTGCAGATGCGCACACAGGTATCTGTAAAATAACACACGCACGCACAGAAACCACAAAAAAGAGAGACACTTCAGCTTGAAGAAAGATTTTAATCGCATAATTTGAAGATTGAAGAGTGACATCTTAAGAATTGCAGCTTTTGCTTTTTTATTCAAGAAAGGATGAAATGACATCCATTTCTTTTATTGTTTTAGCTGTCAAGAGTCATCTCAATAAATTAGAGTTTCGACGGTGTTTGTCTTTCGTCCGTGATGGATTTTTCCCTTGTGACAGAATTTGAGATTTTAATTTAATGAGTTTTTCTGCCGTTTGAAATAAATTTGACTCGTCACAAATGCTATTTTTTTGCAATCCAACATGATGTCAAATTAAGAAAGGAAAGTGCGACACCCGGTTATTCATAAATATAGATACACACTTAAAAACACGTGGGTGTACACATATATGCAAGCATATATATCCACATATTCTACTTGTAAATATTATAGTGGGAGAAATGAGTAAGTGTGGTGTAAGCCGAAAAAGGTCGCTTATGACAAGAAAAGTTATGGGCTCATCAAGTTGGTAAGAAACAATACAATAACCGTGGAAAGTTAAGGGGAAAACATTGATAGCGGTCGGAGTTATTTAAACAATGAAAGAATATAAGGAGACATTAGTTATGTTTATTGAAATTTCTTAAGTTAGCATCGAGGCAAGATAGCGATAGGGTCACACTTTAAAGTTGCATAATTAGCCGATGTATGCGGGAGGAGGCAGAGGAAGGGTGAGATTACGAGAACAAGATATAGCGATTGAAACGTGATGTATTAATTCTTAAATGTTTAAATATATATACAAGCATACATATAACTTGCGCATCCTCCTCTCTTATAGTATTAATAACTCCGACTGCTACCAATGTTTCATCCCACACTTTCAACAGTCATTGTAATGTTTTCCACCATCTTGATGGGCCCATAACTTATCTTGTCATAAGCGACCTTTCTCGGCTCACATCACACAAGCTCACTCCCCCTTCCTAATGATATTATAACTCCGACCGCCATCATTTCCCACACATTTTCTACTGTTAACTCAATATCCCACTGCTACCATCTATTTATAGCTCATAATTTATTCATGTCATGAGCGGCTTTTTAAAAAATCTGCTCCTCCTACTACCATCGTTTCAAATCTTCTGTACGAGTGTGTTATTTTTATCAGGTATCATGAAGAAGTCTTGAAATAAAGACGAAACGTTGATGAATGCATGAATTATTTTTACTCATGATATATATATACTCATATATATATTTTTATCATATTTTATATATATATATATATATATATATATATATCAACAACTAAGTTGAAGGGAAAACATTACTTTAAATTTATCAAGAATACAGTTTTTATTTAAATACAATTGTTTCTACCATCTTCTAGCACATACATATTCTTAATATACAAATATACAAATTATGCAAAAATATACAAAATATCGTCAATTATATTTGTTAAAAGGATGCTTCATCAGGGCTTAAGAAGTTTACTCATGGATGGGTGAACTTCTTTTGTCCAAATATAGGCCATACCATTCACCATTATGCCTGGCAACTGATTCCAAAACTCATAATAATCGGTTAAATATTTTAGGAGTAAATCCTGTAATAAGAAATATATAAACATAGATAACATTATATATAGAGAGATGCCAAAACCCGAGGAACGCTGGTTAAATACAGCTGTTTTTTTTAATTATCAGACAAAACTTACAAGACCAAAATCCACTCCGGGATAAGGCTTAATGACTTTTGCAGATCGAGGTTAAACAATACTATGAGAAGATTAGAAACGATTCATTAATTGAGCAATTTTTGATTACTTAAATGTCTTATCAACACGTATTTGTTGAAGACGGCCATATCGTAGTCAGTGGGTTTAAGGGTGTTACACAGATTGAACGTTCTTGGAAATGAACCTTGTTCATGGAAGTTCCGTTTGGTTTTATATCTACACAGATCAAGAAAAGAAAAGTTGATTGCATTGGTGGTAGATATATACGTTCTTGCTCTAAATGTGTTGATAGTAAAACCAGAAGTTGCAGCTCAATCAAGAACCTTGTGTTTTTTATTAAACAGGTAGCATATTCAGTGGAGAGGGGTTTGAAAAATCTCGATGTTATTTTTATTATTGGTTAACTTTAACCGGACAAATAAACTTTGCAATAACCGAGGAATTATGTCTTGCTAAAAATGTATCACGGATAGAGAAAGGTGTTAATCGAAATATCATGAAAAAATACATTAAACCCAACATTATTTCTCTATTAAATGAGGGTTGTAAGAAAAATGCTATTGAACAGTTGGGAAATAATACGCAAGAGAGAAGTATCGGTTTCGTTTTCAATGTATTACTATACAACATTTTTAGTGTAATTTGTAAAAGGAGCATAACATTTTACATATGAGGAAATGAGATTGATAGATAGTCTCGTGTTAATGTTTATAATTAAATAAACTAATTCAATATCAACTATCTATTTAGATGCGTTAACACTTTTATTGGAATACAGCATTCACAATTTGATTAGAAAGTAACTCATTATTATTAGGTTTTTAAGTTTTTTGTAGTTAATTTCTCTAATACATTTCATACAAAAAATGAATAAGACCAAAAAGTGCAGAAAATGGTGGTTTATTGACATTCAATATGAACGCTAGCATCCGTCAGCAGCTTCTCAAGTCGCCTAGAAAGCACATAAATTATAATCACATATAAGTCTTCTTTCGAATGAGTCTGCACTTATCATGGCTAAAATATCCGAGGACGAAGGTAATCAAAAGTAATAGATTGGCAGTGGGATGATGATGAATATTATGAGATGATTGAAAATCTCGATAAAATCTCGATATACCACCAAACAAGAAAATAACTGGTAAATAAACCAACAATTAACACCCTTGACAGAATGTGAAGACTAAATGACAAAATAGTAAGAAGCAAGAGTTACGAAATTGTACCCTATATTGCATTACATCACTTGTAAAATAAATTGATGTGGTCCCCAGGCTTCATGAGAAGCTAGTATTTAAGGCTGGCGCCAATTCTACATTAAACCCGATGTTATACAATTTCTGATCAAAATAACAAAGCTCAATATAGTGTATAGAGCAATAATGATGTCATTGTGGTAATGGTCCTCTGAGGAGAAGATTTACTTTGAAAACTAATGAGTTAAGGACGCAATATCAGTCCTTGTTTTTAACTTTTAATAAAACTGATTAATTTATCATTTTAGTATATTATTCAATTAATATATTTATATATATATATATATACATATATATATATGTGTATATATATATACGTGTGTGTGTTTGTGTTATAAAGTTGAATCATATTGACATATACATTTTTAATTATAATATATACTTAATGTTTATGTTTTTAAAACGTTAATGGGTTTTCATGATTCTACATTCATTTTAAATATGTTAAATATTAGAATATTTACATACATACGATTTAAAATGATCGAAATCAACATTAGGTATAAAAAAATAGGTTATATTTCATCGATAAAGCTTTCTATCAATGTATATGCACTTGCATATTTAATTGTATATATATATATATATATATATATATATATATATAAAGAGACAGAGAGAGAGAGAGAGAGAGAGAGATAGATAGATATTATGCACACCTGAATATTCGTTTATTTTTCTTAACATATATATGTTGTTTAGCAAATCCATTATCTCGGCATCTAACAGTTTTTCAAGATTCTGTAGATAATGAAAGGAGGAAACCTTCAACATTCATAATTTATGACCAAAAATCTGATAAATTTACTTCATCTGCGGATGTTATGTGTTGCAGCATAACATGTTATTTCTATTGAAATTTCATATCATCTATAATTACAATGGATTTGCTTTCCGTAAAATATGTGCATTGTGTTACGTTTTCTCATGCTCTTTGGGAGTGGGGATGTGTTCATTGTTCTGTACATAAAGCTTTATCTCATAAATTGAAAAAGAATATTACCACACACGATAATGGATTTCTGAACCAAATAGTTGATTGCTGAATATGGATTTATTTGCATCTAAACATAACAAACAAATTCTCTCTTTCAAAGGTCCTAATATATAAATATATATATATATATATATATATATATAAATATCTAATATTACAAAAGTGCACTTTTCCAGTCACTAAACAGTGTATATTATTATGAAGTGTTTCATTTCATTGGGTAAGGGATAATATACCAATACTATGTTTTAACATCATATATATATATATATATATATATATATATATATATATATATATATATATATATATATGATAAGATAAGGATGTTGTAGTTTGCCTGAAGCATTCTGCGTAGTATGTCAGAAGTTATGTTTGAAGGCTATGGCAATGCAGTTTGGTAGAAATCAAGTTTGATACGAGACGAGGTGAATTAGTATATGTAGTGTTGAATTCTTTGAATTTTCGATGTATACCTCATCTTCAGAAAGAAAAGAAAAATATGTGCAATATTGTATATGATTCTGTTACTAAAATTAGAGTAGGAGCCAACATTCGCAAAATTCTGACCGGGTCTCATGTTTGTAACCGAGAGAGCACCTGCCGATCATAACACTCAGATCTTTCTTCTGAGTCCGACGACTTTCAATCGTGTTCATATACATTTTTCAACTTTGGTGTTTGTGGAAACACCAGGCCTCGACTTAGGTTACCTGTGGTTATTATTATTATTATTATTATTATTATTATTATTATTATGATTATTATTATTATTATTATTATTATTATTATTATTATTATGATTATTATTATTATTATTATTATTATTATTATTTAATTACAAATCTTTATTTCCTTCATAGTCAGTAAATGATCGGGGGTCGTATGACATAATATTTTGGGAAAAATCCTGTATTCAGATGACGGCAAATGCGCAGCTCTGTTATTAAAACGGTCATGTTTTAAATGTTTTAAAAATGTATTATATTATACGGACGCCATAATCTAGTGACACTAGATGCAAGTAGGATTTATAATTAAAAAATTATAAAAATAATGATAAAAGGTGAAAGCAGAAGAACGCATTTTACTTTTCATTTGTCATATCTTGCATTCAATTCTGCTTATATACGATACATCTACGCATTATAATTGCCTCGTATCTATTATATATATATATATATATATATATATATATATATATATATATATATATATATATATAACTCTTTCAGGGTAAAATTATTTCCCCAAACATAACAATTTTAATTACGTTCATGTGCTATTACGAAAAAAACATCAACATATAATGATACGAAAACTTATGCCTTATATTCATATGCCAATTTTTATAAAATAACATCATATGATTTTGATTGTAGACAATCTATAAACTTTAAGGCTTAAACTTAAGGGTTCTTAAGCAGAGATTGTAATTCAGCGAACATGGGTGAATTGGTGTCAAATTCTATCCAAATTTTAAACATTTTGATATTCAAATATAAGATTATGCCGATATTATGCCCCCCGAAATATAAACTGAAATTGTGCTCGGAGCTATTATTGATGTTTAATACCTATTGTTGCAATTGCACAACCTTTGACGGTATCTAAATTTTCATAAATGTCTACCGCGCTTCTTTATATCTCTTTTCATGCAATACAATAAAATACAATATAGCTCATGGTAATATCCCTTACACCTAACAGAATTAATAATGATCGGTTAAGTAATTAAGGAGTGACTTCTTTACATAAAATTATATAAACATATACATTTACCTAACTTTGTATTAATAGAGATATAAATGTATTTACACAGAGAGAGAAATAAAGAGAATAAAACAGAGAGATCGTAGTTTGGAGACAAAATCGAAAGCGCATGATGCCTGGGAATTTCAGCCATTTACATTCTTAAGAATATTCAGACGGAATCTCTATCACCAGTATTTCGTAATTTCTCGTAAATATAAAACAAGTAATTTAACTATATATATATATATATATATATATATATATATATATATATATATATATATATATATATATAAATGTTTTGAGGTACAAAACTTATAAATACATTTAAAAATGATACGCAGAAATCTCTCTAAAGCCCTTTCGACTATCATCTCGCCAGGAGAAAATCGATAGTTTTAATTAATAATATTGTCGAAAGAAAAAGCAATTAATTTAGGCACTTTCAAATCCCCATTTGCTCTTTCTTTCGAGAATATTATTAATTAAAACTATCGATTTTCTCCTGACGAGATTATAGTCGAAAGGGCCTTAGAGAGATTTCCGCGTATCATATTTAAATGTATATATATATATATATATATATATATATATATATATATATATATATATATATGAAGCAATCCAACAAAATATATAAGCGTCAACTGATATCTTATAATTAGTGAAACATCCGAGTAAAAACTGAAGCTCGATATACTGGGTGGAGCATTAATATTATAATATAAAATGAAGTAATAAAATAAGGTGTCAATCAAATTTTATTAGAATTCAAAGTTCAAGCAAAGTATCCTAAAGTCCTTAGCTCATGAGTTTTCAAAGATAATTCTTCTCTTCAGAGGACCATTACTGCAGTTATACTACTACAGGTAATAAAATTACGCTTTGAAAATATATAAAATTATATACACAAATACATAAAAATACAAAACATCAAACATATCAACCCAAAAACCAAAATAACGTTAAAACCAATATCCCGAAGGAATTCTTTAAAATATTGGAAAACTCCTTTAAATACCCACATAAATATAGCTCTATACTTAATAAAAATTCAATTAAAATTTCATACTCTACTATGCCAAATATAGCCAAAACAATAATCTCAGCAAATAGCAAAAAAATAAAAAATATCCAATCTTATTCTAATTATTCCAATCCTATAAATACATGCAACTGCAGGCGCACCAGTGATTGCCCACTGGGCAATAGATGCACATATTCTGATAGTGTATATGCTTGTACTGTAACTGAACATAATAATTCTATAATGAATCCTAGAGACCACATAAATACAGCCCCTAATCAAATTCCACAATTGAGCACTACTACTAATTTTCACCATAACTCTAGACCTAGCAATTCTAATATCACTCCTCTACCTCAGCAAACCGATAATGAGTTCCCAATGGAAGGTAACGATAACAATAATATACAATCAATCAACCAACCTAATCCACATTATGAAAATACAGTAAATAGAAATAGACCTGTGAATAGGAATATAAATGGCGCGGGAACAAGAGTAATGCCTAGGATACACACATATATTGAGGCCACAGCAAATTTAATTAAATCCCGCATCTCCATGCATAATTACTCCTTCAATAACGATGCTGGTAACAACAAAACATCCCTGACCACTTTAGTTAAAAATTTAAGATCAAATAATATTCCACACAATATTAAATGGTCCATCCTAAAAAAATCAAACTCCTACAGCCCAGGATCCAGATCTTGTGGTCTATGCAATTCTGAAGCCGTAATGATAGCTACTGCCCCATAATATTTAAATCTGATAAATTCGAGAAAGGAATTAGTCTCCAAATGTCGACATGGAAGGAAATTCAAATATACAATATGGAAACCACCACCAGTCTTGCCGTAGCTGTTTGGGCGAGCAATGAGACTGGGGGTGTCCAGTCTTCGAGATGGGTCCATTTTAATCTTCTTTGCCTAAAGGATTTAGACTTTAAGGTTGTAAAAGTTTATATACCTAAATTTTCAGTTTCTAAATATCTTTACAATATCTTTACAACTTCTTAATTTGGAAAAATTAAACCTTAAATATATTTACAACTTCTTAATGAGGAAAAATTAAACCCTAATTTAGATTAAACTTATTTATTAGGCAAACCAAACCTTAAATTAAACTTCCTAATCTGATAAAATTAAATCTTAAATTAAACTATTAAATTATTAAGTTCTAATTATTTTCATAACTTCGTAATTGGGGAAATTAAATCTAAATTAGGAAAAATTAAACCTTAAATCAAGTTAAACTTTTTAATTGGGGAAAATGAAACCTTGAATTGGAATTCCTGGGCTGATAGGATTGAATCTTAAATTAAACAATTAAACACTATAAAATTATTGGAATTTAATAACTTCGTAATTTTCAATTTCATAAATATTCTAGATTATTTGATAGGGCGAGATTTGTGAAATCGGTTTTTACTGTAAGCTAGATTTTAAGTAATAATTTTGGATGTGTACGTGATTACACGATCTGACCTATATTTCCTAACTCCCTTTTCATTTTCTTTTAACTTCTTAACCCCATCCCCTTTGACATAGAATATTCTCACTCGACCCAGACAGGAAGCATCCAATCTGGGTGGGGTGGATGGCGGGGTTGTATGTTGCTTTCTTTGTTGAGTTCATCAAGTGGGCTTAAACAGGATGTAACACAGACATAATTTCCGATCTATTAAAGTCATTCAGAGATGTAGACAATTTAATATCGCCTTCTGTTCGTTAGGGATTTGTTATGCCTTGTTGAATCGCTGTGGAGAGAAGATTACTTATTTTTTTGCTCTGCTGGCAAGATGCGACCGGGATTCAGTCTTATTTTGCTCAATTCAGATTTAACGGGTTTTCTAATTGAACAACGAACTTTGATTTGATTTGGGTTGCACATATCGGGATTTTGGAATTTTAATTGAACTTTCTATATTATTTGATTTATTTATCATTAACATTGAATATTGACACATTTCGCGACTGGATAACTTTGTCAGCTCCTTCAATTTCACGTATATGGACTGCTGTTTATAACTTGGAGTAATGTCTTTCCTGATTATTTTTCTCAATTTGTATGACCTGGATGGACTGTATGGATTCAACAAAAAGTATGTTTTAGGGTTGATATGTTTGATGTTATGTATTTTTATGTATATGTGTATATAATTTTATATATTTTCAAAGCGTAATTTTATTACCTGTAGTAGTATAACTGCGGTAATGGTCCTCTGAAAGAGAAGAATTATCTTTGAAAACTCATGAGCTAAGGACTTAAGGATACTTTGCTTGAACTTTGAATTCTAATAAAATGTGATTGACACCTTATTTTATTACTTCATTTTATATTATAACACACACACATATATATATATATATATATATATATATATATATATATAATCTAGGCAGGGTAAACATCCATAGGATAGTAATCCAAATAATATCAACCAGGCTTATAAAAAGTGCTCAATATTAAATAGAGCTTGTATATATGATTATTTTTATTTTCACAGCCACGTACAAAATCTGCGACACCGGCATGTCGATGTTATTAATCAACAGCTGTTATAAACTGATATCTAATCAGGCAGAGTCATATTCTAAATGTTACTTTCCTGGTGAATGATAGTTAAGTGTATGAATTACCGTTTATTTTCATCATAACACCTTGTTTATTTATTACATAATATTTTATAACTTACACCCAATAATTCCCGGGTTTGACAAATAAATTGCGACATTAATTTTGAAATCCATAAGATTTTCATAAGGTACGATACATTAAATTGCATGTGTGTATATTTGAGCTTAATCGGATATTTGTTTAAAAATAACATTTATTTAAAGAAAAGAAACTGTTACATTTTTTTTCAAAATGATGGAAAAATCTAAATTTTGTATGTTGAAACAGCATTGGGTTTTGATAGACAACATACTGTTACATAAAAACTTGGCTTCGTCATTGTAATTCGGATTAACATTGAGAATATTAAAAATTCCACAAATACGTTAATTCTGATCGCAAATTGAAGTTGTGCAAGATAGCAAAGAATGTGAAAATAGCAGAACATGGTGCGTTCACCATTTTACGTCAACATTTGTGAATGAGTAAGCTATGTTCAAAATGGGTGCCACGTTTGCTCACAGCCGACTAAAAACAACAGCGTGTCGACGATTCACATTGTTGTAAGTGTCAATATGTGACAGCGGGTTAAACATGGACCCACCACTTCACTCCGGAGTCAAATCGGCAGACAACTGAGTGAAAAACAGCAGGTTAAAAGTCGACGAACAGACCAACCATACAAACATCAGCAGGCAAGATGTTCGCCTCGATATTTTAGGGTGCGCAGGGCGTTTGGTTTATCGATTAATTTACAAAGTGGGGATCAATAATGAATATATATTGCATTATTTATGCGCACGACGGAAGATATCGCAAAAAAACTGACACAAAGAAAGAAGAAGAAAATGAAAGTGTTCTTTCACTAAAACAATGTATCGTGTCACAACTCGATTGCAACGATAGAATCACTACTTGAGTTTAACTTAGAATTGCTTTTTTACCTATTATGTAGATCTGGCCCCAACGACTACTGACTGTTGGAAGACACTAAAAAAATGTTCCTAAAAAAATATTTGTTTCCAATGAAGACGTGATATCGGAAACTGCAGCGTATTTTCAGGCCAAAAGCAAACTGTTCTACAAAAAAGGCATCGAATCGTTTAAAAAGCGTTGGAATCAGTGTATCACCCTAGAAAGAGACTATGTTGATGAATAAATTCAAAGTGTGCTCAACAGGTGTAAATTATTAGTAAGGCTTGAGACGTTGAGTAATGTGTTATCGTGACGTAATGTCAGAATAATCTTCATCAATAAAATAGCTTCTAACGTTATCGACTCCTTTTTATCCTTTTTTGTTAATTAATCACTAAACAGTTTTTCAATTTATCTGATAATTGTCATATGACGAATACTTTCTTTATTTTAATTCATCAAAGTGTTATTATTTCATATTAGAATTAAAAATCTAAAACGTTTTTCAGCGGATGAATACGCATACATCAAACATTAAGAAGCCAATTTAGTCTTGCGCACTTGATGCTTTATGTAAACATCATAATAAATATTATTAATTATATTACATCCCAAATCGGCAAGTCTTGTTTTACCTACGAATAATTTTGGAGCCTATTAATGTATACAATAAGTATTATTTATCAGAGTAGTATTAGTATGACTATTTGCTCTTCTCTGACACACCAGAAATCCCAAGCATCATGCTTAAGTCAATACAATTATATTTTGGAAGTTGTAAGTTTTTCTTATTCTGTGTATCATTATAGATATCAGTAGAAGTAGTAATAGCAGTCGCATTATTATTATTATTAGTAGTAGTAGTAGTAGTAATAATAATAATAGTATCATCTCCAATGACATACTCATGATCTCAATGTGTGTGCGCTACAGATATGTATTATGTATTCTCTGTACTAGTATCATATATATACACACATATATATATATATATATATATATACATATATATATATATATATTAGTAGTAGTAGCTGTAACAGCAATAGTAACAGTAGATATACTACTACTACTACTACTAGTAGTAGTAGTAGTAGTAGTAGTAGTAGTAGAAGTAGATTGAGTACCCGGTATCCCAACATTGAAATTGCATACTTGCAAAGATGTTCACTTCCGGTGCACATCTCTCGACGTTACTGAAGAAAAATATATTGTGATGTGTTACATGTGTAGTGCATAATGGTGTGCTATCTAGTTTCAGATGGTATTACAATGGAAATGCTTGGAAATACAGAGATATTAATTAATACGTTTCGGCATTTGCATTTTCTGCTGTCCGTCAGATGAATGTTGTCGTAGTAACGTTCTATGAATTTTGAACTGAACTATTTGCTTAATCCAATGTGTAATGAGAACTGCTTATCCCAGTGTACTAACTGTTACGTCTTGATGTCTATACGTTTAGGTTCAATTACAATGCAGAAAAATGAAGGAAGTACGAAGTAGAACCATTAACAGATTCATTTAACAAACATTAAAATGTAGAACAACCGCTGAACGCAAGATGCTTGTTTGATTGTGAGACCGTTCTTTTTACATTTAACTGTTCGGCAGACGACTTCTTTAATCCAAGCGCGATAACTTTTACTTTTCGATCCAAGGCAAATAATTCGATTTTGTTTTGTTAGGTTGCCCTAACACTAACAAAATATTTTAGTTCAAATGTCCTTAGAGTTTACGGACGAGGATTAAAAGCACTTGAAAAGCCAGAAACTACATCAGTCTAAACATTTTGAAATTATAAACAAGTCTAAAAAATATTAATAATATAATAAACTGCAATACTTTATCTCAGAAATATTAGTAACGTTATCTCTTTTTTATGCTGATTCCTCGTATTAATCATTTGATTCTTCAAGTTAGGATTTTAATTTACATTCAAGTTTACATTTTAATTTATTTTGATATCCTTTTCTTATTGTGTTGTCATGTTCTTCATTTTTTAATCAGTAACCGTGTTCTTCTATTACAACTTCAGTGTCAACTACTTCAGACTTGTTACTTACAATTGCAAGTAATTATTGTTGTATAATCCATTCTGCCTGTCCGAAATTGCTTGGCCAACATTTCAAAGGAAATACTGGCAACGATTCACTGCAACCGATTGAAAACAAAAAAAGCAAATTTATCTGCCAGTGAGTGACGAATATTCCCTGATCTTTCCAGCTGAAATAAGGCGATCAGTTTATCTAGGGTTTGTAGTCTAGGGAATACGATTTTCACTTGTATGGAGAAAAAAAGTGTTCAATTCTATACACACAAGCTACATGGCTGCCCCTTCGAAAGTGTTCTACCATGGAATCTAATGCACCGTCATATCCTTCCTGGCAAAGATCGTATGGATCACTGGAATGCTAATTTTAATGTTTTTCAGGCCGATTATTCGGCTCTCTTGGTGGCTTCAAGGTCTTCAAAACAGTTTCGCTATGATAACTTATTTCGGCTTGGGGAATAGAAAAAAGTAACAAGGAAACAAACAGGTGAATAGATTGGAAGTTTGACGAGTTTTCTCTGTGCAATGAATTCAATGTCCACGGCTTTACGTGGAGAACAGGATCTGTAAACAATAGCTCAATTGCGGATGCATGTAAATAATGGTATAATCTGTCCACCTTTATTTCGCTTGTTGTTCACACAGCACACTCAAGTTTTTTGATATTTATTCGTGTGTTTTTATTATAATAATAATAATAATAATAATAATAATAATAATAATCATAATAATAAAGGAGGTGAAGAGCAGACAAAAGAACATAGCCATGGCATGGATTGACTACAAGAAAGCCTACGACAGAATCCCCCAAACGTGGATAATTGAATGCTTAAAAATATACAAGATACCAGACAGGATTATTAATCTCATCCAGAAAGCGATGGAAACATGGAGACTCAAACTGACAGCTGGAGGACAACACCTGTCTGAGATAAAAATACAGAGAGGCATTTTTCAAGGAGACTCTCTATCACCACTATTGTTTATAATAGCCATGATGCCACTCAATTACATACTCAGAAAGTGTGATGCCCGATACAGGTTTACGGATACAGAACAAAGAATAAGCTACCTGATGTACATGGATGACCTTAAACTGTTTGCAAAAAACAAAAAAGAACTGGAAAATCTGATAAATACAACCAGGATATTCAGCCAGGATATCCAAATGGAGTTTGGAATAGAAAAATGGGCACTGCTAGAGATTAAAAGAGGAACACTGGAGACGACAGAAGGTATAGAACTTTCCAACCAAGAGGAGATGAGGGCGCTAGGAGAACAAGATAGTTATACATACATGGGAATTCTGGAAGCAGACACAATCAAATATACAGAAATGAAAGAGAAGATTGGAAAAGAATATCTACAAAGAACAAGGAAACTCCTAGAAACTAAACTATATAGCAGAAACCTAGTAAAAGGGATAAACACATGGGTTGTATCACTAATAAGATACTTTGGACCATTCATAGGCTGGACCAAAGAAGAACTCAGGCACCTTGACCAGAGGACTAGAAAACTAATGACTATGCACAATGCATTGCACCCAAAAGACGATACAGACAGACTCTACATGAAAAGAAATGAATAAGGTATAGGACTGGTAAATATAGAAAACTGTGTGGAAGACACCAAAAAAGAGTTGGAGAAATATGTAACCCAGAACACGGAAAGACTGATCACCACAGCAAGAGACACCAGCCCAACAAACAACACCGGAAGCACTGAAACCAGAAACAAAAAGACAAGAAAGGAAAAGTGGGAAGAAAAACGACTACATGGACGCTTTATAAGACTCACAAGCGATGAAGCCAATGAAAACAGGTGGGCATGGCTAAGAAAAGGACACTTGAACAGAGAAACGGAATCTCTGCTGACGGCCACACAGAACAATGCAATTAGGACAAACTTTATTAAAGCAAAGATAGATACAACCCAGGAAAACAGCAAATGCCGATTGTGTGGACAAAGAGACGAAACGATAAATCATATAATAAGTGAATGCAGCAAGCTAGCCCAAAAGGAATACAAGAACAGAAATGACAGCGTGGGGAAAGAAGTACACCGGGAAATGTGCAAACAACTGAATTTCGAATATGCAAAAAAACGGTACAAACACAAACCAAAAACTGTACTAGAAAACGAAAAACACAAAATCATATGGGATATGAATGTACAAACAGACAAACCCATAACAGCAAAGAGACCGGATATGATAATAATCAACAAGAAAGAAAAATCCTGCAAAATCGTAGACTTTGCCGTCCCAGCGGCCACAGAGTGAAGATCAAAGAGACGGAAAAAAGAAGCAAATATACTGAACTTGCCAGAGAATTGAAAGGAATATGGAACATGAAGAAAGTCAGTATAACACCAATAACCATAGGAGCACTAGGAACAGCTCCCAAAAATATGGAGAAAAGACTAGGAGAAATAGGAATCAAAGGGATAACTGAGACCATACAAAGGACAGTTATGATCAAAACAGCTACAATCCTGAGAAATGTCCTCGAATGCGGAAACCAACCCTCATAAGCAACGAATGGAGAACAAACACATGGAAGCACAAGACGACAGGACCGGGGAAAATACAACCGCACGAGAGAGGCGCAAGCATAGGCTGACACAACGAAAATTATGGACAGATTGTCGAGGAGGGAAAGCGCAAACCAGACCTCCACTGGAAGAGCGCGGACAGCTCTGGGACCTTGGGGAGGCTTGTTGCCACTCGGGCCCCAAAGGGGACCAATGGCCCTTATCAGCGGGAAATCGGTGGTAGGTGGCTGTTGCGATACCGCAATGTCATCAGCGGTGATGAACGGAGAGAAGTGGAGCATACTGGAAGTCTGAGGATACTTGTTGACACTCAGACTCCATGGAATACCACAGGGTGCTGGCAGTGCGCGATCACTGACGATGACCTGTGTGATAACCCCTAGTGAGTAAAAAAACAAAACAAAAAAACAAAACAAAACAAAACAAAACCAATACCAATACCAACACCAACACCAACACCAACAACAACAATAACAACAACAACAATAATAATAATAATAATAATAATAATAATAATAATAATAATAATAATAATAATAATAATAATAATAATAATAATAATAAGAGTGCCGGCCTATGCTAACACCAAACAAAATATTTGTAGAGAGTCGCAGGGGATTAGAAGACCGAGGAGAGACAGCACAAACCAGACCTCCACTGGAAAAGTGCGGAGAATACTGGGACCTTTGGGAGGCTTAATTCCACCCAAATCACAAAAAAGACCAATGTTTGTTGCCAGCGAGAAATCAATGGTAAAAGGCGGTTTCGATACCGCAAGGTTATTTGCGATGGTTATCAAAAAAAGGTCAAGAAAACTAGAAATCTGAGGAGGTTTGTTGTCACTCAGACTCGAGGAAATATCACTGGTTGTTGTCGGTGATCAATCACTGACGATGGTCTGTGTGAGAACTTCTTGTGAGGACAAATAATAATATTACTAACATGTAATATAAGTAACTTGCTTAATTTTTTTACGATAAAGTAGCCCTTTTTTATTATTTAATTGGGAAACGCAATACCTCATGTCAGTACGATGTCTGTACGATCACTTGGCATATATAAAATCAACGTCTGTATAATCTATTGTCATTGTTTTCGTAAATGACTAAGGAGTACAACTGAACTAAGGAAAAGTGTTTTGAAGGAGATGGTTTTCTTCATCTGTTTCAAATGTATGTAGATAGTAACTTTAAGGGGATAATTTTATCCGCCAAATAAAACACTACAATATCAACAAAAATTCACTGGATTAAAATTTAAAAAAAAAACATTAATTTTATTGGAGAATTTTAAAAACATTGTACAGAAAAACTTTCGTCATAAATCCTAGACTAACAATTCGCTTCGTCGCTTTTATGAATTGAATTACTTACTATTACTAAGTATAGTGCAATGGTTATGTCACCTGAGATGTTTGTATGTCTCAGTGTCTTTCTTTTTTCTGTAATCGGTTATCTATGTTTAACCTTCACAGCTAATTGATCAATAGAAACGTTTTGTTATAAAATAGAGCAGACAGCAATATTAGTACACGTATTTATTCACATAATTTCACCCTTTTACTCTGTGTCGTTTGTTGTTAAAACTAGTAAACCACGTTACAATTTAACTTGTGAATGCATTTATATGATTAATCTCCCTTTGTGTAATCTATTTTTAATAGGTTACAGGGTCAATTATTTTGGGAAAAATCTTTCATTTAAAATTAAATAGTTTATTAAATTAAAGTGAAAGTTCTGATTGTATCATGAGAAAAGTAATAAAATCCTATAAAATCATAGCTAAAGAAATTTCTAGGGAGTATGTGTCGGTATGTGTGTCGGGATGTCGCAGCAAGCTAGGAATACCAACAGTAGTGTTTCCTCGATATAAAGGGTGATTCATAAGTCACTTAGCTATTTAAAAGGATTACCATATGAAGCACAAACATACTATTCACGTTTGATGATTGTTATCTTACTCTCTAATTACTGCTATTTTATATTTTTAATTTGTTCGTTTATATATTTGTTTCTATATATATTTATTGTTATTTATTTAAATTTGTGTAAATCATCATATGTGCTTTTTTTTCAGGCAGTATGCCATTTACAATTGAAAAGCGGATTTTTATTGTTATTCATGTGGCCAAATTTGATGAATCTCCCATACTTATTGAAAGGCAATGACGACCTCAAATCAAAAATCACTGCCGAGTTTGTTAAAATTAATCAATCAAATATGCTACAAAGAGTCGTAAATTCCTTGCAAAAATGAATGGAGCTATGCATGCAGAACGAAGGTGGAAATTTTGAAAGTTTTCTGTAATTTTACACTCCCATAAATTAATTTGTTGAATAAACTTTCTGTTTTGTATTACCGTATTATTTAACTTTAGAATTTGAAAATGAATAGCTGATTGACTTATGAATCACCCTGTATATATATATATATATATATATATATATATTGACTTATTAATCACCCTGTATGTCATGGTGTTCACGATAAATATCAAAATTTAAAGCAACTCAAGAAAATCCTGCAACTGCACTGAATAAGAAAAACCTTGTCTTATTTTTTTTATTTTTTTTTTATTTTGAAGGGTTCAAAGATGGTGTCTACGATATAGATCTCGTATCTATAAAACATCAAAAAAAAGCTAATCAAGCAATAAAACCTGTTCTTCATGTTTGTTACACCACCTGATTTCCTAATAATCAATAGAGATGAAAAACGTAAGTAACAAACGTTACTTTCTTTAAGAAATCTATTATATTTTGGAGATTAAAAAAGAGGGGCACATTTAGATTGTTTTTTTATCAGGAAACAACCCGTCAATGTCTAACACTTCTTTCGATTTTCAGTGGTGTTTCAATTTTATTAGAATCAGATAGCAACCGTACACATATTTATGTATAATCAGCAGGGCCACCCAGAATTTTCCGGGAGTAAGGATAACGGAATGGAAGAGGTAAAATACATTTCTTTTTAAATGTATATTTCTCTACCTCGCCTATCGACCGCTTCTCTCTCTCTCTCTCTCTCTCTCTCTCTGCCTCTCTTATATGTATATATATATATATATATATATATATATATATATATATATATATATATATAACTTGTTACAAATATCCAGGGGGTATAAATCCGAAGGAAGTTGAATAAAATCACCACCAATATATATATATATATATATATATATATATATATATATATATATATAATAATAATAATCCAGGTAAAACATCCACAGGCATGTACAAAATCTTTCTCTCTCTCTCTCTCTGAATATATATATACATATATATATATATATATTACTTCAACTGCTCTCTCCTTCAATATTATGGAAAGAAAGAAAACAGTAAGAAAAATTTCTGAGTACTTGATAATAGTTCAATGTTTTTTTTAATTAAAGTAAATGTCATCTTATTTACCAATTTGGTCCCTGTTGACCCAAAATTAAATGAGAATTACAGTATCTTCATACCACACTCAACTTTGGTCAAATGCCTCTGATTTGAAGTTTGTAAGAGTAGCTTATGTAGTTTCTCACTTTTGCCTAGGCACAAATGCATAAATAATTACAATAGTATTGTGTATAATAGAAAATAAACATTTATACTTAAAGATGGCTCAAAATACCGATGACACGTCCCATCTCACATGAACATTAACCCAATCAA
>OY744517.1:99001526-99039026 GCA_963556195.1 Sepiola atlantica
AAAAAAAAACACGATATGACTTTATTATGCAATCTCTCTTCGTGGGGAGGCAAGTAAATATTTACATTTCTCTTCGTAAGCCAACTCCAAATAAAACGGTATTTTCACACTTAAATAAAAACATTCACATGTACACATTTGACTGACAATTGTTAATCCCCCCCCAAAAAAAAACACAACAAATTAAAATATATTTATTGCTAATATTATTTGTTTATTAAACGTATCGCAAAAAAAAAAAATATACATATATATGAGTTTATTATGCATTCTGTCCTCGTGGGGAGGCACGTAAATACTGACACAAAAACATGTTTGTTTAGTTTCCCAACGAGAAACGCAATATATTTTAATAAATAAACAAAATATATACATTTTAAAAAATAACCCTACATTGGCCTCACCATCCATAATCAACAATTAAGATCGATAATTTTATTTACAAATATTTCTATAACTTATTTTTTTGTTTATTAAACGTATCGTAAAAAAAAAAAACACGATATGACTTTATTATGCAATCTCTCTTCGTGGGGAGGCAAGTAAATATTTACATTTCTCTTCGTAAGCCAACTCCAAATAAAACGGTATTTTCACACTTAAATAAAAACATTCACATGTACACATTTGACTGACAATTGTTAATCCCCCCCCCCCCAAAAAAAAACACAACAAATTAAAATATATTTATTGCTAATATTATTTGTTTATTAAACGTATCGCAAAAAAAAAAAATATATATATATATGAGTTTATTATGCATTCTGTCCTCGTGGGGAGGCAAGTAAATATTTACATTTCTCTTCGTAAGCCAACTCCAAATAAAACGGTATTTTCACACTTAAATAAAAACATTCACATGTACACATTTGACTGACAATTGTTAATCCCCCCCCCCCAAAAAAAAACACAACAAATTAAAATATATTTATTGCTAATATTATTTGTTTATTAAACGTATCGCAAAAAAAAAATATATATATATATATGAGTTTATTATGCATTCTGTCCTCGTGGGGAGGCACGTAAATACTGACACAAAAACATGTTTGTTTAGTTTCCCAACGTGAAACGCAATATATTTTAATAAATAAACAAAATATATACATTTTAAAACATAACCCTACATTGGCCTCACCATCCATAATCAACAATTAAGATCGATAATTTTATTTACAAATATTTCTATAACTTAATTTTTTTGTTTATTAAACGTATCGTAAAAAAAAAACAGGATATGACTTTATTATGCAATCTCCCTTCGTGGGGAGGCAAGTAAATATTTACATTTCTCTTCGTAAGCCAACTCCAAATAAAACGGTATTTTCACACTTAAATAAAAACATTTACATGTACATTTGACTGACAATTGTTCATTCCCCCCCCCCAAAAAAAAAACACAACAAATTAAAATATATTTATTTATAATTCTTATGTATTTTTCTTTACAAGTATTAAGAGTTTTACTTATTTACATGAAATTAAAACAACTGTTACTTATACAGAATTTGAACTTTCTTAAAATCGTTTTAAACGATCACTATTGACTAATCACTAACTACTCATTTCATTGATAAATTTTCACTTCAGAAATTACTGTTGCCTACTTTCAGAAACTTTTCATTCATACAATAAGATAAATCGATGACTTTACATTCAGTTTGGCACTTCCGGTTGACTCGGTGGAATGAATGGAACTCTTCAATTATTAAGTCCAAGTGACGTTTGAAATGCAGAACTACCCTTACTTATTACAATAAAATATCAGAATTTGTTAAAGTTTTTGTATTGTTTCTTTTCTTATTTTTTAGAGTTTAAAGTTTTATTTTTTTCCTTTTTTATAATATAAAGTATAAGAATTTGGCATAATTATTTTGTCGTGTAAATGAAAAATCTGTGTAAACGGAATAAATGTTCCCCCACCCACCCCACCTAAATATATAAGACAGCGACTACATAATAACGTGCCACCCATTATAAATAATATTACAATATTTTTATAAATAATATTACAATATTTTTAAGTATAAAAACTCATCGGACATAATCAAATATGAATTCGTAAACGTCGATAATTAAATATGATATACTTCTTTTTAAGGCATTAGAACTTTACACGATAAAAAACAATTGACAAATTCGGATATTTTCCATTATAATAAATTAAAAAAAAAAAACATTAAACTCACAAAAAAAAATAAAACAATTGCTGAAATTTTTTAATAAACACTTACTCTGTCTGTGATAAGGGGGCCTTTGAAAATTAAAGAGGCCTACAGAGCCACATTAAAATTACCCCCCCCCCCCCAAACTGCTGCCCTTATATTAAATACATTTTCTTCTTTTTTCAACATACACTAATTGACATTAATTTAGACTTAGATTTACCCGTGAGGCGGTGGCAAGCGACATATTGTCGATAGTGTTCACCACTCGACTACAACAATATTTCTGTTTCACACTTACTACAATAACTTCCAGTAGTATTTACTGACCAACACATCAGATTTGTTTGCCTTTCAAGCTCCATACGGAAATAGAATTTACGTGCTTTAAATAGTAATTAATGCCCCCCTTCATTTGCCCAATTGATACACATCAGAAACATATTACATACAATAACATATCCTTTGGACTTTTAACACAATACATGGTTCAGATCAAAATTGGTTTAATTTCTTGCAAATCAGACGTGACTAACCTGCCACATTTTCAAGATTTTCATAGCAAGAGTTTTCCATCTAAAGCTAGGTATCCAACTCCTAACGAAAGGAAACATTTTAGGAGTGGTCATAGCATACATTTACACTGTTGAGTGGCAGAAAAGAGGATTGCCACATGCTCATTGTCTGGTTTGGCTTCAACAAAAATTGAGATCCTCTGACATAGATTCAGTTATCAGTGCGGAAATTCCGGATCCAGTGGCAGATCCGCTTTTACATGATATCATTAGGCACCATATGATTCATGGACCATGTGGAAACATAAACAGATGTTCACTCTGTCTCAAAGATGGACACTGCAGTAAGAGATATACCAGACACTTCTTGAGTGAAACTCAATCGGATACAAATGGCTAC
The DNA here is from genome assembly GCA_963556195.1 of Sepiola atlantica. Taxonomy (NCBI): domain Eukaryota; kingdom Metazoa; phylum Mollusca; class Cephalopoda; order Sepiida; family Sepiolidae; genus Sepiola; species Sepiola atlantica. The sequence continues at coordinate 99,004,607 of OY744517.1, forward strand.
CCACAATATCGACGACTAGCTCCTTTAGCTGGAGGTTTTGAGACGACAGTTACCCTACCTGGCAACATAACGGTTCCTGTAGACAACCGATGGGTTGTACCACATAATAAACTGCTTTGTAAGATTTTTGATGCACATATCAATGTTGAATACTGCAACAGCGTGAAATCAATAAAATACATTTGTAAATATGTAAATAAAGGTAGTGATCAAGCTATCTTCACAATTGAAAGTAATGCTCATGATGAAGTTAAGAGATACGAAACAGGACGTTACATATCAACCAATGAAGCCATTTGGAGAATACTTAACTATCACATACATGTACATCATCCCCCAGTTATTCACCTATCAGTTACTCTAGAAAATGGACAGCGAATATACTTTACTGAAAGTACTGCAGCAGATAGAGTTGCAAATCCACCTACAACCACTCTAACAGCTTTCTTCAAATTGTGTCAAACAGATTTTTTTGCACGTACACTTTTTTACTCGGAAGTTCCACTTTATTATACCTGGGACAGTAAAACTAAGCTCTTCAAGCGACAACTGAACTGTGTAGAACACAATAAAAATTCCAATATTCATTGCCACCATGTTCTTTTTCAGTAAGTCACCAATTTCAAACTCCTCAAGAGTTTTCAGAATTCTAAATTCATTTTAACTACATTTTGTTTATACAAATTACCTATTCTAAAATGACAACTCTCCCAGAGTTTAGAATAATTAAATAATGAATGATGCCCCCCCCCCCTGAGTTGAGAATGACTTAAAAATGAATGACAACTCCTCCAGAGTTGAGAATAACTTACAAATGAATGACAGTTGAGAATTGACTAAAAGAACATGGTTTTGGTTGCTTAACATCCAAATATGCCTCCCAAAATCCAACCTCTGGTCCCTGTTCTGGGAGGTGGTAACAGGGTAAAACAGTGTAAATGCTTAGGAGGTTATGGATGCAACTTTACACCAGTTCTTATAGCCCGTTTCACTCTGTATAACCCTGGCTAACAAGGCTCTGGTAATGTATTCTTCAACTATTTTGTTTCAAACAAGTATTTTTATTTGCTTGCTATTTAATCTATTAGTCTGTCGATGTTACATTCAATAAACAGCATGTGTATTATTCTATTAACTATGCAACACCATATAAATACTGCTACATGATATAAACCAAACCATGCACACAGATGAAGTAAGGGAGACAGTCGGACAGATAGGGGAAAACAGTCATTATCAGAGAAAATATTTTTGTTTACTTTTTTGGTGCACATTCTTTTTTTTATAATTATTTTCACTTTCTAAGTAAATGTTTGAAAACTATTAGCACTGAAACTTAGTGAAAACAATGGCACTTTGGTGAGAAGTGAAATGACTGTATAGTCCCATTGAGACTCCCTCGTGAATATAGTAAGGCACCTCACCCAACAGGCAATAGTAAATACATCTCCTATTAGAAAGTTACACAAAGGAAAACATCAACACAAATTTACACTAGAGTATAGATTTACTCCTCTCCAGGAGTTAGGCACAAGGCCAGTTTTTATCTTAATCCCACAAGTCGGGTTGGGAAAGTGGGGTTTAAAAATTGCCTGGGCAGCCCCGTCGGCATTCCCCGGTAGGGGCGCCTCAGGCAGTAAGCAATTAACTTACTCCTTCCCAAAGAGGGGAGGTAAAGCCTGGGAGGGTGGACCTCCTAGAACTGCACAGGACAGATCAGACCCACAGACCGGCGGAAACCAAGCCCCGAAGGCCAAGACAATACCGATCTATGAAGTGCAGTATCCATCGGAACAGATACTACACTTTAATCTTAGCCAAAAGGCGTTATTTAACCCCCACCCACAATAGGAATATGTGACACAAGGTCGGAAAGTGGGATTTGAAAAGCCAGCGCTCGAGAAGATGAGCACTCTGGCCATTAAAAATTGCCTGGGCAGCCCTGTCGGCATTCCCCGGCAGGGGCGCCTCAGGCAGCAAGCAATTAACTTACTCCTCCCTAAAGAGGGGAGGTAAAGCCTCGGAGGGTGGACCTCCTAGAACTGCACAGGACAGATCAGACCCACAGACCGGCGGAAACCAAGCCCCGAAGGCCAAAACAACACCGATCCATGAAGTGCAGCACCCATCAGAACAGATACCACACTTTGATCTTAGCAAAATGGCCAAGCTATTTTACTACTAAACAATATCTTAGTTCTGTTTCAGTTTGGAATTGCTTAACAGCCTGAGACCCCCCAGTACCAGAAAATCTCAATTGAAGCAGCCTTTTTCAATAGAGTACAGCATTTGTTCTTTGTAATTATATATCTTTTACTACAAAACTATCTATTTTTAAACAAACTGCATGTTATCCTTTTCTATTCACAATTCAGAACACCTTTTAAATAGATTCCTTTATGTTCTATATATTTGATGCTTTCTTTCCTTCAGATTTGATTATCAGAGTCCGGCTTTACCACAATTTGAATTAAGAGAAATTCAGACTACCCATTATCTTATGCATGGATTAATAGACACCATTTATTCTTATAAACACAGGACTCACTGCTTCAGTTATTTTTTGTGTGTGTGTAATCGTTATGAACAATTTCTTTTTAATACATGACTTTAGTTTGATGTATGATTAGTAAAAAAAAAATTTTTTTTAAAGATCAGTGATCATCACAAACGAAGGACTCTGTTCTTGCAATAATAACTACGTCATAGCTCTCATGTTTTTAATTATCTATTCCTCAAAATCATAAAAGAAAGAACATTCTTTGGGGTGGATTCTTGATGATAGCAAGTCACTAATAAGAACTTAACACAAACATTTCAGTACTTTCATATTTTGAGTTTTAAAAAGTGATTATTAATGATGTACATTTTTAGCCACATCATTTTGATTACTGTACTCATTCAATTGAATAGTATATTTTCTAATTTCATCTTCCATTTCAGACAATTTGGTTGTTTTTCCCAATTACATCTTTCATTTAAGTGAATTTGCCTACTTAGTTTCATTAACCACACAAGCTACATTGTCATCATCGAAATCTCCAGGTTGATTGAAATTTATTTTTATATTCTTTTATATAAAATGAAGACTATAGCAAAAATCTTATTACAAATAATCAAACGGTTAAAAAAACGTTTTATTACTAAAACATCACGGTTGAACAATGTGTTTCTGTGATTGATATCATTAAGTGCTGCAGTTCCTTTTTTAAATTTGTGTTTTTATCTTTTGACACAATTACACATTCTCAAAAGACACATTAAAATAAAAATCACCCATTTAAATATAAAATTGTTTTTGTTTTTTTACAATATATTCTTGCTTGAAAGTGGTGAACAAACTTAAAATAAATGTGTTTCAATATATTGAGCAATAAACTAATCATTTTTCATAAATATGTTAAGCACATTTTTTGACTATTGTTTTGTTGTTCATGCCTAGGTTTATAATCTGAAACAAACTCAGGAGCAATAAATTATTACTGCACTAGGACACTTTCTAAATGTTATATTTTGTAGAAAACACTGATCAGTTCCCTAGATGCAACAGATGTGTGCAATAATGCAGTAGGACACTCAAAACATAGTAAATGCTGCATTCGGATGTATTTAATACTCTAGATAGAGCAAGTATGTGTTATAATATAGTGTGACTCTTAGTATGTCTTATGGTGAATCTAACAGTGCACAATATCATAGAGATAGCATGTGTGTAATTTACTAATGGATATATACTAAATCAGTAACTGTTCAATATGTTAGATAGAACAGTGTAACACTTGGTAAGGTGTACCTGCTTAATCTGTCGGTGTTCTTTACCCTAAATACAGCAGCTTTCTGTAAATTCGGTCTATTCTACTTTTAACTAGAATGATCAGTCACCACAATACCACATTTACTCATAACCTTATATTTGCTTTTTGCTTTATTGAACAAGTTGTAAACTTTCATTCTTTTTAGTTTTTATGGACGTTAACCAAACACTTAGACTGGTACCGACTTCAGTTACCAATTAAGGGTTGTAGCATCCATCTGAACAAATACTAAACTTTGAATTATTTACTTGCAGAAAATATGAAAAAATTACATTCAAAACAAGGCTTTCAAAAGTGTTCTAAAGTAATAAAAATGTATATCCTACTATAAATAGAATGTTAGTCACCACAATACCACATTTACTCATAACACAAATTAGACACAAGACCATCAGAAGTGTGGGAAAGAGTGTCGTCGGTCATCATTGTTCTAACATATGAAAAAAAATTAATATTTCTATGTTTCCCCAGCTAAGACATTTTTTGCTGAGCAAGGTTAGTGGAAGGTTAACATAAAATAGTAAATTCTTTACAGTAAGGTAACATTGGCATTTTCCCTTTAATGTTATCAATAATTAAACACTGCTTTTAATGTTATCCAGTAAAAGAGAATAGCAAATCAGTCATCATTTTTTTACATTGAAATTTAACAAGTTCTAGGCGCTTGATTGTGATAGTGCTCTCTTGACCTCCTTATTTTACAAGTGCTCATTATCCTACATAGAACGAGTGTTTAATTAAATAGAGTTCAATATCCTAGATAGAGCAGATGTGTTTATTATACACACCATAGCACAGGATTAAAAAAAACAAACTGATGTTCGGGGAGCAGTGAAACAGTGAAACAGTCAAAGCTGGAGGTTCGGGAAAAGATTCAGAGCTTGCAGTATATGAAAGAGTCACCCTGATGTTTAAGGAGTCGGAGCCAGCTCTTCAGGAAGTAGTCAGGTCCTAATTGTTCGGGTAGGAGTCAGAGCCTGATGTTCAGGAAAGAGTCAAGGCCTGGAGTTCAACCCGAATGGTATATTACGGAGTCTGAGTAGAATGGTAAGGAAGGGTCCCCATTGTTAGCACTATTATTTATATTCATATAAAATAATGTCTCGATCGGTGAATTTAAAAGAAAAAATTATTCTTCCCCATTGATACCATTTATTATATTCATATAAAATATTTAATCGGTGATCAACCTAGGTTATTTAATCTAACATACACAAACATGAAAGAAGTAAATAGACACCATTATTATCATTAACAAAGACTGCTGTCAGAGGGGCCTGATCAACCTAGGTTATTTTATCTAACATACACGGACATGAAGAAGTAAATAAACAAACACCCTTATTAACAATACTAATGAAGACAAATATGGTACTTTTAATAGAAATGTTACATTTTTACTCCAGGGAATGGAGAGGTAGTGCAGAGTTTTGGGGAGGCCTGAAAATAGTGTAGCCAGGGTGAATTGGCAACCATGTACGTGACATCTTTTACTCCTGGCAACTGTGGAAGGAGGGCGACTGGAGAATTGATCCCCGTGCAACGCCAATAGGTACGTATATAGTATGCGCACCGAGTCTGTAATAGGTACGTAAGAATCTAAAACAAACAGATAAACAAAACAAAATTGACAACTGAAATGTGTAGAACACAATAAAAATTCCAATATTAATTGTCATCATGTTCTTTTCCAGTAAGTCACCAATTTCAAACTCCTCAAGAGTTTTCTGAATTCTAAACTCATTTTAACTACATTTTGTTTATACAAATTACCAATTCTAAAATGACAACTCTCCCAGAGTTTAGAATAATTAAATAATGAATGATGCCCCCCTCCCTGAGTTGAGAATAATTAGAAAATGAATGACACATCCACCAGAGTTGAGAATGACTTAAAAATGAATGACACCTCTCCAGAGTTGAGAATAACTTAAAAATGAATGACAGTTGAGAATTGACTAAAAGAACATGGTTTTGGTTGTTTAACATCCAAACATGCCTCCCAAAATCCAACCTCTGGTCCCCGTTCTGGGAGGTGGTAACAGGGTAAAACAGTGTAAATGCTTAGGAGGTTATGGATGTAACTTTACACCAGTTATTATAGCCCGTTTCACTCTGTATAACCCTGGCTAACAAGGCTCTGGTAATGTATTCTTCAACTATTTTGTTTCAAACAAGTATTTTTATTTGCTTGCTATTTAATCTATTAGTCCGTCGATGTTACATTCAATAAACAGCATGTGTATTATTCTATTAACTATGCAACACCATATAAATACTGCTACATGATATAAACCAAACCATGCACACAGATGAAGCAAGGGAGACAGTCGGACAGATAGGGGAAAACAGTCATTATCAGAGAAAATATTTTTGTTTACTTTTTTGGTGCACATTCTTTTTTTTATAATTATTTTCACTTTCTAAGTAAATGTTTGAAAACTATTAGCACTGAAACTTAGTGAAAACAATGGCACTTTGGTGAGAAGTGAAATGACTGTATAGTCCCATTGAGACTCCCTCGTGAATATAGTAAAGCACCTCACCCAACAGGCAATAGTAAATACATCTCCTATTAGAAAGTTACACAAAGGAAAACGTCAACACAAATTTACACTAGAGTATTGATTTACTCCTCTCCAGGAGTTAGGCACAAGGCCAGTTTTTATCTTACTCCAACAAGTCGGGTTGGGAAAATGGGGTTTAAAAATTGCCTGGGCAGCCCCGTCGGCATTCCCCGGTAGGGGCGCCTCAGGCAGTAAGCAATAAACTTACTCCTCCCCAAAGAGGGGAGGCAAAGCCTGGGAAGGTGGACCTACTAGAACTGCGCAGGACAGACCCATAGACCGGCGTAAATCAAGCCCCGAAGGCCAAGACGATACCAGTTTATGGGGTGCAGTATCAATCGGAACAGATACTACACTTTAATCTTAGCCAAAAGGCGTTATTTAACCCCCACCCACAATAGGAATATGTGACACAAGGACTGAACGTGGGATTTGAAAAGCCAGCGCTCGAGAAGGTGAGCACTCTGGCCATTAAAAATTGCTTGGGCAGCCCTGTCGGCATTCCCCGGTAGGGGCGCCTCAGGCAGTAAGCAATTAACTTACTCCTTCCCAAAGAGGGGAGGTAAAACCTGGGAGGGTGGACCTCCTAGAACTGCACAGGACAGATCAGACCCACAGACCGGCGGAAACCAAGCCCCAGAAGGCCAAGACAATACCGATCTATGAAGTGCAGTATCCATCGGAACAGATACTACACTTTGATCTTAGCCAAAAGGCGTTATTTAACCCCCACCCACAATAGGAATATGTGACACAAGGACTGACAGTGGGATTTGAAAAGCCAGCGCTCGAGAAGGTGAGCACTCTGGCCATTAAAAATTGCCTGGGCAACCCTGTCGACATTCCCCGGCAGGGGCGTTTCAGGCAGCAAGCAATTAACTTACTCCTCCCCAAAGAGGGGAGGTAAAGCCTCGGAGGGTGGACCTCCTAGAACTGCACAGGACAGATCAGACCCACAGACCGGCGGAAACCAAGCCCCGAAGGCCAAAACAACACCGATCCATGAAGTGCAGCACCCATCAGAACAGATACCACACTTTGATCTTAGCAAAATGGCCAAGCTATTTTACTACTAAACAATATCTTAGTTCTGTTTCAGTTTGGAATTGCTTAACAGCCTGAGACCCCCCAGTACCAGAAAATCTCAATTGAAGCAGCCTTTTTCAATAGAGTACAGCATTTGTTCTTTGTAATTATATATCTTTTACTACAAAACTATCTATTTTTAAACAAACTGCATGTTATCCTTTTCTATTCACAATTCAGAACACCTTTTAAATAGATTCCTTTATGTTCTATATATTTGATGCTTTCTTTCCTTCAGATTTGATTATCAGAGTCCGGCTTTACCACAATTTGAATTAAGAGAAATTCAGACTACCCATTATCTTATGCATGGATTAATAGACACCATTTATTCTTATAAACACAGGACTCACTGCTTCAGTTATTTTTTGTGTGTGTGTAATCGTTATGAACAATTTCTTTTTAATACATGACTTTAGTTTGATGTATGATTAGTAAAAAAAAAATTTTTTTAAAAGATCAGTGATCATCACAAACGAAGGACTCTGTTCTTGCAATAATAACTACGTCATAGCTCTCATGTTTTTAATTATCTATTCCTCAAAATCATAAAAGAAAGAACATTCTTTGGGGTGGATTCTTGATGATAGCAAGTCACTAATAAGAACTTAACACAAACATTTTAGTACTTTCATATTTTGAGTTTTAAAAAGTGATTATTAATGATGTACATTTTTAGCCACATCATTTTGATTACTGTACTCATTCAATTGAATAGTATATTTTCTAATTTCATCTTCTATTTCAGACAATTTGGTTGTTTTTCCCAATTACATCTTTCATTTAAGTGAATTTGCCTACTTAGTTTCATTAACCACACAAGCTACATTGTCATCATCGAAATCTCCAGGTTGATTGAAATTTATTTTTATATTCTTTTATATAAAATGAAGACTATAGCAAAAATCTTATTACAAATAATCAAACGGTTAAAAAAACGTTTTATTACTAAAACATCACGGTTGAACAATGTGTTTCTGTGATTGATATCATTAAGTGCTGCAGTTCCTTTTTTAAATTTGTGTTTTTATCTTTTGACACAATTACACATTCTCAAAAGACACATTAAAATAAAAATCACCCATTTAAATATAAAATTGTTTTTGTTTTTTTACAATATGTTCTTGCTTGAAAGTGGTGAACAAACTTAAAATAAATGTGTTTCAATATATTGAGCAATAAACTAATCATTTTTCATAAATATGTTAAGCACATTTTTTGACTATTGTTTTGTTGTTCATGCCTAGGTTTATAATCTGAAACAAACTCAGGAGCAATACATTATTACTGCACTAGGACACTTTCTAAATGTTATATTTTGTAGAAAACACTGATCAGTTCCCTAGATGCAACAGATGTGTGCAATAATGCAGTAGGACACTCAAAACATAGTAAATGCTGCATTCGGATGTATTTAATACTCTAGATAGAGCAAGTATGTGTTATAATATAGTGTGACTCTTAGTATGTCTTATGGTGAATCTAACAGTGCACAATATCATAGAGATAGCATGTGTGTAATTTACTAATGGATATATACTAAATCAGTAACTGTTCAATATGTTAGATAGAACAGTGTAAAACTTGGTAAGGTGTACCTGCTTAATCTGTCGGTGTTCTTTACCCTAAATACAGCAGCTTTCTGTAAATTCGGTCTATTCTACTTTTAACTAGAATGATCAGTCACCACAATACCACATTTACTCATAACCGTATATTTGCTTTTTGCTTTATTGAACAAGTTGTAAACTTTCATTCTTTTTAGTTTTTATGGACGTTAACCATCCATCTGAACAAATACTAAACTTTGAATTATTTACTTGCAGAAAATATGAAAAAATTACATTCAAAACAAGGCTTTCAAAAGTGTTCTAAAGTAATAAAAATGTATATCCTACTATAACTAGAATGTTAGTCACCACAATACCACATTTACTCATAACACAAATTAGACACAAGACCATCAGAAGTGTGGGAAAGAGTGTCGTCGGTCATCATTGTTCTAACATATGAAAAAAAATTAATATTTCTATGTTTCTCCAGCTAAGACATTTGTTTAAAAGAAAAAATTATTCTTCCCCATTGATACCATTTATTATATTCATATAAAATATTTAATCGGTGATCAACCTAGGTTATTTAATCTAACATACACAAACATGAAAGAAGTAAATAGACACCATTATTATCATTAACAAAGACTGCTGTCAGAGGGGCCTGATCAACCTAGGTTATTTTATCTAACATACACGGACATGAAGAAGTAAATAAACAAACACCCTTATTAACAATACTAATGAAGACAAATATAGTACTTTTAATAGAAATGTTACATTTTTACTCCAGGGAATGGAGAGGTAGTGCAGAGTTTTGGGGAGGCCTGAAAATAGTGGAAGGTTAACATAAAATAGTAAATTCTTTACAGTAAGGTAACATTGGCATTTTCCCTTTAATGTTATAATTAAACACTGCTTTTAATGTTATCCAGTAAAAGAGAATAGCAAATCAGTCATCATTTTTTTACATTGAAATTTAACAAGTTCTATGCGCTTGATTGTGATAGTGCTCTCTTGGCCTCCTTATTTTAAAAGTGCTCATTATCCTACATAGAACGAGTGTTTAATTAAATAGAGTTCAATATCCTAGATAGAGCAGATGTGTTTATTATACACACTATAGCACAGGATTAAAAAAAACAAACTGATGTTCGGGGAGCAGTGAAACAGTGAAACAGTCAAAGCTGGAGGTTCGGGAAAAGATTCAGAGCTTGCAGTATATGAAAGAGTCACCCTGATGTTTAAGGAGTCGGAGCCAGCTCTTCAGGAAGTAGTCAGGTCCTAATTGTTCGGGTAGGAGTCAGAGCCTGATGTTCAGGAAAGAGTCAAGGCCTGGAGTTCAACCCGAATGGTATATTACGGAGTCTGAGTAGAATGGTAAGGAAGGGTCCCCATTGTTAGCACTATTATTTATATTCATATAAAATAATGTCTCGATCGGTGAATTTAAAAGAAAAAATTATTCTTCCCCATTGATACCATTTATTATATTCATATAAAATATTTAATCGGTGATCAACCTAGGTTATTTAATCTAACATACACAAACATGAAAGAAGTAAATAGACACCATTATTATCATTAACAAAGACTGCTGTCAGAGGGGCTTGATTGACCTAGGTTATTTTATCTAACATACACGGACATGAAGAAGTAAATAAACAAACACCCTTATTAACATTAATAATGAAGACAAATATGGTACTTTTAATAGAAATATTACATTTTTACTCAAGGGAATGGAGAGGTAGTGCAGAGTTTTGGGGAGGCCGGAGATAGTGTAGCCAGGGTGAATTGGCAACCATGTACGTGACATCTTTTACTCCTGGCAACTGTGGAAGGAGGGCGACTGGAGAAGTGATCCCCGTGCAACGCCAATAGGTACGTATATAGTATGCGCACCGGGGCTGTAATAGGTACGTATATAGCATGTGAACAGGGATGGTGATAAGTAAGTACATACCATGCGCACCTGGGCGACAATAGATACGGATTTAGCATTCACACCAGAGTGGCGATAGGTACTTATATATTATGTACCTATATAGAAGGCACAGACAGAGGTGGTACTTTTTATAGAAATATGTCATACTTTTGCCCTGGCCAACGTAAGAGGAATGGTGGAGAAGAAACAGCTTTCGCAAAAGGCAAAATGAGAAAGTAGCTGTGAAATTGGGCGACCAGAGAAGAGAAAAGTAGAAAGATAAAGAGACGGCTATAGAGAAAGGGAGAGAAATAGAAGTTTGAATATAAAGATGTTACACACGCGATTTTTCTTCTATTCTATAACCTGAGCAACGCCGGGTAGCCCTGCTAGTATATATATATATACTATACTTTTAAATAAAATAAGTGGAGCCATGTCTGTATGTATGTATGTCTGTTTGTATGTGAAGGTTTTCCTCAAAAACTACGCGGCGACATGTCAAAAAATTGATATCTTTAGCACCGTACATATCCCGGAATCATAATAACTAAAAATCGCGACAAACGATTCACTCGCTGACAGTCAACCGGACCACTTTCCGACAAAAGGTAGCAGTTTTTTCGTATTTTCCACGACTTTTTTAACGTTAATATGTACTAAATTCGAAATAATCTAATGTATTTATGTACTAATCCGATAAAAATGCAGAGTCATTGTAAACATCCCATAATCCCTTGCCGGATGTACCCGGTCTTGCCCTAAATTGTGTCCGGTTGTATCAGATCATCCAATAACTTCTGTCCGGATGCATCAATAACAACATAGGAATCCTACGTTAAGAGTGTGTAGTGAAACAAGGGTTGCTCAATCACATCCGCACCTGTCCCATAATCCCTTGCCGGATGTACCCGGTCTTGCCCTAAATTGTGTCCGGTTATATCAGGTCATCATGACGTCAGAGAGTGGCAGTTTTCCTTTCTGTCATTTTTCGCTCTCACACTTTCATTCTTAATTATTAATAGACGCTAATATTCCTCCCCCTCACCTCTCTCCCTCCCTGTGGCCGTTCTGTTATCCTGATAGGAATTACCTCCTCCATTCAGGCCGAATTGGGGGGGGGTTACATTATTCGCCGGTGTGAGCATTACCTCCTCCTTTTTTGAGAAGTGTAGAGGTAGGGTAGTATCGGTTCCGTTGTCATGATGCACTGATCCCATGAATTACCTCCTCCTTTTTTGAGAAGTGTAGATGTAGAATAGTATCGGTTCCGTTGTCATAATGTTCTCATCCCATGAATTATCTCCTCCTTTTTTGAGAAATGTTGAGGTAGGGTCGTATCGGTTCCGTTGTCATGATGCCCTCATCCCATGCATTATCTCCTCCTTTTTTGAGAAGTGTTGAGGTAGGGTCGTATCGGTTCCGTTGTCATGATGCCCTCATCCCATGCATTATCTCCTCCTTTTTTGAGAAGTGTTGAGGTAGGGTCGTATCGGGTCCGTTGTCATGATGCCCTCATCTCATGCATTATCTCCTCCTTTTTTAAGAAGTGTTGAGGTAGGGTCGTATCGGTTCCGTTGTCATGATGCACTCATCCCATGCATTATCTCCTCTTTTTTTGAGAAGTGTTGAGGTAGGGTCGTATCGGTTCCGTTGTCATGATGCCCTCATCCCATGCATTATCTCCTCCTTTTTTGAGAAGTGTTGAGGTAGGGTCGTATCGGGTCCGTTGTCATGATGTACTATTCCCATGCATTATCTCCTCCTTTTTTAAGAAGTGTTGAGGTAGGGTCGTATCGGTTCCGTTGTCATGATGCACTCATCCCATGCATTATCTTCTCCTTTTTTGAGAAGTGTTGAGGTAGGGTCGTATCGGGTCCGTTGTCATGATGCACTCATCCCATGCATTATCTCCTCCTTTTTTGAGAAGTGTTGAGGTAGGATCGTATCGGTTCCGTTGTCATGATTCACTCATCCCATGCATTATCTCCTCCTTTTTTGAGGAGTGTTGAGGAAGGGTCGTATCGGTTCCGTTGTCATGATGCACTCATCCCATGCATTATCTCCTCCTTTTTTGAGAAGTGTTGAGGTAGGGTCGTATCGGTTCCGTTGTCATGATGCACACATCCCATGCATTATCTCCTCCTTTTTTGAGAAGTGTTGAGGTAGGGTCGTATCGGTTCCGTTGTCATGATGCACTCATCCAATCCATTATCTCCTCCTTTTTTGAGAAGTGTTGAGGTAGGGTCGTATCGGTTCCGTTGTCATGATGCACTCATCCCATGCATTATCTCCTCCTTTTTTGAGGAGTGTTGAGGTAGGGTCGTATCGGTTCCGTTGTCATGATGCCCTCATCCCATGCATTATCTCCTCCTTTTTTGAGAAGTGTTGAGGTAGGGTCGTATCGGTTCCGTTGTCATGATGCACTATTGCAATGCATTACCTCCTCCTTTTTTGAGCAGTGTAGAGGTAGGGTATGTGTGGGTACCCTGCGACCGCACGAAGTATGTGTGGGTACCCTGCTAACGCACGAAGTATGTGTGGGTACCCTGCGACCGCACGAAGTATGTGTGTGTACCCTGCTGCCTGACGAAGTATGTGTGGGTACCCTTCGACCGCACGAAGTATGTGTGGGTACCCTGCGACCAAACGAAGTATGTATAGGTACCCTGCGACCGCACGAAGTATGTGTAGGTACCCTGCGACCGGACGAAGTATGTGTGGGTACCCTGCGACCGCACGAAGTATTTGTGGGTAATCTGCGACCGCACGAAGTATGTGTGGGTACCCTGCTGCCTGACGAAGTATGTGTGGGTACCCTGCGACCGCACGAAGTATGTGTGGGTACCCTGCGACCGCACGAAGTATTTGTGGGTACCCTGCGACCGCACGAAGTATGTGTTGGTACTCTGCTGCCTGAGGAAGTATGTGTGGGTACCCTGCGACCGCAAGAGGTATGTGTGGGTACCCTGCGAGCGGACGAAGTATGTATAGGTACCCTGCTACCGCACGAAGTATGTGTGGGTACCCTGCGACCGGACGAAGTATGTGTGGGTACCCTGCGACCGGACGAAGTATGTGTAGGTACCCTGCGACCGGACGAAGTATGTATAGGTACCCTGCGACCGCACGAAGTATGTGTGGGTACCCTGCGACCGGACGAAGTATTTGTGGGTACCCTGCGACCGCACGAAGTATGTGTGGGTACCCTGCGACCGGACGAAGTATGTATAGGTACCCTGCGACCGCACGAAGTATGTGTGGGTACCCTGCGACCTGACGAAGTATGTGTGGGTACCCTGCGACCGGACGAAGTATGTGTGGGTACCCTGCGACCCAACGAAGTATGTGTGGGTACCCTGCGACCGGACGAAGTATGTATAGGTACCCTGCGACCGCACGAATATGTGTGGGTACCCTGCGACCGGACGAAGTATGTGTGGGTACCCTTCTGCCTGACGAAGTATGTGTAGGTACCCTGCGACCGCACGAAGTATGTGTGGGTACCCTGCGACCGTACGAAGTATGTATAGGTACCCTGCGACTGCACGAAGTATTTGTGGGTACCCTGCTGCCTGACGAAGTATGTGTGGGTACCCTGCGACCGCACGAAGTATGTGTGGGTACCCTGCGACCGGACGAAATATGTGTGGGTACCCTGCGACCGCACGAAGTATGTGTGGGTACCCTGCGACCGCACGAAGTATGTTTGGGTACGCTGCGACCGCACGAAGTATGTGTGGGTACCCTGCGACCGCACGAAGTATGTGTGGGTACCCTTCTGCCTGACGAAGTATGTGTAGGTACCCTGCGACCGCACGAAGTATGTGTGGGTACCCTGCGACCGTACGAAGTATGTATAGGTACCCTGCGACTGCACGAAGTATTTGTGTGTACCCTGCTGCCGGACGAAGTATGTGTGGGTACCCTGCTGCCGGACGAAGTATGTGTGGGTACTCTGCGACCGCACAAAGTATGTGTGGGTAATCTGCGACCGGACTAAGTATCTGTGGGTACCCTGCGACCGGACGAAGTATGTGTGGGTACCCTGCGACCTAACAAAGTATGTGTTGGTACCCTGCGACCGGACGAAGTATGTGTGGGTACCCTGCGACCGGACGAAGTATGTGTGGGTACCATGCGACCTGACGAAGTATGTGTGGGTACCCTGCGACCGGAAAAAGTATGTGTGGGTACCGTGCGATCTGACGAAGTATGTGTTGGTACACTTCGACCTGACGAAGTATGTGTGAGTACCCTGCAACCGGTCGAAGTATGTGTTGGTACCCTGACGTCAGAGAGTGGCAGGAAGAAATTCACTCACACTACAACCATTTTTTTCTTTCTTTCTTTTTTCCCGCTCACTCCCACACTTTCTTTCTTAATTATTAATAGACGCTAATATTCCCCCCCCCGTCCCTATGGCCGTTCTGTTATTATGATAGGCATTCCCTCCTCCTTTAGGGGGGTGTCGGCATTCGCCGGTGTGAGCGCTTCAGGTGAAATTTGGGGAGGGGTGGGGGGGTGGTATCAGCATACACCGGTGGGACGCCTAAGGGAAAATTTGGGGGAGGGGGAGTGTCGGCATTCGCCGGTGTGAGCGCCTCAGGCCAAATCTGGGGAGGGGGAATGTCGGCATTCGGCGGCTCAGGCCAATTTGGGGAGGGGAGGAGGGAAATGTCGGCATTCGGCGGTATGAGCGATCGCTTGTGGGGCGCCTCAGGCGAAATTTGGGGATGGGGCGTATTGGCATACGCCGGTGAGGCAGTCGAAATTTGGGGGAGGGGGAGTGTCGGTATTCGCCGGTGTCAGCGCCTTAGGCGAAATTTGGGGGGAGTCGTCGGTGAGACAGATCCCGACCTTGGGGGTATATCAACCGGTACTTTAGGGGAGAGGAAGTGAGCTAAAGGAAAAGGGATTAAAAAATAAAATGATAATCTGATTTTAGATTCGACAGTGTAAGATCGACACCTATCGGATAGGACTAGATATACACTTGATCTCAAGGCAATAATGCCGAGAACAGATACTACACTTTGATCTTAGCCAAAAAGCGTTATTTAACCCCTACCCACAATAGGAATATGTGACACAAGGTCGGAAAGTGGGAGTTGAAAAGCCAGTGCTCGAGAAGGTGAGCACTGTGGCCATTAAAAATTGCCTGGGCAGCCCCGTCGGCATTCCCCGGTAGGGGCGCCTCAGACAGTAAGCAATTAACTTACTCCTCCCCAAAGAGGGGAGGTAAAGCCTGGGAGGGTGGACCTCCTAGAACTGCACAGGACAGATCAGACCCATAGACCGGCGGAAATCAAGCCCCGAAGGCCAAGACAATACCGATCTATGAAGTGCAGTATCCATCGGAACAGATACTACACTTTGATCTTAGCCAAAAGGCCGATTTATTTAGGCAGGTGAGTTCCTTCGGACAACCCTCATCTTTATCTACAGATGAAGATTTTACAAACCTTGGGAACTCACCAGACCTTAGGCATAGTGCCCGTTATGTAGGGGGAGGGGGGGTCGGGGATAAGTGAGACAAGCTGTTCAATGTTTTTTATTTCACAAAATTTTACAAACAACATAAAAAAGAACATTTGCTGACTCCAAACTAGATTCTTGCACCAAAATACCGCATTCACTCTGTGGGTTGATCCCTACTTACAATATCCCCAAAAAACATCGATGTAAAAAAGAATTATCGTGGGAGTGGGAAAAAATATTAAAAACACCCAAAAAGAAAGAAAAATAAAGAACAAAATAAAATGGTAAAAAAGTTAGTATGGCCCGGCTTTCCCTCATGACTAAGTGTTAGACCGCCCACTGTTTTCCGGCACGAGACCGAAAACAAGCGGATCGGTCACTAAGTGGGAGTGGGAACTTTAAGAGAGGAGTGTTCAAAAAATAAATTCATCGGGAATGGGATCATGGGGTGGATGGCGTCTTCCAAGATAGTAATGCCAAGGGTTTCAAAAGACCGGGGACAAAATAAAACAGTGGAAGTGGGAATCTCTGGAAGCTCTCTAGTGCCGGCAAAAATAAAATAGGGACAGGATAACTTTCATTCCTACTAGTTTAAGAGGTTACCAGTTTTTTGAAATAAATCCAAAAAACTCTACAGGGGTGGGTTCCGTAGAACCCAGTACCGCGTGTGCCATAACTATGGAGGGAACACGAACTCAAACTTGGCGCCTCGTCGGATGCACAAACTAGTGTCATGCACCCATCTCCTATCGAAATCCATGCGATGTAATCGTTTCCAATCGCATCTGATCTTCACTTTAAGTTGGTGTTTAAAGTAAACTACCAGATCCCGATCCGAAACAGATCCAACCCCATGAACCTCATTAAGACGTGTAACCCACGTCACTAGTCTTGCTACGGCTAGGATGGCTAGAAACACCATTCGTTTCTCCCCAGACCACGGCGGTGCTGCGTTGTTGATGACAGATGCTACATCCAGGACCATCGGCTGCTCGGCGTCGATGCGGGCCGTCACCTCCCTGACGTATCCCCAGAGATGTCGAAGTTTGCTGCAGGTGAAGAAGGCGTGCTCGGCCGTTTCTTCTTCGTTGTCTTCACAGCGCGGGCATAAGGGGACGTCCCTTAAACCATCTCTGCATAATCTGCCATAGAGGGGCAGTGCGTTCCGAACCAGTCGCCAAGTCAGAGAATACTCAGAATTGTTGAGATAACTCTGGCCTGGCGCCCAATTCCACTGGGAGTGGGCCTCCTCCCTCGACAATCCAAGCCGCTCCTCAAGTGGGTCCGAAGCGGTACCCTCCACTAGATCCCGATATAGTCTCTTCCTAGACCGGGCAAGGTTACTGGACCCCGGCAACGCTCTAAGCGCGGCCCGGCATTCGGCGAAGAACAAGGGCTCCCCTCTCGGCCTACGTCGTCCTTCGACCGAGAGGTCGGGTATGAGGTTGGGAAAGGCGCTCCCGACCGCAGGGACCCACGGAGTGTCTTCCATCAAAGTCCGACTCAGGAAAGCCAGTCTCTCGGCATGTCGATGACTTGCCAAGTCAGGCATCCCCAAGCCTCCCACACTCGGAACTTGAGTACAGACCTGTCTGCGGACGTACGCTTTCCGGCCCTTCCAAAGAAGCGAGAAGAGTAAGCGCGTGAAAGCGATAAGGCGGGCCGCAGGCAGTGGTAGTACAGACAGCCGGTAAAGGATGAGAGGAAAGACGTAAGTGGCGCACGCCTCCGCTCTGCCCTTTAAGGAAAGCTTCCTTCGAATCCAAGCCCGGACCGACGATTCGACCTTTGTCTGTACTTCCGACCAGTTCTTTTCCAGCTGGAGGCCCGGCCCGAACCACACGCCGAGGATTCGAACCGGGCCATCCGACCAGCTGAAGTCACCTGGAAGAGCGGTCTCTCCGCTCCAGGCACCCAACCGCAGGCCGTTCGACTTGCTGCGGTTGACTATGGCCCCTGTCACTTCTTCGTACCGAGCGAGCGCCTTAATCACCGTTCGAATGTCAGTACGGCTCGACACGAAAACGGTGACATCATCGGCAAACGCGGAAACCCTGACTCGCGCTTTGCGAGGAGGGATAGCGATCCCGCGCAGGACTGGTGTTGTCGCCTCATCCCTTAATTTGCGAAGGAAGGGTTCCAACGCCAGGATGTAGAGCAGGGGCGACAGCGGACAACCCTGACGTACCGACCGAGAAACAACGAACGATTCCGACCTCTTTCCATTGACTTGCACCACTGCCGTCGGCGAGTCATACAGAATAGAGATCCACCTGCGGAAGTCCGGACCAAAACCGGCAGCCGCTAAAACAGCTTTCAGGAAACCATGGTCAACCCTATCGAAAGCCTTGGACTGATCTAAATTGATCAGCGCGGCTTCAGCGTCGTCTTCTGTCCCCTCTATGATCATGCGAATCAAATGCAAGTTGTTCTGAATCGACCTCCCCTTCACAGCAAAGTTCTGCTCAGGCTTGATCAAATCACCGATAACAACCTGCAGGCGGTTCGCAAGAACGCGGGCCAAAATCTTTAACTCTGTGTTTAGCAGAGTTATGGGCCTGTAGTCGTCTAAATTTCCCCCACCAGGTTGGTCCCTCTTCTTCAGTAATGTGACCACTCCTTTGGTTACCTGTCCAGGGATTGACTCCTGAACAAACCAGTGGTTAAACACATCCTTCAGAATTGGGACAAACATGGGCGACAGCCTCAAATACATTTCGTACGGCAGACCATCGAGTCCCGGAGATTTGTTCAAGCCGACCTGCTTCAACGCAGTAACGATTTCGCCCTCCGTAATCCTGCCATCACAGCCAGCTGCTCGAGCCGCCTCGAGGCGGGGCGAGTCAGCCAAATAGCTGTCAAACTCCTGGCCGCGGAGTCTGGGCAGTTGGGTGAAGCGTTCCTCCAAATGCTCACGGAACCCCTCACAGATCTCACGAGACGATACCAGGGTATGTCCTTCCAGGTTTTTCACCTTCCGAATGTACCCATCCGAACCACGACGTAAAGCAGCCTTACGCTCAACAGCGTCAACGTTCACGGCTTCGTTAGAGACTTTCTTTAATCTAGCTCTAACTACTTGACCTTCATATCGCTCGCTAGCCAAGCGATTGAGGTCCCCCGTAATTAATGCTATCTCTAGGGGATCCCCCCCAGCCACCGCCCGGGTCATCTTATCCTCTACTTGCTTTTGCGTCCTAGCCCTATTTTGAGCGAGGCGCTGGCTGTAGCGGACACAAAAGTTTCTAACCTGAGCCTTAGTTTTAACCCAGTACCTACTCCCGATAACCACCCCCACTAATCCCCGCTGGAGTAGTAACGTTAGCTGTTCCCGGAAGTCTCGTATCTCCAGTAAGGAGGTATTAAACTTCCAGTACCCAGCCAACCTAGGCCTATCACTTAAGTTCAACCGGGCCGTAACCAATTTATGGTCCGAATGTCCTAACCAAGTGAACGTGGGACAAGATATGAAATCTACGTCGCCTCTTCTAACTAACATTCTGTCCAAGTAAGTACTCGGACAGAAGGCCGCGCTAGTATGCCACGTCCACATCTCCCGCCCTGGGTGATCAACGCGAAATCTGTCGACAAGATCGCATGAGGCCATCAGGTCAGACAGACTGCTTTCCCACCTCGCCGACCCTCTATTCCCACCGACCTTATCTATCTTGGGGTCTAGGATAGCATTCCAGTCCCCCATTAAAACTACTCGCTCCGGACCCTTGAGGAACGCCTCCAACCGTCGAAAAAAGGAAACCCTCTCGCCAGCAATGTTGGGCGCATAAACCGCAACGATCCGAAACTTGCTGTTTTCAACGGCAACATCGACCACGACCAGTCGTCCCACCGCATCCGCATGAACAACGCTCACCGCCGCAGGCAGGGTGCGTCTCACTAACAAAGAGATGCCACAACTATGAGCATCGCCATATGCTGAGTAGACGTCATAGTCGTCAGTCAGCACATCACAATCCCCATACGAATCGAAGTGGGTCTCTTCAATCGCAGCTACATCTACCTCACGGGCCACGAGATCCCTCAGCACGCGAGCAGCCCTGCTTCGGGATCTCATGCCCCTCACATTCCAACAAGCCAAGTTTAAATTTGTGGTCCCCATCAATTAGTGTCACACACGGGGCTAAAGTCCTCGGGAGTGAGGACGCCGAAGGTCTGACCGAGACTGCCGGTCAGCAGTTCGGACGAAATCCGTCCGTCTCGTGCCAAACCTCCCACGTCCACGGGGAAAGTTAATTTTAAAGCCCGAAAAAATGAGGGGTGAACATAAATGGGGACCCTCCCACTACATTTGGACTTAATTTCCTTAAATGAAGGGTGCTCCTCTTCTATAAGGGGTTGCTCCGGGATTGCGTCCTTGGCCGCCCTAAGCATTCTCCATAATGCTTTCTCCCTCCCGTTCCCGGTTTCCTGCCTCACAAACGTTATAATTTTGGGTGCATTTTTAAAATTTCGGGGGTCTTGCACCTGTTTTCCTCCTACGTGGGTGAAGCTCTCCAGCTGCTTAATATATCGCCTCTGCCTTCCATTGAGGTCTGATTGGACCTGTAATGAATCCGCCTCACAGATCCTTACCCCCGGCAGAAAGGGGAACCTCCTAGTCTTCTCTCGTCTCACTGGCGTAGGAGGAGGTGGTACCGGGACGACTTCTGGAATGACCTCTTGCTTTCTTCCTGGAACGACTTCTGGCATGGCTCCCTCAGCCGTTCCTCCTGGTTCAGAGGCCGGCGGCGCTACTGGGATGGGAGCCTCCTCTTCCCTCTGTCTCGCCGACACTGGGGACCTATCCCGAGGGCTGTTTAAGGGAGTGTAAAACTTGAGAGGAACATTTTCCTGTTCCATTGACTCGGAGGGGGCTAAAGATTTAGTGTTTTTCTCCTCTCTTGCTGACTCCCGGACTTTTTTTGCTTTTGGGTCCTTTCTTTTGGGGGGCTCCATTGCTGTTTCCACCTCCTTTCCATCTTCCTCCGATTCTGATGAGAGTGCTGTCAGCTTCCTTTTCAAAGCTGCAGGCATCGGTCTCCCCTTGGTTGGTATAGGGGTCGGGGTGGGCTTCCTCCCCTTCTCTGTGGACTCCTTGTCTACTGCTGCTGACGATGATGCCGACACTGTTGGCGCTTTTTGGGGAACCGCCGCTGGGGGCTTTGCTGTTATTCTTTGGGGGCAGTCCTTTGCCACATGCCCTGGCGTCTGACAGCGCCAGCAATGTGGCCTTCTTCCCTCCACGATAATCGACATAGACCAGGATTCGCATTTTAACTGTGCTGGAATCGCCTGAAACCCCTGCCGGTTGACCCTCATCTTCAGCCTGTATTCTCCTGTCAGAATACCATGCATTCCACGAGTCGGCACCACCTCCTCGACGTCGCCATACTGCGACATTATCGCTCCCAGATGGTCGGAGTCGATGCAGCATGGGACGCCGAGAACCGAAACTGACGCGCTTCTCCTTTCCATATATTCGGGTCTTAATTTCATGCCCTTCCAGACTACGTCTCCGCCCATTGCTAGCTTTTCTGCTACCTCCTGGGTTGGGAGCAGCACGTCCCACATTGCAAAGCTTTTCCTGAGGATATAGGAAGCTGGGATCTTCAAGCCCACCAGTGCTTCCATGACTCTCTCCTTCAGGACTCCTACCAACCCATTCGCCTTTGCGTCCAAAGTTACGAAGGAGATGATCCTCTTCCTCAAATTTTCCAGCGTTCCTGGAGGCAGCTTCACTGTGTTTCCTTCAGTGAACTCCTTGTATTTTTCCTCGAACACTCTCCTATAATGTTCAGGAGTCTTCTGCTGTTTGGGCCCCCACACTGAACTAGTGGGTTTAGCGGAAGCCGTTACCTCGATCTTCTTTTTATTGGGGATCCGCGAACCAGAGTTGGACAGCCTTGGCCATGGTTCATTAGCCGCGATCCCCTTCCTCCTTTCCGGTCTGTGAGCTGGTTTACTTGGGCCCTCTCCCCCTAATAGACTTTCATCCCCTGAGGAGCACCCTACAAATAAACCTGGGCGGTAGTTTTGTTCCGCCACCTTTAAGTCCCACGACTGGCTTCTCGTTAGTTTACTTTTATGAAAAGGGGTATCATCATACCCTTGGAAGAAAACTTCCGGAGACACCAATACTCTTGGAACCGCTGGCGTCTCCATTTCCAAAAGGAAATCCGACAACGATGGATTGTCGCTTGACGCGACACTCCCTCGTCGCGATGAAGAGGTGCCCTGCGTGGCAACACCTCCTGGGGAGCACTCGAGCGTGTCTCCCCCCGACCGAACTGGAGTATCGCACGGCACGACACTCCCCAACAAAGCTCCAGAGGTGCCCTGCGGGGCAACACCTCCTGGGGAGCACTCGAGCGTGTCTCCCCCCGACCGAACTGGAGTATCGCACGGCACGACACTCCCCAACAAAGCTCCAGAGGTGCCCTGCGGGGCAACACCTCCTGGGGAGCACTCGAGCGTGTCTCCCCCCGACCGAACTGGAGTATCGCACGGCACGACACTCCCCAACAAAGCTCCAGAGGTGCCCTGCGGGGCAACACCTCCTGGGGAGCACTCGAGCGTGTCTCCCCTCGACCGGACTGGAGTGTCGCTCGACGCAACACTCACCGAACTCGCAACTGGGGCGCCCTTCGCGGCCACACCCCTCCCGCTGTCTTTAGCCAGAAAAGTGAGAAATTAGCTCTAAAACCAAGTGGGAGCTGCCTCCCCAACGGGGGAGAAACTAGAAAGATCATAAAAAAAGAGAAAAAATCCCCAAAAGGGGGAGGAAAAAAGTGAAAAAAGCCCCAAAAGGGGGCAAGAAAACGCTTTAAACCTAGCCAACGGGCCCGGTAGCGGAAGCCTGGTCTTTGGGAAAACGAGAATGTTTTATCTGAGAACAGATACTACACTCTGATCTTAGCCAAAAGGCCGACAAATTCAGCTATTTATCTACGTCCCACAAAGTAGAATGTGACACAAGGTCGGATGGTGGGAATTTTCACTCTAGAGAGAAAGAGTGAGCTGAATCTCAAAAAATTGCCTGGGCAGGGCGCCTCAGACAGTAAGTAATAAACTTACTCCTCCCCAAAGAGGGGAGGCAAGACATAGGAGGGGGTTAACCTCCCATAACTGCACAGGACAGTTGGAACAGATACTACACTTTGATCTTAGCCAAAAGACCCAGGAAGGATCCGAAAGGTATTTACTCCTCCCCAGGAGTTAGGCACAAGGCCAGTTTTATCCTACTCCCACAAGTAAGATGTGACCACAGATTGGGTCGAGAAAGTGGGGTTAAAAGCCAGCGCTCGAGAGGTGAGCACTCTGGCCATTTAAAAATTGCCTGGGCAGCCCCGTCGGCATTCCCCGGTAGGGGCGCCTCAGACAGTAAGCAATAAACTTACTCCTCCCCAAAGAGGGGAGGCGAAGCCTGGGAGGGTGGACCTCCTAGAACTGCACAGGACAATCCCATAGACCGGCGTAAATCAAGCCCCGGAGGCCAAGACAATACCAGTCTATGGGGAACAGATACTACACTTTGATCTTAGCCAAAAGACCAAGTAAGCATCGAAATTCACCTATTTATCTACGTCCCACAAAGTAGAATGTGACACAAGGTCGGAAGGTGGGAATTTCACTCTAGAGAAAATTCAAAAATTTAATGTGATTTAAGGGACTATTTATAACCAATCTACACCTGAACAGCGGTCTATCCACTAGACACTGTTCAAATTACATTAATAAATTAACGAGTAATAATAACTATGATTTTCTTTGAACAAACATTGTATAATACTATTTAACAAGTTCTTAAATGAGTTTTGATGAGCAACAATGAATTTTAGACTCCCTAGGCCGTTTTTCTCTAATTCTGTTTAGTGTAGTATCTGTTTTGATTATGCACTCCATAATCGTCTTGGCTTCATTCCGCCGGTCTATGGAAAAACGATTCACTCGCTGACAGTCAACCGGACCACTTTCCGACAAAAGGTAGCAGTTTTTTCGTATTTTACACCACTTTTTCAACGTTAATATGTAGTAAATTCGAAATAATCTAATGTATTTATGTACTAATCCGATAAAAATGCAGAGTCACTGTAAACATCCCATAATCCCTTGCCGGATGTACCCGGTCTTGCCCGACATTCAGCCCGGTTGTATCAGATCATCCAATAACTTCTGTCCGGATAAATAAATAACAACATAGGAATCCTACGTTATAAGTGTGTAGTGAAACAAGGGTTGCTCAATCACATCCGCACCTGTCCAATAATCCCTTGCTGGATGTACCCGGTCTTGCCCTAAATTGTGTCCGGTTATATCAGGTCATAGTACTCGGCGTTGTCCGGGAAAAAAGTGCTCAATGTCCTAGATAGAGCTACTGTAGAGATAGGTTTGGATAATATTTTAACAGCATCTACGCTGAAAAGGATGGGGGAATCGAGAAGAGTTATTTCAGTAGTGCTCAGGAGGCCTCTTTGATTTTCAAAGTACTCGGCGTTGTCCGGGAAAAAAGTGCTCAACATCCTAGATAGACCTACTGTAGTGATAGGTTTGCATAATATCTTAACAGCATCTACGCTGAAAAGGATGGGGGGATCGATAAGAGTTATTTCAGTAGTGCTCAGGAGGCCTCTTTGATTTTCAAATACTCGGCGTTGTCCGGGAGAAAAGTGCTCAATGTCCTAGATAGAGCTACTGTAGTGATAGGTTTGGAAAATATTTTAAAGCCATCTTCGTTCCCCTTTGGACTATTTCGCAGATCAAAAGGAGAGAGGATACCTAAGTGATTTCAGTAGTCCTCAGGACGCCTCCTTGATTATCAAAGTACTCGGCGTTGTCCCGGAGAAAAGTGCTGAATGTCCTAGATAGAGCTACTGTAGTGATAGGTTAGGATAATATTTTAACAGCATCTACGCTGAAAAGGATGGGGGAATCGATAAGAGTGATTTCAGTAGTGCTCAGGAGGCCTCCTTGATTTTCAAAGTACTCGGCGTTGTCCGGCAGAAAAGTGCTCAATATCCTAGATAGAGCTACTGTAGTGATAGGTTTGGAAAATATTTTAATGCCATCTTCGTTCCCCTTTGGACTATTTGGCAGATCAGAAGGAGAGAGGATACCTAAGTTATTTCAGTAGTGCTCATGAGGCCTCTTTTATTTTTAAAGTACTCGGCGTTGTCCGGGAGAAAATTGTTCAATGTCCTAGATAGAGCTACTGTAGTGATAGGTTTGGATAATATTTTAAGAGCATCTACGCTGAAAACCTATTTAGCATTCGCACCGCGACAGCAATAGGTACATATTTAGCATTCAGCGGTGGTGATAGGAAGTATATAGCATGTGCACATGGGCGGCAATAAATACGTATATAGCATGCGCATCGGGAGTATAAAAAAAATTGGGGGGAAGGCAAAACATTTATTTTGTCTTTTATCTTTTTCATTGAAAATATTTATGTGTATGGGGGAGAATGAAAAAAAAAAAATTTCGGGGGGGGGCTAAAAAAAAATTTTTTTTTTCTTTTTTAAAATAAAAATATTTCTATGTATGGGGGGAACATAACATTTTTGGGGGGTAAGGGGGGTCAAAAAATTTTCTTTTTTTTTCCTTTAAATTAAAAATATTTCTAAGTATGTGGGAGGATAGAAAAAAAATTTTCTTGTGGGGAGGCAAAAAAATGTATTTTTTTCTGTTTGTAACTAAAAATATTTATATTTATGATAGTGACAATACATAAATGAACACTATTTTGTTTTTCTAACACGACAGGGCCGAATAAATATAAGTTCTTACGTATGCGAACTGGGCTGGAGATTGGTACATATATAGTATGTGTACCCTTGCAGAGATAGGTAAGTATATAGTATGCGCACCAGAGCCGCGATAGGTACGAATATAGTATGCACACCGGGCCGGCGATAGGTTTATATATAGTATGTGTACCGGGATGGCAATAGGTACTATATAGTAGTGCATAGGGGTGGCTATAGCTACGTATTTAGCATTCGCACCGGGGTTGCGATAGGTATGTATTCAGCAATCGCACCGGGGTGGCGATATGTACATATTTAGTATTCGCACTGGGGCAGTGATAGGTACATATGGTGTATGAACACCTGGGCGGCAATATGTACGTATTTAGCATTCATCCCTGGGCGGAGATAGGTACTTATTTAGCATTCAGCGGTGGCGATAGGTACGTATATAGCATGTGCACATAGGCGGCAATAAGTACGTGATAGGTATGTATTATGCATGCGCACTGGGGCAGCGATCGGTTCATATATAGCACGCGCACCAGGGCAGCGATAGATACGTATATAGCACTCGCACCGGGGCGGCGAAAGGTACGTATTTAGCATTCACACCGGGGCGGCGATAGGTATATATTTAGCATTCACACTGGGGCGGCGATAGGTATGTATTTAGCATTCACACCGGGGCGGCGATAGGTATGTATTTAGCATTCGCACCGGGGCGGCGATAGGTATGTATTTAGCATTCGCACCGGGGCGGCGATAGGTATGTATTTAGCATTCGCACCAGGGCGGCGATAGGTATGTATTTAGCATTCGCACCGGGGCGGCGATAGGTATGTATTTAGCATTCGCACCGGGGTGTCGATATGTACGTATTTAGCTTCCGCACCGGGGCGGCGATAGGTACGTATTTAGAATTCACACAGGAGCGGCGATAGGTACGTATTTAGAAATCACACTGGGGCGGCGATATGTATGTATTTAGCATTCGTACCGGGGCGGCGATATGTACGTTTTAGCTTCCACACCGGGGCGGCGATAGGTACGTATTCAGAATTCAGGGGTGGCGATAGCTACGTATATAGCATGTACACATGGGCAGCAATAAGTACGTACATAGCATGCGCACCGGGGCGGCGATCAGTACATATATAGCACGTGCACCGGGGCGGCAATAGGTACGTATATAGCACGTGCACCAGAACGGCGAAAGGTATGTATTTCGCATTCGCACCAGGGTGGTGATAGGTACGTATTTAGCATTCGCACCGGGGCGGCTATAGGTACGTATTTAGCATTCACACCAGGGCGGCTATAGGTACGTATTTAGCATTCGCATCGGGCCGGCGATAGGTACGTATTTAGCATTCGCACCAAAGTGGTGATAGGTACGTATTTAGAAATTCGCACCAATGCGGCAATATGTACATATTAAATATTCCCACTAGGGGAGCGATAGGTACTTATGTAGCATGCACACCGGGGCGGCGATAGGTACTATTTAGCATTCGCACCGGGGCGGCGATAGGTACTTAAATAGTATCTGAACTGGGGCGGCGATAGGTACGTATATAGTATGTGCACTGGGGCGGCGATAGGTACGTATATAGTATGCGCACCGGGGTGATGATAGATACGTATATAGCATGAACACCGGGGTGGAGATAAGTACCTATATAGAAGGCGCAGATAGAGGTGTTACTTTTTATAGAAATATATCATACTATTGCCCTGGGCAACGTAAGAGAAATGGTGGGGAAAGAACAGCTTTCGCAAAAGGCAAAATTAGAAAGTAGCGGTGAAATGCGGCGACCAGGGCAGAGAAAGGTAGAAAGATAAAGAGACGGCTATAGAGAAGGGGGGGGGGGAAGAAATAGAAGTTTGTATATAAAGATGTTACACACACCATTTTTCTTCAATTATATGTTTTAATGACCCCGAGCAACGCCGGGTAGCCCCGCTAGTCTTGAATAAAGGGCAATATCACAGGTAAAAAGTAAAAAGAGGGAAAAACATTTTTTTTGTTCATGTATAATTATCGAATAAAACAATTAAGAAGTTTCGTTACGAATAAAAGTGGAAAAAAACCCCAACCCAAGGTACCTTTCGTCCGACACATTTTCAAGGGGGGACGTCGGTGGAATATCGCTTTAAAGTAATGAAAAAAAGAAAAGATGGTTTTTACCAGGGGAAAGCGAGAAAAAAAATTTTTTATAAAGAACCATGGAGAGCAAAAGAAAGAAAAGAAAAAAAAAGGTCACAAATCACAGGAAAGGAATGAACTATCGCCAAAACCTTAGAAACAATCATGCAAAATGGAAAAATGATAATCGACATACTGCAGGCAAAGTCTTTAAGTAGATCTAATTTGTGAGACAACGTCCATTTTGCGTGATTGTTTCTAAGGTTTTGGCGATAGTTCATTCCTTTCCTGTGATTTGTTCCCTTTTTTTGGTTTTTTTTTGTTGTTTTTTTTACTGGTTTGTCCTGTGCAGTTCTAGGAGGTCCACCCTCCAAGGCTTCGCCTCCCCTCTTTGGGGAGGAGTAAGTTTATTGCTTACTGTCTGAGGCGCCCCTACCGTGGGAGTAAGATAAAAACTAACCTTGTGCCTAACTCCTGGAGGGGAGTAAATCAATACTCACTGCCGCCATGCATCTAAGATATATATATATATATATATATATATATATATATATATATATATAACAAAGAATTCATAATCGATATGACGTTTTCTTCTCGGGAGAATATCAATATAGTTCATAGGTGTTTGGTATTTTGTATAGATGCAAGCAGCGAAATCGTTGCGAATCACGTAACTGTTTTAGTTTTCCAACCAGTGCACGTAATTCGGCTTCGCTCTTGTTCCAGACAGTGAAAACACTGGGTGTTGCGTAGCGGGGAACCAATATGTTTTAAGTTGCTAGAGGGAGATACACACTTTATGTAAACGTTCTACAACTTTTAAACTACTTAGATATTATCATTCTCGCCTACTGACCATCTCAATTACATACGAAGGCAGTCTTATTGTAATGAGGAATATCACAAATATATACAATAAATTGTAATATTATAGATTGACTTATTATTTACGCCATAATCATGTTCATACACCGGTTCTTCTTGGATCACCGGGGTTAAACGACGAAAATAGTGCAGTGTGAGCCACTGCACTACTTCCATTAATTTACTTGAAACCGGCCCGCCGACCCCACAACTCAGTTATTACACGACGAGACTGTCCTATTATTATATAACCGCCAATACCCGTGACTACGTTATTAGTACTAACCCCGTTTAAAAGAGTAAATGCAACCTAAAAAACTCATACAAATATTATCATTGATGTTTCTATGTGCATCTGCATGCCCCTCAAGTGACATCATATCAAACATCGGCAGTTTAAAGTAAGTTTTGAAACAATGAGAAGTGTATGCCGTCATGTTTTACAGCACCAAAACGCAAATACTTGTGATAATAACAGAAAATGACGTAATTACAGTAGTCATTGTTATTCTAAACATGAGATAATCAAAGTACTTCCTATATATTTAATAGCAACACAAATGATCATATAATAGATTATCACCTAGGCTTTTTGTTCAAATATGCCGAAATTTGCAATTAACTCACCAAGTGGCCCATCTCTTAATCAATGCCTATCTATCACAGTCGCTCTCGTGCATTGTATGTGTCTAAATTCCTAGGTCTTATATATATATATATATATATATATATATATGGATATATATATATATATATATATATATATATATATATATATATATATAAATATATATACAGTATCTACAATAAGTGAGTACACCCAACGAATCTTTTACTTTTTACTTCATAGAACTTTAATTTTTCGTAGGATTTAAATGAAACTCGGTGTGAACATAGCCATGTAGTGGTTTAATAGCTTTATAAACTATGAAGGAACAAATATCTTGTCAATGCAAAAGAATTGAACAAAAACATTTGGAACAAGTAACAAAAAGTGAGTACACATGAGCATTTTAAACAAATAATCTTATTTTAAATACTTTGTATGACCTCCATTGTTATCAATAACAGCAGACAACCTCCTAGCCATTGATTCGACTAGTTTATGACATGTGTCCGCCGGAATTGCGTTCCATTCACATTTGATGACTTACTTCAGTTCGTTATTATTTCTCGGATTTTTTCCTTCAATTGTCCGTTTATTCTTGGAAATTGCTCCTCATGACAATGATTTAGATGAAAAAACTCGTGAAACTATTGTTAATTTATTCAAGAGTGGTCATTCATATAAGGAAATTAGTGACAATGTAAATATCAGCCGAAATATGGTAGCAATAGTTGTTCAACGGTACAAAAAAGCTGGAACTGTAAAAAATGGCCGCCGTCCCGGTCGACCAAATAAGTTTTCTGATCGAACTAAGAGGCGCATCAAACAACTAATAGAGGGACACAGACGTCGGAGTGCTGCTAGCATCGCAGAAGAAATTTTGCACAATTTAAACGTAACTGTGAGTGCTCAGACAGTGCGCAACATTCTCCATGAAGATGGGTTTAAAGGCTGCATGCCTCGGGGGAAGCCTCTTCTTAAAACTTCTCACAAAAAGAAGCGCTATGAATTTGCTAATGAACATAAAGACAAAGATATGCAGTTTTAGCACAAAATCCTTTGGTCTGATGAGACAAAAATAAATCTATTTGGATTAGATGGCGTTAAGCGTGTGTACCGACGAAAAGGGGAAGCTTACAAGGATAAGTCTGTCGTGCCAACTGTAAAGCATGGAAGTGGGAGCTTAATGGTTTGGGGGTGTATGAGTGCCAAAGGAGTTGGACGACTTGCTTTCATCGAAGGCAAAAATGGATTCCAAACTCTATTGCCAGATATTGGAGGAAAAAATGTTACCAAGTCTAACAAGTGTTGGCAGACGTGGAGTTTTCCAGCAAGATAACGACCCTAAGCACACATCTCGGGCTACTAAGGCGTTCTTAGACAGTAAACGGGTTAATACCTTACCATTGTCGAGTATGTCACCTCATTTGAACCTAATAGAGCATTTGTGGGAGCATCTGAAACGGAAAATTGAAGGGAAAAATCCGAGAAATAATAACGAACTGAAGTAGGTCATCAAATGTGAATGGAACGCAATTCCGGCGGACACATGTCATAAACTAGTCGAATCAATGGCTAGGAGGTTGTCTGCTGTTATTGATAACAATGGAGGTCATACAAAGTATTAAAAATAAGATTATTTGTTTAAAATGCTCATGTGTACTCACTTTTTGTTACTTGTTCCAAATGTTTTTGTTCAATTCTTTTGCATTGACAAGATATTTGTTCCTTCATAGTTTATAAAGCTATTAAACCACTACATGGCTATGTTCACACCGAGTTTCATTTAAATCCTACGAAAAATTAAAGTTCTATGAAGTAAAAAGTAAAAAATTCGTTGGGTGTACTCACTTATTGTAGATACTGTATATATATATATATATATATATATATATATATATTTATTTCTCGCTATCCTTCTGTTTTAGTAACAGTCAAAGGAAATAAAGAAATAAAAGAATAATATGGTCGGAATAATCTATTATAAACAAACGGAAATATCACCGCTGGCAGTAATATTATTTACTCCATAGTTTTAAAGAGAAAGAGTGAAAGGGAAATGGAGAAGCGTTTGGTATAGCGAACAGAGAAAAACAATTTTCAATTTCATCTTTTGATTTATTTATATTTACCTAGCGTTGCAAACTTACTTTTTCTTGGTTGAACCAATCATAGTCGTTCGTAATGGTTCACATATTTTTTAGTAAACATAGATTTGAAGTAAGCAATAAGGCAATAAAAATAGGCTTTATTCATTTCAGAAGATCGCTCTGAATTGACATAATGAATTAAACGTCAGTAAATAAATATTCTAGAGTAAAATACAGTTCAGACTTGCGTAGTCAATCTCCGGTTAACTGAAATAGCTAACATGTAATGTAACGTGGAATTAGAACCTCATATCCAAGTGAATGTTATAAAGAAGTTGGCGAGTTCATACTTGTTCAAACGGTATTAGTGTGAATGGTCAGAATAAACCCGACAGGCCAAAAGTCAACTCATATAATATCTGATAATAGGCATCTGAAGAAGATCTGTGTTCAAAACAGTCTTAGAAGGAGTTAATATATTAGTGTTCTGTGTCGTTAGTATGATAGAGTTCCTGGACAGAGTTTAGCAAATTAGAGGAGTAATTTGGAAATATAACCCTGTTAGATATTCCACACCCAATGTAAACTAAATACCTCGTAAATAAGGGAATACGAAAATCTATTTATGTTTTTGTTTTTCCTTTTTGAGTTTGGTGAAATTGACTTTTAACTGTCTCAGTCTTTTTAAAGTAGAAAATGATCTTCATTAAGGCCAAGACGAAACTTTAGTCGGAGTTCACAATTAAACGGCTCCCTCCATAAGTTCGGGTGGCAAACCTCCCCTTCGCACATGTTTTACATTAACTTCGTGGGCTATGCGTTCCTGTTAGACTACCATAAGCACCAAACATTCTAATAGTTCAATGTTTAAGCCCAGAATTTATTGATTATATATAATTTCTCGGGCAACTCCAGGGCACGTGTTCCGCTAGTAAACGATATAACGGTTTTATATATATATCAAAATATACAATATATATATATATATATATATATATATATATATATATATATATATATATATATATAATCTTGAAAAAAGTACGGGAATGAAATATTTACTATGGTAAAAGCTTGTTGTTAAGTTTGTAAGTAATAGAATGTATATGTAGGTGCGGGTGTCTATAGCAGGACGTTCATGTACCTGTTTATATTAGAACGTTTGTGACTGTTAATAGTAGCATGTTAAAATATTACTTATAGTCGCTGGGTAAGAGTTCAAATTAGATGTAATACAAAACGTATAATTAAAAAGTGTAATTGTGGAACGAAGTTTTTTTTAAGAGAGAAACCTGGGTTTGATGTAGTGAGGATATGAAGTTCGGTGATCGCGCTCTATTAGGTGCTTGAAATGAGACATCCTCAAATAAAAAAACAGACTGTGACCTTAACATTCTATTAGTGTTATTTTGGCACTTTTATTATATTTGCCAAATCGCAGGTGCTCACAGAACACAATGATTAGAATCACCATAAAGTGTTTGTAATTATTAATCCATCAGAAATCCTGCTTGGAGCCACCTGCTTACAGACCCTATTTATCTACGTCCCACACAGTAGAATGTGACACAAGGTCGGAAAGTGGGAATGCACTCCAGAGGAGGAATGCTAGGGCTTTTTTAAAAATTGCCTGGGCAGAGTGCCTCAGACATTAAGCATTAAACTTAATCCTCCCCAAAGAGGGGAGGCAAAGCCTGGGAGCGTTACTTCCCAGAACTGCACAGGACAGACCCATTGACCGGCGTAAATCCAGGCCCGAAGGCCCAGACAATACCAGTATGGAGTGCAGTATCCATCGGAACAGATACTACAATCACACTGCTTACAGACTATTTCAGACACGTTGGATTTCAACGTCACAATGGAAACATCCGGTATTCTGTACGTCACGTCAAAAATACGAACAATTTAAAATCATTAAAATATAAGAGCTACTATTAAAACTTTGTTTTATTTTTGTTATTCGCGTTGTTTTCCTAGTTCAATAGCTTCTATTAAGCTTGACTTTTGGCTCGAAACAAAATAAATAATCACGTTTTAGCTGCGTCAGCAGTATAGTCAAATTTATATTAAACACAAGCGGAATTTATAAGGTATAAGTCAAGGGAATAAATTACAAAATACAATATCAAAAAGTTGGCGACAAAGACAACTGGGTTGAAATAAATTATCTTAATTTGATTCGATGGTGTTGTTGCGTTGTAGTTTCATATCAAAGAGACATTTTGTAATTAACAAGATGAGTCAGATAAAAGAACGACAGACAGATATACTCCTTTGGGAGTGAACACAACGCTTAGTTAAAAGGTTCTGTGGCTGCACATAGCAGATAAAAATAACGTAAGCACACACATATATATATATATATATATATATATATATATATATATATATATATATATAAATACATATATATATATATATATATATATATATATATATATATATATATATACAGGATGATTCATAAGTCACTTCACTTAGCTATTTAAAATGATTACCATATGAAGCACAAACATACTATGAACATTTGAT
>OY744517.1:99044026-99119026 GCA_963556195.1 Sepiola atlantica
GATGATGGTATAAAATGATGGCCGGTAGTTTTATGACGCCATTCATCTTTTGTGATGTTATCCAGTGTACATGGTGATAAATATAGAAGACTATCCCTGTCTCGTTGGGCATCTATAAATTGAGAAAAACGTACAGGATAACACGTTATGACGTAATCTATTCATGACACAAAGTACAGTGAGAGACAATTAAGTCAATTAATACTCATATAGCTTCAGAAAAAAAAACCTTCTTGGCTTTTTGGCCAATATCAAAGTGTAGTACTATTCTGATGGATACTACACCCTATAGACCGGTATCGTCTTGACCTTCGGGTCTTGATTCCGCCGGTCTGTGGTCCACCCTCCTAGGCTTTCGAGTGGAGTAAGTTTATCGCTTACTGCCCCGCATTTTTTGTACCTCAGAGTGCTCAATTTCTCGGCCGCTGGCTTTAAATCCCACTTTCTCGACGTTGTGTCACATCTTACCTCTGTGGGAGGAAGATGAATAAAAAAAAAATTACAAAAAATAAATAAATAAATGAATAAAAATAAAAGCTACGTATATAAATCTGCTTCATAATCAACCCTGTAAGTAACCATTATAACAAATAAGATTCAAAGAGTCTCGTAGACGATGGGCCGCAAGCGCCTTAGATGAAACGTAATAGATGACGTCATCCGTTTGTGCGTCATCTGCTTTGTGGTGTCATCAACCCTGTAAGTAACCAACAAACAAGATGCAACTAGTCTCATAGAAAAAAAGTGTAGTATCTGTTCCGATGGATACTACACTCTATAGACCAGTGTTGTCTTGGCCTTCGGGCATGATTTCGCCGGTCTATGGGTCGGTCCTGTGCAGTTATAGGAGGTTCACCCTCCCAGGCTTTGTCTCCCCTCTTTGGAGAGGAGTAAGTTTATAGCTTACTGCCTGAGGCGCCCCTACCGGGGAATGCCGACGGGGCTGCCCAGGCAATTTGTAATGGCCAGAGCGCTCACGTTCTCGGGCGCTGGCTTTTCAAATCCCACTTTCCGACCTTGTGTCACATACTCCTATTGTGGGTAGGTGTTAAATAACGGCATTTTGGCCAAAATCAAAGTGTAGTATCTGTTCCGATGGATACTGCACACCATAGACTGGTATTGTCTTGGCTTTCGGGGCTTGATTTTCGCCGGTCTATGGGTCTGTTCTGTGCAGTTCTAAGAAGGCCACCTTCCCAGGCTTTGCCTCCCCTCTTTCGGGAGGAGTAAGTTTATTGCTTACAGCCTGAAGCGCCCCTACCGAGGAATGCCGACGGGGTTGCCCAGGCAATTTTTCAAGGTAATATGTGCTCTTCCTCTAGAACGCTAGCTTTTCAAATCCCACTTTCCGACTTTGTGTCACATTTTACTTTGTGGGAAGTAGATAAATATCTGTTTTAACAGATGGCTTTATAGTTAACTGACGTCATCATATATGACGTCATAGTTTTTACTTCACCATTTTATTCTTTTATGACTTCATCCAGTGTGCACGTTGAAAAAAACACCAAGATAACAAACGAAATATCAAACACGAATTTTAATAGTATACTAGATATGTCATATAGACGACACGTGAACAGAATTATCACAGTTTGTCTCGATAAAGTATATCTTTCCCCTCATGCCAAATCGTTCCAGCAGACACCATAGTGAACACCAAGGAGACGGAAAAACAAAACAAATACACGAAACTTGCCAGAGAATTGAATGGGATATGGAGCAAGAGAAAGTTAGTATAATACCAATAATCGTAGGAGCACTCGGAACAGTCCCCAAAAAAAACTTGAGGAAAGACTGGGAGAAATTGTTATCAAAAGGGACACTGAGACCATACAAAGTACGGCAAGTATCAAAACAGCTGCAATCTTAAGGCAAATCCTTGAATGCTGAAATCAACCCGTGTAAGCTACGAATTGTAATCAGTCACATGGAAGTTACAACAATAAGAAAACTAAACCACAAGAAGAACACGAACCAATGGACAGAAACTCAAAAAAAAATCATGACGCAGGCCTCGGCTTACATCAAACAACATAGTTGTAGAGGGGCAGGGAGGTTGAAAAGATGGAACACAGCACCTACCGTGCGGAAAGAGCTAGGACCTCGGGGAGGGTTATTGCCTCCCAAATCCCAGAGGAGACCAATGGTCGTTTCCAGCGAGTAAGCAGTGATAGGCGGCTGTTTCGATACCGCAAGGCCATTTGCAATGGTGATCGAAAATGGAGAGTACGTGAAACATAAGAAGACTCCCAGAAACACCACTGGTTGATTTCGGGCGGCAATCACTGACAATGATTTGTGTGATAACTCCTCGTGGGCAGAAATAGTACTACTACTACTACTACTACGACTACTAACAACAACAACAACAACAACAACAACAATAACAATAATAATAATAATAATAATAATAATAATAATAATAATAATAATAATAATAATAATAATAATAATGATAATAATAATAATAATAATAATAATAATAATAATAATAATAATAATAATAATAATAAAGCAAATAGATAGATTGGTTTTATATAATTCCTATTTCACGTAAGCTCACCATACACCTGGTAAACTGTTAATCTTAACTATACTTTCATTAAAATACATGATAGCCGATTTAAACTGAATGTTAGTTAACAAAACGAACCTATTAGGTATTAAAACTAATTCTTTTTAATTCAAAGTAGTTGAAAACATGTTTTTAATAAAACCTAGCAATATACCATACATTACATTACGTTTGAAATAAGCAACATTTTAAAATGATAAACATAAAAACATAATATCACTTGACGCTTATTCTTGAGTTTAAGAATTTCAACTATACACGTTCTTTTAGTAACTACACCGGTTTGATGTTTGGACATCTAACAAGGTCAAATATGGTGTCTGGATCGTTTTGGGAAATTCTCTTCTTTTCTCCACTTTTGTGATCATTTTCTTCTTTGTTATCTGAAGAATCGGAAGTGATTGTGATATTTATGGAACATGTATTATTTTTCCTATGAAAGATTATTAAATAAATAAAACAGATATAAACAAGTTAAAGAATTACGTTACATATACATACACATATATATATATATATATATATATATATATATATATATATATATATGTATATATTGATGCTACATATATATATATATATATATATATATATATATATATATATGTTAATAAAATTTTATCAATAAATATTAATTATTTATTACCTACAGATATCGATGTTTAATGATTGCGCAATCAAGTTTATTCCTGGCGGTCGGCAGGCGCAAACTCCGATCAAAAATCGTCACTTGGAAGTTAGGAGGAATTTAGCATAGTAAATGGCAAGTCGGCGGGTATTTACAACGAGCAGCGAATTGTGATCAACAACAACAAACCGTGTTGAATCTCGCGATGAAGCTAGTGGTACTACTTGTCATAAAACTTTCTCAGAGTGGCCGTCCTTAGTAAAGGGGGATATATCATGATAATAATAATAATAATAATAATAATAATAATAATAATAATAATAATAATAATAATAATGATGATGATGATGATAATGATAATGATAATGATAATAATATATATATATATATATATATATATATATATATATATATATATATATATATATATATGTATATTTATGAAAGGGAGATAAATACCGGATTTCAGACGATTTGGACAATGTGATGTTATTCATGACCTTGTGCATCATCTAGAACGTTCGCTGTATGTATTTCCCAATTCTCCGATAGATTGATAGATAGCGCGAAAATATAAAATCATTTCACAGTAAAAGAAATATCGGTTGTCCTTTCTCCTATCGCATCTAACTTTCAAATTCGCATAGTGTTACTTATAAGCATCCAACCTCCAATTAATTATGCAATTCCACAGTGTGAAATGCTATAATAAGTAAAAAAAAAAGTGTAAACCGTTCCTACTTTTTTGTCCTGAAACATTTTTACCGAATCGAGCACATGGTTGAGTCATTTTCCAAATTCAACATCGAACCGCTTCGTCTTGTCAATTGGCTGTCAAAACGATATGCATTTTGTCTATAAAAATAAAGAAGAAATATAAGAACATAAATACGGGAATAAAATGCTGCATTTAAAGCAATCTCCTCTTTCACGGGGACATTTTTACTTTGGCATCACGAATCTGTTAAGAAGTGAAAAATTGTACTTTTTGCTGAAAGATTCATGAGGAGAAAAAAGCATATTTGAATTTACTGGCTGAGATTACTGTAAGATTCCACTCAACTAATATTATAATCACTGGGAAACGATAAATGCAATAAATAATTCATCCTTCTTACCCTGGATTTAATCGGAGGAAAATGTAATTTGTGTTTGTGAATTCCTTAAAAAAATGTTACCCTTATTAAAACTCATTTTAATTTTCTGACAACATATTGATTTCTATCAAAGCGTCCGTGCAAACTTCCATTCTTTAGTTTATATATATATATATATATATATATATATATATATATATATATATATATATATATATATATATATAATAAACCAGGTAAAACATCCACATGGTAATAATGCAAAGAATTTCCAGCGGGTTTATAAAAAGTGCTTAATATCTAATAGAGCTTTTTATATATGATTATTTTTATTTACGCAGATATGTACAAAATCTGTGACACTGGCATGTCGATGTTATCGATCAACAGCTATTACAAACTGAGATCTCATCAGGCAGAGTAAGAATCCGATCTTAACCTTGGATCATATTTTGAAAGGTTTTTTCCAAATATGATCTAAGGTTAAGATCGGATTCTAACTCTGCCTGGTGAGATTTCAGTTTGTAGTAGCGGTTGATCGATAACATCGATATGATAGTGTCGCAGATTTTGTACATATCTGTGTAAATAAAAATAATGATATATATATATATATATATATATTAAATAATCTAATTTAATTATTCTAATTAAACACATTTCGCAACGTACACACACACACACACACATATATATATATATATACATATATATATATTATTGTTACACCAGCCGTTCTGACACATGAGAAACTGCACCGGTTGTCACTATAAATAGTGCGAGTCACCAGAGACACAGAGTAGACAAAGAACAGTCTTGTAAGTGTCTAGCCAGGTGCTAGTCAATTCCTTACTTTGTTAATAAACTTGTTAAACCAACCCTCGACTTGACTTCCTTTATTTATTATTTACTGTTGGACAACTTCACAACAGATTGGCGACGAGGAATCGAAACGATTTCACTGCAAAAAAAATCACCCAAAGTGATTCGCAAGATCTTCACGGAAAAAAACCCATCTTCGTCAGATATTTGGATTCGCAAGGATTAACAGCAAATTAACTACAAGTAGTTAAGCGAAAAAAAAAACACAAACTCAAAACTTGCTACTAAAAATCGAAAACTAGAAAACGCGAAAGACAGTTTCAATTATTGAAATAATTGAATACACTGATACCTTTATTTTTTTTCTCTTCAAGTTTCACTGACTCGTTAAGATAAATGTTTTCTGCGTCAACTATTACAGATAGTGTGTAAGTTTGTCGTTATTATTAGGACAACATCTTATATTTGAGCAAGATCCGGATATACTATTTATTAAAACGGTCTACCACAGAATTGTCAAGAGCAAAGGACGTACAGTGAAAAAATATATTCGCGTAAGTCATTTGTGCTTCGAACAAAGAACTGTTAAATAAGCAAGTCGCATTTTTGCAAAATGAAAAGGGGTTTAAAAGATTTCCCATAAAACTAGTCTTATTAGGCTTATAGCGACGGACTTGGTAAAACTACGTAAACATATATATATATATATATATATATATATATATATATATATATAAAATTTCTAAGTTTTGTTTTTCAAACAAAAAAACTGGGATTGAATTTTTTTTAAAGGAATAATATATTTCTTTGTGTATTAGTTGAGCAAACTAATTATATTAAGCACGTTGTGGGGAAAACTGATTTATTTTTACAAGTGTAAATTGTGTGGTGCATAATTTGAATTCGTGAATGATGGACACTGAATTCAAAGATTCTCTTTTTCAATTAGTTAAATTCCAAACGGAACAAAATGTTGCGTTACGAAGACAGCAAGTTTAACAACAAATGGAACTTCAAAGAAAACAAGTTGGAATTGAGGAGAAATTTAAAAAAGAGTCGTTGGAACAGCAAAAAGCACAAAGAAAAATGCATGCTGAACGAGAAGAAAGATTCCAAGATAAAATGCTACAACAGCAAAAACACTTCGAAGAACTCTTGATAAAAACACAGGAGGAACAGAGAAAATTTTTGGAGGCAACACAGTTAACGAAAGCAAACGAGAATCATAATGCATTTTCCCAGACGGCTGTGTGGAGCGCTATCGAAATGTTCAATTATAATCCAGAAGACGATGTCACTTTTGCTCACTTCTATAGAAGATATGAGGATATTTTTGTATCGGACTGCAGTACATGGACAGACTCTAAAAAAGTTAGATTTTTGCTAAGAAAATTAGGAGCTGCCGAGCATACAAAGTTCGTGAATTTTATCCTTCCAAAAAAGACCAGGGAGTTGAACTTCCAGGAGGCAGTTACTTTACTAACAGAACTGTTTTCTACAAAAACTTCTCTTTTCCACAGGAGATATAAGTGTATGAATGTCACTAGAAGAGAGGAAGACGACTACATTACGTATGCAAGTATAGTAAATAAACTTTGCGACGATTTTAAATTACAGGAATTATCATCGGATAATTTTAAATGTCTAATATTCTTGCAAGGTCTGGTCTTAAATAAAGACTCTGAAATCAGACGTCGTGTTTTAAATAAACTCGAAAATGAGCCATGTCTAACAATACAAAACTTAGCGGAAGACTGTGAACGTTTTGTTGCGTTGAAACAGGACAGTCGTGACATAGAGGTAAACGGAGTGTCACACATTAAAAAAAATCCATCAGAAGAAAAAATCAACTTCAATGAATAACCAGAGAAAAAACATGGAAAAGATCCACCTGGACCGTGTTGGAGGTGTGGAGATAACCATTAGTACAATGAGTGTCCCTACATATTCAAACAATGTGACAACTGCCACCAGAAAGGACATAAGGCATCACGTTGTAGGAAAAAATCTGGTAGAAAGACAGCCATTAAACTGACAAAAATAGAACCTGAAGAACAAAATATCCGGAAATATGTATAGATCAAAATGCTTTTAAAAAAAGTAAGACTACAGCTTGATAGTGGGTCTGACATTTCCATCATTAATGTACAGACATGGAAGAAGCTTGGCAGAACCACTATGATCAAATCACAAAAAAACGGCGAGAAGCGTCAGTGGTGAAAAAATAACCTTCGAAGGGGAATTATTGACGAATATTTCTTTCCAGAATAAGACCGTAAAAGCCAAAATTTGTGTTATGCGAAAATCGAATAATCTTTTTGGAACTGATCTGATTGAAAAGTTTAGCCTATGGGATGTGCCTTTAAGCTCCTTTTGCCAAAAGGTTGAGGATTCGAATGTGGAGGCAGAAAAACTCAAGAGGGGATTAAAAGAAAATTTTCCAGACGTATTTTCAGGCGGTCTTGGAAGGTGTACGAAAGCGGTAGCAAAGTTTGAAGTTAAAACAAATCAACTACCTGTGTTGAGAAAGAAAAGAAATGTTCCATACGCCGCTATAGAGCAAATAGACGGTGAATTAGAAAGACTCGAGAACATGGATGTCATTTCAAAAATTGATCACGGTGAGTGGGCTTCACCTACAGTTTATGTTAAGAAAAAGAACATGGAGATTCGGGTTTGTGCCGACTTTTCCACAGGCTTGAACAAGGCATTAAAAGATCACAATTACCCTCTTCCAAGCCCTGAAGAAATATTTGCGAAACTGAGTGGAGGAAAATATTTTTCTAAAATCGACCTCAGCGACGCTTATCTTCAAATCCTTGTCGATGAGGAGTGTTCAAAACTGCTATGCATCAATACCCATGAGGGATTATACAAATTTAACCGACTTCCTTTTTGGGGTCAAGATCGCCCCTGCGATTTTTCAACAAATTATAGACATGATGTTAAATGGGATGGATTTCGCAGTAGGCTACCTGGACGATGTGTTAATAAACAGCGT
Organism: Sepiola atlantica; assembly: GCA_963556195.1. NCBI lineage: Eukaryota > Metazoa > Mollusca > Cephalopoda > Sepiida > Sepiolidae > Sepiola > Sepiola atlantica. The sequence continues at coordinate 99,052,153 of OY744517.1, forward strand.
TAGCAAAGAACAACACAAGACTCATGTAAACAAAGTATTCAAAAAAATCCAGGATTATTGGTTTAACATCAAAGATGAGAAATGTACTTTTTTCATGGAAAAAATAAAATACTTAGGGCAAATTATCGATGAGCAAGGAAGAAGGCCAGACCCAGATAGGGCAATGGCGATAAGGAACATGCCTGCTCCAGAAAATACTGCATCCCTACAAAGCTTCTTAGGGTTGGCGAATTACTACAATGTGTTCGTACCAAACATGCATCAACTAAGATCACCCTTAAATGAACTGTCAAAGATGGACCAAAAATGGGTCTGGACGCAAGAGTGCGAAGAAGCGTTTCAGAAAATTAAAGATATGTTAACGTCTGACTTGTTTCTGGCACATTATAATCCCAAGAGTGATATTGTAGTTGCAAGCGATGCCAGCAACTATGCTATAGGAGCATGCATATTGCACAAAATGGATGATGGAAAATTAAAACCCATAGCCCATGCATCCCGAACACTTCTACCAGTCGAAAAAAAATACTCTCAAATCGAGAAAGAGGCTCTACGCATTATATTCGCGGTAAAGAAATTTCATCGTTTCCTGCACGGTAGACAATTTCTGTTACAAACCGACCACAAATACTTATTAACGATTTTCGGATCGAAAAAGGGACTACCACAACACACTGCCAATAGACTCCAAAGATGGGGTACCATTCTTCTTAACTACAATTTTCAAATGGAGTATCTACCATCTAAGAAATTTGGTCATGCAGACGGGTTATCAAGGTTGATACCTAAGCAGACAGAACCATTGGAGGATATGGTGATAGCAGCTATTCAAGCGGAAGCTGAAGTAAAAAATACGTTATGTGACACAATAAGAGAACTTCCAGTAACGCTTGATGAGATTAAGAGTAAGGCAGAGGTGGATGAATTTATCATAAGCACGAAAGAAAAAATCAACAAAAACGTTATTAATCCCCTAAGGGGATATTTTCAAAAGAGGGGTGTTACACCGGCCGTTCTTACACAGGAGAAACTGCACCGGTTGTCACTATAAATAGTGCGAGTCCCCAGAGACACAGAGTAGACAAAGCACAGTCTTGTAACTGTCTAGCCAGGTGCTAGTCAATTCCTTACTGTGTTAATACACTTGTTAAACCAACCCTCGACTTGACTTCCTATATTTATTATTTACTATTGGACAACTTCACAACTATTATATTGTATTTATTAAGTAAATATTAATGTTACTTAGACATCGGTGTTTCATGCTTACGCAATCTTCGTGTAGGGGTGGGCTCGAACCCGGTTTCAAGGTCGGCACTGACTCGTAGCCTGGTGTATTCTCCCTCAACCGCTACCAATAAGCATGGGACATTAGGAAAAGTAAACTCTATATACTCTAAATCAGTGGGCGATACAGAAGAGACAAAATTCAAAATCAAAAGCAAATGGGTTGGAATATCGCATTTAAGCCATAGTCGAACTGTTTATTATTGAATACTCTCACATGACAGCATTCCATGTAAAGGAGGCTATAATAATATGTTTAAAGTAAATATAAAATGTTATTACATATAGACATCGGTGTTTCATGCTTACGCAATCGTCAGTGTAGTGATGTTAATTCATGTCGGTCGGAGGACTCGAACACAGTTTTACTGTCGCCACTGACTCGTGGTCCGGTGTCTGTTCTCTCGGCCGCCATAATAAATGTGTATATATATATATATATATATATATATATATATATATATATATGTACACATACAAACATTGTTAAAAATAAAGAAATTTGTCTGTTTATTATACCTTTTTTATTTTTAAGAATTTTTCTGATGGTCTTTTTGTATTAAAATCAAGATTAATACAAAAAAGACAATCAGAAAAATTGAGGAAATAGAAGAAGGTATTATTAAATAGACGAGTCTTCTTATATTTAACGATGTCTTCTTATATGAGAAAATGCTGCCTAAATACACACGATATATATATATATATATATATATATATATATATATATATATATATATATATATATATATATATATATATATGTGTGTGTGTGTGTGTGTGTGTTTGTATGGTGCGACATCTGTCTAATTAGATCATTTAAATTGGAATATTTTAAACGTAGCTGACTACCCATGACAAGGAATATTTCACCATGTATTTTGTATGATTAAACTATATAGGATAAACTCCTGAAAAGAACTAAGTCATATTTACCACTTTTTTTCAAATAAAAATAATGATGGTGATACTATATATAATATAGAAAGTCAGACAACTCCCACCGTCTAAAATGAATTCGGAAAAAAGTCAACGGTAGATTTTTTGTTTCTTTATGTCAGATAAGATAATAATTATTTATATTTTAAAAAATAAATTACTGACGTAATTCTATGATTTTTCTATGAATATTAGTTCGATCACTATTGTTACTATTTTTACAGATTTAATTTCATTTGATGTCTTACATAAAATGACGGCGGGCGGGAATTATGAAACATTATTTATTGTTATTATCTACGTGCCTTTATTACTTCATATCTATCTGGCCTCGTGCCTAACAACTCTCTGAATTATAATTTAAGAAAATATATTCTTCATTCCCTGATGACATAATTCATCATTCGGTTCCCGATTTTTATGTTTCCTAATTCCTGCATTTGATTGATTATTCTATGACCAGCTAGACAGTGCGGTCTTGAACAATTCTCAAAATATAACTGAACGAAAAAAATAAGAGTCTTCTAAATGTATCTAACAATGACACACACACACACACAAAATATATTATACTAATATTCCTAGATCCATTGTGACATGGAGAAATACTACCTGGCCGGGATCCCATAGTAGAACATCATTTACATAGTATTTGTTTTCTATAAAAAAAATTATAGTTCAAACATTCGTGTACAAAACTTACTTCCGGTTTCCTTTGAAATGCCATTTTCTTAAAACTACAACAACAATGTTTGTCTGTCTGTCTGTCTCTCTTTCTCTTTCTCTCTCTCCCTTCCCGTTTTGTCACACTGTCCATATTGCTTCTCACCGTTAACTTTCTATTCTGTTTTTCATTCCATTTTCCAACCACCGAAAAATATTTCCGCACGTTACTTTCTTTTACTTTTCTGGATTAGGTAATTACTATTACATATTGTCTAAGTTAATTAGTTAGTAAAGTACCGTCCCTTGTGTTTCTTTAATATATAATTAGTAAGTAAATTACCGCACAATGTGTTTCTTTAATATATAAAAAAGTTTCCCGTTTTGCGTTTTGATTGGTTTGAGATTATACCAATATGGAAAGTATGGATTATTGTTAGATGCAATCCAGCTTTTTAAAAATAGATCTCGCCATTCCAGGGAATATTTAAGACGGCTTGTAGTAGCAATTGCTACGAATAACGAATCAGATTATTACTTGTTCGAGTTGGGTGGTCAGAGGGAAAGAGTCTGATACTGGAAGAAATTTTTTTTAATTTTTCTGGAACAATAATATCAACGTCAACGCTTTAGCGGAGTAGAAACTGCATTTTAATGAGACTAAAATAGTGCCTATCCTAATCTGTAACAGACGGTTGCAAAACCGTAAACGTTATAAGAAATAAGTTTTGCTTCATAAACGTGCAAAATAAGTTAATATAGAAATACATGTTTTCATTATTAGGCTGTGTTATTTGTTTATTTGTTCTTAAAAACTTTGGTATATATATAAGATATAGTATCATGCTCTGTCTGTTTCTTAATGGGTAATTTGCATTTCTCTTTTGTCTCTTTCTTTCTACGTTCTCTCTTTTTTAATCTCTCTTCATCTCCCTCTTCCTCTCATTTTGCTTCCTACTTAGTTGGCTGTCCCTCTGCCCTCTCTTTCAGTTTACTCACTCCATTTTGATCTACTGTCTCTATAATGTCGCTCTCTTCCTACGTTTATCTCTGGGTACTTTCTCCAAGTTCTCTCTCTCTTCCTCATTCTCTTTTTCAGCTTCTCTCTCTCTCTCTCTCTTTCTCTCTCTCTCTCTATCTCTCTCTCTCGTGCGCGTTCGTTCATCATTGTTTTCTTTCCTCCTCTGTTCTTCTATGAGTTATATCGTTTCTCCGTTCTCAAACACTCCTGTTCTCTAACTACCCCTTTCTCCGTCCATCTTACATACGTCTCCCCTATTTCTCTCCCCATCCCATTCTCGTTCTTTCTACTATGCCCCTCTCTCGTAACACAACTCAACATTTCTCTTCTTCCATTCTTCTTTCTTATTTCTGTATCCTCTTCTATTCCTCCACTCATTTATTTGTTCTCTCTGACAGTTTTCCCATATCCTAAATCCGCTTCTCCATAACCTTCACCAGTTCTCTCTCCCACTCACTAACTCACTATTTTTCTCATTTACATACTCACTCACTCTATCCGTCTCCTACTCACTCACTCACTCACTCACTCACTCACTCACTCACTCTATCTCTCTCACGTACTTACTGACTCACTATCTCACTCACTCACTCACTCTATCTCTCTCCTACTCACTCACTCACTCACACACTAACACACTCACTCACTCACTTACTCTATATCTCTCCTACTCACTCACTCACCTGCTCACTCACTCACTCACTAACTCTATCTCTCTCCTACTCTGTCGCTCACTTGCTCACTCACACACTCACTCACTCATTCACTCTATCTCTCTCTTACTCACTTACTCACCTGATCACTCACCTGCTCATTCACTCACTCACTCACTCACTCACTCTATCTCTCTCAGTCACTTACTCACTCACTAAATCTATCTCTCACTCACTCACTCACTCATTTAATCTATCCTACTCACTTAGTCACCTGCTCACTCACTCACTCACTCATTCACTTACTCACTCACTTACTAACTATATCTCTTTCACTCACTCACTCACCTGCTCATTCACTCACTCACTCACTCACTGACTCACTCAGTCACTCTATTTCTCTCAGTCACTTACTGACTCACTCTCTCACTCACTCACTCTCTTAATCTCTCCTACTCACTTAGTCACCTGCTCACTCATTCACTCACTCACACACTCACTCACGCACCCACTCATTCACCTACTCACTCACTTACTAACTATATCTCTTTCACTCACTCACTCCCCTATCCAGCCACCTGCTCGCTCTCTCACTCACTCACTCACTTACTCACTCACTCACGCACTTACTCACTCACTCAATATTTCTATTTTCTATCTCTCTTTATTTCTGTTTTCTTATGCCGTCACTGCGTTTCCCCATAATTTATACCAGTTGTCTCTCTGACAAACCCACTTTATTCTACCCCTATCTCTGTTCGCGTCTTTCTCCATTTCTCCGTCTATCTAATTCTCGTTCTGTCTACTCTCTTTTTTCCTTCGTAATACACCTCATCTTTCTCTTCTTCCAGTTCCCCTTCCTCTTTATGTCTCCCCCTCAATTGTCATCTTCTCATTTCTCTGTTTTCTCTAAAAGTTCTCTCATACCTATTACGTTTCTCCGTAATTCACATCGGTTCCCTACTCCTCTCTCTCTCTCTCTCTCACACCACACACTATTCTCTAACTCTCCGTTTCTATATTCATCTTCTTTCGACATTTCTCTTTCTTGATCTATCTATTCGTTCTTTCTCTTATTCTGTTTTTTGTCTAGCTATCCTCTCACTATCACTCTCTAGTGCTGCCTTATTCTATACATTTTCTCTTTCTTCATTTCGCTGTTCTCTCTCAAAATTCAATACCTCAACCTACTACTTTTATTCCCTTTCTTTGTTTTTACTCCCCTTCTCTACTTTACACTGTCTATCGCTCCCTCCTTTCTCTCTGTTATTCTCTTCTCAATCTCTGTTATCTTTCTACATTCTCTGTCTTATTTCATGCGCTAACCCACATAAAAAATGATTGTTATACCTCTCTCCTTTCCAGCAGACTCTTATGGGAGATGAAGGCTAATGTAGTGTCTGTGTTTTGGCGATAAGGGCGGCCATATCTTTCCGGTTGAAATGTTCCACAGATGCGCATGCGCTTTGTAAACCTATTTGCGCACTGGGGCATCTTCACAAAGAAATCGTCATTATAAATGCAAGCCCTTCATATCGTTTTTATACGTTCTTCATTTTAGCAGTATCATTTTGTTTATTATTAAAACTTTATTCTTGAAGGGCTTGAGCTTCTGTAAATAATGCATGTATGTATATGATTTGATATTTTGTATTTTGTTGTTTTCGTTATTCCTTCTGATCGAGGTTAAACAATGGGTAAAGAATCTTATTTGCTTTAAGCCGTTTTATTTCTACGTCGGTATTCCCATCGTGATACTTATATTATTAGATCTTCTCCTCTCTATCAACTCCCATCTCTTCCGTACACTGTGTTATGGTCCCCTTTGTTAATAATTAACGAGTGTGTTACATTGTATCATTATCAGTATTCTGTGTGTCTCTATACCTCTCGATCTCTTTTCATTCTTTTCATTCGCAGCGTATATATTTTTCTTCTTTATTTTTTCTTCTTCCTAATCTTGTGTTCTGTCTCTCTTTCTCCATTTTCTTCTTCTATTCCTTTAACTTCTTATATCCACCCTTCGTCTCTTTCTTGTTGTCATTCTCCTATGTGTGTACATACATATTAGGTATTTCGTTTATAATTTTAGGCCTGATGATTAAAGCATAGAAGAATTTAACAGGATGGCTTTTCAGCAGCCCCTCTATTTGCTTCAAGTACAAGTAGGCCGACTTTGCATATTGGATGTGTCCTGCTGTTAGGTTGATCATTCTCATTGACGTGTGAAACTGGCAAATCATAGACTTTCGCTAACAAAATAGCATTCAGAGCAGCATCTACTAAGAAGTGAGCACGAATGGCTCTTGCAATTGCTTTGCCACATAGCATGTGGTTGACCGTGTTTTCAGCATACACAAGTTCAAAAAGTTCTTGCAATACAGAACCTGTCATAAAATGACAAATTGACCGCATAAAGTTCATATGTGTATGGAGCCGACCTAGTCACAAGACAAATGATTTCAGGGGACTAGAACTAGGCTGTGACTCGACTATCATCATTGTTTTGTACCAAAATGTTAGAATTGGTGGTATGTTGTTTTTCCTGGAAAAATCACTAATTTAAGATAACGGTGAGTACATGCAGGTTGGGTTACCAGGCTCCATGTCGATCATTGGCAAAAAAACTGTGGCTGATCTCCCAGGATATGTTCCTTTGTTCACTGACTGCATAAGGCGGGTCTGGACGGATGTGAAATTAGTGAAACCTCATTGAGGATGTCAACGTTAGCAGTGAAATCAACAACTTTCTTGAGCTGAAGCTCTTTAAATGTCACTGGTGGTGTGTTGGTGTGCTGTGAATCTAAGTACTTTATTTTGATCCTTCCACCTCTTATTATATCTTCTGAAAGGACTTGAATCCTTGGAACTGGTTTTGCTTTTACTTTCCCGGGCGTAAACGATGCTATGATGCCCATACCGTGGAAGGTGTTGAATCCATCAATACTCCTTTCATTATGGTCCACATTATCAGCTACGAACTGCACACATTCAGTTTCAACATGGAAGAGAGTTTCAGCGCCATCAACAAGAGCAGCACTTTTTTCAAATTTCTGGACTTCCGAGTTAGATGAAGAGAAGTCATGCTTATTCAGAGTGTCAATTAAGAACCTCGATCCAAATTGGGCATGCACTTCTACTGCTAAACCAAACTGCGAAGGTGCAAGGAGAACTCTGGGTGTAGCAGCCTGCATTATCGCTTGACCAACTGATGCATATTTCAAATCAATGTATTTGCCTGCAAATATCTTCCTGAGAAAGATCAACAATGTGTTAGGAACATATTCACGAATCGCATCATGTTCAAGATCATTCTTAGGCGGGTAATATTCTGAACTTGTCTGGATAGCTTTAATGTCATTCTTGATAAGCCTGGCTGCCGTCTCTATGATTCTAATGGCCTGTGATTCTGAATTGTCTGTTGAGCGGCTCTGTGCATAGAATTAATAGAGAATATATTTTGCTGTACTTAAGTATTAACAACATTATGTTTACGATTAATTTCAGTCACAATGAATTTGTCTTTACAATGGTCTCAGAATCAAGATTATATGTATGAGAGACTGTATGTTTTAAAGCGAGTGTCCTCGGGAATTACCTACATTCTTTTAACAAGATCTACAATTGTGAGTTGCTCCTCGTTATTTCACTGCAAATATTTAGCAACTCAGAGAAATGCATGCGCTCTCAGTGAATCTACACAGGTGTTGTGTCTTAGAAAAGTCAACAGAAGAGAATGGTTTAGGAATGTTTTCATTGGAATCAAAGTTTGCAAAACATGTTCTGTGATGACGTGCTTCTTCTGAAACAATGTCAGCTACATAACATATTCTACCTTAAACAGTGGATGCCCAGCCATCATTTTTTCGGACTTTCTCACAAAACTTAAAGACTCTGTCCTTAAACTCAATAGTTTCTACATGGGAAACATCAGCACCTATTTTCTTTCTATCCGATTTTGTTCCAGAACCACAAAAAAGACAATTTTTCTTAAAGTAAAACACACACAAAGAGCGGCTTACACGGGATAGCATTTCATTATGGGTGGACCTGTTTTTACGGTCAATTTCTATGTATTTGTGGTTGATCTAACGCTGTCTGCATTTCTTGTGAAGACTTTGACCAATCTGAATAATACTCATCACTTCACGTTGTTCAAAAGCTCTGTTAATGGCTTCTGGCTGACGATGAATGTTTCTTCATTACTGGACAGTTCATTGTTGCAAATAGCAAACTTGTCAGCATCCATAATTATCGGTCCTTCACTTTGGCGAACTTGAAATTAGAATATGACAGAATATCAACCTCCTGCAGTAATACATAAAAGAGACAAAAATAAGGTATTAGAAGTTATAATTATATTTGATATGATGTAAACTGTTGGTTTTATCCAATTTCAAATGGCTGCATATTGTATTTTTTAGATGAATTTACAAAAATTAAGTTGACAGCCATCTTTAAAGATGGCCCCCGTTGACCCCTTTCCGCAAAGGTAATTTTGGTAAACTTTTTTTAATCTGAAAGAGACGTTATCCATGTCCAATATATAAGTTAAAAACGTTTTGTTAGCAATTTGTTTGAGGTTCAGCCAAATAATCAGCTAGATTAACTGGATAATAAGGAGGTGTCGGACTATCGCTAGATTGATTTGGAGTTTAAAGATTTTAGAAATCAAGGGGAGTAGATTGACGAGGCAATGATTCTGAGGTACGGTTCTATTTCAGAATTATATAAGACTAGTACCACAGATAATAAATTACAACCAATCAAGACTGACTTTCCAGCTGGTCCTGTAAATTTGTTGGCTAAAATTATGTGTAACTGTACTTCAGGGTGTTCTACAGCAAGAGTAAGTTCAGGAAACGTGTGTGGTAATTGCAAAGGCCCCACTGCAGCAACTCACCACAGCCAGATCTTGATGATGATGAAGTTACCTTTGACTAGTATCTGACGGAAATGTTCTTTGGTCCGTTCATGAACATGTTCTGTGGTGGTTAGGCAAAGGCTTTTTCCCAGCATTCGACCAACTGACCATTCCTTTATTGTAAATGTTACTTATGTTGTACCTATTTTTTTTATGAAATGTCAGGAATTAATGTGACAATCGTTGATTTGAAAAATACTAATCAGTTGGATTTTTTACCTTTTATATTCATATTTGTATCAGAAATTAAAAAAAACAACATAAAAGCAATGCAGGGGCTAGTCATTTTCTGGTGTTAGTTTACTATTAAGCAGATAGCTACCTATCATTACAGTTTAAACCACCAAGAAAATGTCAAACTGGCTTTGCTTAAGCTATGCGTGGGTTTTCATGCACAAAATATGTTTTAATTTCTAATTTAATAAAGGTTTTTTTGTCTGTGAAAAAAACGTTTATTTTTGTCAGTAACTGTCAGGAACAATTGACATACTTGTCAGGGAATGTCAGAAATTTTATATCTCGAAATTTTAATATTGCTCAGTTGGATTTTAAAGATGGCGCCCGTTGACCCCTTTTCTGCAAAGCTAATTTTAGTAAACTTTGTTTCATCTGAAAGAGAGGTAATTTATGCCCAATATCCAAGTTGAAAAACCTTTGTTTGCAATTTGTTTGATGTTCAGCTACATAGGCAAGCACAGTATACTGCAGATACTGTCTTAGGCAAGTGAAGCTAGGGCGGTAGCGCTTGATGTATCCAAAGCCTTCAACAAGGTCTGGCATTAACTGCTTCTCATAATAAAGTAATTCATATTATTATTACTGGGCGAATACTTAATATAGTTTGATCCTTCCTAACAACATGACATGAATGCAAATGTACAGTAGAGATAGACCCTTGGACCTTTATTGTTCTTAATATTCATAAACGGCCTCGTGTCTAAGATAGGTATATACGTTGACGACACGCCGCTCTATTCTCGTCATCTGAACAAATCGGACTTGCATATATTCGAGGCAATGACTGAATCTTTAGAAAGTTACCTCGAGAATAGGATCATACATCGATAGTAACAGTTAATGCTGCTAAAACAAAGCTACTTTTCTTTCAACAGCTACAAGAAACTACTTCAATTACTGATTGTCATGACAAATAACACCCTACCTGAGAGGCCAACGTTCAAACTCCTAGGCCTAACATTCACATGTAGCATGAATTTGAACAAGTACGTAGAGGAAATTGCCAAAGTTCCTGAAAATAAAGTGGGCTTACTTTATTGTGCTAGGCTTCACCACTGGGTGTTTTTGTATGGTCTCAGTGGTCCCTTTGATTCCAATTTTATCCAACTTTTTATCCAAGTTTTTTGGGACAATTGCTAGTGCTCCTACGATTATTGGTGTTTTATTGACTTTCTTCATGCTCGATATCCCTTTCAGTTCTCTGGCAAGTTCCGTGTATTTGCATCGTTATTTCTGTCTCCTGGAGCTTACTTGTGGTTTGATGGAACGATAATGTCTACGATTTGGCAGGACTTTTCTTTCTTGTTGACTAGTATGACATCCGATTACCTCACTTGTATGAGTTTATCTGTTTGGACCTTCATGTTTTAAAGGATTTTTTTTTTCGTTTTTCAGTATTGTGTCGGGTTTAGGTTTGTACAATTTGTCCGAGTGTTCGAAATGCAGTCGTCTGGATAGTTCCCAGTGCACTTCTTTTTCCAAACTATCGTATCTGTTGTTGTATTCCTTTTGGGCTAGTTCATTGCATAGACTTATTATGTGATTTACTGTTTCGTCTCTTTGTTCACACAATCTGCATTTCCTTTTTTCGTGGGGTGTATCTATTTTATCTTTAATGTAGTTAGTCATAATCGCATTGTTCTGTGCAGTTATGAGTAGAGATTCCAGTTCTCTGTTCAGGTGTGGTCAGGTATGTTTGTTGGTCCATTCCCTGATCATTCTAATGAAACTGTCATGTTGTTGTGTTACATTGACTGGCTTCTGACATATCTTTATCGTCGCGTGTCGTAGAGAGAACCTTTGCTGTTGATTCGAAACGGACAGCATCTCTACTTGTGCGTTTTCGATCGCAGGGAAACTATTTGCACTGACCTTTTTCTTTCTTCTCTCTCTCTCTTTCTCTCTCTTGTTGTTGATCGCTAGCCTGCTGTAGACGCTGTCGCCGAATGCAGTTATTCGTACCACCATTTTCGTCGCCTCATCGTGTCGCTGCTGTGTGTACGCTTGTCGTCTTTGTACGACTACTATTCGCCGCCGTCAACACTTTCAGGCTGCTATCTTCGCGAGCTGAACATTAAACCTACACTTCAATGAACTCACAAAGTTTCTTTCTGTTCTAATTAGAGCCATTTTGATTTAACTATTTAAATAGCCGACTTGAGGAGTTCATTGGGATTGAGAGAAAGGTTACGCTAACTAAATTCACTAGTTATTTCGTAATTGCTTGTTGAGAGAGAAATCTGAAAGATTCTACTAAGATCCACTAAAGATCTTACATTTTGTGACTCGAAAATCATTCCTTGTAACAGCTACATGATTGTGACTTGTTCTCGTCGCTTCCAAGTGAGAACTAATCAAATCTCAACCCAGTTTTTCCACGGCGAGGGACTCTGACGTCAACGAACCTCGTGATCAGTCAAGTGTGCCCTCAACCTTAACCTTAAGGTCACATCACTTGTCACCGTGAATGTGGGAAAACACATCGCCGAACCTGCACGAGATGACTTCGTCAGAAATCGCGCAAGTCAAATTCGATCCCCGACAGATGCGTCCATTCCCACAGGGCCATTATTCAACAGTTGTTTTACGTCCCACATTTTTCTTCTTGTCGAAGGAAAAGGTGTGATAATGCCTGGGAGGATGGTTTAATATTAACATAACAGATATTAAACTACTACCCTAAAAAGTAGGATGAAATATCTGCCAGAATGCTATCATGGCAGCTGAATTGATACTACACTGCTCCCCGAAAGATGATGTATTATCTGGGAAGATGGTCTCATGTTAAATGGAGAGATATTTAACTACAACCCTTAAAATGGTAAGAGGTAATGTTTGCCAGGATAATATCCTGACAGCTGAACAGATACTACATTGCTCCCAAAAAGAGGATGTATTATCTGGGAGGATGGTATCATAAGGAACAAACAGAACGAAGAGGTATTGCAAAGGCCCGCATCTCGCCCGAGATCTGAAATAGTATAGTTTAAGGTTCAGAGTAAATGATAAAATATCTCTATTATCTCTCTCTTTATAAAGCTATGTGTGTTTATTTGTTTGTACATGATTCACTCCTAAACTAATAAACCGATAATTATAAATTCTGGAACACAGGTGCGCGGCTTAAGGGGTTCAAATGAGGGCTATATTTAGTTTGATTAATTTGATGCAAAGCGAAGGAGGGGTCGGAGGTATCTAGAAAATCAATCTACTTCCGACTTTGTAAAATTTCAATAATAGTAATTAAAAATCAATAAATAAATATTCTCCAAACTTCAGTATCTTAGCGGTATTTTAAACGGTTCTAGAGGGCATAATTTAGACAAAACGACCTATTTTAAAATGACAATATTTCAGATTTGCATTGATTTTTATCTTTAGTCATTAAACAGAAGACTCCTTGAAAATGATATTTTCTTTAAACCTCTTAAGCTTCAGTTTTAAATTTTAAACATTGACTTGAATCAAAATAATGTAATGGATTTGCATCAAAATTGGAATAACGATACTAGACATGAGATTTAGTATCAATAGATTTTGATTTTAATCTTCGAACGAGAACATAAAATGAGTGCAATACTGTTCGTTAGGCGTATTCGCATATATATATATATATATATATATATATATATTAATATATATATATATATATTAATATATATATATATATATATTAATATATATTTAGACAAAAATTATTAAATAACACGGAGTGTTTCTGCTTAGTAAGACATTTTTCTATGTTGTCAATTTTTTTCTATCAATGCCCGTGTTCTTCAGGCCTGTCCAACATCGATCTGTGCAGACCATGAAATCAATGATCCTTCTTGAGAACATTTTTCAAAAGATTCACATCTATGCTGATGATACCACTCTCTATTTTAGTGTTGCATCTCGCTCATCTCTCTGAGATCAGTTGAGATTGAAGCTGATCTAGAAATTGATATGTATTCGGTTCTGGATTGGAGTACTAAATCGCTTATTTCCTTTAATCTAGTTAAGACTCAGCTCGTGTATTTAAATCCTAGGCGTGTCCCCTTTTTTTCTGAGATTTTCATGAGTTTATCTGCTATTGAGGAAGAAACTGAATCTAACATTTATTAGTCGTTCTCTCTCATCAAATCTTACTTGGTGTAAATACATTAAATCTATTGTTATTTCTACTTTTCGTGAAGTCCGTTCGCCCTATCGTTCTCAAAACCTTCTCACACCTGCTGCTATTCTCCATCTCTGCAAATCCACTACCAGACCATGTATTGAGTACTGCTATAATACTTAAGCTGGCGAATTTCTGTCCCATTTGAGGGTTCTTGATAAGGTGCAGAAACGTATATTTAATTTGATTATCCCCGCCTTTTCATCTCTGCACATTCTCTCTCACGGACCTTATGTTTCTAGTCTCAGTCTTTTGTGTAAATACTATTATGTCTTGTTCGTTTATAATTCTCTGATCTATTATTTGCTTCCTTTTTTCCAGCTCATTTGACTCGTTGGTCTAGTGGTCTCCATCAGGACACTGCTTTGATACCTCATTGTAATACAGCTTCCTATTCTAGTAGCTTCTTTCCAAAAGAACTCTCTCCTGACTTACTGTTTTTTCTATAGGCTAAGGCAAATAGTTATCTTCTTTTCTTTGTAAAGAATGAACAAGCACGGAATATATTCCGTTCTTGTTCATTCTGTACATCAAGTGGCGCCATGCCTTGTCTATAGGGATTTCCATAAAAAAGGTTGGACCCATACGTTAGAAGCAATGATATTACCGCGCTCCCAACCAGGTAAAGACATTATCGTAGCTCCTGGGAGCTAGTAGTGCTTGTCAAGATGATGAGAGCCAGTCAAGGGGAATTCTATGTCGCAAACACACAAAGGTGCCCTCTCCTGGCAACTATAGTGTTACATATGCCTCAGTGGTATGTTTGAAAACAGGAAACCATGAAAGCACTAGATCATCGCAAGATAACGATCTGCATTGTGATTATTCGCGCCGGATTAAAAAATGGCGTGCTTCTTTTGCATGCCTTAAAGGCCGTGAAATGTGGGCTGGTGATATGTTATGCAGGTGGCGAAGAAGTGGTATCCAGAAAAAATCATAACAGTTCATCGGACTATGTTCGCACAATAAATCTCGTGGATTAGCTTCAATATAGGTGCGGCACAATATAAAGCTATACGGACCTCGGTGAGAGAGATGGGTGTCAGCGTGGCGACTATGAAAGAAAATGTGTATGTCTTGATGTTTATACGTTTCGGTTCATTTACAACTCAGAAAAAATAAAGGAAGTACGAAGTAGAACCATTAACATATTTATTTAACAAACACACCGATTAATTTAGAATGTGGAAAAAGCCGTTCTACGCGAGATGTTTGTTTGATTGTCAGATCGTCTGTTTACTTTTCACTCTCCGCAGACGACATCTTCCAAATGCAGGGGCGATAACTCTTCAAATATATAACTCGAGTTTGATTTGTTAGGTTGGCCTAACAGAAACGCAGCATGAAGATGTTCGCTATTCTTAATACAGAAATCGCAATGTCCAACTAACCACCGCCAAGATCAACGAGAACCGCCCTACGAATGTTAAGAAACTCGCAAGATCAAACACCCAATTGAGCCGTGATGCTCTGGTTACTCTTAGAGTAAGTTGTACGCTGTACAAAAAAAAACAAATGGTTAGTCTAAATTCCAGACAAAGTCCGTGCTTTATGATGACCACAATCTACGAAAAGGGGGTCACTTAATTTAGATGGCAATATTGAGTTGCTGTCCGGTGATTCAAAGCGCTGGCCTGGGTCGGTTAATATTGAAAGGACATACGTATGACAGTAGGACTCACCATAGTGTCACCCTTTCGAAAAAATGTAAGCCTGGATGTCTGAGACCTTTTACTGTTTAATAGGTAAGAACATTTGTCCCCTAACTCTGCTTATTGGAACTCTATAGACAGTTATGTTTAGAAGACAGTTGGGAAAGACACGTAAAGTACCATTTACAAGATAAACGACTACAGACGCTACTCGAAAGCTACAGAGAAGGTCCAATTCTCAACATGCAAATGTTAACTGGAGGATTTGGTAGAGTTTCAGATAAGTTTTTCGGTGTACGCTGTATTTAGCACAACATCATGTAAGTAATGCACTTCAAATCGTAAGAATACATTACCTATTTGCTAGGATATTATGTTTTTTTCCCGTTCTTGACGTTATCAGTTCTATATCTAATGTATATATTTCATAATCCCTGAATAATAATTTAGTTGAACAACCCTGCGTACACTGTGCTATTAGATGTTGTTCGCTGGAGGAAGTTTAATTGCAAATTTCCCACGGAAAGAAAAAAAGATTAAAACAAATCCCAGATGATTTCGTAATAGATCGAATGATTTTTTTCCCTGCAGTTGGCGGCTTAATGTTATACATAATTTAGGAAGATGATGATTAAATATGGCAATAAGCATTATATTTTCGCTTAGGCTTATAGAAGTAAAGAAGATTGAACACTAAGCAGTCCTACCTGATATTATATTGTGTTTTATTTTGGGGTTCTCATGGGAAATGGCGACATTTTCACGTAGTTATATCATCTGAGAAATGGTTTATATGTGTTTTCCCTAAAGCTAAGTAGAGAAATGTCAACGTTGCATCTAGTAAGATTAATCGATGCACTGATGGGAATTCTAAAGGAGAGAGATATTATATTAGGTAACATACGCGCGCACCTACACCAACACACATTATATATAACGGCACATGTTGAATTGTGAATGACTGTAAAAGTGCAATTATAGCATTTCTCTTCAAATTGAGACATTTTGAGATAAATACTGGAAACTATTCTACGTTGTACGATATTATGGTGAAATATAATATATATATACATATATATATATACATAGGGTGTTTAAAAAAAACGATATATGTATATATATATATATATATACATATATATATATATATATATATATATATATATATATATATATATATATATATATATATATGTGTGTGTGTGTGTGTGTGTGTGTGTGTGTGTGTGTGTGCGGGTGTGTGTCGTTTTTAGAAAAATACCAAAACCTAACTCATTAGATAAAACTAATTCGAGCTCCCCGCACTTGCAATGTTTACATTGAGATATTTCTTGCATTCAGTCAGTGTCGTATGATAGCGCAGGGGTAGCAGCGCCGACTGTCAGCTCGACGGTTGAGATACAATCCCGGGTTGAGGCACTAACTGATCTAGCCGCACTGAAGAGCTGTGATACAGCGAAACTGTATGTATGTGGATGACTATATATATAGAGAGAGAGAGGGAGAGAGCTAATATATTGAGAGAGGGAGGGAGAAAGAGAGAGATGAAGTTAATTATGTGTATATGTACGTTGTTTCTATGTATAAGATTCACTCCTGAAAATTATTCACTATGGAATATATATTTTTTTGCAACACGGTGAGTAACGTGGCCACATCATGTTTCGTAAACTTTAACATGTAGTGTGTGCGCCCCTTACTCGCGCCCCATACACAAACACATTTTAAATAAGCGAGATAAAAAGAGTTTAATAAAGAATGGAATTGCTCTACATAAAATTTTGAATTTTTATAAAATTGTAACCATATCGCGACCGGCGAGCGTCAGAAATGTTTATTAATGGGTAAAACACGTACATTAGTGAATTTATCATTAGAAATTATAGAATACCTGTTCTCAGAAACAAGTTGAGTATCATAGGCATATTATTATAGTTTGTACACTTTACAATGTTTGTGACAGAACTGCAGTCTACAACCTTACTATAAAAAAAAGAGTTTTAAATGGTAGGCTATACATATTGCTTATACCCGTCCTGATACGAATATTAATCTAGTATATATATATATATATATATATATATATATATATATATATTAGTAATTCGGGTAAAGTTAACATCCACAGAATTTAAATAGTACTCAATAGTAAAAAGAGCGATGTATATATTCCCAATGTGAACATCTGTCAAAGATCAGAGTTTTTTCAACCAGTGAGTTGTTAGTTTCTAAATAAATATCACGCGCTTATTATTAAATGGCCGAGAATTTTGTTGGATTTGTTTCTAACTAACGGAAATACCGACTGTAAATATATCATTTTTAAAAGCCATGGGTTAAATGTTGTTGTGTATGTGAATTCATCGTTCGAACACTCGATGAATTAATCCACTTGTAAACTATACAAAGTTTATCCACTAAATCACTTTATAATCTCTCTCTCTATATATATATTTATATATATATATATATTTATATATATATATATAAATATATATACATATATGTATATATATACACACACATATATATATGCACATATATATACACATATAAATATATATATACACATATATATACACATATGTATACATATATATACACATATATATATATATATATATATATATACATATATATATATACATATATATATATATATATATATATATATATATATATATATATATATACTTTACTGTTAGAGAGATATGACTATTCATCAAGAGAAAAACTTATCTGTAGAAAGATAGATATGAAGTAAAGTATAGAAATACATACAAAAGTATTATGAATAAAGATATATGGATAGATAGATGGTATTAGTATATATATATATATATATATATATATATATATATATATATATATATATATATATATATATATAATTTGGGAAAGTTCATTTTCTTAAGTATCTTTGAATTTTAATATAAAGATAGAGACAAAATGCCTTCACTGAGAAAACCATGTGTTAGATGCAGATAATTTATTAAGTCAAAATTTAAAAAAATCTTTTTTTTCATCCTGACTTATATAACTGATATTTCGTTTGATAAAAGGTGTCCGATGTTCTGGACTAACGGTGCAAATGTCTGTTTTATTTGAACTTAAAATAGCGCATGGTCGCCGGTAGTTATATAAGTCAGGATGAAAAAAAAATGTTTTTATTTTTAAAATGTTTTTATTTAATAAATGATCTTCATCTAACACATGGTTTTCTCAGTGAAGGCATTTTGCTTCTATCTTTATATATATATATATATATATATATATATATATATATATATATATATATATATATATATATATATGTGTGTGTGTGTGTGTGTGTGTGTGTGTGTGAATTATATGTATATATATAATGTTTTTTATGTAATTATTTTTATTGGTGATTGCAGCGTTCGTTGGTTTTTTGCTTACTGTTATTTCGATTGTTTCAGCATGGCTAACTTACACAATGATCGAACCATCGATATTGATGTCTACAGTCCATCGTCTATACCACTGGACCAAGACGCTTGTCTAGATGTACGATTTTTACGATTTTTATCACTTAAATACATAATGTATTTTTATGTAATTATTTTTATTGGTGATTGCAACGTTCGTTGTTTTGTTGCTTACTATTATTTCGATTGTCTCACTTCCTAAGTGATTAAGATGCAGAAAATTCCATTATTAGTCGCCCTTAACTTTATAGTACGCATTTGTCGTTAATATATATCTGTTTATTAATTTTATACGTACATAAAAGTAATCACTGGACACGTGTTTCTGGCTCACAGCCGTCATCAGCATGGCTAACTTAGACAAGGATCGAAACTTCGATATTGATGTTTATAGTCCAGGGTCTATACCACTGGACTACTGGATCACGAACGCTGCAATCACCAATAATAATAATTACATGAAAATACATTAAATATTTAGGTGAAAAAAACGTACATATTTCTAGACAAGCGTCTTGGTCCAGTGGTATAAGTAGCATCTTCTCTTGCAGTCAAGTATTGTTGAATACAAGAAATAATTCATGTCTAGATATCTTTTGGTAGATCCTTTCAACACTAACACATGGTCTGTACTTCATTAACCTCATTCCCCTTAAGATGGACCCGGATGGGTCTGAAAGTACTAAAGAGACAAATCCAAACTATGGCAAATTCATCAGCCAATTCCCCTCCGAAACTAATATCCTGATTCGGACTATTGAAAAGATCTACCAAAGGACATTTAGACATGAGTTGTATCTTATATTAAACACTATATATATATATATATATATATATATATATATATATATATATATTCAACAATATATATATAAAGATATATATATATATATATATATATATATATATATATATATATATATATATATATATATATAAATTCATGTGTGTACATGTCCGTTCTGTTCCCCTTTTTTACTTGTCAATCGCAAGATCTCTTGTTCTTGATATTGGCACTAATGCAAATGTTTTAGACAAGCTGGTTTACTATGTAAAGATTTCCTGTCTATTCAACTGACACTGATTACCGTTTGCAGGATTTAAATAAAATGGCATATCGATGGTTAAAGAATCTTCTATTTATCTTAATGTGCCAAAAAATCAAGCAAAAGGCCAGCTTATAGTCTACATGTCTTTTTTGCCAATACATTAATTCCATGAGTCGTCGTTGTTATCATAATTTTCATCAACAGCAGTAGAAGTACAGGTAAAGCATCATCATCATAATCATCATCATCATCATCATCATCGATAATTTTAGAAATTGTAGCTTAAGTAGGAATATAGTTCTTGAATTTCACACCCTTTATCAAACCCGAAATGCCAGAATCCGTGAGAGACTTCCTACTACTAGCACATGGGGCTTTCATGTTTATTATTAGTAGTAGTATTACTCATATTAGTAGCAGTAGTAGTAGTAGTGGTTGTAGTAGTAACAGGTACTGTTACATTTCATATGCCATTATATACACGGCATCCCATGATGATAGATACATGTGATAAGTGTTATTTTTATTAGTAGTAGTAACACGGTAGTAATACTACTACTGGTAGCAATAATTTTTGTAGCAACGGTAGTATTAGAATGTCGACCTGTTATGACACACCGAAAAGCAGAATGTGGTCCATGCTGAATTTAGTGCAATTCCAAACAAGTATTTCTCAACATGCAAACCATTTATCATTGTTATTATTACTACTACTAGCAGTAGTGGTAGTAATAATAGTGATAGTAGCAGCAGCAGTATCAAGAAAATAGTAATAGTGATCGTAGTAGTAGTAGTAGTAGTAGTAGTAGTAGTCTTATTAAAAGTACTTCACAATCTCCTTATGTTACACCCGGTAGATCTAGGATATGTCCGCGCCAAATCTGGTGCGATTCTATCGTATAATATTTGTCAATGGACAGACAATACCATGCACATTCACCATATTTTATTAATAAAGTGATAGAAATCTCCTAAGAAAAAGCCATAGAGCCATTTAATGTAAGAAGCTAACGACTACGAAATATTGACAAGACAAGATATGTCTATTGGGCTTAGTCTTTAAAAGACAAAGACTCTATGTAGGAGTAAAATAGTCAGCAGAAAGAATGTTTCACAAGCGTGCAACGCTTGAATATAAGCTACTGGAATAGGAAACTGTTTTAGCAAAACAGAGAATTGATAGAGATTACTAGACCAACTAGTCAAACGAGCTGGAAAAAAAGTAGCAGGAAATAGATCCGACAACTTCGAAGAGCACATGCGATGATAGTACTCATAGAAAAGTACTGAGACGAGAAACATAAGGTCTGTGAGAGCGAATGTGCAAAGATGAAAGGGCGAGCCTAATATTAAAGATACGTTTCTGCACCTTATCAAGAGATGGGACAGAGATTCGCCAGCCCAAATATGACAACAGTACTCTATACATGGGCTGATTTTAGTCTTGTAGATATGGAGACTAGCAGCAGGGGTGAGAAAGTGTTTGGAGCGATAGAGAGAACTGATTTCACGAGAAGCAGAAAGAGCAATGGATCAAATTATGTACCCAAGAAACTAGTGTACCTCCAATAAATTATTGTTGCAGTATCTGAATTGTAAAATAGATAAACGGTTCACACAAAGTGTGAGTAATATTTAAAAACCATATAAATAGGTAAAAACAAGGAATATACAAAAGTTAAATTACAATTAAAATAACAAGAAATTCTATTTTAATGTATCTGATGTTTTCTGGAGGAGATACGTTTTTTGATGTGAAACACAACAAACTCAAATCCGCAACAATAATTTATTAGAGGTAGAATAAATCTCGGAATTCTACAATTACTTGCCTCTTAAAGCGAACCTCTTATAAGCTAACACACCGAGCCGTGGCCCCCGTGCTTATCATTTGCAATACAATTTTTTCGGTGAGGACGAGAACACACGTGACAATTGCAGTGTGATAGTTCGGGGGAGGATGAAAATAATGGTTTTGAATCACCGAAAAAACACAAAATCAACAATGGCGTTCAAAATGGGTGAGAAATATCGGACAAGCATAATGGCTGTTTCAAATATAATGAAACACGGACAGTCTTATAGGTTCGTATAAACGTTCGTTCAAAAGAGTAGAAACCCTAAAATGACAAGATCAGGTGTACTTGATGGGATTTTTTGAAAGATAATTTCTGTATTACGACAAGAGAAAATGGATGAACAGTTTCATGTTACCACGAATTTGACTGTCGTATGGGAAATTGAAAAGGGATTGGAAAATCGTAAAAGGTTGGACATTTCGTTCCGTACGATATCAGTAAGTCAATTGCTGTCGGCCTATCCTAAAACGATAGTCTAACGTTCCCCTTCAGACAGAGTCGTTACGACTGACACGAACATGAACCATTTACTATAACGTTAAGCGTTGTTATCAGTGGAATACCTGATTCCAATTGTTACCAATATAATCTCTACATCATCTGCCTCGATCCTTTTCTCTCTCTTAATGTATTCCTAATACACTATATATATATATATATATATATATATATATATATATATATATATATATATATATATATATATATATATATATAAGCAAAACATTTATACGGAACAAAACTAAGATTTAGTATACGGAACGTTTATGTTTTTGCCTTTTAAGGGAAGTGGGGTCTGATCAACTCTGCTAGGAAGCCATGAAATTAAATACTGTCTTGTTTTTAAATTCCCGAAACAGTTTTTCATGGTAAACAACTGATGATCTCTTAAATAATGTTAGAAGCAAACTAATATAATAACTGTAAAGACTAAATTGACTTACATGAGTGATTTTCCACTGAACGGCTTGGGACTTAAGGGTTTTTTTGGGGTTTTTTTTAGTGTTAATGGTTGAGAAACTTCCGAGACTATATATATATATATATATATATATAGTACATACAACGATTATTGTCAGAAGTAGGAATTATAGGTATAGAATCAGATACTTATAAAGTAAGTAATTGTGAAAAAGAAAGTATTATTCTAAATAACACCATTATTTGTGAATAATTAGGACTAAAATTAGATGAGAAAAATAATAAACTTCCATGTATGTATTGGATACCGAAAATGCATAAAAAACCAGTTGGGGCCCGTTTTATTGTTGCCTCCAAAATGTGTATTACTAAACCCTTGAGTAAGGCTATATCAAATGTGTTTAAATTAATAATTAATCAGATAAATAATTTTCATAATAAAAGAAAGTTCTATAGTAATATAAACCTATTTTGGGTAGTAAATAATTCATATCCAATAAAAGAAAAACTAGATCATATAAATTCCCGTAAAAAGGCTAAGTCAATTTCTACATATGATTTTAGTATCTTATATACTAAAATACCACATAATGAACTAATTAAAGAATTAGGTAACATTATAGATTTAGCTTTTGCCGGAGGTAAAGGTAAATACATAGAATTTTCAAAATCTAAAGCCTTTTGGTGTAAGACTAAAAACAGTAAAACTAGTACTTCAAAAAATGGCCTTAAAATACTTATAAGTCACCTGATTAAAGAAAGTTATTTTAAAATAGGAAATAATACACTAATACAAACAATAGGTATTCCTATGGGTTTGGACCCTGCCCCCTTTTGGGCAAATCTCTATTTACATAGATATGAATACATATATATGTCAGCATTAATAAAAAATGATATATCTAGAACGTATAGTTACCACGGCTGCAGGAGGTTTATTGATGACCTGGTCTGTATAAATGATAGAGAAGAGTTTGAAAATACTAAACATTTAATATATCCTAGGGAATTAAAATTAAATTGTGAACATACAGGAATACATGCTACCTTTCTAGATTTAGATATAAAAATTGAGGATGGTAGATTTATTTATAAAAGGTTTGATAAAAGAAATTCTTTTCCCTTTCATATCGTTCGTATGCCGCATAAAAGTAGTACCTGTCCTATGTATATATTTTATGGGAGTATAATGTCCGAATTTCTAAGAATAGCCCGCGTTACTTTAAGGTTAATGGATTTTATACCTCCAGTCACTTCATTAGTAATAAGAATGCTTAAACAAGGTGGAGATAAAAATAAAATATTTAGACAGTTAAATAAGGCAATAACACGCTATCCTGACGCTTTTAAATTATATGAAATAAATCAAAAGAAATTGATAAAAGAAATCCAAAACTCTACTATAAAAATGTATAACATATGTAAATAGTCCATGATAAAATAAATAAATAAAGGTATATATATATATATGTATATATTAAATATTTTTATAAATATATATTTTTAATTTTAAAACATTTGTAGACAAAGAAAATAACCAAGGGAAAAAAGGGGGGTTATTATAATGGAATCATCTAACTCTATAAAATAGATGTTCTGTAAAATAGTAAATACCCACTTTGAAAGGAACAACACAGGTAAGGAAACTATATTTTAATACTTTAGAAAAACAAATCTGGAGGCAAAACTAAATTAAATATTTGTAAACTTTTTAAATTAAAAAATAATTATTAAATAGGGAGGTGGTGTCTGATCAACACTGCTGGGATGCCATGATAAAGAAATACTGTTTTGTTTTTAAAATCCCGAAACAGTTTTCATGGTAAACAACTGACGATCCCTTATATATAAAAACATATATAAAAATATATTTATATTAGAGTATATTCTTGGAAGTAAACTAAAATAGTGATTGCAGTAGATTGATTGACTTACTAGACTAAAATCTTTCAACAAAATTTTTTTTTTTTTTTTTTTTTTTCCCCAGTTTTGAAGGTTAAAAGAACTTCCGAGACTATATATATATAGTGGGTTTGTTATGATGAAATTAATTCCAGGAGGAAATCTGAGTATGAGAGAAAAGTAATATAGTGTTATTAGCGTAGTGAAAAAGGTATCCTAATCAAATCCGGAGCAACGCTGTGTCTTCCTGCTAGTTTTATATGCATACGTATTAGAGGAAACCGCGTTGAAGTGTTTAAAAAACTATATTGAATAAAGAATAAAACTATTTAAGGAACTCAAACATTGCAGATAGTATTCGTTAGTTTTATTGGAAATCTTATGTGGCCTATGATAAGTATATGTTTACACAATTCGATGAGATTATGTTTGAACGAAAAACTAGAGGATTTAAAGAATGCATGTTATATTTGGATAGCTACTATATATTATAAAGTATGGTATGCAGGCAATCTAAACCGAAAAGTATTTGATGTGGATGATGTAAACGAAGTCTGAGTAACCTAATTGTGAATGAGAATCTAATGTATCGGATAAGCTTTAGTGGCTGATGTGGGAAGATGGGTGTGAATAGCTAATTTAGGCAATACAAACAAAAACTTCAGGAATTATGGGAAATATTTTTGAATTTAATGTTAATATAGGACTGAAACACTAATGTAATTTTATCTCAACTAGAGTGACAGTTAGAAATGTGCGAAGATGAGGGTGACACTTTAAATAGACCATAATTCCGAATAGCAGTATACAAAATGTTTGCCTTAAAAAGTTATAACATTTCTGTCTAGCTAACTTGCCATAATGTATATATATATATATATATATATATATATATATATATATATATATATATATATATATAAGTGCGTTATTAGTATGTTTGTTTATGTATAATATTAACTCCTAAATTAATAAACCGATTATTATGAATTTTGGAACACAGCTTCTAGGTGTCAGAGTGGGTAGTGTAAGCTATATTTAGTTTAATTTATTTTTAAGTAAAGTGGTGAAGAGAGGATGAGAGCTCTTTTCGTCAAATCTGAGATATTTTGTGAAATGTTTATTTTTTAGAATAAAAATCATGTCATGTATTTTGATAACAATTGAAAGACAAATTCTAGACATAAGGTTGAGCAGCATTATATCTTTATTTTAATTTCGGTTAGTGGACATAAAAGTTATGCAAAACTGTTCTATTCAGGAATTAATTGTAACCGTACTTTGAAAATAAGTGGAAAAACTGAATAGCCGTAGAGATACAATACAGATACAATCAAACGCGTGTGCATATGCGATAATTTGTATTTGTTGATTGAAAGACTTTTGTCGGAGTTACACCTGGTAAAATATATTCTGTCTTTATCAGTCCGGCCATTAACACATTGTTTTTGACTATTAGCTCACACGTTGAATATTTTCTCTTACTAACAATTGCTCATGTATATTACTACCCTTATCCGTATTTGTACCTACTGCGTTTTCCTATCTGACCTATATTCATTTGCTGGTGAAACCACGCACTTTATCCTGTATATATCACTAACTAAAACTTTGATAAACTACACGGAAAATGGGACAATATATGATGGGGGGAATAAATAGAAGTGTATTAAACACAAGAGTCTCATAATCTAAAGGCTGTGAGTTCAATCGCTGTACAGGTAATGCACGTTAATTTCAACTTATCTGACGTCCCTAAATAAATGGCTGTATTACATAGATTGAAGAGATGCTAAATGAAGCAAACTCTCAACATGTGTTTGCAATGTGAAACGTTGAAGGATATATAGATACTTATAATAAAAGTAGGCGTGCGTGTGTTTGGCTCGCTTCAATAATAACGTATGCAAATGTATTTCATATGCAAATAATGGGATGTACACAGATGTTTGATTTGCAGATTAAAATGAAGTCGTATGAGTTTACTATTTGTTATTTTGTTTGTTTTTTGTAAATTTTAGATCGATTAGCTGTTTTAGATGTTGCAGTAAGATTTAGTTCATGTGTAACAACAGTAGAAAATCAATTGTTATTTACAGAGATATATTACTTACTATATCCCCGAGCAACGCCAGATGATCCTTCTAGTTGTATATAACATGTTTTACAATTTCTCTCATATCTAATAAATGTTCCATAAAGTACCAATCAATAAATGTACTTTGAAAATATCGATCTATTCACCTTCACTATTGATTAAGTGTACTAACTGTATAGATTAAGGCACAGTGTTATCCAAAAATCTTGTCATACCCATCAAAAAGTAAAAAACTACAGCGAAACAGTCACCAAAGCTCAATTTCGTAAGCCAATCACACAGTAATTGTGCCGCATCATTTTGTACAACGAAAATGATAGTGTTCATACAGAATGCCAATGAAAGTTAATAAACTGAATGCATTCCACATTCTTTCTATTGCTAAATTGCCTGTGTTTTCTATTCTTCTAGTTCTCTGATTTGTTTAATTTGCTCCTCTATTATTATTACTTTTCTTTAAAATAACAAGAATGTAGGCGTAATATAATGTACGAAAGTTGATCCAACAATTTATCAGACGCCCAGCAAAAACATTTACTTATTTTTAAAAACGCAAACCAAAGGACTCCCATCTACCTCAGACTGTAATTTAAAAACCCTCTTCACCAAGACTAAACGTAAACTTTGCTGTATTTACGCAAAGGTCACTTCTATGAAGCTTAATACCAGTAAAATAAACAAAATGAGAAGTCTTGCTTTGAAAAAGACATGTATATCGAAAGTATTTGCTTTTAAAATGGAGTATTATATTCATTAAAAAAAATATATAATTTAGTTTTCAAATTTTTATAAACATATAAATATATATCATAAATATTTGTTTTTGTTTATTATCTATGTATGCATACGCTTCGTCCTTTATAATCGGGACTCATCAGCATAGAGATATAACTATTCACTACTGGTCGCGCTGTTCGAAACACCGGCCTTCAAATCCTGACATCTAGAACCACTCGGCCTACAGGGAATAGGTAAATAAACAGTTATAATTTTAACACTTATTTCGGCGGATTGACGTCAAGAGAACGTTCTACTTAATGAATAGAACGATGCATATAAAGCTAGCGCCATCGTGCTGTGTTAATACTAAACTCACAGTGCTCATCTAAAGAGATTTCTAGGAGCTACAAATAATATATATATATATATATATATATATATATATATATATACATTTATGTTTTGTGTATATAGACATCTAGATTTAAATATGCAAAGCCTTTTCTGTTCGTACGTATGTTATCATGTTAAAAAGACTGAGACCATCCGATCAGCAAAGATTGTTATCGGTGAATAATCTAACTTCGCTACAATCAACAATTCCAAATTTACGCGTTTCAAATGAAGCGTTCCAAAATCAATGTATATCTCTCCGCTCAACATAAACAGTACAATTTAAATCAAATGCATTTCAAGACGATTTGACCTATAATTATTTTTACAGTAAGAATACAGAGAATATTTATTGTTTTAAAAAGAATTACATTGATAATGTTTCACATAAATAAAGAGACATAGTCGTTATATTAATTCAAATAATACTCAGCTAAAAATAGCAAAGATGTGTACGTACGAAGAAATGGACAGGCACAAGAAGGAATTTGTAAGATCGCTGAATCTCTTTGGGGAACTTTGAACTCCTTCCCAATTTTTTTTTTTTTTTTTTTTTTTTTTTTTTTTTATCCCCTAACGTAGTGCCTTTTAATCGACTTTTAATCGAAATCATTAAATTGAATTTAATCGCTTAACGATAATTTTGGCACACTCAATTTCCCCATTTTGCTCTTTCTTTCGACGTTATTTTAATTAAAACTATCGATTTTCTCCTGACGAGATGATAGTCGAAAGGGCCTTAGAGAGATTTCCGCGTATTTTTTTTAAAGTTGGCACTCCTGTTCAACCAGATATGTATATATATATATATATATATATATATATAAATAAATGTTTTGAGGTACAAAATTTATAGATAACTTTAAAAAAAATACGCGGAAATCTCTCTAAGGCCCTTTCGACTATCATCTCGTCAGGAGAAAATCGATAGTTTTAATTAATAATAACGTCGAAAGAAAGAGCAAAATGGGGAAATTGAGTGTGCCAAAATTATCGTTAAGCGATTAAAATTCAATTTAATGATTTCGATTAAAAGTCGATTAAAAGGCACTACGTTAGGGGATAAAAAAAAAAAAAAAAAAAAAAAAAAAAAAAAATTGGGAAGGAGTTCAAAGTTCCCCAAAGAGATTCAGCGATCTTACAAATTCCTTCTGCCGGCACAAGGAAGGTTTTCGAATGGCAATCGAGACAGATTCCAATATTTTCAAATGGTTCTTGGAATCTGCTCGATGCAAGACCTCAAAACGGTCTATTTTATAGCCACTGGCACAGCTAGGGTTTTCAACCAAATGCTGGCCAATAGCAGAGTCCAAAGAATTAGAGGAGGGGTAACACAAGGACCCTACCCTTCCCTGACGTATTTTCGATGGAATGTGCTGGTTTATGCGAGTCTGCAAATGCAAGGAAGTGCGCCCTATATAGCCAGCATCACATTGGCATTTAAATTCGTATACAATATTACTATAATTTGTATAGGGCACACTATCCTTGCGAAAGGAAGGAAAAGCAGGTCTTGTAGCATAAACTAATCGTAAGGAAACAGAGTAGAAGCAATTGCTAATGCTATCAACAATCTGTTTACCTAGTTTAATACTATTTCCCCCTATCCAAGGTAATTTTAAATAAATGGGGCATTTTACAGGCCCAAATATTTTAGGGGATTTAAAATCAGCAACCTTTTTATTAATACAATCATTGATAAGGTCCTCGGGATAACCATTATCAATGAATATATCCCTGATCCTATTAAGTTCACATTCTAATTTATTTGGAGAACAAATAACGAGAGCTCTATGTACCAAAGTATAAATTAAGCCTATCTTTCTAGACTTAGGCACAAAAGAAGACCAGTTTACATATAGGCCCGTAAAAGTAGGTTTCCTGTAGATGGAAGTGAGAAAGCCACCCCTTGAACGTTCAACAAGAACATCCAAGAAGGGAAGACAATTATCTTTTTCACTTTCCATCGTAAACTTTAGAGCCTCATGAATAGAGTTTAACTTATGAAAGAATGCCAATGCTCCACTCTGTGAAGAAAACATCGCAAAAGTGTCATCCACATATCTAACATAAGTAGTGGGCATCTTTACAGACCTAAATAAAACGGATTCGTAATATCCGACGAAGATATCAGCTAAAGTGGGGGCCAATGGACTACCCATTGAGACCCCATCAACCTGACTATACATAATATTATCGAAGCTGAACTCGACTGATTTGGTACAAAGAAGTATCAATTCTATGAAGATCTCCCTAGGAAAACAAGGGGCAGTCAGGCAACCTTCATAGAGAGCGTCGGTACAAATAGTTATAGTCTCATCTAAAGGTACATTAGTAAAGAGACTAGAGACATCAAAAGAGCACATAAATGATGTCTCAGAATCCGGATCTAACCCACGTAGAACTTCAGTAAACCGATAGGAATCAGGGATGCAGTGCGTCGTGTATAGATCACGCACAGGTTGCAGGATTACTAGGAGCCACTGAGCCAAAGAATGTTGGGCGGACCCTATCATAGATAATATAGGTCTAAGTGGCACCCCCTCCTTGTGTATTTTTGGAAGACCATATAATCTAGGTCGCAATGACCCAGAGGGTCTGATCCTATCATAGACCTCTTTCGGAAAAACCTTCTTTTTAAATAAAGAAAGAAGACGCTTCTGCATCTTGATCTCGTTCTTACAAGTATTATCTGCTGACTCGACAGGACCAAGTCTACAGAATTTAGTAGTGTCGTTAAGAATAGATAACATTTTGTTAACGTAGTCACTACGATCCAATACCACAACTCCAGCACCTTTGTCTGGTTTACAAATGTAAATGTCCTCATTAGATTTTAACGCTTTTATGGTTTGAAATTGCGTTTTATTCCAAATAAAGTCACTGTGGTCAATGGACGCGTTACTGTATTGGTGTGCCAAGTCAACCAACCTAGATTTCATTCTAGAAACATTATCTAAAGAACTAGGAGAGTGATGTCTAATTTGAGAAAACAAAACCTCGAAAGAAGCGAGGGTTTTCTCTTTGTTAATGTGGGTAGGGGGAATACAAAAATCTAACCCCTTAGACAAAACTTTAATTTCGATATCTGTTAGTACAGTGTTCGAAAAATTAAATATATGTTTGCTACCATTATTTATTTCACAACCATAACGTCTTCGAACAAGAACGGCAAGTTGTTTATTATATTTTATAGAAGCATGTTGCTTGGCAAATTCATCACCAATAGACAGATACTTGCAAAAACGGAAGAAATCAAAAAAAGACAAGAAGCCTTTAACTGGAAACCAGAGACGATGACGAATACTAATAAGATATTCACGCTTTTCAGACAACTTATTAATGTCATCACGCATAAAAGCACGTTCCATAGAAAAACTGGGTCTAACTTTAGACGCAGCAATACGTTTTGAAATATAAAGAGGAGCCACATCCTGTTTAAGACAAGAATGTAAAAAGGCGACAGAAAGGTTAATAGATCTAATTCTGCTCTTTAATCGTATGATATTATTTAATTGAATTATTTGGTGGTGACTATACCTCTTCCGTAGATATTTAAATAAATGTTTTGAGGTACAAAATTTATAGATAACTTTAAAAAAAATACGCGGAAATCTCTCTAAGGCCCTTTCGACTATCATCTCGTCAGGAGAAAATCGATAGTTTTAATTAATAATAACGTCGAAAGAAAGAGCAAAATGGGGAAATTGAGTGTGCCAAAATTATCGTTAAGCGATTAAAATTCAATTTAATGATTTCGATTAAAAGTCGATTAAAAGGCACTACGTTAGGGGATAAAAAAAAAAAAAAAAAAAAAAAAAAATTGGGAAGGAGTTCAAAGTTCCCCAAAGAGATTCAGCGATCTTACAAATTCCTTCTGCCGGCACAAGGAAGGTTTTCGAATGGCAATCGAGACAGATTCCAATATTTTCAAATGGTTCTTGGAATCTGCTCGATGCAAGACCTCAAAACGGTCTATTTTATAGCCACTGGCACAGCTAGGGTTTTCAACCAAATGCTGGCCAATAGCAGAGTCCAAAGAATTAGAGGAGGGGTAACACAAGGACCCTACCCTTCCCTGACGTATTTTCGATGGAATGTGCTGGTTTATGCGAGTCTGCAAATGCAAGGAAGTGCGCCCTATATAGCCAGCATCACATTGGCATTTAAATTCGTATACAATATTACTATAATTTGTATAGGGCACACTATCCTTGCGAAAGGAAGGAAAAGCAGGTCTTGTAGCATAAACTAATCGTAAGGAAACAGAGTAGAAGCAATTGCTAATGCTATCAACAATCTGTTTACCTAGTTTAATACTATTTCCCCCTATCCAAGGTAATTTTAAATAAATGGGGCATTTTACAGGCCCAAATATTTTAGGGGATTTAAAATCAGCAACCTTTTTATTAATACAATCATTGATAAGGTCCTCGGGATAACCATTATCAATGAATATATCCCTGATCCTATTAAGTTCACATTCTAATTTATTTGGAGAACAAATAACGAGAGCTCTATGTACCAAAGTATAAATTAAGCCTATCTTTCTAGACTTAGGCACAAAAGAAGACCAGTTTACATATAGGCCCGTAAAAGTAGGTTTCCTGTAGATGGAAGTGAGAAAGCCACCCCTTGAACGTTCAACAAGAACATCCAAGAAGGGAAGACAATTATCTTTTTCACTTTCCATCGTAAACTTTAGAGCCTCATGAATAGAGTTTAACTTATGAAAGAATGCCAATGCTCCACTCTGTGAAGAAAACATCTAATGAGGACATTTACATTTGTAAACCAGACAAAGGTGCTGGAGTTGTGGTATTGGATCGTAGTGACTACGTTAACAAAATGTTATCTATTCTTAACGACACTACTAAATTCTGTAGACTTGGTCCTGTCGAGTCAGCAGATAATACTTGTAAGAACGAGATCAAGATGCAGAAGCGTCT
Source organism: Sepiola atlantica (assembly GCA_963556195.1). NCBI lineage: Eukaryota > Metazoa > Mollusca > Cephalopoda > Sepiida > Sepiolidae > Sepiola > Sepiola atlantica. The sequence continues at coordinate 99,085,028 of OY744517.1, forward strand.
TCTTTCTTTATTTAAAAAGAAGGTTTTTCCGAAAGAGGTCTATGATAGGATCAGACCCTCTGGGTCATTGCGACCTAGATTATATGGTCTTCCAAAAATACACAAGGAGGGGGTGCCACTTAGACCTATATTATCTATGATAGGGTCCGCCCAACATTCTTTGGCTCAGTGGCTCCTAGTAATCCTGCAACCTGTGCGTGATCTATACACGACGCACTGCATCCCTGATTCCTATCGGTTTACTGAAGTTCTACGTGGGTTAGATCCGGATTCTGAGACATCATTTATGTGCTCTTTTGATGTCTCTAGTCTCTTTACTAATGTACCTTTAGATGAGACTATAACTATTTGTACCGACGCTCTCTATGAAGGTTGCCTGACTGCCCCTTGTTTTCCTAGGGAGATCTTCATAGAATTGATACTTCTTTGTACCAAATCAGTCGAGTTCAGCTTCGATAATATTATGTATAGTCAGGTTGATGGGGTCTCAATGGGTAGTCCATTGGCCCCCACTTTAGCTGATATCTTCGTCGGATATTACGAATCCGTTTTATTTAGGTCTGTAAAGATGCCCACTACTTATGTTAGATATGTGGATGACACTTTTGCGATGTTTTCTTCACAGAGTGGAGCATTGGCATTCTTTCATAAGTTAAACTCTATTCATGAGGCTCTAAAGTTTACGATGGAAAGTGAAAAAGATAATTGTCTTCCCTTCTTGGATGTTCTTGTTGAACGTTCAAGGGGTGGCTTTCTCACTTCCATCTACAGGAAACCTACTTTTACGGGCCTATATGTAAACTGGTCTTCTTTTGTGCCTAAGTCTAGAAAGATAGGCTTAATTTATACTTTGGTACATAGAGCTCTCGTTATTTGTTCTCCAAATAAATTAGAATGTGAACTTAATAGGATCAGGGATATATTCATTGATAATGGTTATCCCGAGGACCTTATCAATGATTGTATTAATAAAAAGGTTGCTGATTTTAAATCCCCTAAAATATTTGGGCCTGTAAAATGCCCCATTTATTTAAAATTACCTTGGATAGGGGGAAATAGTATTAAACTAGGTAAACAGATTGTTGATAGCATTAGCAATTGCTTCTACTCTGTTTCCTTACGATTAGTTTATGCTACAAGACCTGCTTTTCCTTCCTTTCGCAAGGATAGTGTGCCCTATACAAATTATAGTAATATTGTATACGAATTTAAATGCCAATGTGATGCTGGCTATATAGGGCGCACTTCCTTGCATTTGCAGACTCGCATAAACCAGCACATTCCATCGAAAATACGTCAGGGAAGGGTAGGGTCCTTGTGTTACCCCTCCTCTAATTCTTTGGACTCTGCTATTGGCCAGCATTTGGTTGAAAACCCTAGCTGTGCCAGTGGCTATAAAATAGACCGTTTTGAGGTCTTGCATCGAGCAGATTCCAAGAACCATTTGAAAATATTGGAATCTGTCTCGATTGCCATTCGAAAACCTTCCTTGTGCCGGCAGAAGGAATTTGTAAGATCGCTGAATCTCTTTGGGGAACTTTGAACTCCTTCCCAATTTTTTTTTTTTTTTTTTTTTTTTTTTTTTTTATCCCCTAACGTAGTGCCTTTTAATCGACTTTTAATCGAAATCATTAAATTGAATTTTAATCGCTTAACGATAATTTTGGCACACTCAATTTCCCCATTTTGCTCTTTCTTTCGACGTTATTATTAATTAAAACTATCGATTTTCTCCTGACGAGATGATAGTCGAAAGGGCCTTAGAGAGATTTCCGCGTATTTTTTTTAAAGTTATCTATATATATATATATATATATATATATATATATACATATATATACATATATATATACATATACATATATATATATATATATATATATATGTACATATATATATATATACATATATATATAGAGTGTCAGGTTGTATATGAAAAAATCAAAGAAAGTGCTCGATCATATAAGAGAGCTAATATAATTTATTTAGATACTGTATATTACATATTTCAGCAATGTACCGCGGTTTCATCCAAAAGAAAGATTTAGACATCTTTAGTAAATCTTCGTGCCCAGTGGAATCATCGGCAAGCTGAAAGGATTGTAGGCACGCCTGACAGGGAATGGCGTTAACAATGACAGAAAAACGGTGCATTTTTTTCGTTTTTTGTTTTTGTTTTTCAACACTACTGGTTATAAACGGGACATATCCGAAAAAAATCCGGTGTGGTAAGCGATTAACTAGGGCTCAAGGGGGCCTTCATTTTTTGGGAGGTTTTATTTATTATTTATTTATCTGTTAGCAAGTTTAATTTGTTTATTTTTTTAATTATCTGTTCTTTTGTAATGTTATTATTATACCTGAAAAAATACGAACGGGGTGGCTGCAAAGTTTACCGTTAGGTCCTGGTAAACTAGTGTACTTTTTCGTTGTCGTTTTTGGCCATAAAGTTATGTATCGGATTAATTGTTTGATATGGAGCTGAAAGAGATGATTCTAATATGTTTTTATCGACTTAACATGTTTGTTTATTTTTATTTATTGAATCAGTGTTTCGTATTTTCTGTTCTTTTTGTAATGTTATTGTTATATCTGGTCAGAAAAAAATACGAAAGGAGCGGCTATATAGTTTGTCTTTAGATCTTAATGGGAAGCGGTGTTTCGTTGATATGTCCCGTTTATAACCAGTAGTGTTGAAAAACAAAAACAAAAAACGAAAAAAAACAAAACAAAACAAAAAGTTATAAACGGAATGATGGGTACTATCTGTTATTTCCATTTGAGTTGTATAAGATTAGTCTTTTTATTAATGGTGTTAATAATATTAATATTATATTTGTGTTTATATTTAGTGTAAATTCATTACATTCCATATCTTGTTATTTCACTCGTCCGTGCGCGCCGGGAAATAAACTATACACATATGCACATGCGTGCATGTACACACATCTTCGCTCACATGTACGGGGGTTATTAATTTAATATTTTTTAATTTTTTGTGTTTTAAATTTAATCTTTTATTTATTTTATTGATATTATTTTATTTTAATTTATTTTAATTAATATTATTTTATTTTATTTTATTTTATTATTTTATTTTATTTTATATTTTATATTTATTTATAATCTGCTCCTATACATACACACGCGCACTCGCATACATGCTTGTACACACATCTGGACGTATACGTACGCCTGTACATTCATCTTCATTAATACAGGGGTGGGCGGGTGATTTGAGAATCTATTACATGGATAGTATTAAGCGGGGGTGGGTGGGGGTGTTAGGGGTTAAGGAAACTTTGTGGTGTATCTGTAATCCCGTGATAGGAGGATCACGTAGAGATGGGGTATCTGCTGGTAAATGTATAATACCCTGTGGGTGGGGTTAGTTCTGATGTGATTATCTGTGGTGAAAGGGTGGGGTGTTTATTGGTGAAAGTTTTATCTGGGTTAGGACAAGGTTGTATCAGGGTAGGCAGGGTTTATGTAGTCGCGCCCGTGGTGTGTTTAACATATATCTTGGAAGGGGGTACTTTGTACGTAAATAGAAGAATAGGAAATTTGTTATGGGTTTAAAGACGTCTTGGGGGGATTAGTTATTTTATATGTTTTTAAGAAATACTTTACTATCTTTTTAGAGGGGTATTTGGTTTAAAAGGATAATTGGTGGGTTATGTTATATTGTTATCAGACCATTGGGCTAGCAGGAATTTTCTTCTGTGGGGCATTTTCTGAAGACCTCGGTTTTTATGTTCATGCAGTTTATGGAAGGGTTGTTGATAGCTTGTATAATTCTGAATTTCTCAGTAGTGCACAAAGGGCAGGTCCTGGAGGTGGGGCTGTAGTATTTAGGTTTGTCGGTAATTCTCCATTCTATTTTGTAGGGGGTGTTGGACTTCTTGAAGTCTCATACATGGGTTGCCAGTGTGGTTATGTGGTATTTTGGGGGGTATTTGAAAGTGTTGTTGTGGGCGTAGAGTCTTAGTTTAAAGGAATCTTGGGTCATTCCGATGTATATATCCCTCCTTTCGGTATTCACCCCAGATATAACCTTGGCTTCGTAAACAACGGAGCTGACTGTGCATCCTCATATAAACACAAATATAATATTAATATTATTAACACACCATTAATAAACAGACTAATTTTATACCACTCAAACGGAAATAACAGATAGTACCTATCATTCCGTTTATAACTATTTTTTGTTTTTATTGTTTTTTTCGTTTTTTTGTTTTTGTTTTTCAACACTACTGGTTATAAACGGGACATATCAACGAAACACCGCTTCCCATTAAGATCTAAATACAAACTATATAGCCGCTCCTTTCGTATTTTTTCAGACCAAATATAACAATAACATTACAAAAAGAACAGAAAATACAAAACACCGATTCAATAAATAAAAATAAACAAACATGTTAAGTCGATAAAAACATATTTGAATCATCTCTTTCAGCTCCATATCAAACAATTAATCCGATACATAACTTTATTCCCAAAAACGACAACGAAAAAGCACACTAGTTTCACAGGACCAAACGGTAAACTATGCAGCCACCCCGTTCGTATTTTTTCAAGTATAATAATAACATTACAAAAGAACAGATAATTAAATGAATAAATAAATAAAACTTGCTAACAGATAAATAAATAATAAATAAAACCTCCTAAAAAATGAAAGCCCCCTTGAGCCCTAGTTAATCGCTTCCCACACCGAATTTTTTTCGGGGACACCCTCAGAGATGCACCGTTTTTCTGTCATTGTTGACGCCAGTCCCTGTCGAGCGTGCCTACAATCCTTTCAGCTTGCTGATGATTCCACTGGGCACGAAGATTTACTAAAGATGTCTAAATCTTTCCTTTTGGATGAAACCGCGGTACATTGCTGAAATATGTAATATACAGTATCTAAATAAATGTTATATATATATATATATATATATATATATATATATATATATATATGTGTAGTTTCAGAAGAATGATTTCATATGTAGTTTTTTAAATTGTCTTCTTTTCTATAGTATTTTTCTTCGTTTGATTTTGTCGAAAATGCTAGTTATACTTATTCATTAATGTTGTTTTGATTTTGACCCCAAAAAAAGATAACTAGAAAAATAAAAAAATAAAATGGTACAATATAGAAGATTGTTCTGTTATGTTAAATAGTGTTTGCTTTATATATATATATATATATATATATATATATATATATATATATATATATCCAACACCCCCTACAAAATAGAATGGAGTAAAATACTATAGAAAAGAAGACAATTTAACAAACTACATGTGAAATAATTCTTCTGAAACTACACCTGTTTGTTCTTTTTACGTCTTACGATTTCACGTATGCGTTCACGGCTGCTTTTCGCAATTTTCTTGTTTTCTCTAGCGTTTTCTTCATTTGTTTATGACCCATGTATATGATTCCGGAAAGATTTAAAAGTGCTTGTTATACTGAAGGAACATTCAATAATCTTTTCGAATTTGACACGAAAATGATTATTTGAAAAAAAGGTATAATCAAATAAACAAAAGTACGTTGAGTTAAACAGTGTTTTCTTAAATGAACGAATGCTGCCAAAATACGCAATATATTTTCATAACTTACTACCTAGCTCTACTTGCGTATCGAGCACTGTTAAAAGATGATGCACTATAAGCACGATACCGAACAATTAATCCAATACATAAATTTATTCCCAAAAACGACAACAAAAAAGCATCCTAATTTCACAAACCCAAACGGCAAACTTCATAGCCGCTCCCTTCGTATTTTTTCAGACTAGGTAAAACAATAAAATTACAAATCCAAAAAAGAACAGATAAATAAAAAAAAGATAAAACTTGCTAACAGATGAATAAAAAAATAAATAAAACTTGCAAGGGAATAAAATGAAGGCCTTTCATACACGAACTAACATCGATCTCATTTAATCACTATCCCACACCGGATTTTTTCGGGGACCCCCTCAGAAATACACCGTTTTCTGTCATTGTTGACGCCATTCCCTATCGGGACGTTACTACAATCATTTCAGCTTGCCGATTATTCCACTGGGCCCAGAGATTTACTAAAGATGTTTGAATCTGCCCTTTTGGATGAAACCGCGGTACATTGCTGAAATATGTAATATACAGTAGCTAAATAAATTATATTAGCTCTCTTATATGATCGAGCACTTTAGTTGATTACTTTTCATATACAACTTGACACACTATATATATATATATATATATATATATATATATATATATATATATATATATACACAGAGAAAAGCGGTCGTATTTTGATATCAACATGCCCGGTTTTTACCGTAATTCTTTTTAAAGAATGACTGTATTTTTACTGAGATTCTCTTGCAAATCTATGAGCTCTTGCTTCTACTGCTTATCTGAGTATAACATATGTGTTTTAATACTTGGTTATTTCATAGGAAATACTTAATGTTTTTAATCTATATGTTGTCATATGCTAGTATATTTAATAATAAAAAATGTTTAAAAATGTGTGTCAAAAACAACTTTTAGGAATTTTTACAGCTGAAACTTGATTCAAATGTAATTTTCAACATACAAAAAGTTATATAAACATATATATATATATATATATATATATATATATATATATATATATACGCTATTGGTGAAAAATCACATACGGGTGAATAGATATATTTATTTGTGAGGATGAGGGATCCCTCGAAAATTTAAATAAAAAAGCAGGCACACCACCCTACCATCAGGGTTCTTACTTAACACTGGTAAATATAATAAAATGATTTTAAAATTATTGATTTCTCATATTGTCATTTTTTACCATCGCATCTACCACCGGTGTCACCTAACTAACGCATTGTCATCGCCTTCTAACAATACTTATTACATATTACGCACGATGCCTCAAGCAAACTACAATATTCTTTTCATATATATATATATATATATATATATATATATATATATATATATATATATATATATATATATATATATATATATAGTTTTAAGCCCGCGCATCAGTAGCAGAAAGACATGTGAATGAACACCGATCAATACTATTCAGGAATTTTAGTCGAGTACAATGTAAGATAAAGTATACAAAATAAACAGAGAAAGAATTGCGAAGGAATATGGTCGACGTTTGTGTAAAACAGTAAAGATATTGAAGACGCCATCGAAGGAAAGTAAAAGAAAGTTTAAAAGAAATCGTGACGTTCTACTAACAAATGTAAGATGGTTTTCATGAAATGAGGCCCCGTTGGAAAGATTATAGGTCGTAGGATTGCCAATTTTGTTTTAAAAAGTATGTCCAAGATTATATCTCTTTGTTCAGTGACCATCATTACATTTCTTGTTTCTTAAGGCATGCGCATGCGTAGTATTGCTCACTCAAACCGCGCCAAGAAGTGTCATATATTTATGAGAATGTTTATTTAGTCGATATCTTCGAAATGTTAGGCTATTGTTAGATATACTAAAAATAAAAATGAAACGTGAGAAACCAACCGACTAGCTGACAAAAACGGTAGTTAATACACCAGGACACATCAATATATATATATATATATATATATATATATATATATATATATATGTGTGTGTGTGGGTGTGTGGGTGTGTGTGTGTGTGTGTGTGTGTGTGTGTGTGTGTGTGTGTGTGTGTGTGTGTGTGATTTTATGAAGGTTTACCAAAGAATCCTTTCAGGACACCTATGATCACCATTAAAGATATTTTTTCTTACAAATTTTATTTACTCAAATTAAATGTTTTTTGAATAAATAACATTTAATTTGAATAAATAATATTTGTAAGAAAAAATATCTTTAATGGTGATGATTGGTGTCCTGAAAGGAATGCTTTGGTGAGCCTTCATAAAATCACATATAAATGCTCTGTCCTCTGTAATCGAGTATCATCGAGCTTGTTTTTATTGGAACAACCCCGGTCTTCACTGAATGATCTATTTTATAAGTGAATAATCTAAATCTATGTGTCGTTGAAGACCACGGAGTTTTCTTTCTTTGCTATTTTTCTGGTAAATTTCTCGACGCGGCGAGCGATTCTGTCGGTTTTCCGGTGTTAGTTGGTGGGTTATGGCGCCTAACGTTGTATCTTGGGCCATTTTTCTAGCGCTTTCGATCCCGCGACACCGGAAAACCGACGAATCGCTCGCCGCGTCGAGAAATTAACAAGAAAAATAGGACGTATTTTTTCTGTTAATATATATATTTTTTAAATTTATTTTATACGTACATAAAAGTAATCCACAGACACGTGTTTCTGACTCACAGCCGTCATCAGCATGGCTAACTTAGACAGAGATCGAACCATTCGATATTGATGTCTATAGTCAAGCGTTCTACCACTGGACCAAGGCACTCCGTCTAGAAATATGTACGATTTTTATCACCTAAATATTTCATGTATTGTTATATAATTATTTTTATTGGTGATTGCAACGTTCGTTGTTTTTTGGCTTACTTGGAGTACATGTACGTATAAAATAAATTTAAAAAATATATATATATTAACGGGAAAAATACGTCCTATGAAGTTAAGGACGATTAATAATGTAATTTTCTGCATCTTAATCACTTAGGAAAGTAAGACAATCGAAATAATAGTAAGCAAAATAACAACGAACGCTACAATCACCAATAATAATAATTACATAAAAATACATTAAATATTTAGGTGATAAAAATCGTACACATTTCTAGACGGGGCGTCTTGGTCCAGTGGTTGAACGCTTGACTATAGATCTATGTCTAAGTTAGCCATGCTGATGACGGCTGTGAGTCAGAAACACGTGTCCATGCATTACTTTTATGTACGTATAAAATAAATAATATATATATATATATATATATATATATATATATATATATATATATATATAAGCATGCATGCAACTATGTATGTAGATATATATAAGTATAAATAAACACAAAGAAAACATCACACATAGGATTGGGCATGAAATTGATACACCGAACGCGACCTCACCCAAAATTAATCTGAATATATCAGAGATGGGTCAGCTATATTCAGATTAATGGTTTTTTTAGGGGGGGGGGGCTGCGCGTTCGGTGTATAAATTTCATGCCCACTCCTATGTTGTTTTCTCTGAAGTTTGAGTGGTAATAAGCCTCCTCAGATTTCCGGTACTCTCTACATCTGTTATATACTCATCGCAAATGATCTGGCGATGACAATATTTTTGTATTTATTGTTGATTTTAAAATACTTGTTTGTAAAGTTTTATATATTTGCTTAAATAAAATCGAAACAATGGGCTTCCATTGATTGTTCGCTTGCAATGGCCATTAGTCTTCTCTGGGATTTGGATGGCAATAAGTCTCCCAAGGTCCCAGTCCTCTCCGCACTCTTTCAGTGGAGGTCTGGTTAGTGTTCTCCCTTCCTTCACTTTTGTGTGTGTAGGAGGGGGGAGTTCATAAGATTTCTTTCTGTTTCTGATCCGTGTCTCGTGTGGTGGTGTCCTACCTGTAGTTTCCCCCCTTCCTATTGTAACTTCCATGTGGCTGGTTACGTAACTTCGTCGGCTTGATTTTCGTTTCTAAAGACTTTACTTAAGATTTCAGCTGTTTTGATCATCGCTGTCCTTTGTGTGGTCTCAGTGACTCCTTTGATTCACATTTCTTTTCGATTAGTTTGCTGCATTAACTAATTATATGCTTTACTAGTTCATCTCTTTGCCAACACAGTCTGCATTTACTGTAATCCTTGGTTTATCGATTTTAGCTTTAATGTAGTGGGTCCTAATCGCATTGTTGCAGCTGTCAGTAAAGATTCCGTTTCCATGTTCGAGTGTATTTTTCTTTGCCATGTCTAGCTATTCTCGTAGGATTCTTCTCGTGTTAGTCCATGTGAGCGTCCATGTAGTTGTTTGTCTTCTCACTGTTTTGTCGTTTTTTTTCTGGATTCGGTACTTCCTGAGTTGTTTATTGGGGTGGTGGCTCTTACTTCGGTGATTAGTCTTTCCGTGTTCAGCGTTATGTATTTCTCCAGCTTTTTGTTGTATCTTAAACACAATCTTCTATACTTAGCAGTCATCTTCCCCCTTCGTTTCTTTCCATGTGTAGTATGTCCGCATCGTCTTTTGGGTGTATTGAGTTATGCATAGTCATAATGTTTCTAGTCTTCTGGTCAAGGTGCCTGAGTTTTTGTTTAGTTCAGCTTATGAATGGTCCGGAATATCTTATTAGTCATACTGCCGTGTGGTCATTCTTGTTACTAGATGTATGCTATATAATTTCGTTTCTATGTGTTTTCTTGTTCTTCGTCATTATTCTTTTACAATTTTCTCTTTAATTCCTGTAGATTTGATGGTGTCTGCTTTTACAATTACCAGATATATGTAGCTTTCCTGTTTGCCCAGCGCCTTCATATTTTTTTTGGTTGGGCAGTACCATGCCGTCTGGCGTTTCCAGTTGTTCCCTTTTCATTTTTAGCCGTGCACACTGTTCCATTTTAAATACAATTTGAATGTTCTGGCTGAAGATTGTGGTCGTATTCATAAGCTTTTCCAGTTCCTTTTTGTTTTTTTGCAAATATGGATGGGTTATAGGAAGACTGGATGGGTTATAGGAAGACTGGAAGGGTTATAGGAATACTGGAGGGGTTATAGGAAGACTGGAAGGGTTATAGGAAGACTGGAGGGGTTATAGGAAGACTGGAGGGGTTATAGGAAGACTGGATGGATTATAGGAATACTGGAAGGGTTATAGGAAGACTGGATGGGTTATAGGAAGACTGGAAGGGATATAGGAAGACTGGAGGGGTATAGGAAGACTGGAGGGGTTATAGGAAGACTGAAGCAATAAATAATTTAATGTAACTGAAGTAAATAAATGTTACACAGTTTCTAGAATCAAAATCATGTAATGGATTTAATCAAAATTGGAATAAGTATTTTAGACATAAGGTTCAGTATCATTTTATCTCGATTTTAATCTTCGTATGGGGAAATACAACAGTTCATTTTCATGCACCCTCTCTTTCACAGATGTGATACTGCTAGTCTTAGTCTCTTCTATAAGTACTATTACGGTATGTGTTCTTCAGAATTTCGGATTTATTCACTGCGTTTGACTTGTTAATCTAATAGTGTTCATCAATTCGATGTTCAGATACCACGTTATAATCTTCCTGTTGCAGTAGCTTCTTCTAAAGAACTTCCTGTTTACTGTTTACTCCCTACATTTCCAAGACTATGGTCTAGAGGCATCTCCTGTATTTGCGGTAATCATATTTTGTCCTTTTAGTTCCTTACATAAAGTGGTTTTATAAGATTTCGGGAGGGACTACCATGAAAAAGGGAGTACTAAATTGGTGCAAACATTTTCTGTTCGGAGTATCCATTTTTTTTTGTTATTTCATTTAGATACAAATTTGCTACGCCCATAATTGATAATAATGTAGATTAATGCACGAAAAGAATCCAACGAAAATGCGCTTTCTCCATTAAAAACAATTAAGAGGTGTACATATGAAGAACTTCTTGGCCTTTTGGCTGGGATCACAGTGTAGTATCTGTTCCGATGGATACTACACCCCATACACTAGTATTGTCTTGGCTTTTGGGGCTTGATTTACGCCGGTTTATGGGTTTGTCTTGTGCAGTTCTATGAGGTCCACCCTCCCAGGCTTTGCCTTCTCACCCTTTGAGAAAGGGGTAGTTTATTGCTAATCGCCTGAGGCGCCCCTACCGGCGAATGCCGACGGGGCTGCCCAGGCAATTTTTTAAAGTTCCAAGTACTCTTTCTCTAGAGTGCGCAATTCTCACTTTCCGACCTTGTGTCACATTCTACTTTGTGGGAAGTAGATACATAGGAACTTATTGGCCTTTTGGTTGGGATCACAGTGTAGTATCTGTTCCGATGGATACTACACACCATAGACCGGTACCGTCTTGACTTTCTGGTCTTGATTCCGCAAGTGTGTGGGTTTGTCCAGTGCAGTTTTGGGAAGTCTACCATCCCAGGCTTTGCCTCCCCTCTTTGGGGAGGATTATGTTTATCGCTCACTGCCTGAGGCGCCCCTACCGAGGAATGCCGACAGGGCTGCTCAGGCATTTTTCTAGGCCAGAGTGCTCACCTTCTCGGGCGCTGGCTTAGCGTTTTGATGTCAGCATCTATCATTTCTTACTAGACCAATTCTTTTGATACAAGTAAATATTATAGAATAATAAATTATTTTCACTTGTCTGAAATTGATATAATTTTCTTTTGTACTCGTTAGTTCTGCAAGAAAGTGCTATCTTCTGAAATTAAATAGCGATTGGTCTGAATATGAACATAGGTAAAGTAATTGTTTTGTGAATAGCAGAGTCAAAAGGAGTGCAGGTATATTTAGCAAAAGAACGGTGTAAGTATCTTGTTTGTAGTAACAAACCAATCGATGGCACACTTCGAAAATACGACGAAATTATTTTAGATGTTAGAATTATGACCATCCGTAACTATAAGTTTGATTTCTATAAATAAATGCCACGGATGGTGGGGAACCTAATCAGACGGTTTCGTAATGTGAAATATTACTTGGGTGTGTTTAGTATCGCTTAATCTGCTGACACTAAATGCTCACATTTGTGACGAAATGAAGAAATTCTGAAACATGGCCAGCCTGTCCAATCGATTAACTAAAAATAAAAATCACTCCTGGGCAGCAAAACGTTTAATTTCTCGGTTTAGCTACGCAATTTCCTTCGTGTCTAGCATCGTTCTCTTGCTGAATAGTCGTTCACTGCCTACGTGGAAATAACCACTCAAAATCAGTATTAGTAACATTATCTGATGTTATTTTTGTTTCTCGAAGTTTATCTTCATTGGGAAAGTTCTAAAGCGAATCCGACGAGAGTTTGTGTTTCATCAATATTGGTTTGCATTTACGAGCACTCAAAAATGTAGTACACTTTTTAAAACTTCCAAATTCGAATATTATCTCTTTCATCAACTGTGGTGAATTAAAATTGCACTGAGTCACTTTTAGAATAGATAACACATAATCAATAATCATCTGAATTTTATTCTAAACCGTTAATTAATTGTTTGCACCGAAAAGCCGTTGTATTAGGCATTTAAGAAAATTGTAACTACGTATATTATCATTACTTCGAACAGTCGGCATATACAGCCATACACACATAGAAAGAAACACACACACACACACACACACACACACATATATATATATATATATATTATTTTATGTAAATATGTATATTATAAAGTGATATAATACATTGTGTATAGGTTTTTAGAATTTACTTCAACAGTACTCAATACGTGACTAGAGTTTCGTAGTAAAGTATGAACATATATTTATGGTAATTAAGCTACGCATGGGCGTCTGCGTTTCATCTCTGTAGGGAATCATTTGCCTGAGTTCACTGGTTGTGTGTCACTGTTTGTTTATGTATATACACGTAGTGTGTAGTCTAACAAACTTACCAATCAGATTCGTTGTTATTTCTCTCTTTTATTAACCAATAGCTCGGCTTCTCTCAAACACCATTCCTGTTGCCCTTTACTTGACATCTTTTTTGTTTCGTTTTGTTTGGTTGCAACGCATCCTATTTGTGAATGTGTCGAGTTAACAGTTAAACTTTTTTAGCACGTGTGTGATTGGAATAACTGATTTTCTATTTATTTTGTCATCCATTGCTCTTTTAGATATTGATTTAGTTTTGTTTTATATTTATTGGATTTTATTCATTAATTTATTTGTTATGTATGTGGTTATCTTAAAGTAAAGTTTATTCTGTGCTGACAAGTGATTGCTATTAGCTTCTGATGTTTACTAAGTTTTTTTTTGTGATCTTTAAAATTTAAAAATGTCAAGCTTCCTGTTCAAATATAATAAACATGGGGCGTTAAAATATGAACATGTACTGGACCGTTGTACAATTGTCCACTCTTAATTATTTTTGATTTATTCGCTGCTTCCTTTGTTTTAACTCGTTTGATTTGTTAGTCTAATGGTCTTCATTATAGCGAGCGTCCGCTTTGTTTGAGTTTAAAATAATGGTTCGCTAGTGATGTTTCGAATCGCCATTGGCTAATAAATTACATCAACTCGTGGAAAAGAAATAAAACCGAATCTGATTGTTTTTTTTGTTGGAATAAACACACGTGGATATATAAAAAATATACAGCAACAAAAAAACTGCGCACTTAGTCTGAAGATTTCCTCCATGGATTAAAAGCGGATGCCTTTGTGTAGCTTAATTGCTATAAATATAATTTCATGCTTTACTATATATATGTTGTTGGCTCCATCGATCTCGGGAAATCATGGGGGATGCGCGTCGTGGTCTTGGTCAGAATGTGTACCCAGGTCTGCAACAGGCTGTGTGTCATCTTTCTGTTTTATTAACAGTGAGCATGTGATGGGGCGACTCTTGTCTTTTGCGTTCTGCGTGATCGCTTCTCACTCCATCGGGTGTTTCTCCTCTCCTCAGCTGCACTGAATATGTTCCGGATGACGGTTCGCCAACCTTGGCGGATTAAGGCAGTGGTCTCGAGCTGAGAGGGGTTGAGTCCGCCAGCTTTAAGATCCCGCTTGCAGACGTCCTTGTAGCGGAGAGCGGGGCGTCCAGTACGCCTTGTGCCAGTGGCAAGCTCTCCAAATAGCATGTCTTTGGGGATGCGGCCGTCGTTCATGCGGAGCACGTGGCCCAACGAGCGGAGGCGTCTAGCTCGCAGCATAGTATACATGCTGGGCAATCCTGCCTTGGCCAGGACGTCGATGTTGGTGACTCGATCTTGCCAGGTGATGCCGAGGAGTCTGTGGAGGCAACGAAAGTGGAAGGCGTTCAGTCTGCGCTCCTGATGAGAGTAGAGTGTCCATGCCTCACTGCCATAGAGGGGGGTGGTCAGCACAACTGCCCGGTATACTTGCATCTTTGTGTTGGTAGTCAGCATACCATTTTCCCAAACTCGTTTGGTCAGGCGGGCCATTGCTGTTGCTGCCTTGCCGATCCTTGTGTTAAGCTCAGAGTCAATGGAAAGGCTGCCTGCGATTTTCGAGTCAGGTAGGTGAACTCGTCCACTACCATGAGGGTGTGTTCACCAATGGAGATGCTTGGAGCATCACTAACGTTCTGGCACATGACCTCTGTTTTCTTTAGACTGATGGATATATATATATATATATATATATATATATATATATATATCTTTTCTCTCGTCACTAATTTTGCTCATACAAAGAATATATATATATATATATATATATATATATATATATTGGGTTTGTCAGTATCCCTGGGAATTTAAATTTCATTGTCCTTCTTTGTTTAAAATAACTCAAAGCTTCTTTAGACCAAAAATATATGTTATTGTCTGAGAATAAAAAAGTATTCATGAAAGAAAAGAATATATATATATATATATATATATATATATATATATATATATATATATATAGAGAGAGAGAGAGAGAGAGAGAGAGAGAGAGAGATACACTTGATATCCACAGACATTCCTGTTGTTATATATACTTCTCAATCCCATCGCACGATTTGAACTCTAATCTCGAATTATCATTAACTTCCATCTAACACCCTCATACATGCAGCACTCTTCAAAGCTATATACATATATATATATATATAGAGAGAGAGAGAGATAAACCCTATTTTTATATTTTACAGATATAGCAGATACATCGTTTTTAATCTCCTAAGGGAAAGAACTTGCTCAATAAATCCTAAATAGAAGCGTTTTCATATTTCTCTCAAAGTCCCCGACTTTTTAAAATAATTATTATTTCTTCAAATACTTAATATCTAAACCTATTTGTTTACTCGTCACTACATAATATTTAATTGACACTAACTGAAGTGTCATTCGTAGTAATTCTTCCTCGTTATTATCAAGTATATAATTAAAATTTGGCTAGCTGGGTCTCAAACAGGTAACGTAGGTTTCGTATATCATCCATAATGATGCACATCCTAATATGTTCAGTTCAGTTAACTCCGTTGTTATAGATATATTTTATACAGAGCAGCATTTATACTACGTATTTTGCGTTGCTTCGTTTATAAAGCTTATTGTGCTTACTACGATTTGAATGGATATAGGTGTCATGTATCAGGCTCCAGTAATTTATATTCAGATGCTCTTACATGCGATTGTCCGAGATGAACAGCAATTAAGAGAGATGTGTATGTCTATCAATAGCCATGGGTTCTTTCTGCCACCGTTTTACAGCACTATATCAAAAATTAGCTTCATCTTCCAGTAGGTGTACGGAAACATCCCATGAGATTGTTATGCGTTTTATGTAAGTAACAGGATCAGGGTAATATTCATACAATGCCGTTTTCTTCCATAAAACTGGCATATTTCCCAATGCATATATTGGCCTATTCTATGATTCTGGTATATTGTTATATTGATCATGTTGTGCAACCTGAGATTAACCGATCGATAATTTGTACATTTTCTGCAAAATCTACGTTTAGGATCGTCATTATTTTTCATGATGTTTGCTCATACATAGCGATGGATTATGTACAACAAGAATGACATAATCTATGATTATTTAAATTAATACTCATTTAATATTCTCACACAGGTCCTGCATGTGATCTTGCACTTCTAATAACGAGTGGAGTTTCCTAAAATCCGAGTTTCAAAAGTCGACCTGAAGTTTCTGTACACTAGGTTTATCTCTATTACTTTTAGAATGTATTTGCTATTCTTGCACTAGACGTGTAATTTTGACTACTTTCTGATAACGGTCTATGGCTTTTAACACCTCTCATCAGGATTCCATCATCCTTCGTATCCTTCTATTCGATAATTGGATGGTATTATCACTCCTTTGGTCTGGTCATGCTCTCCGCCGGTTAAATGCCACTGTTCCTGGTAACTACCGATATTAATACCACTGCATTTTGGTTGTGGATGGGTATTATTATTTTTTTATTATTATTATTATTATTATTATTATTATTATTATTATTATTATTATTATTATTATTATTATTATTATTTGTACTCACTAGGAGTTCTAACACAAGTCATCAGTTATTGCTCACCGACAACCGGTGGTATTTCCTGGAGTCTGAATGACAACAAGTCTCCCCAGATATTCATAACCTCTTTTCGATAGCCACCACAAATAACCTTGCAGTATCGTAACATCCGTTTACCATTGATTTCTCGCTGATAACGACCATTGGTCTTCTCTAGGATTCGGGTGGCAATAAGCCTCCCCATGATCCCAGCACTATCTGCACTTCCAGTAGAGGTCTGGTTTGTGCGGCCCCTCCTTGGTCTTCTCATCCTCCTTGATTCTATGCAAACATGTTGTGTTCTGTCAGCCTAGGCAGGTACCATTTTTTGTGGGGAGAGCATGGGAACTTATGGTTGTTATTATTATTATATATTTATTCATTTTGTATTTATTTACTTACTTACTTACTGTTAGGGAAACCTAACAAAACAGAATAGTTATTTCCCCTTGAATCAAAAGAAAGATTTATCGTCCTTGGATAAAAGAAGTCGTCTGCCATGACAGTGCAAAAGTAAACAGAACGGCTCTCACAATAAGACTAAGCATCTCGCGTCCAGCGGTTTTCTACATTTTATTTAATCAATGTTTTTCTTAAATAAATTTGTTGAAGTTTCTACTTCGTCATTACTTCATTCAACATCTGTCAAGCCCCCCAACTGCTTGCTTGAACTGTGGCAGCTGGCATTTTGTATGAAACTGTACATTCAAGATATACCGCTGCCGCAGCTGCAATCGACTAGAATATAAAGAGGGGTTTTGCCCATCTCAAGGACAAACAACAATTCATAATAGACAAACCTCACATAACAGGCACCGACAACAACATGAAAAAAACACAAACAGTCTAATAGCAACTTTAGTTCTGAACCAAAAATCAAACGGAAAATATGTTGCAGTACAATTGAACGACCATCCTGTTGAGCTTCAGATGGATACTGCCTCCGATATTACACTTATATCACAAACACTATGGAAAACCATAGGCTAGCCTTCATTGACACCAAAAAGTCAGGTAGCACAAAGTGCTTCCGGTGACTGTGTTCACATCACGGGTGAATTACCCGCTACCATTAAAATGAAAAACAGGGAATCGAATACATAGCAAACTCATGCAAAAATCTGCTGGGGCTTGACTTTATCGAGTTTACAGGTCTTCTAAACATTCCACTCAACCGAATATGTGAGGTGGTATCCAAATCGTCAGCTCAAGGCAGCATTATCGACAAGACCAATAACATCATGAAAAATGTTCTCTAGCTCTAAGAAATCGAATACATTTCAGTTGGCACACCAGCGTTTGCCCGGAATTACAGACCTGGCAAGCCAAACTGAGTACCGGACATCATCCACAAAATAAATGGGCAAGTCCTGTATGATGCTCAAGTCGGGAGTCAATTCTGGGCACGACACAACACCCAGTTATGCCCCAGATACACTAGAGAAAACTTAGTTGACAATAGAACAACCATTCCGTTCGATCTGTTTTTGGCCACCTTCGAATTGCAATCTTCATCACCTCCAAATTAGATAAATACCAATAGGAATTATGAAAAACCTCACAGGGGTTGGCCAAAGCGCAGTCGAACTCGAGTAACGCACCTCCAAGTTAATCCCAAGTGTGCTCGGTATAGTTAAAGACTAAAAGAGGAAGATGTTAGGGCAAACAAAAAATAACAGAATAGTTATTTCCCCTTGAATCAAAAGAAAGATTTATCGCCTTTGGATAAAAGAAGTCGTCTTCCATGACAGTTGAAAAGTAAACAGAACGGCTCTCACGATCAGACTAAGCATCTCGGGTTTAGCGGTTTTCTACATTTCAATTTAATCGGTGTTTTTGTTAAATAACATTGTTAAAGGTTCTACCTCATCCTTCCTTCACTTTTGAGTAGTTATTAAATCGAAAACAACACGTATAAAAAACCAGATGTAATACTTACTTACTTGGAGAACTCACATGAATTTATAAAAGCACTCACTTGCTGTTTTTGTTTTCCCTAGTGTCTGGGTGACAAGCAGAGTCCCCAGATTACCAACACTCTCTGTTTCTTTCGATCATGATTCCAAATCTGTTTGCGTTATCGCAATAGCTATTCACCATTGATTTTTCGCTGATAACGGCTGTTGGCTTTCTTTGGAATTTTAGCAGCAATAAGCCACCTAAGTATTTCAGTATTATCCGTGCAATTCCATTGGAGAATTGGATAGTGCTCTCTCCCCCCGTCTTTCAATCCCCATTGACCTTTCATGAATATGTTGTATAGTATCAAAGAATCAACATTTTGATGTGATGTCAGGTTATACGATTTATAATACTTTAGTTGGCTTTGACCTGTACTATGTGGTTATGTGCAGTCAATGATTCTGAACTCGAGGTTTTTTTTTTAATCTTTCATCATCATCGTGTTTTGTCGTGTGTCGATCTTCTCATTGGTTCCAATATTTCTTAGTTTTTTTTTGTTCAGGTTTTTCGCAATTGTGTCTAGTGCCTCCACAATTATTAGCATTACTGTAGTGTCTTTCACGTTCAATATGCCTTTCAGCTATAAAGCAAGCTTCATGTATTTGCTTAGTTTTGCAACATTTATTTTCATTTAATTTCATGCTGTGACTTGATGTTGACTATTCTTAGACGACATCCTGTTTCACTGATGATGTTATCATAACGAATCTCCACCGTTTTTTCTCTCTCCCTCTCTTTAATACTGGATAAGGTTTATGGATGACGTCATATTTGTATAATATTATCTAGTTTCACTGATACAAAGCGCCAGCCAAGAATTTATAACATGCAAGACAGACGAACAAAGTTTATATATATATATATATATATATATATATATATATATATATATATATATATATATATATATATATATATTAAAAAGGCGAAAAACAAGATTGCGTCAAATAAATACTTATGGCATTTAGCGTTGCCTTCTGCATAAGTTCACCAGCGAAAATTATAAGTAATTTCAGCTGGAAAAATTATCTACCATTCGTCTCCATTTACTGAAGTGTCCATGTGCCACTCATACGGAATGAAGCGACTGACGATCTAGAAACGGGCAAAGGAAAGAAGACAGCAAAATCGTATACATGCATTATGTTGTACAGTTTATAAAGGAACCAGCACTTCTTACTTAAAACACTGCGCAAATATTGATTCTTTTAATTGGGTTTCTGCTACATAATTATGTCGCCGAGATGAGTTTCTTCCTTTCCGGGTACACTTTTTTAAGTATCTCTTTCATCCCAATGTACATGATAGTGTCCGATTCCAAGATGCTTTCGCCTTTATAATTACGTTCAGTAATACCAAAAGTGTAGTGCCGATTGCTATCACAAGCGATATGCACGTACCTACACGTATGTACACACACGCGGCCACACCCATATAAAAACATATATATATATATATATATATATATATATATATATATATATATACTGCCGAAACTTATTCGCAAATCAAGTGTGAATATAAGCCATACATATTCTTCGTACTCGTGATGCGTTGGGTCACACCAACTGTCACTGTTTCTTCTATTTTAATTGGAAATGTCATAAACGGTGCTATATTGTTATAGGTACACTTCGTGCATTACTAAAATAATAGGTCTTTTAAATTCTATATTAACATTATGGATACAAATACAAATGAGGGTACTTAATAGATTGCTATTTAATTTAGGTGTTTACGGTGTACAGGAACACACTAAGTTAACCAGCTAAAGAGATTTTACTAAGAACCTCCAGAGACCTACATTTCTATTAATGAGTGGTTTGATTGGTGAGTCTTCAGTTAATTACAAATTACCGCTAATTAGAAGAATTAAAATGGATTTTCATTCGAACATATATATATATATATATATATATATATATATATATATATATATATATATATATATATATAAATATATACATTAGCTTTTATCATCTCTACAAACATTGGTTAATATAACAGAATCTGTCTGTTTAATTATATTTTTGTTTATTTTTGCAATTTTTCTGATTGTCTTTTTTGTCTTAAAATAAAAAAATTAGAATAAAAGTCCTATAGTTATCACGAATGTTTATAGTTCCTCCTCAGCTTTTGACACGTCATGTTCATTCGACAGAGACGCGAACACGTCCGTTATACCTATATATATATATATATATATATATATATGTCATAGGACATTCATTCCTTATATTATAATAAAGAAAAGAATATCATAAAAATTGACAACATTAAAAAGGTATGATTAAATACACAAATTATGTTATTTTTAACAATGTTTGAATAATATATATATATATATATATATATATATATATATATATATATAACCCTAGCAATCGCTTAATTAATCCGTCCAAACTAGAAATTGATATAATTAGTACAATAAGTATATCTAGAATTAACAAACAAATAAAAAAAGACCTAGAATTAAACCAATGGGTGAATATTACCGAAGCGATCAATTAGTTTTATAATATCGAAAATAAAAATAAATGCACCTTCCTACAATTTGACATAGTAGATTTCTATCCATCAATATCTGAAGCACTCTTCAACATCGCCCTAGAGTAGGTCGAGATTATACTGATATCTCCAAGGATTAACTCCACATCATTAAAAATATAGGAGCTCAGTTTTAATCAATAACGATGACCAATGGATTACAACAAGCATGACAAACTCCTTTCATTTGGCCATAGGTTACCTTGACTCTGCGGAGGCATCAGATCTTGTGGCGTTATTTATTTTATATACATTAAAAAATATATTTGATAATACAGATATCGGCATATATACAGATATGCCAGTGATAACATACAGCTTTGAAATTATTGATTGGCCACAAAAGGACATTAATAGATTAGACATTAAAACGAGAGAAATGTTGACAATGTAGACACTGGTTTCTGTACATTACGTACAGAAACTAGTGTCTGCCAATGCTGTATCTTCCAAGAGGAACAGGTAGTATGGATCTCTCAGAAATTGACAATCAACATCGAGCCATTATTGAGTACCGGCCAATATCTGATGAGCTCCCAGAACCCAAACCTTATCAAGAAACCAGAGCAAGCAAAACAACCTCTATTACAAAACTGGCCAAACAGTTTGGACAGGACTGTCCTATAAATGAGGTAGAAACAGACAACAATCCTGCCACAGAAATAGCTCACAAAAGCCGTCAGAAATACACCAAGACCTTCCATTCCAGACAACTGGCAGAATGGGCCAACCAACACGTGCTAAGTATTTCCTAGATGAATTATCCCAGAAATATATAGATAAGGAAGGCTCTGTAGACTGGCTGAAAAGAGGCTCTCTCTACTATGATCAGGAGAGAATGATAATGGCTACTCAAGATCAAGTGGTCTCAGCAACAGTAAAAAGTGCAGGTTATGCCACACATAAGTAGAGAGTGTGAGCCACCTGACATCCAGTTGTAAGGTTCTCCTGGGGGGTGGCTATCATACAATGCGACACAACGGAGTGTGTAAATATCTTCACTGGACTATTTGTAAAAAGTTGAATATCCAGTGTAGCAGCAAGCCCTGGGAGCATATACCAGAAAGAACAGTTTGAAATAATTTATCCACTATCCACTATGACTATGCAATCCCTACAACTACATATCTAGAAAACGGAGCTGTTAAACCTGCCATAGTAATATGGGACAAAAGGGAGAAAGTAACAACCCTAGTTGAAGTCAGTATTCCTAATGATGCAGGATTGAACAAAGCAGAAAGGGAAAAGATTACGAAATACCAAGGGCTTATGTACGACATGAAAAGAAACTGGAATCTTAGGAAAATCTTCATCATACCAGTAAGTATAGGAGCAACAGGACTAATGAAGAAGAATTCCAAGAGCTATCTGACAGGTATACCCGGTGAACCGAGTGCAAAAAGAAATACACATACTGCACTTGAAGGGACGGTTAGAATCTTAAAACGATCTCTATGCTGGAGTGTCTGAAATAGCCCGTGAATGTCTGGCATCCGGTAGGATGCCCCTATCTCCAGCAAAAACAGAAAGATAAGAAAAATGAAAAATAAATAAAATGATGGATTAGCGATAATAAGGGATTCCAGAAATGTTAAGGAAGAAAGTTTCAAGAAAATTATACATATGAAAATGAAAAATTTGGCCTAAGAGTAGAAGTGCTGGATAACATAAAAATAACTCACTATTCATATGTCATATTAAACTTAATTAAAAATACTTACGAACCATATTTAAAACATAACGCTAATCTAATATACGTAAACCCAAAGTCCTAGCACCCCCCATCAATCATTAAAGAGATTCCCAATACTATCGAACGTAGACTTATCAATAATTTAGCAACGAAAATGTATTAAAAATATAAGGTTACATTTACAAAAAAACTCTAAAAAATAGTTGTTAACATAATATCGAAATTAAATATGAGAAACAGGACACCAATAGCTATAATAAGATTAAAAATAAAAGAAAAATAAATATAATTTCGCATACACAGATGCTAAAAACTAAACTAGGCAAGAAATTTCTAAATCTACTTAAAAAAACTCTTCCCCGTAACTTATCCCATGCGTAACATATTGAATAAAAACAACCTAAAACTGTCCTACAGCTGCTGCGAAACCAATAAATAATAAGTATGACACACAGTAACAAATAATATAAGAGAACAGCGAAGAGGAAAAAATAACAAATTGCACAAAAAGTAACCAATATAGCAATAATAACACTAATAAAAACAATAATATAAGCACTACAAATAGTAATAACCAAAAACGTTATAGTAATCACCAAAATAGTTAATAACGAATAAAAATGATGTAACTGCATGAGTCGTACACTTTGTCGACTACAAAATAAATGCCTAAGCCCAAGTATTGTTTACCAAGCCACAATATTTGCCAATACTTGCCGAATAACAAGAAGTAGTTATGCAACAGGTATGACCTCCACTGATTTTAAAACAAGATATTACGATCACAACATCACATTTAAAAAGAAAGAACGCCGAGTAAAAACAGCACTAGCCAACAATTATTGGAAGCTCAAAGAAAACAGACGCTCACCAATAATTGAATGGAAAATAATACGACAGGACAGTTCATGTAGAAATTTAGACGATATGTGTAGATTAAGTCTGAATGAAAAATTTGAAATCCTACACTTTTAGGACCCCCAAAACCTATTAAACTAATGAAGTGAAATAGAAAACAACAGCCTACACAGAAGAAAATTTATCTTAGGTAAACAATACATGATGAATAAATAAATAAATGAAAAAGTAAACTAAACCATAACCTAATAACTTAAAAAGTAAAAATAAAATAGAAATACAACAAGCACGTGTAAAAATAAAGTCACCCATTATATTGACACAAACATAACACAGGGATAGGAAACCCTATAGAGAACAGAACAAAAGAATAGGAAATAGGAAATGAAATCAACCGAACTTTTGTTTGTTAGAAGATCAACGATTGGCTAACAGGTGCGGTTATTTATGAGATGTTCACCTATCGACGAACCATAAGTATTATTCAAAACGTCAGTTAGTGAATAATTTGCATTGCGAATATTTGTGGGCACGTGCTGTTTGACCCGGATGTCTAATCTTTATTTTAATTTAATCTAATCGTTATTTTGCTGCGAATACACGAGTTGTTTTTTCCTTTCGATCTTGACTTCTATTCGAAAAGATGTCCTTCCTCCACATCATAATAATTCTACATTTATTTATTTAAATGTAGTTGCAGTATGCACTACGTTGGGATGACGTCACAAAGATTAGACATCCGGGTCAAAGAACACGTGCCCACAAAAATTAGCAATGTAAATTATTCACCAACTGACGTTTTGAATAATACTTATGGTTCGTCGATAGGTGAACATCTCATAAATAACCGCACATGTGCCTCTAAATTCAGTGTCGACTTATTCTCCATTCTTAGTAAGTCGCACTCTCCCTATCATCTCAAGATCCTAGAAACAATCTATATTTTGTTACCCTTTTTTAAAAAAAAATGTGTTTACCTCTTTCCCTCGCTATAATTCGCATAGCAACTTTTTTATATTTTTTTATATTTTTGATACGATACCTCGATATTTGGCTCTGTTGAGCGAGGTACGAAACCGGTCAGCTGCCCTTTCATTTTTAAAATTTCTTAATTCATTATGAGTAATAAATATTGTCTCTTCAATGCCATATATATATATATATATATATATATATATATATATATATTAAGGTATGGATAACGATATATAAATGCAATTATTATATGTCGACTAAATATTATATAATACAGTTATCTATCTTTTTATGTTTTCGTGGCTTTTTTAAATAATGTTTATTTTAACTATAACATATATTCCTTCATACGTCTATCTTAAAAGAGTCAATACGATTGTTCCTTGATTCCTAATTAATAATCAAGTTGATGCCATTTTATTCATCTCTTTTTTATCTCCCTTCGTCTTCTTCTTCTTTTCCTCCTATCGGTTGTGTCGTCATAGTTATTAATTTGATACGTGTTGACATGCCACCCTTTCTCCTTTGTTATTTCCCTCGGTATCTAGCTCCGTCCTAGCATCTCAACTGATCCGTCTGTCATGCTTCAGTTAGAAGTAGAAGTTAATTGAATGGCTGCATTCTCAGAATTAGCGTTTCTTGTTTTGCTATTTTCTTTTTGAAATGTGCTATTTTCTTATGTCATTTCTCCATAGTCTCTTCTTGCGATTTCCGCAAGCGGCACTACGTTTTTTTCTCAACTTCGTGCGGGAGAAAAAGGCGGCATCTACGCATCACTGTCAAGTCGCATATTTTGTAGTACGCATCGGCGGAAACGCGCTTTCGTTTTTTCGCCTTACGAAACGTAAAACTGCGATCGCTTGACAACTTTAACGACACACGCCGTTTTACAAGCACCGCTGGGTTTGTTTTTTTTCATAGACACGCATTCATTTATATCTTCTTTTCCTACTACAATCCATCTCCTCACATCTCCCTCACTCTCTGTTCTCTATCTCTCTCTTCACATATATATATATATATATATATATATATATATATATATATATATATATATATATATATATATATATATATATATATATATATATATAATAAGAAAGCAAAGTTCATAAGAAAAGAAAAACTATATACAAACGTTTTTCTTGACAAAGCTTCATAAAAGGAACAAGATACCGAAATGTAATAAACATGAGTTTGTATTAATCCGTTCTGGTTATAGATAATTTCTCTTTGGTTATTGTTTTAGGCATGTTTATACCTATACACTATGCTTCATATTCATCCTTTAAACTTACCTTTCGTACACACAAACACAAACACACATATATATATATATATATATAAATATATAAATATATACACACACACATATATATATATATATATATATATATATATATATATATATATATATATATATATATATATAACCATTGTTTCTTATTTAATCATTTTTTTAATTTTGTGATTTTATTTTGAGCTTTCGTGCTTGCCTTCTCCAGATATATATATATATATAAATATATTTATATATATATATATATATATATATATATATATATATATATATATATATATATATATATATATATATACGAGTGGGTGTGATTATATGATTTATCCACTTATGCTTCTGTTGTTATTTAAATACGATTTCCCGGCTGATAATGCGGAATTTATCCACATGTGTCAAATAAGAAGTGCCTCATAGAAAACATAAGGACTTAAACTACGTACGACTAACGTTACATTGTTACATTAAAAGTCGTATTAGTCCGACAGCTTACTTCCCATTTCAATAATGTTTATTTAGGACTTATCTATTAAATTACCCGTATAATCTACACTAGATGTATCGTATATAGGTTGATAAGACAAACTATGAATACATGTATATTTTGTTAACTAGGATTTATTATATTTCATCTTTGATTACTGATGCATGCGTACTTAACAAGTAATGCATAAATAGGTGTTGGCTCTTCCACCTGTTTAGAGAATTAGTTTGGATACCATAACCACATGTTGCCTCCCTTGACAGAATAAGAGTATCGAATATTCATATTATTCTGGCCACTAAGATCAGCAGCCAAATGTTAATTAATTATGGCACAGAACACATGTTTTACAATACTTAATCAATCTCTTATTTTGATCGCAGATTTTTACAAATTACTCTTCTGCGTTGTTATGTTGACGTGCAGTCCTTTATATCGAACTGTAGAAAGTTTTTCATGTTATTAAATCAGTTAATTATTGATTGCATATCCTCTAGTCGTTTACATTTGGCCTGATCTTTTGTAAACACTTAAAGTCAGTTTTAACAAAACATAAATTGAGGAAAGCCAACAGCAGAGCAACAGTAAACATAAGAAATAGAATACCTCTGGTACAACGTATGGGTAAAACAACATGATCACAACAGGAATGGTAGGTTACTGAAGAAAAATGATGAAAGATCTTTAGTAAATTAAAGAAATAACAAAATCCCCCCTCCCAGAATACATCCGAACGACCTTGAGAAATGTTGCAATTAGAAGTAACTAGATAAAAGCCAATATAGACAAGATTATTTGCAATATAGACAAGAAAAAAAAAGAGTAAATATAAACTATGTGGACAAATCGACGAAAAAGTAAACAACACCATAAGTAAATGCAGCTAATTAGCCGCAGAAAATGATGGTAATTCACTATGAATTATGCAAACGACTGCATTCTGAAAATAGAGGAATAGGTACAAATTGGAGCCAATATTGGAAAAGAAAAACATAAACTCTCTGGGGCATGGAAATACACACTGATAAACTCACAACCAAGAATACCGGACACGCTGTTAGTTAAGCATAACGAAATAGCCAAATAGTAGATTTCGTCGTCCCAGTAAATCAGTTTAAAGATCAAAGGCCTTAGATACCTAATTTAGTGTCGGCTAGATTACGGAATATAATATGGGACTTGAGGAAAACAACTTCAATAGTAGGAGCACGAGGAACAAATCTTGAAGAACGTGGAAAATATTAAAAATAATTAGAATCTGAGTGCGAAGGTGTTGTTATATTGGTGCTTTGGCAGATCCAGCGGAAGATAAATACACATACGAGAATAACTTGGTTAGGGTTAGGGTTAGGATTCGGGTTAGAGTTAGGGGTTAGGGCTACGGATTAGGGTTAGGGGTTAGAGGTTAGGGTGATAGGTTAGGGGTTGTGGTTAAGGGTTAGGGATTAGGATTAGGGTTAGAGTAAGGGTTAGAGTTAGGTTTAGGGTTAGGGCTACGGATTAGGGTTAGGGGTTAGGTGTTAGGGTTAAGGGTTAGGGATAAGGGTTAGGGTTAGAGTAAGGGTTAGAATTTGGTTACGGGTTAGGGCTACGGATTAGGGTTAGGGGTTAGAGTTAGGTGTTAGGGGTTAAGGTTAAGGGTTAGGGATTAGGGTTATGGTTAGAGTAAGGGTTAGAGTTAGGTTTAGGGTTAGGGTTAGGTTTAGAGTTACGGTTAGGGTTAGGGTCAGCAGTGGCTCATCGACATAATTAAGCGACAAAAGAGCATGCTCTTTGGTGACCTGAAGAGACACAACGAGATTTAGAGGTATATAAATATATATATATATATATATATATATATATATATATATATATATATCGGAGGGATTTATCAGAAAAAAGGAACGTCGATTTAGGCCACGTCAACGATGAAGGGAGTTTCTGAGTGACGCATTCGGGTCGTTGGAGATCTTCGGTCGACTCAGAACTGATTGTGACAGGTTAATAGTTTTTATACGGCTGCGACAATGTGAGCAGGCCACGATGACTACTGACTGACCGGGAGTGAATGCAAATCCACACAATTAGGTGGCAGTGACCAAACACGGATAAACTGAAATTATAATAACGCTACATAAACGCAAGGAGAAATATAGAAACAACTTCAGATGAAATCAAGTAAAGTGAAATTATCAGGTTAAAACATTCTATAATGTGACATTCCCCTTGTCTCCAAACAGCGAAGCGATAGAACCAGCACCGGTTGGTACAACAGAAAATGGTTGGGATGTTTCTGAAGATGGAAAGAATTGCAACATCTGAACCCCTACTGGAATCTTGAATTTAAGAGTAAACCAACGGTCGTTATAAGCGAGCATTTAACTTTAATAGCCGTTGCGAAAAGGCAAAGTGATTTATCGAAGTTATCGAAATAATTGGATACTACTATAAATTTGAGAGATTTTTTGTCACTCGGAATCCAGGAAACACCACTTGATTTTACCAGTCAGCGGTCACTGGTAATCACTTGTGTAAGAACTCTTAGTAAGTAAACAAAAGCATAGACAACTGCGTGGGAAAAGCCGTTCACTGGGAACTATGCAAACATCTGCATTTGACCTACAGAAAAATGGTACATACAAAAACTGGATCGAGATTTGGAAATTGAAAATTAGAAAATTATCTAACAGATCGAGATACACACAGAGACAATCATCTAAGCAATGATAGTGGGTGTCATCATTTCTAACAAGAAAGAAAAAAAAAACACTAAATCGTAGGTTTCGCGTCCCAGCAGTTCCCAGGTTGAAGATTAAGGAGGAAGAAAAGCGTTTGCGAGAGGACTTTACGAAGAATATGGCAAGAAAAAAATCACGGTCATACAAGTAATTGTAGGAGCATTAGAAATAGTCTTGATAAACATAGATAAGAATTAGATGAAATTGGAATCAAAGTGAAAATTGAGACTGAAGATAAAAACAACAGAAACCTTAAGGAAATGTCCAATGTGGAAACTAGCTCACATAACCAACGAACTATAACCAGCTACAATAAATTTGAAATATAAATCTAGCCAAAAATACAGAAAGAACATCAATCGAGTGTAATAGAACTGAAACACTCAGACATTCATGAAGTGACGCCCCCACAAATATAAATAAAAATATAAATGGAATCAGCTGATGCTAATAACAAACACAAACAATGATCGTAAAAGGTAAAAAATGATCGATAGATCGATGAGAAAAAACACCAACAAGAACTCTCCTGGAAGGGTGCAGAGAAAACTTGTACGAGTAAGGGGGTGTTATATATATATATATATATATATATATATATATATATATATATATATATATATGGGAAATGTTGGGTTGACATGATGGATGTACTTGCATGACATTTGTTTTCAAATTATCATCCTGAGGAAGTCTTACAATAAAGACGAAACGTTGCTGAATATATGAAAAATATCTCTTGTTTTTTTTCCTTTTTCATTTCCCATTACGTCGAATTACTATCATCTTTCCTTTTTCATATATATATATATATATATATATATATATATATATATATATATATATATATATATATATATATATATATATATATATATATATATGAGAAATAAAGAAACAAAGTTTCGGACAAAATGTAAAAATAAAAATGGAATAAAGGATAAGCAATTCAAAAACTAACAAAAATAAACTCATGTTGTATAGTTCTACCGAAATATTTCAGTCGTTTAAAATACGACCATTATCAATCGGTTGGTGAACTTTAATTAAAAACGGAAAAGTTTTCAAATTCATACAAAGAATGCTATTGGAAGAATTGCTTATCCTTTATTCCATTTTTATTTTTACATATATATATATATATATATATATATATATATATATATATATATATATAGTGTTATAATGGAATAATTCCAGGAAGAAATCCGGGTAAGAGAGCTCAATGTGGTAAACAGAGCAAGAATAACGTAAAATATAATAACACGAAATTACATGATTGTCGATGCAATAATTTATTTCAACCTTGCGGTTTTATTCAAGCATTCAATTTGACAATTACATTTTTGAGACTGACAGAAAACTGAATTCACCCCCGACACTTCAAACACAACCAGAGAGAGTAGTGGTCGCAGCCAATCTAAATACCTATTACAGAGCGAGTAGGAATTAACATCTTATATTTAACTAAAGCAATCGAAAGGGATCTTATGTTTTTTTTTGTTTGTTTTTATTAAAATAATAACGTCTGAGTTAAGCGCACATATTCTTTCTACATTTCCGACCTGGTGACATATAACGTTCATGGAGGCGTATGAACGTTATATGTCACCAGGTCGGAAATGTAGAAAGAATATGTGCGCTTAACTCAGACGTTATTATTTTAATAAAAACAAACAAAAAAAACCCATAAGATCCCTTTCGATTGCTTTAGTTAAATATAAGATGTTAATTCCTACTCGCTCTGTAATAGGTATTTAGATTGGCTTCGACCACCACTCTCTCTGGTTGTGTTTTAAGTGTCGAGGGTGAATTCAGTTTTCTGCCAGTCTCAAAAATGTAATTGTCAAATTGGATGCTTGAATAAAACCGCAAGGTTGAAATAAATTATTGCATCGACAATCATGTAATTTCGTGTTATTATATTTTACGTTATATATATATATATATATATATATATATATATATATATATATATATATATATATATGTGTGGCAAAAAACTCGTGGGATAAGGTTTTTAGTAAGGGAGGTAACAGTTGCCATTTAGCGTAAAGCATTGTTTTTTTGTGAATAGAATTAATAATTTCACTTTCTTGTAGGTTGATGGTGTACTGGTAATATCGTTGACAAATATCGGGTTTCGAATTTTCACTTGAATAACTCACCAGACTAAATACCCGTAATACAGAAAAATAGCAGGCTGTGGTTCTCTCTCTCAAGCGCTATAACCACCAGAAATAACCACGTCAAGGAGGGAATTTAAATTCGATTCATGCGAAGGGCGGCATATCTAGACAGACTAATCGGAATATGCCGTATAGCTACGTCTTAGTCTATTTCGAACTTCCCAAAACAGGGCTCAATTTCAATCAGTCAATTAAAGCGGCTTATAACAATATTAATTTTTAGTGAATAATATTAAATTGTTTTTACCAACCTACGCCAAGGTATGAAGCTTTCGCTCTTATCAGTGTAGGGAATGATAATTTCCGACGCTTGCACAGTTCGAACACCTACCACAGAATTAACCTAGACTCAGCAAGCAAGCATCATTACCCGTTAGGTCATATATATATATATATATATATATATATATATATATATATATATATATATATATATATATATATATATATATATATATATATATATATATAGTCTCGGAAGTTTCTCAACCATTAAAACTAAAGAAGAAAATTAAAAAAAACAAGTCGTTCAGTAGAAAAATCACTCATGTAAGTCAATTTAATTTTTACAGTTATTATATTAGTTTGCTTCTAACATTATTTAAGGGATCATCGATTGTTTACCATGAAAAACTGTTTCTGGAATTTATATATATATATATATATATATATATATATATATATATATATATATATATATATATATATATATATATATATATATGATTATTTTTATTCACACAGACATGTACAAAGTCTGCGACACTGGCATGTCGATGTTATCGATCAACAGTTATTATAAACTGAGATCTCATCAGGAAGAGTTAGAATCCGATCTTAACCTGAGATCATATTTGGAAAAAATGAAATGGAGAAAAAAAGAAAAGAAATTTAAATTTGGTAAGTCACGTGGTTGGGACCGTTAACAATAAAAATGTTAAAATCAAAATCCAAAACAATACACAATATTAATATAAAAGATAATATATAAAATATAAGATATAAAATAAAATATAAAATAAAATATAATATAAAATAAAGTGAAAAGAGAGAGATATAATAAAAAGTTTATAATAAAACGATAGATAGACAGATAGATAGATAGATATATAGAAATAAAATGAAATCCTCTGCGGTCCACACAGAAATAGGGAAAGAGATGTACATGCAATAAAAAGTTTTTCTTCAACCTGGGAAAACAGTAATCTAAAATCAGCTGTAATAAGTAGCAGCGTTTATAATAACTGTTGATCGATAGCATAGACATGCCAATGTCGCAGATTTTGTAAATGTCTGTGTAAATAAAAATAAAAATAGTCATATATTAAAGCTCAATTTGATATTGAGCAATTTTTTATAAACCCGGTTGATATTCTTTGTGTTACTACCCTGTGGATGTTTTACCTTGATTATTATTATATATATATATATATATATATATATATATATATATATATATATATATATATATATAAATGAAGGAAGAGAGATAAAGATGTGCTGATGACAAATCTATTTCATCTCCAGTTGTTCAATAAAAGATGTACTCGATAAAAACATGTTTATTTTCTTTCCTTAAGCCAGATTAAAATCTTATTATCAAAGGAATTACATAGATAAATAAGTTGGTATGGTAATAGCGAAAATTCAAAAAATTATAAAGTAATGGACAGTAAAAGCGTGTGTATAAAAAGGTTACTAAAATATAGATTGCGTCGAGTCGGTAAATGTCCATTGACAAAATGGCCAGGGGACGAAAGATTTAAAAGTTTAGTGGAGACTGCGTTAAAATTGTTCAAAATGTAGCAAATCCAATAGAATGATGTCTAATTCAGCAATCTTTATCTAAAACTACCAGCCATAACAACACGTCTGATGAATCTCGTTCTGACGAGTAATAATTAATCATAACGTGAAATGACTGGAATGTTAACCTTAGTTATTTCAGTTTAACATATATTTTTGCTGTTTTTAAATTAAGCTCTCCGACTCAAAATTTCCTACAGATATTCGCTATCTTTCGCGTATCCAACGCGCAATATATATATATATATATATATATATATATATATAAATATATATATATATATATATATATATATATATATATGAAGAGAGAGAGAGAGAGAGATTACATTTGTCGTATACTTGGGTTAAGCACTCATCGCTAATAAAAGAGCTATATAGACAATCGGTAAGAAATATG
>OY744517.1:99124026-99171526 GCA_963556195.1 Sepiola atlantica
AAATTATGTAGAGGCGTCTAAATTCGACCATATATCCACAGTCGTACGCACGTATATATATACACAGACATATAAACACATATGAATTGATATGTTTACAAGCGAAACACACTCATACACACAGTACAAAAGTTAATAAGTAAATAAAAATCAACACGTAATATATGTGCACATAGGTATACACACGTAGAAAGATAGACTCACATTGTCTCGAACGATATATATATATATATATATATATATATATATATATATATATATATATATATATATATGTATGTATATATGTGTATATGTATATGTAATTGTGTAGTCACGTATGTAAACACGCTTTGAGATGGGCTGTATCGAATAAATAGGCGTTTTAAATTCGTTTAAAGATTGCTGGGTATAAAATATAAATTGCTGATATTGACTTTTATAAACATTGTTTTTATTTATATTGTAAACTCAAGACGTCTATTGCTTTAAAGATTACGATTTTGACAGTGTTATACCCAACACCATATTAGTAGTTCAGGGAGTCTCACTGCTTACAAAATTGCAAACACGTACAACATACACACAGCTAATTCGTACATAAAAGTCGAATATTCAGAAGAGATAGCCAATCTTTGATACACACGTCTTTATACGTATATACACGCAATACATACTTTCTGGAAGGGTTATTGTCCATAGATGTATTTACGCCCGTATTTCACTCGAAGTGGTCGTATGCATTTAATCTTGTATACGAGTTTCTTCTATAAGACGAACCATTTTCTTTAACGTACACTTCACTAACATCCCAGTCTGTCTATCTATCTGTCTGCTGATGTATCAAACGCATTGCCGAACTTGCATGTATATTTAAGTAACTTTCGCACATAGCCTTCGCTTTTAGAGACCCCCGCGTTCGAACCTCTCGAACGCACACGCGTGTGTGTGTGCATTAGAATATACGTCTGTATGTATTAGTATTATTATTATTATTATTATTATTATTATTATTATTAGTATTATTATTATATAACGTGCATTTAACGCATTAGACTACTTGTTCTAACTACAGCGTATGACCATACAGACTAGTTTATCACACAGAATGCGAAGACAAAACACACTTGTTTAGAATAACCTACCCACAAGAACAGTTCCAGTGTCAAAAAGTATGTGACATTGTGACACCATACACAGGCATATCTGCAGCATTCCTTTCTCTCTACTTAGGTCTATCACTATCTCACAAAAAAACATTGTTTTCCTGCCATCACTGTTATCATCTCCTTTCGAAGGCATCAATTCGGTAACATTCTCGTTTCAGAATATTTAAAACACTTTTTACCTATTATCTCCTCGGAAACTGTTGCTAAACGGAAACCCCTTGTTTAACGAGTGTATTTTAGTCCAGCCTATTTCGCTGTATGCTTATTTAGTGAGGTTTGGGTTAACCTTTGATTTTATTATATTCTTTTAAATCTACCTAACTAAACATGTCATCTATCTTGCTTTAACCCTAACCTCAACTAACAGACTTTGTCAGTCGATCCTTTTTAATAAGTGTTACGGTCAGTTTTAATTCTACACATTGCCGCCAGGCGTGTTCTTACTATCATTTATATTATAAACATTATTATTATTATATCAGTACGTTAGAAATATTTGATATATTTATTTTGTAATAAATATTTAATTCATAAATCTACATTATACATTCGATTATAGTGTATTTCCACCTACAATAAAAATAACTAATATTATTATTATTATTATGAATAATAATACTAATAATAGCATCAGTAATTGGTGTAGTCGTAGTATTAGTAAATGGTAGTGGTAGTTGTTGTGTTAGTAGTATAAGTTGTGTAGTAGTCGTAGTAGTAACAGTTTTGATCATCATGTCTATTTCCTGAAGTAGAGAAATCGTTGTCTTTCGTGTTGGCATTTTGGCATTTGCTAAAGTCTTCGTAAATTCCTATACATAAACCTTCCGATACTGTTTCAAAAAATGTCTCTATCGATACCGAAAGCGGAATCTTCCTCACTTATTATTCTCGTTGTTTTCTGTCATTTTTGTTTATGGTAAAACTTTCTGACGAAGTAATTCCTTCTACACGAAATAAATTCTGCGTCCTCTTTGATAAAATCAAAACGTTTTTGGCACCATCATCTCTCAATGCAACTACTCGTAATTAGCGAATTAAAAAAAATATTTTGTTAATTATGTAATTAAGACAACTGTATAATTCTCTCGACAAATATATATATATATATATATATATGTATATATATATATATAAATAGTTATATATATATACATATATATATATATTTGTCTCAATATGTTAATACTGCTCACTAAGCAATCTTCATCATTTGTCATATATACAGCCGACAACCTCTTTAAATTACTCTAATTACTTACATAATTTTACTGAGGTACTTTCACATCTATGAGTAAGCATATTTGGATGTCACGCAATTAAAAATCAAAAACAACAAATCTAATCTTTATTTTAGAAATGAGATAACAATCACAGCCACACATCACTCTTATTAATATGTTTGTCGTATACTGAATAATACATTCCCTACCGGCACTCATCTCCTCACTTCTGCATCTGCGTAGAAACCAAACTGTTACTTTCAAACTGTCGCACTGCTGACAAAATTGTAATTTCGAAAATACTCTGTTGCACGCATCTCTCTTGCAGTTCCATGTCCACTCACGGGAAACCGCACAGACACGTCTAATTGTATAGAGACACTCACTCATAACACAGTCCATAAATATATGTATACATATATGTATACATGATAACTATCTAGTTTTCTATAGTACACACTCAAAGACACATTCACCTTTTAGAAGCACTGTCACGCACGCATACACACACGCGTGTGCGGGTCTTCACTTTTCGTTAGTTAGCACATATATTCACGTGTACACCCACTACGCACCTGTCAGAAGCCTCTGCAGCACTTTTTTCGTACCTTACACTTTCCATCTGTCAAACTATCTCTATCTCTCATATATATATACACATATATATATATATACATATTTATATACATATATATATATATATACATATATTGATATTCATCTGTTCATATGTTAGGTTTTGTATATAGTTCGTATTATTTTTAACATGACACTTAATTAATGTATATGTTCACAGATCACCTTCATTAATGTTATTGTGTACTAGATTAAGCATGCATCCCCTCTAACTGTGTTCGTCTATCTATCAAACATCTGTACACACATCTATCTATCTTAATACAGAGCTATCTACTAAGTTTCGACTACATATGTTTGTACGTCGAACATACGTGTAATACGTGGATAAGTCTCGTTTCTACGTTCTATACCCATTTCGTATTTCGTAAATCATTTCATTCCATCAATAACTCAAAGGAACGAATTGAATTTCAAACAATATTTTAATGATACAAAAACTTCAAAAAGATATTCATGATTATGTAACTATTTCAGATTAAATACAATCGAACCTATTTGCTTTACGAAGCACAGATTCATATCTAATAATGTGAAAATAAAATTATCTTACCGTTTATGTTTATATATAAAGTTATTGTAATTATTAATATAACAACTTATGTTATATAAACATTCAATAAATACGTGCATACTGCATATGATATATTGACTTTTTTTTAAAATACGACTTGTATAAGTAGTTCAATTCTGCTTAGACAAGAGGACATCATTTTATTATTTTTGAGGAATTGCCAAGAATAAGAAAACCTTCTTTGGTTTATTTTTCCGAAGTTTGTCTGATTTTTATATCCAGTTAAAAAATAATATTGAAATATTATTGAGACCATTAAATGAACAGAATTATGTATTGTCATAGCAGTCCTCAATAGGATTCCTATCGCAATAACGAGCCCGCTTTTATTGTTATAGAATATGTTCGTCTCCATCGAAGAGATAGAGAGAATGATATACATCTTGCATTAGTGATAACAAACATTGAATTCTCTCTCGTTCCGCAACCATTCCCAGCTACTGAACCCGCTTCCCTAACGCTCATGTGTGCATGTGTGTGTGTGTCTGTGTGCTTGTAAGCGTGAAAAAGGAATAGAGAGGATTGACTCGACTGTTTATGGGTCTATTTGGACCCCACTGCTATCATTGTTGAAGCTTCCAACCACAACAACATAGACAACAAACAAGTACTGCTATCTATCGAAGTGCTTCTGCTGCTGGCGCTGTTGGCGCTACACTGATACACCCTCAGATCTGTAAACACTGTCAGCTACACATGTAATGAGTCTCATGTTAGCCGCATCACACAAGCATGATCAATGAAGAAATAAAATGAAATAAACAGAATCTGTTGGTTTGTAATTATATCCCCGCAATCAGTGAAAAGTACTCCCAAACCCCAAATACAACTGCAAATTATTCCATAGTTGAGTAGAACGATTCAAACCATTATCTCAGCAGCTTCAATATCAGTTAGTTATTTCTCTATATAAGCTTATATAAGTATATCAAAGCTTCTATTATCGAAACATCACACACGTACATATATATATATATATATATATATATATATATATATATATATATATATATATATACATATATATTATATATATATACATACATATATATATATATATATATATATATATGAATTCATATATATTTAGTTATCACAGATAGTTGGCTAGACATTTACAAATGTGATCAATACAAACATACACACACACAAACATCACACCCACACACACGCACATATATATATATATATATAAATATATATATATATATATATATATATTCATATATGTATATATAGTGAGAAAGATATATATAGATATATATACATATATATATATATATATATGAGTTTTCTATTATTTCAAGTATATACACATATAATGTTATAAGGTAATATAATATATATTGTGTATATATATTTTCAGCATTTATCTCAACAGTGCTTCAACAGCGCTTAATACTATATATATATATATATATATATATATATATATTTATATATATATGTTCATATGTATATATATACATATATACATAAATTATCTGATAAATTGCTGATTTCTTAAGACGTCGAGTTTATCTATTAAAAATATTCTTGAAATATATAAATATTGATAACAATATCCTCATTATTTTTAACTTTCTTTCAGACCTTCCAATTAAACATTAATTTGGATTGTTTAGGTGTGAATGTGCGCCAAGTGAAATATTTATTTCTAGTGAATGATTTAAAATGTGAGCAGTGAATTTCTTTTAAACTAAATACAGTTATTGCTTCATTTCCACCATTTGTATTTGTTCTTCCTAATTTTCTTTCGTAACATTTTATTGGAAATCTATTGACCGCAGCAAATAACATATAATAAGTCTTTATCAGCAAATCTAGACGTACAAGTTCATTATTTTTCATCTATAACCACAAGGAAACGACCAGATAACCTTCATACAAAAACGAGGTTCGAAATAAAAAATACCTCTCTATAAATAAACATAGGCAGATTAAAATATAAATATATTTATATTTCGATACTTTAGCCCATATAATCAATAAATCGTATATATATATATATATATATATATATATATATATATATATATATATATGTCTACTATATGTATATGTGCGTGCGTCTGTATTTTAATTTAGGACTTAACCACATGTAGGACATAATATAAATATAGATACATAAATATAATAATCTAATTTGGAATGACTTAGTAACAATCAGGAATAGGTTGTAAGCTATTTACAATTTGTTGATATATTATTAAGTTATATTGAAGTCAAATAATTAATAGTGGTATTCAATATATTATACAATTTAAAGAATATATATAAAAATTAAAAGATATATATATACATATTTATATATAAATACTTCAAAGATGTGTATATCTTTTTAATTCATACGTAGATACATCTAGCTTATGTATACACAGAAAAATAAGTCAACACGAAAGTTATAACATTCACGTTCTAATACACAGAAACACACATATACACACATACATATATATATATATATATATATATATATATATATATATATATATATATATAAGAAGATATACTAAATTTTCATTCAAGAACTTTAATAAAAATATTTTCACTTTTTAGTCTATATTATAAAACTATCATCAATGATATACAATACATATACATACAAATAGCTGTGTATATATGAATGTTTAAGGTGTATATCTAGATCTATAAATTAGTATACCAATATATACATAATTCTTTATCAGGATATTCTGATACCTGTAAAGAAATAATAGAATTAGAAATAAAATACGTTGACGGTACAAATACTGCATCTGCATTTATGCATATATTATTTAATTAAACAGTGTAATTTATAGGATAATAATTGCATGTATGTGGTTTCAATTTCACATACTGCATAAGTGTATATTATAATTCTCGACAATATATGAAAATCGCAGAACAGCATAAACAAAACTTAT
Source organism: Sepiola atlantica (assembly GCA_963556195.1). Taxonomy (NCBI): domain Eukaryota; kingdom Metazoa; phylum Mollusca; class Cephalopoda; order Sepiida; family Sepiolidae; genus Sepiola; species Sepiola atlantica. The sequence continues at coordinate 99,130,514 of OY744517.1, forward strand.
TGAGCATTTACGTTTGTTATTCTTAGAGAATCATTAGTAACGTTAATCTGTTTTTAAATTACTAGTAAGCTTACCTTTTTTAAAATTATAAATTTATGCAGAAAAGAATATTTTTATTTATTTTTTAGATTCTGTTCTATCAATGAACTTATAAAAGTATGTTCATTTCGAAACAGAGTTGAATTGAGATATTTATTGGTAATTGAGTTTCAGTTTAATTTTATTTTTGTTTCATTTAATTAAAAAGAAAATGTCTTCCTTTCTTAACATTTCGGAGGCTGGTCATTGTAAATAAATGACCTGCTCAGCGGCTTGATAAGTTGGTTAAATTGGTTGCTACATTGTCGTGTGACGTCTGTAGTGTGCTGTGTTGGTAATAACATAAATGATATCTCCTTCCCGCCGACAAACGTATTCGAAAATTTTGAAATAAATAAAAGGCAGAATCAAGAGAGAAAAAGTGCTTGAAGGGTTAAAATATAAAACGAAGCAAAAATCAAAACACTTACGCCGAAAAATATACATGAAGTATACGCACACACCCCAATAAATAAATACATATATATAATCTCCCAAAAGGTTGAATTAAGAATATAAGGAAAGGTGTTCCCATGAAAGTGCTTATGTAAAGAAACATGTACAAGTTTTTAATTTGAAATATGGTCAACTTGTGACGAGAAAAGTATATATTTAGGGGGATTGAAAAATATTTGTCAAAGGTGAATACAAAAGCAGTACAATTATTTTATTAAGAAAAAATTACATCCCACTAGATAGACAAAAACAACACGATAAAATGTTTACGAGATAACAACAAAAACATCAAAAAGTGTTGATGAGAAATAAACCACATTACAAATAGAGACCGATATAAAAAAAGTAAGTTTTTTAGGTGGAAATTAAAAAATAGTTGTTGAAAAAAAGAGAAGAAATAGTGTGAAAATATATATATTTTTAAATTTGCATTCGACAACATATACGAAAACACTACACAATTAAATATAGAAAATAGAAAATAGAAAACATACAAAAAAAAAATGATTTTATGAAATAAAAAATAACCCTTAAAAAAAACCCTACTTGAAAGCCAAGCGAGGAGAACTTGAAAACTAAAAAGGCAACAATAAGACCAAATCAAATATGGCGTTCCCGCCTTTTTCTTCCATGAGATGAAGACCGTTCCCTATGGATGATCGGTAACGAGAAAGAAAGAGACAATAGCGGGAACAATGGTCCTCTTTCGCTACATGACAAACGGGATAGCTGCCGTCTTCATCGTGATCAGCGTGATTGCATCGGCCTTCACGTGCTACACTGCCAATGAAACCGACAATGTGGCATCGAACGACAGAATTCCTATAGGTAAGTAGCATGCGCATCCAAGCCCTTGATCACTTGAAACCTTGAATAAAACGAGGAAAATGAATTCTTAAAACGATGAATTTTCCACTGCATGTGAAGGCAATCAGAGAAACGGAAAATATGAATAAAACAGAAGAGATAAAGAGTAAAATAAGTTTATACGAAATTAGACGAGCCACCCGTCATTCTTCTATCTGTCTGTCTGTACGTATGTCTGTCTGTATGTATGTCTGTCTGTCTCTCTCTGTCTCTCTCTATCTATCTATCTCGATCTCTCATTCACTCTCTCTCTCTCTCACTCACTATCTCGCTCTTTATCTCTTTCTATCTATATATATATCTCTCACTCTCTCTCTGTTTCTCTATATATATGTCTCTCTGTCTCTCTCTCCATCTATCTATCTCTCTCTCTATCTCTTACTCACTTACTCTCAATCTTTCTCTAGCTATCTATCTCCCTCTATCTATCTATCTATCTATCTATCTATCTATCTATCTATCTCTCTATCTCTCTATCTCTCTATCTATCTATCTGTCTATCTATCTATCTATCTATCTATCTATCTATCTATCTATGTGTCTATCTATCTATCTATTTATTTATCTAACTCTCTATCTATCACTCTCTCTTTCTCTCTATCTCTCTCTCTCTATCTATATATATTATAAGCATTGTTCAATGCATTTCTTGCTGTGTCCTTCTAAGCCACAGCAAGAAATGCCTAGGTTAAGTCAATATGTCCCTAGGGGCATTGGCATTACTGACAAAACTTTTTAAATGATCTGAAACTAGCCGGTTGGATCTGCAAGTGTCATTCATAGTCGGACACGACCGACGAAGGCCTTCTACTATAATTTCTAAATTCTAACATTAGGTTATAAAGTAACCGCATCCAGCAGTTTAGGCTGCTGCAGCTTTCAAACAAGCATTTTCATTATAGTTGCTCTGGTTTCAAACAAACATTGACAACACATGATAATTACAATTAAGCCTTTATGAGATTGTAAGGGCTGAATGGCTCTTGGTAGCTACCAGTCATCGTTTGTGAATTCGCACTGGCTTCAGCGGCTATAATTCAGCATTTATGTTAAAGTATATATATATATATATATATATATATATATATATATATATATATATATTATAATAATAATAATAATGGAGTGTAACTGGTGACAAGCAAGTCAACAAGCAACATCCACAGAGTCTTTGTAGTATAGTCACGGATCATGTCGATACAACGTCATAAGAGATATATTCCCCAGCTTTCTGGTTTAATGACGTCAACCACTGTGCACCTTTATCTTCTCTCTCTATTTTCTAATGGATTACGTAATTTCTTTCTGACACGATCCACTTCGTGACGTCAAAAACGACGTTACATATAGTTCAACACCTCATTCTCTTGTGACGTCACACTTTAGGACGTCCTCATTCATGACATCATCACTTTATGGCGTCATCCATTTTGCAGAGGGATAAACAAACAAAATAATCAACAAACAAATGAGATAATCAACAAAGATTCCAGAGAGTTTTAGTAGTATACTAAAACCTCCAGATCTTGACTGTTTGTCTGGTATATATATATATATATATATATATATATATATATATATATATAGAGAGAGAGAGAGAGAGAGAGAGAGAGAGATAGAGAGAGATAGAGAGATAGAGAGAGAGAGATTGATAGATAGATAGATAGATAGAGAGAGAGAGAGCGAGATTGATAGATAGATAGATAGATAGATAGAGATAGATAGATAGATAGATAGGTAGAGAGAAATGAAGACAGATACGTATATATATATATATATATATATATATATCAGGACCGGCGGGACAGTTATAAAAGTGGGGGGGGCTCTCATAAAAAGTGGGGGGCCCGGTTAAACACATGCATATATAACTTCATTATTGTTGACCGTAAAGTGGGGGTGCCAAGTAAAAATCTGGGTGGGGAGTGACCCCTCCTGCCCTCCCCCGGTTCCGCCGTCCATGTATATGTATATATATATATATATATATATATATATATATATATATATATATATATACATTTACTGCCCACCTAGAGCATATAGAGCATAGACGACGTAAAACGTGAGGGGTCTTCTCTTATTGGTAGCCTCATCTTTTTTTCATTACCTCAGTTATGAAATCAAAAAGGATCTATTCTCATTTTTTCTCTACACCCTCTTCAAAAGAGGACCTCATAAACCGATGACGTCATCTATTTTCGATTTCATAACGGATCTTCCCGATGACTTTCAACTGTTTTAGTGGATGAAGTTATTCATTTCTGACGTCATTATTTTGTGACATCATCCAGTGTGCACGGGTACAAACTAGCAAGGTTACAAAAACATAAAAACAATATCCACAGTGTTAAATAGTATAATCAATATATAGATAGATAGATAGATAGATAGATAGATAGATAGATAGATAGATAGATAGATAGATAGATCAATTAATGGAAAACAATAATGTTTAATACTAGCTTAGACACCCAGCATTTCCCAGTGATAATTTTAAAATATCGTTCGTGAATAACAGAATGTTTCTAATGATTTACATTAGAAAGTTCAGTAGAAAATATAAAGAATGCCTACCCTTTCAGTAATGAGCAAATTCAGGATAAAGTCGTTGAAATTCTATCCCTTTACTAAGAGTAATAAAGAATCAATGTTGGAACTATAACATTTTGTGTAAGAGAAATAAAAGAGAGGATAAAAATGAAAGGAAGATAAAAAGAACAAATTACTTTTTGGTTATGAATTAAGAGAGAACGAGACAAGAAATGGCAGAAATTAATAATGAAGTAGAAATAGAGAAATCGGCTGGAATCGAAAAAAGCTGGTTATTTAAAGAATGAAAATGATTAAGAATGAGATAAAGAAAGAAAGAAAACATAAGGAGACACGGAATAAACTATTTCGCAAAAGAAAGGAAGAGAGAAGATAAAGAGAGAATGATGTGAGCAAAAGGGATGTGGTCTAGAAAGACGAAGAAAGAAAAAGAAAATAATGAAAAAAGTACAAAATAAAGATTTTCGTAATGAATAGAAAGTGAAAAGCAATGAAAGAAACCTGGGAAGAAATATCAAATAAAGTTTTCGGAAAAAAAATGAATGCTAGTAAAAAAAGTAAAAATGAAGAAAACAAATGCGTACAATAAGCGTTTTGATTATTGAAAGAAAAAGCGAAGGTATTAAATAAATGAATCAATCAATAAAAGAAAGGGATGTAAGAGAAAAAAGAATACTAAAGAACGAATGAATAAAAGAAAGAAAGAAATAATGATTGAAAGTGATAGTGAATGTTATTGTGTTCCTGAACAAAGAAAGAAAATTAAATGAAATTAAGGAAGAAAGAAATGAATGAAAGAAAATGAAGGAAGAAAGAAATGAAAGAAAGAGAGAAAAGGAAGAAAGAAATGAAAGAAAGAAAGAAATGAAGGAAGAAAGAAATGAAAGAAAGAAATAAAAGAAAGAAAATTAAGGAAGAAAGAAAATTAAGGAAGAAAGAAATGAAAGAATGAAAGAAAATTAAGGAAGAAAGAAATGAAAGAGTGAAAGAAAATTAAGGAAGAAAGAAATGAAAGAGTGGAAATGAAGGAAGAAAGAAATGAAAGCAAGAAAGAATACTAAGGCAGATATAACAGAAAGAGTGAAAGAAAATGAAGGAAGAAAGAAATGAAAGTGTGAAAGTAAATGAAGGAAGAATGAAATGAAAGAGAGAAAGAAAATGAAGGCAGATAGAAATGAAAGAGATAAAGAAAATGAAGGAAGAAAGAAATGAAAGAGTGAGAGAAAATGAAGGAAGTTAGAAATGAAAAAGTGAAAGAAAATGAAAGAAAGAAAGAAATGAAAGAGATAAAGATAATGGAGGAAGAAAGAAATGAAAGAGATAAAGAAAATGAAGGAAGAAAGAAATGAAAGTGTGAAAGAAAATGAAGGAAGAAAAAAATTAAAGTGTGAAAGAAAATGAAGGAATATAGAAATGTAAGAGATAAAGAAAATGAAGGAAGAAAGAAATGAAAGAGATAAAGAAAATGAAGGAAGAAAGAAATGAAAGTGTGAAAGAAAATGAAGGAAGAAAGAAATGAAAGTGTGAAAGAAAATGAAGGAATATAGAAATGTAAGAGATAAAGAAAATGAAGGAAAAAAATGAAAGAGTGAAAGAAAATAAAGGAAGAAAGAAATGAAAGTGTGAAAGAAAGTGAAGGAAGAAAGAAATAAAATAGTTAAAGAAAATAAAGGAAGAATGAAATGAAAAAGTGAAAGAAAATGAAGGAAGAAAGTGATGAAAGAGTGAAAGAAAATGAATGAATTATTAAATAAAAGAGTGAAAGAAAATGAAAGAATATAGAAATGAAAGAGATAAATAAAATGAAGGAAGAAAGAAATGAAAGAGATAAATTAAATGAAGGAAGATAGAAATTAAAGAGATAAAGAAAACGAAGGAAGAAATAAATGAAAGCTTGAAAGCAAATGAAGGAAGTAAGAAATGAAAGCTTGAAAGAAAATGAAAGAAAATATAAATGAAAGCGTGAAAGAAATCTACAGTGAAAATCTTAATAAAAATGAAAAGAAAATTAGAGAAAATGAGCGAAAATAAGTAATTAAGTTTTTGTAGAAGATAGAGAGATAGAAGAGATAAAAGAAAGCAGATAATAGGGGACTAGGGAAATATGGGTGTTTGGTAAGTAAAGGAAGAAAAGAAGTGCAAGTATGAAGGAAATGTGAAGTAAATTATTTAAGGAAAAGGGGTATTACATTAGTTTATTTATTTTGACTAGTGATTGTTCAGAAAACAATACGTAAAGCAAGTCAAAGAGTCAGCTTCTGAACATTTTATCGTTTTAATTATGTTGGACCAGTTCCCGAAGTTTGCGCATGAATGTACATGTGCGTGTTTGTGTGTGTGTGTGTGAGGGAGAGAGAAATATATATAGAGAGAAGGGGCCAGAGAGGGGGACAGAGAGAAGAGCTGTGTAAAGAATAATGTTATTGAGAATGCGAGAGTTGGAAAGCCCTTTTAATAGGCCATACAGTTTTGAGAAGAAAGAAAGAACAAAAAAGGGAGGAAAGAAAGAAGTGTTGAAGGAGATGTGAAATACATATTCAGGTAGAAAAAGGAGGGGAAAACAAAGTAAAAATCAGAATGGAATGAATGAAGGAAGGACTGAAGGAATGAGGGAGAGGAGGAAAGAAGGATGGAATCGGTAAATGGAATTCCAAAACTTTTGGTAAGATTCAAAGAAACAAAGAAGAAAGATGTAAAGCGAATGCGTGAAATAGGAGTTTAATAATAGGAGGTTGATAATAGGGTACTTTTTATGAATGGGTATCTAAACGATTTTAATACATACGAAGTCAGTCCCAAGTATTATAGAAAAACGCTATTCAGTCCCGGAAATAGGCGAAGTAGTTTACGGTGCGAAAACCACCTTTTTTTGTTGAGGATTTTTTTCAACTTTCTTAATTTTTTGGCTATAACCTAACCCTAACCCTAACCCTAACCCTAACCCTTTGTATGCTGAGTGTCGACTGCCCTTTTACATCATTTTCGAAGCTTTTAAAAAAGTAAACTTGTTCGATCATTTCCGGAACTGACTTGGGATCTCCGTCAATTACCGGAGCTCTCGGATACCTATTCATAACAAGCACGGATTATAGAAAAACAAAATTAGTATGCATCACAATTTCTATTAAAAGAAAGAGAAAAAAAATGAAAAAGAGAAAGAAAGAACTAATGACGGCAATCTAGATTATCCTACAACTGGTTCCGTTTTTATCTTGCTTGTTACCGTGCTCACTTTTTTATTTGTACATGAATGTTTGGGGAATAACGTAAATAAAAGGCGAATGATAAAAGAAGTAGTGGGAGGCGGTGAATGACGTAAATAATTTAAAAGAGTGACGAAAGAGGAAAAATAGGAGAGGGAGGAGAGAGTGAAAGGAAGAGGGAGCAAGATTGATTGAGTGTAAGATAGAGAGAGGGGGAGAGAATATATATTATCACTAGAGAGAGTTTCGTAAACATTAGGAAATTCCAAATATTTATGAAAATAGTTTTTTTCTTTCTTCTCTCTCTTACTCTCTCTTACTCTCTCTCTCCCCCTCTCTCTCTCTCTCTCTCTGTCTTCCCTTCTCCTTTTTAGTTATGCATTCCATTTTATTCATCTCACTACGTCTCTTATAGTTCTCCCTGTACAGAAAATTGAGAGAAATGCAAGAAAGAAAGAAATGACAGACAGAATAGAAAGAGACAATGAGAGAAGATAAAAATGAATGAAATGAAATGCAAAACAGAATAAGGCCAAAAGAAAACAGAAAAGAATAAATGAATTGGAATATAGAATAAACAAACAAAGAAAGATGGAAGGATAAATGAAATAAAAAAGTGATAGAAAAGATGAATAGAAAAGTGGTTAAAAAAAGAAAGAAATATCAGAATGAATAAAGAAAGAATATAGAGATAAAAAGAAATAAAAGAAAGAGGGAGATATAGAAATACATAAACCAATAGAATATAGAAGGAAATGAATGATAGAAATAAGGAAATTGTCAACGAAACAAAACAAGAAAGAATGAAAGAAAATAGGAAGGAAATAATTAAACTAAAAGAATGAAATAAAGAAGTGAATACAAATAAAATAAGAAACTACACAAAATATAGAGGGAAATGAATGAGAGAAATAAGGAAATGAAAACTGAAAAAAAAACAAAAAGGACAGGAAACTAGAAATAAAGATAGATGTGAAACAAAGAAAGTAAAAGAAACAAAGTAAGAACAAATGGCCAACATCATTTTTTTTAAGTAAAGAAAGATATCAAGGAAAGAAGGAAATAAACACTACGAAAATGTAGAAAAGAATAAACGAAATTAAAGAAAAACAGGCAAGAAAAAAAAACGAAAATTTAAGAAATTAATAGTTAATGAATGAATTAAATAAATAATGAAATAAATGGAATACACACCCAAATAATTAAATGTTAAAACACGAAAATAAAAAAGGAAAGAAAGAAACAAACAAATTAAAAAGTAAAACATGAAGCGGAAAACTTAAAGATAATGAAATAATGTAATAAAGAAAGGGAATAAAGTAATAAATAAAAAAAATAAATAAAGAAGGAATCAAAGAACCAAGAATAAAGAAAGAAAGAATAATAGTGGAGAAATAGAAGAAAGCAGAACGAAAGAAGGAAATTAATAAAGAAATACAAAAAAAAGAATAAATAAAAAAAAAGAAATAAAAAATGAGAATCCCTCGTAAAGAACAGGACTCCCTTCTTCCACGCGGTAATTCATTACTGTACACACTTTTTTAATTGTCTTGTGCTTGTTTTCTGCTAGACTAGTTGATCTACCGAGGCTTGATAGTAAAGTTTATCTTACTATGTCACGCATATCTAGAAGTTAGTATTTTCTTCATACACCTTCATTCAGCCGAATTTATAACCCTTCACCTTTTGTTTAAAAATATGTGTGTAAGAATATGTGTGAACGTGTGTGTGGTGTGCATGTGTGTGTTTAATCTTACTAAAGGTTCCTCTGCATTACGTGTACACAGTAAATAGGTTTTGGATTATCTGTGATATTTAAACATATTATTTTTTTTAAACAGACTGATGCAATAAGTATTATAGAGATTACAATAAGGTGTTTCGGAATTGTCTAGGAAAAGTCATCTTCAACCCCCTAGAAGGGTTCCAAAACAAATCACTAAATACCCAATGTATTCAGAGCAGACTTCGCACTTATCTATAAAAGGGGTCAGGAGACTTATCATTTTAGGAATCAAATAATTTCTTACTAGCTTAAGGACTTGTGCTCTTTTTCAAGTTTATTAAAGATAGAATAATCTCTCACCTCAAAAAAGTGTATCGTTTAAAATCATGACTGACTACCTGAAATTCCAGTTGGCTTAAATCAGTCACGTGACAAATTATATTTCAGATATTCTCACAATAGAAAGTACTCTCTATGCGCCTGTCTCCCCACGAAGGCCGAGGTAAGCACAACATCGGTTTTTAATGGGGATGAAATCCAGCTCCCCAAAAACTGGCACTCTGCATTGGGACAAAAAATGTAATTGCCTCAGTCTAGAAGGATTTCCCCTTTACTGACCTAGGACAGAGAAGATCAAGTGTAGTATCAGCACTAGTACAACACTTAGCTCCTAACCAAAAGTCTGATTGGTTACACAAAGCTATCTATCATCTGCAGAAGTATGATTTCCAGAGAATTCGCCATCTTAGTTTGTTAACCTCATATTATCTTACAGCTGTACTAAAATATGATCTTAAATTTGATCCTCGCTATGTGACTTATAGCAGATCAACTTTTGGTAATGCTACTGCTTCTGTCTAACGCATATCACATCTATTCGGGTTATATCATGTTCATACACAATGCATATGGTGAAAGACTCATTAGATTAAAATTGTTACAATTTTTCTGAAAATAATATTGCCCACCTCTGCCGAAATAGATTCTCTCTCAGTGTGAGGAGACTGTAGGTGTGCACTTTTCCTAACGATATGATTACGTAAATGATCATAAACTATACGGAATAACCACTTTCACTGTCTGTGACGGTATGCATTAGTTCATTGCAAAATCTTACCGTATCGAAAATAGACAGTATGTGGGTTTTTTAAAGAAAATTAAACAGGAATATAAGTTTGATGGTCGGGAAACAATAATAACGACAATAAAATTGACAGAAATATCATAAATAAGAACTAGAACCTATAACTTAGCAAACGCTCAACATACGATATGTTCTTAGTAAACGTTTCTCAAATTTCCCTGATATTCACGGAACCGTAGTGTCAGTTTACTGTATGTGTCAGACACTTCAAATAATACCGGTGAAATCATATTACTCTTGTTACAAATCAATACAATAGCTTATTAAAATAGTTTCAGTGAGAAATACTGCTTGTTACTTCACTAGGATTGCAAATACATGTCAACACAACCATTTGAAATATCACTTAATTGTTTTTAAAAAGTCCATGCCTAAGCAATAAGTCTAAATCGCAATCATGTTTATATATTAACGAGCTTCAAAAGGTAGACGAATCTGACAGCATACCACTACGGCTTTAACACAACTAGGAGTTTTCTGGAGCAATTTTAATTTTAATTAATTATTCCATAAATAATAAAAAGAAATGTGTGGGTTACCTATTTTGGGCCGGGAAAAAATCGATACCTTTTATTACACGAACAATTAAATTCAAAAGGTCATATTCATTGTATTTAACTGAAAGGCACTGCGACGACATCTACATTTGAACAGTATGTTTGCAATTTGAATAAGCCATGAGAATGTATAGGTTGCACTGATCTTTAACTGGAAGCTTAAGAAAAAGCTCAAATGAACATTTGCTAGATCTTACATCACAGACTTTGAAAGGTTAAAATTACAAATTGTCTGTTTTGCTTTTAACACAATTGCTAGGAGATAATTCTCGGATCCGAGGGACTAACGACAAAAGAAATAATGTTGGTAAATTAAAAAAATGGCCTATCATATCTGATAAACAAATACTAAGACGTGCTAATTTTTTTTAAATATGACGAAACCCTTATATTTTGACTCAGAATTAAGGGTAAAACAAAGGCTCTCATTGCTCGACCATTCATAAGAGAACACAAACTGTGTAACAGCGTGTTATGCGTTAGCGAATCGCGTAACTTGTCTAAAGTAAAAAGTTATCAATAAACGAAATAACAATTAGAAAACAAGCAGTCAGTTTGAGAGGCAGTAGAAAGAGAAAGAGAGAGAGAGAAAGGCTTGAGTTGGTGATCAATCTAAAACAGAAGTGTAAAAGACAAAGTAGAATTGATTTAAAATTTTTCCTGTTTAAGGGACAAAACACGAAGTAAATTCCATGATCCCTCAACCAAGACATAGAAAAAGTTAAATTCTTCAATTTGTATTTTTCTCATCAAGAACAACATAACATTTCGTTTTCATTATTGTTACACACCTGTGGTCTAATATATATTTATTATTGTTCACGTCGATTTTCTGTTTTTTGTGTTGTGGTTGGCGACAGAACCAAGCACCTAACCAAGTCTTTGATGACTAAGTCAGCATGAATAGTCTGTGGATGTTTTAATAAATGTGTCCGTGTAGAACGATTGATATAGCATCTAGTCGGAACATATGCAGTCCTCGTAGCATCCGACTATATTTAGTGCTGAGAAACACTGAGTGACTTTCATGACAAAATCGGACAACATTTGTTGTCAACATCAACATATTGTTGTCAATATCGGACAACATTTGTTGTCAAAATAATCAGGATGAAATAGATCGTTCGTGCTGATTTGCCAATAAAATAATGAGGAAACTTCAAATAGAAAACAGCAATAGTCTAGCTGTATATTTCAACAATTTATTTACATTTTATTAATACAAAAGACTGTAATGTTCATCATCAATTCACAGAATAAATAAAATACTTTTATTTTACTTAGCATCATGTTCTTTCTGTTAGTAACGAATAACATTTCTAGTTTGCAGAAGACAAATTTACCCACGTAGACTATGAATGAAGAAGAATATCGAAGCAAATATATAGCTATATCAGTGTCCTATTATGTAACAAGTCGTTGGCAAGCGATTGAATGAAAGTAAAGAAAGTAAGAGAAAGTGAAAGAGGGAGAGAGATTAATTAATTGCCTTCTCCTTCTCCCCTTTAATTTTTATGTAGTAAAGTTGAATTTAATTTTTTTACATCGACTCACTTTTTAGCAAATTGCCGAAAATTTACAAAAATACTTATCTCAAACCACACCAAATTTTACACGATAAAAAAGTATAAACATTAGTAAGTAATAATATAAATTTTGTGCCTAAACTTCGTCATAATTCTCAAAGATATTACATTATACTCTCACAATTTTATTTCCGGAATATTGAATTTAGTACTAGCCGATAGCATTTCAGGAATGTAACAACCAATAATAGTTAACATATAAAATTTTATTTTTATTTGTTATTACATTCTTGAAATGTTAATCACGTTGGACATTGTTCCCTTTTATATTAATTATTTTCATTTGTAATATATTAATTAAATAGTTGACCTTTTTATTAAATAAAAAAATATTACGTTCTGAAAAAGAAAACATATACTAGCACATATATACGTGCAGCTGGTGCATATTATTGCTCGTATCTATCCATCACGTGAACACATTGTCTAAATGAACGTATATCATATTTCCTAATTGAATGTAACCCTGAACCGCATACCAACCACGAATCATCTAGCCCTGATAAGTGTATATAACAGCAATACACATTGGGAACATGCCCCTGGTATTACATTGTTTGATCTTCAGTCTAACTATTGAACCTCAAAAACTAAAGGAATTATTGATCCTTTCAAATTGTAGACAAACATTAACTTTTTGATTAAACATATACATTAATGTTCATATTTATATGTATGAAATCATATCACGTTTCAATTAAATGGTGGTCTACCTAAAAGAAAATGTTCTCTTACTGGACTCAACTGACTTTAGAAATATAATGAATAAACCATGGGATTCGTATTGAGGCTGGGTGTTGTCGGTTACTGGCACCCCCTATCATTTCTTTTTTCTTTAAAAATTCGCATCTCTGGTTGGTACTTGGAAAGTTCCTGACACCGTCTTCATACCACATTTCAACAAGGATTAAACTGAATCTGGTCAGTAAGTAAAAAAAATGTCAATAATATATCAAATGTACGCGACGTAATAATTTCTACGTGCAGGTCAATTGATCACGTGGTATCAAGGTCCGTTAGTAATGAGTACAACAAGCGCGCAATGTCATTAATGACCGGAAGTAAACGCGTGTAGTTGATAAGACCGAATCAAAATTAGTGACAGGTCTGTATACATAGATAATATATCAAGTTTACAACTTGATGAACAACCAAAAGTATAAAGTTGAAATGATCGAGACGAAGAAAGAGTTGTTTTGTCCGTATGTGTGTTGAATTTTGGGTGTCAATGAGTTTATGAGACCGTCTATAAGCTTTCGGTATATTTAGTAGCCCATGCCTGAGCCTTGTCTTGTTTCCCAAGATACAAGTATCCAAGCGTTCACGGGTAGACTTAGTTGTCTGCAGAGTCTATGTAATAGGGTTATGACTGACATGATGCCGTTTGGCAACTCCAGTCTCTTGCTGTGCTTGGTATCTTGCTTATGTAGCCAACGCCAGCAAGTGCCCGGCTCCTGGAGTGACAACTAATCGAGACTGAGTATTTGATAGAATTGACCAATCAGTGGTAAGTGATTCAACCAATAATCATCGCATATTTTACAGTGTATTTCTATGCTGCTCTTTTTGTTGTTGTTACTACTGTTGGAACAGGTGGGGGTCACAATACATCCTATACCGTTGAGTGAGTAATGTACCAGTTTATTAGGGGTTCTGGCGTAGGAACATATTAATTGTTAGACTACTTCTTATAGCACTAAACGTAATTTGGTTTTCCCGCCTGGTTAGTTTGAGCAAATTCATCTTTTAAACAAGACGTATTTCGTTGGATTTTCCTATTCGCTAACGATATGGTAAATCTATCAAGACGTATTTCGATGGCTCCCCCAACTCGCTAAAGATTAGGATCAATCTAGAAAGGCGTATGGCGTACTTTGTAAAGATTGACTCTTAGTTGTTTTTGATTTGATTTTCAGCCCAGCCCAACTAAAAGTAAACTATGTTAACTTCAAAGTCGCTTGTTTTCGTCCATTACTTCATCTATGGCGTAAGATGGAGTTTCCGTTACATATTATCATTATAATAATGTTAAACCGATTCGATTCATTGGTCATCACTAAACAAGTCTTCTTTATAATCAAACTACAAAGATAAACATTGTTAAAATATCTTGTCCGGTGGGAAAAGCTGCTGGTGGCTCAAAAGTTAACACTATCGTTTTAGACACCAACACTGTGACACCTCTCGTTGAGGGCTGATGATGCCGGTGTATGACACGTGCTATTGAACGCTGTGTGTTATAAAATAATAAACAAATAACTAATTAAAATAAGTAAACTTCATTAATACTACAGACCATATTTGCCGAAATACTTTGTGTCCCAATCTATATTTTAATAAAGATGAATTTTATTTGGTAGGGTAATCCAAAATGTAAATCGATAATTTGACAAACAATTTAATTATCGATGCAGTTTAGTTATTTAGTGATGACAGGCAATTTATAATTGCTTTTCATTGTATAACCGATTACTGATTGAATACAATGTGTCTTGATTGCATTTGGTTACACTTTAAAATTACTAAAACGTTGTTGCGTCAGTTATGTTAACGTTCAGAGGAGGAACATGTAATTACAATGGCACAAACGGGTATTTGTAAACGTTGCATCGTCCGATATGAAGACAGGGACACATACTTATTATACGTACATCATTAATATTCTGGGCAAATAGGTTTCTTTTTATAATATGTTTATAAGAATGACGGGTAATTTTGGTGTAATCTTTCTCACCGAAGAACACAAAGGAACCAACAAAGATGGAAACAAACTCTCTCATTTTGTGGAGGAAAAATAAAGAAGAAAATAGATTTTCATTTTAGTTTATGTTTTTTTTGTTCTTCGGAATATTGTCACTATCCACAGTGATATTACGTTTCAATCAGTTTGCTCCACGAACTTCTGCTTCATGTTCATATTGTTCTGCCAATGACCTGCGAACTTTCAGAGTGATATTACGTTTCAATCAGTTTGCTCCACGAACTTCTGCTTCATGTTCATATTGTTCTGCCAATGACCTGCGAACTTTCAGAGTGATATTACGTTTCAATCAGTTTGCTCCACGAACTTCTGCTTCATGTTCATATTGTTCTGCCAATGACCTGCGAACTTTCAGAGTGATATTACGTTTCAATCAGTTTGCTCCACGAACTTCTGCTTCATGTTCATATTGTTCTGCCAATGACCTGCGAACTTTCAGAGTGATATTACGTTTCAATCAGTTTGCTCCACGAACTTCTGCTTCATGTTCATATTGTTCTGCCAATGACCTGCGAACTTTCAGAGTGATATTACGTTTCAATCAGTTTGCTCCACGAACTTCTGCTTCATGTTCATATTGTTCTGCCAATGACCTGCGAACTTTCAGAGTGATATTACGTTTCAATCAGTTTGCTCCACGAACTTCTGCTTCATGTTCATATTGTTCTGCCAATGACCTGCGAACTTTCAGAGTGATATTACGTTTCAATCAGTTTGCTCCACGAACTTCTGCTTCATGTTCATATTGTTCTGCCAATGACCTGCGAACTTTCAGAGTGATATTACGTTTCAATCAGTTTGCTCCACGAACTTCTGCTTCATGTTCATATTGTTCTGCCAATGACCTGCGAACTTTCAGAGTGATATTACGTTTCAATCAGTTTGCTCCACGAACTTCTGCTTCATGTTCATATTGTTCTGCCAATGACCTGCGAACTTTCAGAGTGATATTACGTTTCAATCAGTTTGCTCCACGAACTTCTGCTTCATGTTCATATTATTCTGCCAATGACCTGCGAACTTTCAGAGTGATATTACGTTTCAATCAGTTTGCTCCACGAACTTTTGCTTCATGTTCATATTTTTCTGCGAATGACCTGCGAACTTTCAGAGTGATATTACGTTTCAATCAGTTTGCTCCACGAACTTTTGCTTCATGTTCATATTTTTCTGCCAATGACCTGCGAACTTTCAGAGTGATATTACGTTTCAATCAGTTTGCTCCACGAACTTCTGCTTCATGTTCATATTGTTCTGCCAATGACCTGCGAACTTTCAGAGTGATATTACGTTTCAATCAGTTTGCTCCACGAACTTCTGCTTCATGTTCATATTGTTCTGCCAATGACCTGCGAACTTTCAGAGTGATATTACGTTTCAATCAGTTTGCTCCACGAACTTCTGCTTCATGTTCATATTGTTCTGCCAATGACCTGCGAACTTTCAGAGTGATATTACGTTTCAATCAGTTTGCTCCACGAACTTCTGCTTCATGTTCATATTGTTCTGCCAATGACCTGCGAACTTTCAGAGTGATATTACGTTTCAATCAGTTTGCTCCACGAACTTCTGCTTCATGTTCATATTATTCTGCCAATGACCTGCGAACTTTCAGAGTGATATTACGTTTCAATCAGTTTGCTCCACGAACTTTTGCTTCATGTTCATATTTTTCTGCGAATGACCTGCGAACTTTCAGAGTGATATTACGTTTCAATCAGTTTGCTCCACGAACTTTTGCTTCATGTTCATATTTTTCTGCCAATGACCTGCGAACTTTCAGAGTGATATTACGTTTCAATCAGTTTGCTCCACGAACTTCTGCTTCATGTTCATATTGTTCTGCCAATGACCTGCGAACTTTCAGAGTGATATTACGTTTCAATCAGTTTGCTCCACGAACTTTTGCTTCATGTTCATATTGTTCTGCCAATGACCTGCGAACTTTCAGAGTGATATTACGTTTCAATCAGTTTGCTCCACGAACTTCTGCTTCATGTTTATATTGTTCTGCCAATGACCTGCGAACTTTCAGAGTGATATTACGTTTCAATCAGTTTGCTCCACGAACTTTTGCTTCATGTTCATATTGTTCTGCCAATGACCTGCGAACTTTCAGAGTGATATTACGTTTCAATCAGTTTGCTCCACGAACTTTTGCTTCATGTTCATATTTTTCTGCGAATGACCTGCGAACTTTCAGAGTGATATTACGTTTCAATCAGTTTGCTCCACGAACTTCTGCTTCATGTTCACATTGTTCTGCCAATGACCTGCGAACTTTCAGAGTGATATTACGTTTCAATCAGTTTGCTCCACGAACTTCTGCTTCATGTTCATATTGTTCTGCCAATGACCTGCGAACTTTCAGAGTGATATTACGTTTCAATCAGTTTGCTCCACGAACTTTTGCTTCATGTTCATATTTTTCTGCGAATGACCTGCTAACTTTCAGAGTGATATTACGTTTCAATCAGTTTGCTCCACGAACTTTTGCTTCATGTTCATATTGTTCTGCCAATGACCTGCGAACTTTCAGAGTGATATTACGTTTCAATCAGTTTGCTCCACGAACTTCTGCTTCATGTTCATATTGTTCTGCCAATGACCTGCGAACTTTCAGAGTGATATTACGTTTCAATCAGTTTGCTCCACGAACTTTTGCTTCATGTTCATATTGTTCTGCCAATGACCTGCGAACTTTCAGAGTGATATTACGTTTCAATCAGTTTGCTCCACGAACTTTTGCTTCATGTTCATATTGTTCTGCCAATGACCTGCGAACTTTCAGAGTGATATTACGTTTCAATCAGTTTGCTCCACGAACTTCTGCTTCATGTTCATATTGTTCTGCCAATGACCTGCGAACTTTCAGAGTGATATTACGTTTCAATCAGTTTGCTCCACGAACTTTTGCTTCATGTTCATATTGTTCTGCCAATGACCTGCGAACTTTCAGAGTGATATTACGTTTCAATCAGTTTGCTCCACGAACTTTTGCTTCATGTTCATATTTTTCTGCGAATGACCTGCGAACTTTCAGAGTGATATTACGTTTCAATCAGTTTGCTCCACGAACTTCTGCTTCATGTTCATATTGTTCTGCCAATGACCTGCGAACTTTCAGAGTGATATTACGTTTCAATCAGTTTGCTCCACGAACTTTTGCTTCATGTTCATATTGTTCTGCCAATGACCTGCGAACTTTCAGAATTGGTTAAACTAGCAATTCTTCAATTTTGAAATGATAAATTCCTAACAGTTCAACTTGATCAATAAAATAAAATCCGCTTTACGTCATGAAGTGCTGCCTGAAATGGAGCAAAATTCACAAAAATCGGAGGTATCTTTATTTCCACTGATGGCTTACAACCTCTCCTTGCCCTTTTTTGCATCGAATCAAATTAAACTAAATATAGTCTCAATTACCCACTATTACCCCTGGCAGATGTGTCCGAAAATTTGTAATGATAAGCTAATTAGTTTAACAGTGAATCCTATATAAAGAAATATGGAATAATATACTCATACTGAACTATAAATTGAGATATTTAACATCTAAGTTACGTAACTCAAGTTATCTGACGAAAGCAGTGTTTAAACAGTGAAGTAAACTCTTACGAAAGGAACTCTTTCGGATTTATATGACACAGTTCTTTCGTTCTTGACTATTACAATCAGAATGCTTTCACTGATTTTCCTGGTGTGGTTACATGTGAGCGATACTGTATTGGCGAAATGTCTCTAAGACGTCTAACGTTTTCAGATTCTTTAACTAACCCGAGCAGAAAAAGAGTATTAATCTCATATTTATATCCACTCTTTTTTAATGTAAAATGTATGACCACCATTCTTCTATTCATAAACATTAGTACATTTACACTACTTTATTAAAAGAACGCTTAAAAAAAACCAATAAATATATACTTATATCGCCGTACTTTAAAAAATATATATTTCACCCCAAACAAGGCAGGCCTCCACTGTAGACGTAAGGGGTTACTGAGAATTAGGGTGTAGGTTTTGGGTGTACTCCTAAGTTGGGAGCTGTTTAGCGAAATGTCTGTTAACATTAGTTTTAAACCTCCGCATGTCGATACAGTCGGGGAAACAGGGAGAAGGGAGGGGGTTCCAGAGGTCAGCAGCACGTGGAAAGAAGCTATTGGAGTAGTAAGCTCTCCGGCATCTGAGGACCTCCAAATTGAATAGATAGGATTTTGCTGATTGACGAGTTCGTCTAGTGTATTTACGTCAACACTTGTAAACATTCAATGTTTATTTATGTAATCTATATATTCATGTGTTTAAATATGCTTGTTACAGTTCATGGAATAAATCTATGTAAATATTGTGTAAATATATGATAGCTTAAAACTCGTATTCGCGTATTTCAATTGCTTGACTATGTGCCACTATGTTAGACTGACACAAACTTGTAAGGAATGCATGTTCGTGGATTGTTTTTATTTTAGTGAGTAAAGGTTTTGCACACAACTTACACCATTTTTGCTGAGTGTAGTTCATCGAAATAGTCGCAACCAAGATCTTCAGGCAGGGCTTGCACTTGGGGCATGTTGCCTTCCCAGTGTCCTTCGAGAGACGCCTCAACACCAGTTAGATGGTGGCAATCTTCTCAGCGTTGGTGTTTCAGACGGTAGGTTGGTGTCTTTGTAAACTGCGCCCCACACTTAATAGTGCAAGGGATTGCAATTCGTAGAAATTCCGACACAGACAATTATTGGTGTTCCCGATGTAATACGTATGCCATGCGTATGAAATTCCCGTAGCCATTCTCTCCACAGAACGGTTGACAACAGTGGGAAGCAACTCAATATAGTTTCTAAATTAAGTGATTCTAAATTGAGTCCCGTTTTAACATTGTGGTGCGGACTGGTATGTCCGTCGCTCGAAACCGACCCCACGATCTTCACAGTTTGAGGAATATAATCTTCATGGCACACGGTACGTCGTGGGAACTGTAGGCTCGCCAGCTGTTGTTAAGTGCGTTGTGCAACTGATCTTGAAAAATAAAATCAAGAGCATCTCTCTCCTACGAATCGAGTATGTGTTTTACCTTGTTTAAGTCTTTCTAAGCTTCCGTAAGGCGATTCTCTTAGCACTTGCCCGTGAGTAGTTGGCCCTTGCTGTACTCGTATAAGATGTAGCGAAGAACCTCGTTCTACACGATCTTCATAATCGCCACTTCGATGCCCATGCCAGACGTCTGCAGCAGTAATAAGCTCTATGTAACACCTCCGAGAATATGTAAGAGTCGCTGATTTGAAAATCATAAAGTATTATGTGTGGGGTGATGTTAATAAATACCCCAAATATACCGGCTGCTACACCAAGCCTTTTGGCTAAGATCAAAGTGTAGTATCTGTTCCGATGGATACTGAACCCCATAGACTGATATAGTCTTAGCCTTCGGGGCTTGATTTACGCCGGTCTATGCATCTGTCCTGTGCAGTTCTAGGAGGTCCACCCTCCCAGGCTTCGCCTCCCCTCTTTGGGGAGGAGTAAGTTTATTGCTTACTGCCTGAGGCGCCCCTACCACCGGCCAATGCCGACGGGACTGCCCAGGCAATTTTTAATGGCCAGAGTTCTCACTTCTCGGGCGCTGGCTTTTCAAACCCCATTTTCCCGGCCCGACCTTGGGTCACATCTTACTTGTGGGAGTAAGATAAAAACTGGCCTTGTGCCTAACTCCTGGAGAGGAGTAAATGTATACACCAAGGACGATCTGATTGCCAGGATAAACCTGTTGTCTAAGCATCTCTGGGAGAGCACTGCTCAACATCAAAGTCCCACATTGGAGTCTTTGTAAATACTTATGGCGGCTTCTTCAAGTAAGCTGTATTCGGAAAAAGATGTTCTAACAGATGCACTTATACTGTTGACAATACATCATTTATTGACTAAGATATGACATTTTATCGTTCCATCGACAATGTGCAAATTTGTCTCGAATCCCCTGTATATGTACATGCCAAATAAGCCTGGCCCGTTTAATCTACCCAGTTATTTCGAGGTTTGTGATAATGTACTTGCCAGACTGAGGAGCGTTAAGTAGACTAATCTCATGATTATATGAAAATAATAAAATAACTTCTGTTGTTCGAAATAACGCCAGCCACTTATGACACAGACACTTAAGACGACAATGCCAAAAGCGTTCACCGACCTTTGAAAGTGGCTGCTATTAATACATACTGAACATTGGGAAGGTCAGACAAATCCGCTGAAATAATAATCATAATAAGAATCCAACCCATTTACTCTTGAAAAAAGAAGGTTACCTAAGTGCACAATGTCATGAAGTCAGAGCTATGTGCTCGTAATATTGAGCTCTTTTACATCCTCTCTTTGTAAAAAGGTGCGTGTTTGAATAGATCGATTAATTGAATACTTTCAACGAATTAGTTTGCTTTTTGCCTTAGGTTTGTGGGAAAGCAGTTTTATATTTAGTTTAACTAGCAAACGTATAAGAATCGACCTAGGAAGTTTTTCTTTTAATTCTTTTACATATAAAGAGTTAGAATACACAACGCGGTAAATCAAATGTTCTTAAATGGAGACGTTAAGCAATAAAAGCACGAATATATTAAACCCATACGAAGACTAATAACTTATTTTAATTAAAAACAAAAAGAAATTATCTCAGTATCATATGATGATAAACATAATTTTCAGGTGTAGTCGCGTCTTCAAATGAAACACTTTTTAGCGATAGCTTCATAACATTGAAAATGGCAAGTATTACGTTCTGCATTCAAACTCTTCATATATTATTATCAATTCAGTGTAGAAGATTGTCTTAAATTTTTCTTCCGTAAACAAACAATGTTAGAATGTTGAATTTTCTTAAAATAGGGCAATCAATTACTTATTCTTTCTCTTAGTACTCTGTACGTAGTCTGATGTATGCCTAACATAAAACGGAACTTTTAAGCACTTCACATTTATGAAATGCATCGCCATAATAAGGATTCCCAGCAGACTATAATATAGACGTCGACAAATACAACGTCAGCAAATACTTATCACCAACAGTCATCATAAGAAATCTAAATGTAGCATTTTATTCATGAGTTTCAATAACCACATGTTCTTCATCATTTAAAATTACATTTATTGGCTTACGAATGTGTATTGTTTACTCTGATGAATGGAATACAAATTAAAATGTTTATTCGTTAAATAAGAGATAAGCGTAAGCAAAAAGTGGCAATAGAACCTCATCTGCCGGGTTCAAATCCCATTGGATGTAGTGTTTGCAATTATACGATTTATTCCGCGACGGTTATCTGAAATAGAACTGAGACCGGCATACAAACTGCATCTCTATTGAGTTGGGATGCATTAATATCTTAAACTTTCCAGTTACAAATAACTTAGTTTTATTCTATGATTATTCCATGAAGAGAAAAAAAAACAATAATGCTTGAAACAATTGTCAGAGAAAGAAAGAGAGAGTCAACAGATGACGATTAGAACGAAAGTGACGCCGCCGTTACTGACATAGCGTTGCCAAGAACGATAGCCAGGGAGATGCGATGGAACAACCAGGCTGACTCACGGGGTTCGTGTCTAGACGTTGAAATCCTCCGTCCAATGTCCTTAAAAAAATTAACAGTCTCGGGGCCAAGCACACCCGACGTTTCCACTGAAATTGGTTGGAAGACGAAACGGTCTGTGAGCGAGCTATATTTTCCGCGCTTCCTTGTTTCGGCGAGCAGAGCCGCCGTGCCGGGCTTCACCGTGCACAATAGACTTGCGAAGACAACTACGTTCGGTGAACGTATGGCCTGTGCTATCATGTACATTCAGCGTATAAGCTTAAATACTAAGAGATAGGTCCGTGATTAACTTAGTTAATATTGTCGCAATTACGTATCCATCTCTTCAACACGTGTCTTTGAATCTTTATAAGTTGTAACACATTAGTAAATAAATAAGTTCGTACGTTTTCAGAGGGAAGAGTAGGAACGTTTCAAGTAAACACATACATAACATTCCAACTATGTAATCGTAAGCATGACCATTTGTAATTTTGTTCATTCGTCCGGAAACAATGTGGCAAAGCATCATCAGCAACAACTTCGTGTTTTCTGACAACTGTTTAGTATTTAGTAATTAGGAACCCAATGACTTACATTTTGTCTTACTGTTTTGTACGTAATCTGGATCTGCCTAACATTGAACGACATTTCCATGAACAGCGTTTTTTTCCAGACACTTAATACAGCATTGCAAAAGGGGTTCAACGACTTTTAAATGTGTTTGCTTTTAATACATAAAAAACATTGGGAAGTTCAGACTAATTCGCTGGAACTACTATTAGTTAAATTTCGTCACGCCAGATTATAAAGATTGAAACGAAAGACGTGAATAAATCTGCTGCACCTAGGGTTTCCATCATGACAATTTATGCTGGCGAGTGTTTACTATAATAACACCAAAGCAAATACAGGTCTGGGGATATGTAACAATATACGTGTTGGAGAATAAAAATAAATACGGACGTCCACCCAGTAGTGGCCATTACTTTATTTTTCCTCCCAATATGTCTACCCTACATGTATCTGTACTTGCATGACATTTTTTCTCTATATTATCATCCTGATAAAGTCTTATAAATAAAGATGAAACGTTGATGTACACATAAAAAACATCCATTTTTTTTTTTTTTTTTCCTTTTTCATTTTCCCATCACGTCGGATTACCTTCATCCTTCTCTTCCCATATATATATATATATATATATATATATATATATATACGTATAGCTTGGCAGCAAATTGTTATTAAGACAGGCTTCATTAAAATCTACAGAGTTCTGCTTTTTTGAGATTTTCTTGGTTAGTCGTTCGACTCTTCGACCGATTTCACGATCGTGTGGTAGTAACAAAATCGCATTTACGACCGGCATTAATGCCCTTTCCATATTTAACAATTAACACTTAAGGAAAAAAAATCTATACATATGTATATCAATAAAACATAAATGAATTAAAGAATGAAGAAGAAAAAAAAAGCTATAAAAATGGAAGCGGAAAAAGACTCATATTAGCTAAAATCAACCTCCTGAAGATAGACGAGACGTCCGAAAGCGCTCGAGATTTGACCCAAACCATAACGATGGGTGCTATACTGCACCAGCTACTACCACACGATCGTAAAATCGCTCGAAGAGTCAAAAAAATCTCAAAAAAGCAGAACGTGGATTTTAATGAAGCCTTTCTTAATATATATATATATATATATATATATATATATATATATATATATATATATATATATATATATATATTGTTTCATGTATCTAAATAAAATGTTTTTAATGAGATATGATATATTATGTGAGAATTTTCATTATTTATTCAACAATACGTGAGTAGAGCGAGGAATTCGTGATAAAAGTATATTGATGGCAATTGCACTACACGGGAGCTTCTGCGTTTCTCCTCCTGTAAGAGATTGTCACGCTAAAATGCATGGGATTCATGTTACCAGGTGTTATATATATATATATACACGTGGTGTTCAGTCTAGCTAGCTAACTTAAATTACATTCATTGTTATTCCCAGTTGCAAGTCAATGGTAGGGATTCATTGAAACAAAGAATCGGCTGACTAATACTTTCTCCAATTTTGTTGTTTTGTATAGGTGTGACTCACCGTTTTGTGAATGTGTAACATTAATATGTGACCTTATTTTAACACGTGCGTTGTTGGGAGAGTTTTCTGTTGTAGGTGTTGGTTTAGTTTAATTTTTTAAAATTATTTTTTTTAAATTGTATTGTTCTTTGTATCGTTATGCTAAAGTAAGATGTGTACTGTGTATACAGTTGTTTGCTACTTCACTTCAACAGTTAGATAGGTTGTTAGGGTATTTTAAGTTTAGAATTTTAAATTTCTCATTCAGACATAATCTACATGGGTCGGCTACATTTCTACATGTACTGGCATATCGTACTATATCCCACTCGTCATTGACAAGCGTCGACTTTCTTTGAGGCCCCACTAATTGGTCGCTAGTGCTGTTTTTCCATATATTCATCCGCTATTTAAGAGACAGCAACCGAGAGATCTCATTCGCCAAATAAAAATAGCGCTAGTGAACTATTATTGGGAGCTCAAATAAAGGCAAGTACATGTCGAAAGTTTGACTAAACCAAACCAACACCTAAAATATAAAACTATCCCAACCACGCAAGTGTTAAAATAACTTACTATATATATATGTAGAAGGATGTAAAGGAATTAGTAAAGCAAAAGTCAAATCGTATTTCTATTCAGTTGCTCGGAGCAAGGTATATTCCGCAAAAAGGCAATTTATTCAAGTTGAATTTTTCTTTAAGCCAGGCTTTTCAAAGATCAAAATCTCATCATCAGAGGACATCGCTGGGATAGATAAGTTGGCAAAGGCCAAGATTTAAAATTTGAAAAAGTAAAATAAAAATAGTAGGGGAAAAAACACAAGCAAAACTCTGCCCAAATGCAAGCAAATGTCTGATTGCAAAAAAGTCCGGTGTCAAAAAGTCCAGCGGAGAAAGTGAAATGTAGATAGGTAGGTCGTTAATGATGATAATATTTTTATCTTTGAAAAGCCTGGCTTAAGGAAAAATTCAACTTGAATAAATTGCCTTTTTGCGGAATATACCTTGCTCTGATCAACTGAATAGAAATACGATTTGACTTTTGCTTTTCTAATTCCTTTACATTCTTCTACATATCTATCTGCTCTATCCTGGATATTGAGCTGTATACTTTTCACAATAGGTTTTACCTCCTAAAAGTTCGCTTTTAGTTCACCACTTTATATATATATATATATATATATATATATATATTCGCTTTTCCTATCTTTTTTTGGCTGAAAATAAAAGCATCGTACAGGAAACCAGATATTCACCCACTATTTCAGAGATTCCAACCGAGAGATATATTTTATGATTTTAACCGTCCCTTTAAACGAAATTGTGTGTATCTTCTTCACACTTAGGTCATCGGGTATATTCCCCAAGTTTGGAAATTACTTCTCTTCCTTCAGCTCTGTTTAAGACAGGTCATTTAGGACACTGACTTCAACTAGGATCGCTACTGGTTGTCCCATATCCCGGGTCAGGTTTTAAAGCTCCATTATATAGGTATGTAGCCGTAGGAATTACGTAGTCACAGTAGATGGTGTATGACGTATTTACAACAGTGCTTTCTTATTTATGTTTCCATGACTTGCTGTTTATACTGGATATTCAACTTGTTGCAGATGGTCCAGTGGAGATATTTAAACACTCAATTTAAACGTATTGTATCGTAACCGTTTTCCAGCAGAACCTTACAACTGGATGTCAAGCGGCTCACCATTTCCGCTTTCTGTGTAGCAGAACTTGTATTTGTTGCTGAGAAAACTAATCCTCTTAAAAACAACATTGTCAATCAAGTATTTGTCTTTGGCAGCCATTATTATCCTCTCCTGATCATAATCGAGCGATCCTCTTTTAGAGCCAGTCTACAGAGCATGATGTATGTATATATTTCTAGGATAGTTCATCAAGAAATTATTTGGCACGTTGCCTGTTGGCCCATTCTTCCAATTTGCAGCAGCAGAAGATCTCAGAGTATTTCTTGCGGTGCTTTTGGGCTATTTCCGTTGCAGGCTTGTTTCATTTTTCTGTCTCATTTCTGAGACAGTCTTGTCCAAAATGTCTGGCCAGTTTTATGATATAAGGTTTTTATTATATTTTGATGTTGACGCACTATCATAAGGTTTAGCTTCTGGAAGCTCATCAGAAATTAGTCTTTGCTCACAATTGTGGTTCAATGGTGATGGTCAATTTCTTAGAGACCCATACCCGTTACTTTTTCTCGTCAGATACAGCCTAGGAATACACTGGTTTCTGTACATTGCTTTGTACAGTGTCTACATATTTCTTGTGTCAGTGTCTATCCTGTTAATGCCCTTTTGTGTCCAGTCAATGACGCATAAAGATGAATAAAAATTGTACATTACGTAAAAACTAATAAAAACACTCAAATGCATTGAATGAAGTAATATGATGTTATAACTAAATCCATAGATCTGAAACAGTAGGAAAGACTTCCTCATAAATGAAATACTCGTAACTAAAAATATAGACAGTAATATGTTCACACATATAGAGCCAGGACATAACATAAGTTTAAATAGTATACTTTCCAAGTGACAAAACTCGGTGCACTTTACACGCTGATTTTTTACACTTGTAATTGTTGAAAAATTGGGAATTTCATGGATAAAAATTGAAGAATATTTATAAGGTATCTGTGTTCTGATAGTAATACAACTGTAAATGTATACATGTATATTTAAATGTATATATATATATATATATATATATATATATATATATATATATATATATATATATCTTTCCCTCTATATATCTCTTTTTTTCTGTCTCTCTCTATATATATAGATACATATATATTTATATACACACACACACACACACACACACACACATATATATATATATATATATATATATATATATATATATATATATATATATATATATATATATTAAAAAAGACAGACGGAAGACGGGTAAAAATTCAGGAGAAAAACAAAAACAAGAGTTTTGACAGGTTTGGTTCGAACGAAACCGGTCAAATCTCTTGCTTCTGTTTTTCTCCTGCATTTTACCCTGTCTTCCTTCTGTCTTTTTTCACACATTCTCTGTACCACGGCATTTCCTTTTCATGACTTATCTTGCACCTTGCCACACACACACACACACACACACACATATATATATATATATATATATATATATATATGTATATAATAATAATAAAGACAGCTTAACGGTACCTATAAGGTCAGTACTCGAATGTGCGGAAATGTGTAAGGGTGTGTATGTGATTGGTCGATTGGACTTATAGTATATGGGGGGATAATAATGCATGATAACGAATTTCCGGATTGCTTATGTTAAAGCTGAGACAGTGGTTTAAGTCAACTTATACTGACTATTATGGTGACAGGTGTTAGACATACTTACGGGGATTCGCCACTCAAGGGTCGGAGTATGTATATCGCTCATCGGATGTTTGCTCCAGGTTAAGAAAGAGGCATGTGAGGGAGGAAAAGGGGCCTGGGGTCCCCCATATATAAATATGTATAATTGGAAATATCCGACCGGTGAATAGAAAAATGTTTTATGAATGAAATATTGATTAATTACATATTAAGTTTCCATATTTGTGTTTAGATATGCAAAAGGAACACAATCTTTTCGGGAAAAAGTCATTAATTAATTATCAAAGAAAGTAAACAGTAGAAAAGAAGGAAACGTTGAATTCTACGGGCGTGTTTTTTGCTTCAAATGTATTTATACTTAAGTTTCTAATCTATTTGAATTATCGGGATACACCGCCTATCTGAAAGTGTGGCTCGGCGATAAGGTGGTTGGGATGTTAAAGTTGCGAGCGCAATTGCGAGGAGGAGGACAAGGTATACATATATATATATATATATATATATATATATATATATATATATATATATATATATATATTATGTACACACATATATATATATGAAGAGTTTGAATGCAAAACGCGATAAATCCAATTTGCTTTAATTGAGAGGTTTAACAACGCAAATATAAATACCTTTAATCTAGACTTCGCCTAAAATCTTATTTTCATCAAAAGTCAAAGGAAATTATGCCGGTATCATATTAGGTAAAGCATACCTTTGATACGTAACCCAGTGTTGAGATACAACACTTTTTGTTGCGATAGCTTTGTAATTTGGAAAATGGCGTTTATCGCGTTTTGCATTCGAACTCTTTATATATATATATATATATATATATATATATATATATATATATATATATATATATATATATATATATATATATATATATATATATATAGTAATATGAAAATATATTTATGGTAAGTAAACTACAGAGAAAAGTTTCATATTTCATTCCCGAATAATTTGATTACTTCGAGAATTAATCATAAACGTTTCTATGTAGCTTACTTGCAATTAATATAGCTTCACACGACTACAAAGCTCTACTCACGCATTGAGCATTTTTGAAAAATACTAATAATGTAAATGCTCCATATATTATATTACCTCCTGATATATATATATATATATATATATATATATATATATATATATATATATATGAAACATATTTCCCAACAGTAGATTTGCTGCATCTACTGTTAACAAAAACTACGTAAAAGATTTTGGAAAACCAGTAGAAATGTGAGACTCTCGTTGTCGACTATGGCAAAGGAAATCTGACAATGTCTTGCCTTGCACATCAATTGGATACGGGGAAATCTTGCACATGTCATCAATCTCTCGTCTCTTCTTTCTCTTTCACTCCCCTGTCTCTCTCTCTCTCTCTATCTCTCTCTCTCTCTCTCTCTCTCTCTCTCTCTCTCTCTCTAATTCTCTATCTCACTAACCCAATGCCTAGATTCATACAATTACGAAATCAAGATGACTTGGAATGTAGTGAACGACAAGCTTGGCCCATTGTGATTCGGTATTGCATAGTTTCACTCTACCACGCCTTGCTGGTTTTGCAACTTTGCTAGTTCGCTAACTTTACATATTTTCACCATCAACTTAAAAAATATATCGATTTCCATTTTTAGAATATCAATTTTAAAAAGACCTTGTAGAATTAACCCAGGCATTTATCTATCATGTTATCTGTTCAGTATGAAAATCTTAGCAAAGAATTAAGTTCAAAATTCTGGCGAGATGATTGACATTTACAAAAGAGATCTAAGGAAGGTTGGAGACTAAAACGGGCACTATTTGATAAACTGGGGAACATTTGTTAATAGACGGCAGATTTGTGTAGCAACGTTTCAATATTGCGTTCGATACAATACATTTTCGGCGTATATCAGCGACGGTCTGTTTACGTACACTTTTAAAAAAACTTTTTGATATTTTTCCAGGTACTTTACTTTACATCCCCGATTGCCGGAATATAATATTAACATATTACAATTAACGAACACTAAGCGCCTTAGGAGTCATTAATACACTTCCGAAATATATAAATTAAGTTAACACAATCCTTCACGGCTGACACCGGATAGATTCAACTACATATTAAATGTTTCCACGTGTAGATTTAGAAAGTATTAAAATATCGAAGAGAAGTGTAGTATTTTGAATAATTGCAAGTGTTTACTTTTACATATTCACTTTTGGAAACATTAACAGATTTAACTTTATAGAACACTTTTTAGGTCCCGGTCATTTTTAAACAATTGTGTGTGTATAGAAAAAAGAGATAGGCGGAAGGATGTTTAAATCATATAGATACATAATATAATGAAATTAACTTATATAGTGATATAAAGATACCCTTTATCATCAACTTAAAACTTCATAAATAAAATAAGTTGTTATTCTTTTCTAAGAAATGGCGTAGACATTGGTGATTAATGGTATGGGAGCAGAAGAACAGACGGGCATGGAAGAAGGAATTAAGGAGACACTGCTTAGATTTTAAAAGCCCTTTTATAAGTATGTAAATAGATAAATTAGGTATGTATACATATTAGTTTGGGGAGTTCATGTATATTAATATATGTATGGCGAAACCATACATTTTATAGAAAGTTATTCTATATAATAATCTATCAAGTTTGTAAGAGCGCAGAAACGGCGAACGATAACTACTTGTATCTTCTGTTAGGCATTACAAGATTTGGTCTGATCAACGCTAGGCCGGAAACACTCCGTTAAGATGTGCTCTTAGTATGATGGTTACATTCTTAAATTTTATAAGTAATCATACATTACCATACCATACTTGTCCTACCATACTATTTTAAAAGTAGATTGAGGGAGGAACTTTTTAAAACCGACTCCAAAGTCAAAGTCTTATTTTCTCAGCCGCGACAGCCACCTGCAGCTGGTGTAGTGGGTGAGGGGGTATACCTTACCTACCCAAGGGGTATCAGTTCATGTGAACTCGACAGTCTTGAGTGAACTTTAACTCTGCTTACAAATCAAGACAACCATTTTGACACTTGCATCGCATGTTCAAATTCTTTTTTAGTATTCATACACAACCATCGATATTCAGCACACACCTCTCATAAATATAGTAATTTATAGAACTATTTTAAATATACATAGTAGTGGTCTCCTTTCCTTGTCATCGCGTCTCCCCTTTGTTTTGTATCTAACCCACTCTCGCCCTTCACTAGTTCTCTTAAATTATAACTGCGTCTCAAACACGCTCTATTGAATCTTCTTTTCTTGTATGAAAGTCATTCTTTTTAAATAAAGTACTTTCTTCCATGATCCAGGTTAGATTTAAAGATCGAAATATCAGTGGCTTTATATTGTTTCAGTTATCCACTAATTCCATATAAAAACTTTTTCTAAATTTTCTTATATAGTATTAAAAGATACTTAATACAAGAATTCTACACAAAAATGGGGTTTTTGCAATTCCATCAGAGACTTTCATCACGCTAACTGCTAAATTTTAAATTCTACTATTTCTTTTATAACCAAATAAAAACACATATATAAATAAAAATGTGAAATGAAAAAAATAAGTCGCTGTGAGTAATCGAATGATTGAAAACAACATAAATAACATAAATATATAAATAAATAAATAAATTTAAAAACTAATAAAAATGATAAAATAAATATTAATCGATTACTCTCATCTCTATAGGTGTAATAATTTTGTCATGGTCCCTAATATCCGTTTATAATGATATAATTAAATAAAATGTTAAAGTTAAGCGAATTTTAATATTATGTTTTATTGATATGTATATATAGTTAGAGAAATTCGTTATTAATAAGGACTTGTTTTATATATTTTTATTCAATAAATATGTATATTTGGAAGTAGATATTAGCTTTGAACAGATTAGTATGTGTTTTGATTCAATAAATATGTATATTTGGAAGTAGATATTAGCTTTGAACGGATAAGTATGTGTTTTGATTCAATAAATATGTATATTTGGAAGTAGATATTAGCTTTGAACGGATTAGTATGTGTTTTGATTCAATAAATATGTATATTTGGAAGTAGATATTAGCTTTGAACGGATTAGTATGTGTTTTGATTCAATAAATATGTATATTTGGAAGTAGATATTAGCTTTGAACGGATTAGTATGTGTTTTGATTCAATAAATATGTATATTTGGAAGTAGATATTAGCTTTGAACGGATTAGTATGTGTTTTGATTCAATAAATATGTATATTTGGAAGTAGATATTACCTTTGAACGGATAAGTATGTATTTTGATTCAATAAATATGTATATTTGGAAGTAGATATTAGCTTTGAACGGATTAGTATGTGTTTTGATTCAATACATATGTATATTTGGAAGTAGATATTAGCTTTGAACGGATTAGTATGTGTTTTGATTCAATAAATATGTATATTTGGAAGTAGATATTAGCTTTGAACAGATTAGTATGTGTTTTGATTCAATACATATGTATATTTGGAAGTAGATATTAGCTTTGAACGGATTAGGATGTGTTTTGATTCAATACATATGTATATTTGGAAGTAGATATTAGCTTTGAACGGATTAGTATGTGTTTTGATTCAATAAATATGTATATTTGGAAGTAGATATTAGCTTTGAACGGATTAGTATGTGTTTTGATTCAATAAATATGTATATTTGGAAGTAGATATTAGCTTTGAACGGATTAGTATGTGTTTTGATTCAATAAATATGTATATTTGGAAGTAGATATTAGCTTTGAACAGATTAGTATGTGTTTTGATTCAATACATATGTATATTTGGAAGTAGATATTAGCTTTGAACGGATTAGGATGTGTTTTGATTCAATACATATGTATATTTGGAAGTAGATATTAGCTTTGAACGGATTAGTATATGTTTTGATTCAATAAATATGTATATTTGGAAGTAGATATTAGCTTTGAACGGATTAGTATGTGTTTTGATTCAATAAATATGTATATTTGGAAGTAGATATTAGCTTTGAACAGATTAGTATGTGTTTTGATTCAATACATATGTATATTTGGAAGTAGATATTAGCTTTGAACGGATTAGTATGTGTTTTGATTCAATAAATATGTATATTTGGAAGTAGATATTAGCTTTGAACGGATTAGGATGTGTTTTGATTCAATACATATGTATATTTGGAAGTAGATATTAGCTTTGAACGGATTAGGATGTGTTTTGATTCAATACATATGTATATTTGGAAGTAGATATTAGCTTTGAACGGATTAGTATGTGTTTTGATTCAATAAATATGTATATTTGGAAGTAGATATTAGCTTTGAACAGATTAGTAGGTTTTTAACAGTCCCTATTATCTAACGACGGAACGTTCACTTTTTAATTTAAAAGACTAGTGCTTCCACTTCTTGTTGTTTATAACGGAAAATGTTAAACGCATTTTTTAGAAGTGTCAATGATGACATCAATGAATGGGATCTTATTATTTGCGTGAAGTTCTACAGTGAATTTAAGAACAGTTTTTATTTAAAAGGTCCTGGAGTTCGTGTATTTGGCCATAATTGTCAGATAAAATAAGAATATCATCAACATAGCGTACGTAAATTTTATGGTGTTATTAAATATTTTGTTTTCTAGGTTTGCAACATAAAATTTGCTAAAATCGATCGATGAGAAACGAGTTTATCTAAACTTGGTCAGTTTGTGTGTAAATGTTTTCTTCGGAACGTATAATGAAGCTGAAAATTCTGTTGTTTCGCAATGTTTGCTTAAATGAAAGAATGTTACCTAAATACATACAGTTGAAATTGTATATGTATATGTATATATAGAGAGAAAAGGAGAGTAAATAGATATATCTATGTATCGATTTTATAACCCGATAAACGAACTGGTTAGTGGGTTATTGTTCTTATTATTATAAGTAGTAGTAGTCGTAGTAGTTGTAGTATGAGTAGTTGTTGTAGTATGAGTAGTACCAGTCACTATATATTAATACGATAGCGTGTGTGTTCGTGTGTAACGCTTACATAAAAAGCTCTTCGCAGGCGTCCCGCACCTAGATTTGGAAAAGCATTCAAGTCACCTAATTTTAGTTACATTCCAAGTATTTCTCTTTGGCGCAACGGTTACCGATGTAGGATTTTGACGTCCTTTTTTACGTCGGCCCGATTGGTTTATAGTTCGATCCCAACCAACCTCAAAGATTGTTTTCTACATGGAAGGGGGAGGTAGTTAGGGGGGAGGACCGGGAAGACACATATTAATACGATATCGTTTGTGTTATTTTGTGTGTCACGCTTACATCAAAAGCAACGACCTTCCGAATCTTTGTATGCTACTCATGAATAACCATTAATAAAGCTCAAAGACAGACTTTCGATAAGATCGGGATCTACTTACCACAACATTGTTTACTCATGTACAACTTTATGTAACCTTCTCAAGAGCAAGGTCCATGAACAGGGTAAGAGTGAAAATGTGTCCTCAGAATAATAATTCTACTCATGACCAGAGAAGAGGAACTACCTTCACTAGAAATAGTGTATATAAAGAAGTTTTGTAAATTGTTGTATATATTGTTCATTTTTTTAAAATAAATATACAAGTCAAATCTTATCATATTTTATTCAAACATGTATATGTTAGGAACAAGATAATTAGTATTGAAAATATAATTTGGTGTAATTTACACGGGTCTAGCTAGTTCCCCTTATTATTAGTAGTAGTAATTGTAGTAGTCGTAGTAGTTTTAGTATGAGTAGTATCAATCATTATATTACTATCCGATATTAAGAATACATAGTACTTCCACGAGTAAAAATATTTGTATCAATCTATCCACTAACCCCACCCTTCTCTCTGTCATCTATATAATAAAAGGGAGCATGCGTGTGGCCGGCTTGCTTCGGTAATCAAGTATGCACATTTTTTTGATTAGCAAAAGAATCTTAATCTTGTAAACTTATAATAATAAAAAGGGACGTATACTCATATACGCAAAAAAAATGCCATGAGCAAAGCAGAGAAGTCTTACTATTAAACTCTAATAATACAATATAAAGGAAAGAATTTCTTTCACTTTTAATATACAGAAAAATATTCCCTTGTTCTTAATAGTTGTGTGACTAAAATATGAATTAATATACGAGCACACTTGATTTATAGTTTCACGAAAGAGGGAGAGAGACAGAGAAAGAGAAAGACAGAGAGAGATGATTAGTGTTAAGTTAAAACTTACCTTACGTATTATCTCTACAATAAAGTAAAATCGTTTTTCCCCATCGCTTTGAAACATGATAGAACAATAGCCAAACTTCCATATGCTAATCTGTTCCGCATTCTTATTACATTAAGCACTCATACCATAAAGTATGCATTAATTTCTTCTTCTTTTTACTGTTATTATATTATCTCCGGCTTCCAGGACTCTCCCAAACAAACCTTTCAAAACGAAGGTGGTATCTCTTTTACCCGCTACTTACTTACTTAATAAATCTGCGATTACCGCCACCAGAATCAGCGTAGAATAATTCTCCATCGAATAAAAATTAAACAAACACCGGTTATTCCAGAATACTTAACGAACGATTCATAACTAAGAATACGATAGACTATCTGAAAAACAACAACTGCTCGATACGACTTCTGATTTCAGCGTCGGTAAATGTTTCACTTATTTTTCATCACACTTCATTCTTTTTTAATTTGAATTAAAACTCTGATATTTACTGACTTTTAAAATGACATCACTATTTTATCTTTCCAACACACAACGCCGGATTGATATACCTTACCGCGGAATAAAGAACTATCGGATTGAATGCCGGATACACGGACTGTAAGTCGAAGTGAGCACAACAATTCGTCTTCTTTGAACATTCTTCAAAATTATTTCATAGCTTTGCTTACAAATGTATTTTTTGCGAATTGCTTCAATCGAGTACGGCTTCCCTTTCTCTGACCGAGAACAGAACAGATGACGTATTATAGTCTCAGAACAGATTACATATGTTTCTATTAGCACTAATAGGTCAGAGTTTTTTTTACGTAAACTACGTTTACGTCCTCACTGGACTAAGAAATAACACTGTCGTCATATATTACATTTGGAGTTCAGTGAATTATACAAATATTTTATTTTAAAAATTAATTCAACTATTTATAACATTATTTGTTTCGCAGAAGTGGATACTCATTTTTCGTGAAATATACATTTTCTATTATCTAATTGCCTCAATCGAGAAGTATTTCTCTTTTCCTGACCGAGAAGAACAGAGTACATATGTTTGTATTAACACAGATAGGTAACAGTTGGCTGTACACATCGAATATGTTTACGCCTTGACTAAACTAGGGTGTAATATTGTTATCATATATTAAATTTGTGGTTATGACTTTCAGTGCGTTATACAAATATTTTATTCTAAAAAGTATTTTAAAAAATTTTTACCAGATGGGGTTACAAACATTCTTTAATTTTTTATGATCTTCCATATTTAGTATGTCCCTTTACTTTGCAGGAAGTTCGTTTGGCCATAAAACAACCTAAGTATGTAGACGATTTTATCCAAAAATTTCAGAAAACAATTATTATTACCGACATAAATTGTTTTAATAAAAATACACTTAGGAAATTCGTCGGATTTGTGATCTCTGTGCACTAACAAAATTTGCGTAGGATTATTTATGGATAAATCCAGTTTTTTTCCACGTAATTACTTACAGTAAAACAGCAACTTTCCTTTATTATATAGATGATATAGTTAAAACGTAAATAAGGCACCGATAGATAGGTAAAATGTAAAAATGTTTTTGACGAATATCCTAAGTGTATTTGCTTTAGAAATGTATGTCGGTAATACTAATTTGTTTTATGAAATGTGTGGATAAAATTGTATTCATGCAAAAATTGTGTTTCTGCAAGACAGACTTAGGCTAAGGTTGTTTTAAAAAGTTTAATGAGTCTTTTCTATTTTACCCGGGAAACGTCGGACCCGGGTCCTGCTAGTTTTGGTATGACACTTTACTCGCGTATTTGTTGTTTAAGTGAGATGTTACTCCCGTTTTTTTGTGGGGGGTAAGTTTTACCTCAATTCGTTATTTCGGGTTTTGCCGTAAGATTTACCTCGCTTGTGACAACAGTTGGAAATCAATTGTTTCAAATAAATTACTTACTATTAACCTGGGCAATGCCGGGTAGTCCTGCTATTATTTATATATATATATATATATATATATATATATATATATATATATAACATAATGACATAAAATTCACTTATTTAACAGTGTGGTGAGGTAATAATAAGACATCGCTTCTGGCAGCGTATCAAAATTAGAAAAAACACACGTTTGTACATTTAAATGTTCAATATATTCTCAGATACAACCGTAACAAATAAATAATTTGACTTAGCTGATACATTTACTGCAGTGTAAATATATCACTATCAAACCATCATGATTGAATTTGCATCGTAACGGATAAGGCTACATTGCTTGCTCAGCGGTTCTCCTTAAACTCCACAAGCCACTCTCTCCCTAATGTACGAATACATACGGAAACTACACACCCCGATTGTATCATTACCATTTACCCATGTCTTGGATATCATAAAATCCTTGAAAACAGTCAAAGAATATTGACCAGATTTTATCCCTGCTATATAAAAAGGAAATGCTTTGCCCAGCCTCTCCAAACGTGTTGAATCTTGTTTCCCTGATATCTGGAAAATTTCCTCTATGTTATCAGTTTTTAAGAACTTTGGAAAAGAACGGGCAAGCAAAATTATAGCCCATATAAGTCTCTTCCAGATCCTTGGAAAAATCGTTGAATCATTAATTAATCTAGCGATAGTCCACCATCTCGGAAATGTTAAACTTCTTTCTAAATAACAGTATAGAGTTAGGCCACCCTGTTTTACCGCGCATATCCCAATGGTCATCTCTGAACGCATATCCCATACACTGGATAAGGCAGGTTAAACTAGAGCGGTAGCGCTTGGTATTGTTTTGGCAAGGTTTGACATGAAGGCCTACTCCGGAAAGTTAATCTGTACGGTAATACTGGACGGATATTATATATTATCAGATGCTTCTTAGCTAAAAGAAAGATCCAGGTCGTCCTTGATTGTCGCACATCCAAACAACACACCATTAAAACGGGTGCGTCTCAGAGGTCAATACTTGGCTGTTGTATTTTGTATCTTTATAAACGAGCTCCTTGATGCAATTGCGTTCGAAATGGGTATATTCGCTTGTGACACCACGTTCATTTCTCGACATGCAGGAATACCGTATACACAAATCTAATGCAATGACTGACTCCTTAGAAAATGACATCTAGTCCAACAGTCCAATGACATCTAGTCCTACAGTCCAATGACATCTAGTCCAACAGTCCAATGACATCTAGTCCTACAGTCCAATTGGGCCAAAAATGGATAGTTACAGTTAATGCTACCAATAAAAATCTCCTTTCTTTTAGGAATTCCTTCTAACCACTGATTGTCATGACTGATATCACTCTTCACGACAGTCTAATATTTAAACTCATGGGCCTAACATAAACCGATAACATGAATTGGAATAAATACAAAGTTGCTACTGATATGTCTGTTAAAAAGAAGGTGACCACCCTCTGCCGGGCTGGAAACCTTCTCACACCTGCAAGTATTCTACAAGTCTATAAAGCCATAATTCGTTAATGCATGGAGTATTGTTGCCACATCTGGGATGGTGCCTCCCGACTAGCCTCGCCATTTTATGACACAGTGCAGATAACAGTCTCTAAAATAATCGTCATGTTTAACAATGCTCTGGCGAACTTACTGCATTTGCACCTCCACAAGATAAATACGGACAACGACGAAACTCAGCAAGATCTCGCCCCTTCACTGTAAGGGTACATTGGTTTTTTTATTCTAATAGCTTATTTCTTCGAACCGTTGGCCTTTGGAGTTTCCACCTTGCTCCTTGTGTTTCCGGCTATACTAATATGCAGAAATGTCACTGTAATGTGAGCAAGCACCTTGTTGCACAACTCAACAGAGATAACGTCTGTAAATCAAGTCGTTAATAACAGTATCCTCTTATGTCTTAGTTGTAATATGCCTTGTTTGGGGTGGAGAAAGTACACACACACACACACGCACACACACATATATATCCATATATATATATATATATATATATATATATATATATATATATATATATATATATATATATATATATATATAAATGAATATATATATATATAGTAAGCAATGAAAATATATTTATGGCAATTAAGCTACACAGAGGCTCCTAGCTCTATTTACGTATCGAGCACTGTTAGAAATCAAAAATTATATCTCCTTATAAAATGTTATGTGGAAATATTAATATATTTATATGTATATATATATATATTAATATATATATATATATATATATATATGTATATATATATATATATATATATATATATGTAGGTATATATATGTATATATGTATATATATATGTATATATGCATCCAAACTTTAAATTGGATGAAAAAGCTCTTAAAATATAATACATCGCTATATATCTCCCACCAATTCTGCTGATGAAATACGATTCATCATTTATTATAAAAAAATGAAAACATCAAACCATGTTGTTAAAAATAACACTTCTCAAACCCAAAATGCATTAGGAAGAACCAATGTAATATATCAGTTCCAATGCCCTATGGGAGAATGTATCTCCGACAACAATAAAAAAAATAATTCTTACATAGGTTTCACTTCCACAACACTATCCCGAAGACTCACCCTACATCTCTCCGACACTAGCTCTATATGCCAACACCTAAAAAACATAATTGTACCCCCTCCCAATATAGAAACATCCTTGTTAACAATGCCAAAATAATACACCACGATACCAATATCAAAAAATTAAAAATACTCGAAGCCCTCTACATAAAAACTAAACATCCCACAATTAATAAAAATGAGCACAACAGTAAAGTCATAATTTATAAAGACACTAAAACTAATACCGCCTGAAGATTATTTGACGATTCAAATCGAAAGAACTTGCAAAAAAAAAAGAATGGAACAAGAAACCCATGGATCATATTTACATCAATTTGACCGAAACATTAGATGGACAATTCGGAAAATTAAAAAAATTAAAAAAGTCGCATCAGACAAAACCACTCCGTGTTATTTAATAATGTTTGCCTAAATATGTATATATGTATATATATATATATATATATATATATATATATATATATATATATATATATATGATAAAGAAAAGAAGACAGTTTTCGATGTAATAGAAATTGAAAAAGGAAAATCTAAAATCTAATTCATGTATTCATCAACGTTTCGTCTTTATTATAAGACGTCCTCAGTATGGTTTGTCGGAAGAAAACATCGCACAAGTATAAAATGCTTGGAGTGGATAGTGGTGGAAGTAGCCTGGCGCGTAAGCCAAAACATCCAAATCTAAGATAACAATAGATGGTGGCAGTGCCAAGCTGCAGCTGTAGGTGAGAAAGGTATTACAATAACTGCGGAGGTAGTGGGAGACGAACCTTGTTCGCGGCTACAATAAATTTAAAGTATGAAAGATACAATATATGTGTGTTGAATCTTTATTTACTAAAACCTTGAGATGAGAGAGACGCGAGACCAATATTTTTGGGTCCTGTGATGAAAAATTGTAGGAGGTGATGGGGGCGAGGTTGAGAAGAGAGAAGGCTAGAAGATAAGGCCAGGCGTGGAGAAGGTGTCAACATTTGGCATATATATATATATATATATATATATATATATATATATATATATATGAGCATACAAACATATACTCACTTCGACACACAGATATATATATGCACATACATCATCTACCACGTAATATCGTACCCAATGTGTGGAAAGCTAAAAACGTAAAAAAGGGGAAAAGGAAATATTGTTTCTGTTCTGACGTACCCAGATGAATGTTTTGAAACAAAAAGTTTTGAGAATATAAAAGTGTGGTTTTGATCATTATTTTAAGAGGCATC
>OY744517.1:99176526-99179026 GCA_963556195.1 Sepiola atlantica
CTCGCTCTATCCCTCTCTCTATCTCTCGCTCTCTCTCGCTCTCTCCCTCTCTATCTCACTCTCTTTCCCCCTCTCTCTCTCTTCCTCTGTCTCTCCTCTTCTCTCATGAAAAAAGTGTATAGTATACCAGCACGTCATGTAGAGTAAATAAATCTTATTTTGCACAGTGATGAGTCAAAATATAAATTAAACAACGAATTAAAAAAAATAATAATAAATAACATTAAATTACACTTTACATTTTCTGCCGCCCAAACTACAGCTAATATATATGTATGTATGTATGTATATATATATATATATATATATATATATATATATATATATATATATATATAAATATACACACACATCTGTATTGCTGTATCACAACTTTTCCTCATAACGAGCCATGATTGGTGGGTAAAGCTGAGAATCAAACCCGACCGCGTGTAGAGTAGTCTACATTCTTTCATCTTACACCATTTTACTCACCAATTCGAATCTGTACACGCGTGCTTCAGGGTATATTATGCTATGAGTGTGACAGTATAGAAAATAATGTGTGAGTCTATCATACAGAAACGGTTGTATATAACACGGGTGAATTTATCAAAGTAACCGCGAAAATTACTCATTTCTTTGTTACAATAAGTATTACGTTATACATTATATATATATATATATATATATATATATATATATATATATATATATATATTTATATATTTATTTCTATTTACTGCTCTGGTTTTTAATCTGTTTTAACGTGAAATATTAATAAATTGATTTGAGATTCCATTCATATTTTCTCTTCTCATTTATTTTTGTTCATCTGTTCGACCTTCCGGCACCTATATCACATTGCTCCTGCCTCAGATTACCAACTCATATTCATATATATATATATATATATATATATATATATATATATATATATATATATATATATATATATATATATTATGAGGGTGAATGCCGACATTTAGCCTGATGATGTTGTTCCGAAATAAAAAATTAACATTTGTGTGTAGCTTACTTTCCATTAATATATTTTAAAACTACGATATATATATATATATATATATATATATATATATATATATATATATATATATATATATATATATGTGTAGTGGGGGTGAGTG
Organism: Sepiola atlantica; assembly: GCA_963556195.1. Taxonomy (NCBI): domain Eukaryota; kingdom Metazoa; phylum Mollusca; class Cephalopoda; order Sepiida; family Sepiolidae; genus Sepiola; species Sepiola atlantica. The sequence continues at coordinate 99,177,654 of OY744517.1, forward strand.
GGGGTGTATGTGTGGGTGGGTGTTTGTGTGTGTAAGTAGTTACAAAGCATGTATGAATGATATTTTCATAAATAATATATATTCCTTTAAAAAAATGGTCTACACAAGCTACAAATATATTTTTAGTATAATACTCATTTAGCAAGCCCCACAGAAATGTGTGTATTTCACTCAATACAATTTCTTCAGGCGTCATAAATTTATATGAAAACATAATTGTATATATATATATATATATATATATATATATATATATATATATATATATTAATGTATACGGCACAATCACGTTGACACACCGGTTCCCGTTAGATTACCGAAGTTAAGCGGCGTCGAGCCAGTACTAAATGGGTGACCATTTAGGAATACCAGCTCTCTGCTTATCTCGGCATTGTTTCCAGTCGTCTTGTACTACTACTTGCCATTGGAATCACGCAATGCCGACTCAGGAGAGCTGTTGTTGGGATTGCGCAACACTTGCAATTACAAATTCAGGCGGGGCACTCATACGTCGAAATAGACGGGAGAGTTCATCATTATCATATAAATGTATATAAGTTCTTAAAGTCTAATAAACACCAGTTATATATACACATTTATAGCATACATATATATGCATATATTATATATATATATATATATATATATACATACATAAATAGTAAGAGAGAGATCAATGTATGTAATATATATATATATATATTTGTCATAGTATATATAATATACATACATTTATATATATATATATACAATATAAAAAATCAACTTATTCAAAAATATAAGAATACATCGTAAATATATATATATGTATATATATATATATATATATATATATATATATATATACAGTATGTTATGTACAGTATATATGTAGAGGTGTTTTTCAAAGTTGGTATATAATGCCACGACAGAATGATTGCTTGAATATATTACAGAATTAGTACATGAATGTGTTCTCCTAGTTGGAATGCCTCTACATGTTACCCTTAACATAGACCTTCTATTCAACACACTCTCCTTCTGTCCGCAAGGGTGCGCGCATTTATAAAGACACGAACTTCACTATATCGAGTAATTTACTGAAGCAAAGTATAAAATCAAAATATGGAACATAAATAATCTAAGAGGATCGAGAGAGAAAAACGCTGACACATTTCAATGCTTTTCTCACTTCGACTATCGCACGCACACATGTCCTTCGTCTATTCTTCCGAACGACTGCAACCGCTACCAAACGCGCGAGTTCTTCTATTCACAGCTCTGATATTAACAGCATTCTCTGTAGATCAAATATCTCAAGGTACCTGGTATAACATTCGAAATTATCACGGTATTTGTAGCTATTATGCATTGTTACAATTATTAATACTATT
>OY744517.1:99181526-99189026 GCA_963556195.1 Sepiola atlantica
TAAACGTTTGTGTCAACTAAGAATGTATATAACACGTATACATATATATATATATATATATATATATATATATATATATAGAGAGAGAGAGAGAGAGAGAGAGAGCAATCTATATACATGAACAGATATTTAGATTTATATATATATATATATATATATATATATATATATATAATCTATTTAGATACTGTATATTACACATTTCAGCAATGTACCGCGGTTTCATCCAAAAGGGCAGATTTAGACATCTTTAGTAAATCTCCGTGCCCAGTGGAATCATCGGCAAGCTGAAATGATTGTAGACACGTCCGACAAAGAATGGCGTCAACAATGACAGAAAAAGGGTGCATCTCCATTTTCTGTCATTGTTGACGCCATTCCTTGTCGGGCGTGTCTACAATCATTTCAGCCTGCCGATGATTCCACTGGGCACGGAGATTTACTAAAGATGTCTAATTTGGATGAAACCGCGGTACATTGCTGAAATATGTAATATACAGTATCTAAGTAAATTATATTAGCTCTCTTATATGATCGAGCACTTTATTTGATTTCTTTTCATATACAACCTGACTCTCTCTCTCTCTCTCTCTCTCTCTCTCTCTCTCTCTCTCTCTCTCTCTCTATATATATATATATATATATATATATATATATATATATATACAAGATGTGTATATTGGAATAATGCGCGTTGTGTATACTTTATTCTGGTATAGTACAAAGATGTGTAAATCTTTATGATCCGTTATTCCCATACAAATCTTTCTAGTTGTAAAGATGGTATTTTTTATGGCACAATTTCAATGAGACATCCCATAACTTTAAAGAATTAATCGACTTTTTCATCCGTATTTCCAGACAATAATACTTACAATTTTACTAATATTTAATATTTTTAATAACAGTTTCATATAATTGGTACGTTTAGTTGTAAATTACTGCTTTGTGATAGCTAAATGCAAACAAAAGTGGGCAACCCATCATCACTCGGGTACTAATGAAGACCCCTATTTTCTCCTTAGTTGTTATCTGCATGATTTAGTATTTTTACTATATATATGAAATAAAAAAGAAAGATACCGCCTTTTCTGTGTATGGATGTGCGGCGCGAATGCAGACCCCACAATCTTGTACAGCCCCTAATAAAAACAAACAAATAATGCAAACATTGAATTCCACGTAATATTTTGCTCGACACAAGCTTTGTTTATCTCAGTATACGTGTTTTGTTTTCAATTGCATCCACGGACAGACATAAAGAGACGCCACAAATATAAATTAGCATAGACCGGTGTTTCTCAGCCTCATTCTCTGGTGTCCCCCTTCAATATAGAATCGCGTTCTTATACCCTTGCGCTCTCCCCTTTACATATGGGATTAGATTGTATTATTTTTTTATATGTTTATTAGTTTTATTTCTGTTCTTATCTTGAAGTTTATTCTCACTACGTTTCGATCGATGTATCCAGTTACTTTCTTTAGGTGCGTCTCATCGAACTCGGAAATATTTATGTTGCACCAGGGAATGTGTACGGAATGTTGAACGGATACTTTATTTAATCCACGAGGTTAGCGTGCTCTATTGCCGTGGTGCAACGAATAAAACTGTTAAGCAATAATCAGTTCTAAGTAACAGTATTGTTGAGGTTGCAGGTTCAATCACCAGTATGGGCGATACTCAAATTACAATTAAAAATTATTTCAGATTTTTACATGGTCGTGTCAAGAATTAGTTGGGATTTTAAAATCTAAAGCCAGTTGTAAATCAATGAATAATATTAATTAGATAAAAAAAAAAAATTAATTAACCCAATATACCCAATAAAAGTTGTATTAGCAAACAAATGAATTACAATGTAATGTGACAATTAAAAAAAAAATACTATTTAAAAAAAAAGAAAATCGAAAACATACCTTAATTTAAAGAGGGGCTTTTAAAATGTAATAACACAAAATAGCTATTTTGCATAAATCAGTTGAAAACATTACAATAAAAAAATGGTTATTTGAATTATTTAATATTTAATTTAATATTAAATTTAATATTCTAAATAATAATTATTAATTACAAAATTTTCAATGTTTATATTTGGTGCTTCGTAGATTTGTTTTGCCACTCTCATTTTCAAATTTTGCTTGACGAACCTTCAAACTATCGCATCGGGTAAAAAGGCTTCATTTGGTTCATGTTGAGAAACCTTATAATAGACTACTGAAAAAAATACTTACATATTTTAATTAAAAGAAAACCCCGAATGCATGTTGAAAATGGAGTTTAACATCATTACAATGTGTAATTTGTTTATTTTTTCAATTAGAAATTTTTTTTTTGAGGGGGGTATCATTATCCTAAAAAAAGGTAAACAAGTGTCAACAAGGGCATCATTTAAAACAAGGTCATACAATCAATAAAGAAGCGTTTTTTAAGAAATGTGTACGCATGATTTTATTAAAGATCTGATATAAGTAAAATAATGAATAAAACCGACACTTAGTAGCCGTAACATTGTCGTCGGTGTTCCTTAACATTCCGAAGAAAACTCTATCTTTAAAAAATAATTAAATATCCAAATAGTTTAGTTTGATAACACGGTGGTTTATTTTTATATCTTTACTAACATTTCTTTTAATATACGAGTAATAAAAACAAAAATCATCTATCAAATATATATATATATATATATATATATATATATATATATATATATATATATATATATACATGTAATCGCCTCGCTTGGATGCTTGAAAAGGCCATACAGTCGAAATAAATGATCGCACCGGTGATTATGTTATTTCGTGTTACTTTACTATATTTTATTCTTGCTCTGTTTATTACATTGAGCTCTCATACTCGGATTTCCTTCTGGATTTATTTCACTCCAACAAACACTATACATATATATATATATATATATATATATATATATATATATATATATATATATATATATACATATATATATATTTATATATATATATATATAGGCAGATCTTTTTTCAATTCAGTTGCTCAATGCAAGGTATATTCCACAAAAAAGCAATTTATTCAATTACTTTTTTCCTTAAGCCAGGCTTTTCAAAGATCAAAATTTCATCATCAGAGGAAATCGCTGGGATAGATAAGTTGGCAAAGGCCAAGATTTAAAATTTTAAAAAGTAAAATAAAGATTGATGGGAAAAAACAAGGCAACACGCTGCCCGAATGCAAGCAAATGTCCGATTGCAAAAAAATCCGGTATCAAAAAGTCCAGCGGAGAAAGTGATTTGTAGGTAGGTAGGTCGTTAGAAGGCACGAGAATTAAAATGGCAGGTTTAAAAGTTAAACTCCAAAATCCACATCAACAGGTGAGGCGAAAATAGATAGATAGTGTAAAAAGTCCAATAAAGGGTTCGTTCGCGGATGCAACAAGGCTCAGTAAAACGTGAGGTGGGAAATATGAACCATTTTCGCTTTTCTAATTCCTTTTCATCCTTGTACCTATCTATCTGCTTTATCCTGCATATTGAACTGTATACTTTTCACGTTAGGTTTTACCTTGCCTAAAAGTTCGCTTTTAGTTTTCCACTTCATATATATATATATATATATATATATATATATATATATATATATGCGACGCGTATGAAGTAAAGCTATTATGTGTTATGCAGGAAAACGGATTATATAAAGGTGATTAGTTTAAAACAGAGTTTAAGATTATTTTAATTATTAAGAAATACGTATATGTTTTCGAATATCTTGAGAATATAGGGAACACGGTGTCATTATTGTCACCTTGATAATACTGGTGTTTCTCTATCTCTGTCTCCGTCTCTTTCTTTATATATATATATATATATATATATATATATATATATATATATATATATATATATATATATATATATGTGTGTGTGTGTGTGTGTGTGTGTGTAATTTAATTAGCATATATATATATATATTTGTGAGTCACACTATAATGATATAAGCTGATGAACTGGGCACATTCAAAAATGTTGTACTCCGTGGATTAAGTTTCCGTGAAACCGAATATACAGATGGATGACAAGAATAATGTATTGTGTCCATTGAATATATATATATATATATATATATATATATATATATATATATATGTGTATAGGGAGATAGATAGATAGATAGATAGATAGATAGATAGATAGATAGATAGATATTAGACCACCCATGAACTATTGGGCCAGTATTATATATATATATATATATATATATATATATATATATATATATATATATATATATATATATATATAATGACATTCGAATAATATAGACACTCGTTTTTCTTATTCCATTCGCTCTATCCTCTTTCTTCTACTTTAGTCTACTCTTTCCTTTCGCCGTGTATCTTCACTTGTTTGATACCAGAACGTAACATCCCCTTCATTCTTCCTCGTTATTATGTATAAATATCTTACCACATCCACTAACAAACATACTCTTCTTCAATACGGTTCCTCGCTTCTAGCCGTCTCATTTATATCTGACCTACTCTTTCCCCTTCCCATTTTCAACATATAACACCACGTCGCTCATTTCTTTACTTTATCTTCTTCCACGTTTCTTTCATGAAGTGTCTACTTCTCATGAATAAAGTTATTTTTCAATTACGAATGACTTCCATATAAATAGGAATATTAAACTCATAGAAACTTTAAACATGTTTCTGTTTCAATTTTGATATTTTGTCCCATGCTTATCAACTCATTCCATATACTAACAATCTATTTTTGTCAATCTCTCTCACGCCGCAAATGCATTGAAACCGCGACTATACTCTTTTCATCACCATCGAACATCAACCTCAGGCTTGGATCTTATACCCTAAGCAGGCACCTAGCAAAAATCGCACTAAAACAATGCAATAAATTACACAACTGCGACCCTGATTAAATATCTATATAAAATGTTTTAAAAAATTGTTGAGATAATAGCAAGTCTCATTGCCAATCTAATCATTTTAATACATCTCTCTCAAACTTAACCCTATCTAAGGATTTTACTTACATGTATTTCATATTATCTTACACTAAAAAAACACACCATTTTGCTGATAATAAGTTATCACTTACATTATTTTGACTGTAAAGTAGATTTTTTCTAGAGAATAAGTTTAAGATGTTTATTGCTTTATAAAACCTAATATAAGACAAATTAGCAGACCTATCTCTGATACATTCCGATTAATTTGTGGGTTCTCACATTGTATTATTTCATGCCCACTCTTATTTGTGTTTATCCTGGCCAGTTCCTCTGTCTTCTTCCCTCTTATCGCCTGTTACCCCCTCCGCCTACCGCCTACCGCCTATCGCCTCCCCTATACTAGCTCAGTAGGTGTGAAAGTGAAAAAATAAATAAATAAATAAAAATATGAAAGGAAGAATAAGAAATGAAGAAGAATGTGTCACCTACTTGTCATATTTCAATATCACTTAAAGTCTTCTCATATGGTATAATCGAATCATCCTTTCCTCCTCCCATGTGTGTGCCTTAAAAATAAAATTATTTCCAAATCTTCACTTTTTCTGAAGACGTTCCCCAACACGAACGAAATCGGTCAAATCTCTCGTTTTTGTTTCTCTCCTGCGCTTTAACCTGTTTTCCATTTGTTATTTTTCATATATATATATATATATATATATATAAATTCAGTAATATAAACATATGATATTATGAAGTGGTATTACATATTGTGTACACATCTTCAGTACTCAATACAGAGTAGAGCTTAGTAATAATAGTTTTAATAGTTGTATAAATGTTCATCATAGGTAGTAGACATCAATTAATAAATATTCTTCAATTAGTTCTTTGGGGTATTTTAAAGTGTTTTTCGGTGGCATTATAAGGGCACACTCCTCCATTTCAAAATTCAAATTCATGAGACTCACATTAAGATATATCCGCAAGATTCACTGTATATTATTTTTCCTTTTGAGAACCTTTAAATATAAGCCTAAAATATTCTAGAAAGTTAATTATATGATAAATATTGATACAAATTGGAATAAAAAATTCTAGGGATTAGGTTTAGTATTAATATATCTTGATGTTTGTGATCGTAAGGCGACATAAAAGTGGTGCAGCACTGTTTCATTCGTTGAATTGCTTCTACCTGGGTTCGGACGCTTATTATTAAAGTATATATATATATATATATATATATATATATATATATATATATATATATATATATATATGTATTACTATTTCATGTATCGACATAACATTTTATAAGAATATATAATGTGTTATCTATCAATTTTCAGTATTTAGTTCAACAGTGCTCGATACGTAAGTAAAGCTAGGTGGTAAGCTATGAACATATATTCATGGCAATTAACCCACACAGAGGCTTCCGCGTTTCAGCCCCGGGTGAAATATTCAGGCTAAAAATGTAGCCGTGTATATAAAAACACCCGACAAAAATAACTCCATGCATTTTAGCCTGAAGATTCCCCCCGTGGATGAAACGTGGGAGCCTCTGTGTAGCTTAACTGCCATGAATATATTTTCATAGCTTACTATATATATGTATATATATACGTATATATATGTATATGTATATATATATACACATATATATATGTGTGTGTGTGTGTAATAAGATTTAAATCATACTACAGCTTTGAAAAGCTGTAGTATGATTTAAATCTCATTATTGTACAGACGCGTTTCAACAGGCTTCATTACAGATCGGACACAACAAAAAAAGTTTCTTCAATAACAGCAGAAGATCGTCGATATTCGGCAACGTCGTACAACTTCGACCATGAAAAAAAAAAGAAAAGAAAAAAAGGAAAATATTGCCTGTACTACCATAAACAAGTTTTTTATAATCGAAAATTTGGATTAAAAATATATATATATTTCATTTATTTGACAAAATCTCGCGTCATGTTGGCTGATTCTAAAATGTTAAAGTATATATATATATATATATATATATATATATATATATATATATATGTTTACATATGTACATATATATGTGTATACATATGTGTATATATGTATGTGTGATCTTTGTATATCCGTCGATATAAACAGTCCTCTGTGTTGTCAGGAACTACGTTTAGGTTATAAGCTATGTTTATTTGAATACATATGAACACAACTCCTGAATAGTTGCGTAAATATGTGTCTAAACTTTGAAGAAATTCAAATCTAATTCCGTATTTCGATAAAGCATGAACTATTTTTATATGACAAATGGTAACTTTTGATTGTGGTAGGCATTACTTAGCCGCAAGATTTAATCTCGCTATCGACACGATTCCACTTCTGCTCCGCAGCTAACTAATCTCAGAACGAAGCCACACTCATCTCGAGCTCATTATATCTTCTCTGATCTATCGTCTTCCCAGACAAGGAAGACATGAATTATTTGTTTTTTCCTATTCTTATTTCGTTAGAATATACAGACTATTTTCACCTTGTCATCATTTTTCGTTTTTGGTTCCTTTCGTAAGATA
>OY744517.1:99194026-99214026 GCA_963556195.1 Sepiola atlantica
ATATATATATATATATATATATATATATATATATATATATATATATATATACATTATCATTATTTAGTCACGGTAGTGTACCTGATGTTTCTGATTCTCTCACGCTATTTCGCCCTATCCCTCATGAACTTGAAAGATCTTCATAGGTGAATTGTGAATCCACTGCTGGTTTCCTGATGTGAGTTCGGTGTGGTCCCCCTACGTAACCTCATCCATGTTCTTTTTAATCCACTAAGATACATCGCTGATGATTTCACCAGGACTTAAATTCGAGAAATGTTTCCATAGAGTAGCTCACTTGCCACGATCATCTTCACTCGTCGTGCCGTTCCAAAGATGCTGTGCTATTCAGTAAATGCTGCAACAAAGAATTCTCATTCCAAGCAAAAGTCCAGTTTACTATCAAGTAACCGGTTTATATGTTGGAGTTTACGAATTAAACTCGTGTTCATAGATTCAAAATGAGTTTTCTTTGCCGACCCACAAAGATAAATCCAACCATCACAATCTTTTAGCTTAAAGCCTTAGATTACCCACCTTGCCCGGAGATACACCTACCTCCAGCTGATCCAGCCCTCTAAAAACCTACCCTACTTTCCATCTCAGAGGGTCAGATCTGCCCTCTTTTCCCATCTCCTGGGGTTCTTTCCTCCTGACCAGAAATCTTGGATTCCAGTTTTTCTCACTGGTCATCATTTGACCAGTCAGGGTAACCACGCGATATATCCACTAGTAATTACTGCCAGACAGTCTACTCAAGGGGCTTATCATGGAGCCGATCTACGAACATTACATTTGCTCTCAGAATGCTTCTCTGTTTTTAAGTTTCAGTGTTGTCCAAAATACCAAATCAAACATATGTTCACATTCCTTTGTGCTCCGTACCTTTTTTCCTTTTTGCCGATCATCTATTATCTGCATCGCCACTAAAACATGCAACCTACTGCATTTTTACATCTGACTATCCTATATTACACCAGGTAGATCTTCATAGACACCTTGTGAATATTCTGCTAGTAGCCTGATGTGGGTTTGTGCGGTCCCCCCAACGAACCACATCTATTTTTTCTGACATTCACAAAGGAATATCGCTGACGATTTAATCATTAGCCCTTCAGCAGTGATCAGCAAATTTGGTTCTTCTCTCTTTGATCCGTGCTGAATTTCCAATAAGGTTTCCATAGAGTATCTTTCCCGTGGGCTGCGTCCCCAGGGAAGTGTATAAGGCATCGTTTTACTGTACACACCGTTGATTTCTTTCTTTAATCTTTTGGTAAAAGTCCAGGTGCTACTTTCATATACCAGAAATTATGTAACAGTTACTTCGAAGAAGACACGTTTCATCTTGGTATGATAATTTGACTTCAGAATTGCTTTTATCTTCTGCATTACAGCCTAGAGCTTGTTTTCTTCGCACATTCACTTTACTCTCTGTGCAATTTTTCTTTGCAAATTCACTGCCAAGATAGGTCAACTCATCAACATTTTTTATACAAATAAAAATATATATGTGCGTTCAAAGAATGTGTTCTGTTTTATTCAATTAAAAGTTTCCATTTTTTCAAGACAGTATCGTAGGTTTCTGCTTGTTTGGTTGTGTCAGTAAAATTCACCGCGTCATCAGAATACCTGATACACACACATATATATATATATATATATATATATATATATATATATATATATATAGGAAAGAATAATAAACACTAGTTTATTACAGAATACACCTTGCATTGAACAATCGAAATTTGAAATAATTTTTTTCATTCGTACATGTTTATCACTCTTATTTCTTCTATCATTATATATACATGTATATATATATATATATATATATATATATATATATATATATATAAATATATATATATATATTATTATTTCATGTAAAATTTTATAAGGAGATATACTTTTTTATGTATCAATTTTCAGTATTTACTTCAACAGTGCTCGATACGTTACTAGAGCAAGGTAGTAAGCTATGAAAATATATTTATGGCAATTAAGTTACACAGGAGCTCCCGCGTTTCATTCCCGGGGGTAATCTTCTGGCTAAAAGGCATTTTAGCCTGACGATACCCCCGGGGATGAAAGGCTGTAGCCTCTGTGTAGCTTAAGTGCGATGAATTTATTTTCATAGCTTACTATATATATATATATATATATATATATATATATATATATATATATATATATATATATGTGTGTGTGTGTGAGTTTCCTAAGGAGTTTGTTATCATAAAAATTAAGGCATATATTTTATGGCACCGAATGTTCCAGTTTCTGAGGGAAACCTGAAATAGTAAAATGTGCAATTTCCTCAATAAATCACCGTCGTCAAATCAGTCCGCTGACAATTATTTCAGTAAAGTCATGAATTTATGTCTCGTCCATTGCACGTTGTCCAACTTGGCAGCAATCTCTTTTCTGTTTAGTTGTATCTGTTTGTTAAGTCAGGATTCTGCAAAAACCATCGACCATTATGCAAACCAATAACAAGACAACACCACAGTAGTTTTAACTATTTATAAAAGTAGAACGCGTATAAATATATATATATATATATATATATATGTAAAAATAAAAATGGAATTAAGGATAAGCAATTCAACAACTAACAGAAATAAACTCAAAAACTCATGTTGTATAGTGCTGCCGAAATATTTTTAAAATACGGCCATTATCAATTGGTTGGTGAACTTTCATTAAAAACGGAAAAGTTTTCAAATTTATATATCTATATAATTTTATGTAATTTTATGCAATTTTTTCCTTCTTTAAATTGATTGCTCTACTAAACGTATTAAGCTTTACTTTATCACGATAGATCACTTTAACGATACCTCACTTATCGTTAATTCTCTCTCTCTCTCTCTCTCTCTCTCTCTCTCTCTATATATATATATATATATATATATATATATATATATATATATATATATATATATATATATATATATATATAAATGTAAGTTTGTAATCCGAGGAAGGAGCAATGTGATATAGGTACCGGAAGGTGGAACAGATGAACAAAAATAAATGAGAAAAGAAAATATGAATGGAATCTCAAATCAATTTATTAATATTTCACGTTAAAACAGATTAAATACCAGAGCAGTAAATAGAAAAAAATTACCGTCAAGCAATTAAAAAGTTCAGGAAAAGGAAAACTTTAATTTTAGAGAGCGGGACCTCTCATTATCAAAAGTTCAAAAATATGACCGAGTTGTCGAAAAAAGCGAGGTGGACACAATATATATATATATATATATATATATATATATATATATATATATATATATATATATATCTGTACATCTGTATATGTATATATATATATATATATATATATATATATATATATATGTATATGTATATATATACAGAGAAAGAAAGATAGAGAGAATGTGATGAGATATTTTTGTTATTGTTGTCAGAGTTACCAGATAATTTTATATTTACAGGCATAAGGACAAACAAATAAGTGTCATGTTTATAAACAATATGAAAACTTCGAGTTAGCTGATGCTGACTGGTATGATATAGTGTCCTGATCAGACAGATATACATAGAAAAAGAAAAATCATACATTATCATTGAAAATAACACATTGAATCAACGCTACTTACAGAAAAACATGTTTTTTTTAACCTTGTCTACGAATTGTATAACTATATTGACTCTGAAATGAATCATATGTTGTCTTGTTTACATTTGAAAGAATACTACTATTTCGACTAACTGCTGCAAATATCGACTTTAATATATACTGAAGTACTTCCCTTAGCGTTGCGCGGAAAGGAATAGGTATTTATATAAATAGATATGAACACCGACAGATAACGTGTATTATACTATCTCTATTAGTATAAAGTAAAGTATGCGTACATGTAATATAGTTGTATCCATTCTTTAACGTATTAAGCGATTGTTATGAATGTTGGGTCACAGCTGCAAAAACAAAGTGGTTTTACCGTGGAATATTTTGTTATAATAAGTTTCATGCAAAGGCGGTTAAAAGTAGGTGAAAGCCCTTCGTCAAAATTACGATGTATCTGAAATTTGAAAACTTTTCACAATATGTATGCGACAGCAATTAATAAATATGATCCAAGTTTATTTTTTTTACAGTATTTAAAATGGGGTTTTGAAGGCAGAACATGAACATAACCTCTTATTTTCAAATTCAAATATTTCAGACTTGCATTAAATTTGATGCATACTCCTTAGAGACTAATGATGCAAGATTTTTTTAATTTTAATGTATTCTCATCATCCATTAAGTGGAAGAGTTAAATTTGAAACATTTTCTAAAACTAAATTCATGTAATAGATTTTGACTAAAATTAGAATCAGAAATAAGGTTTAGTATTATTTTATGTTGAGGTTAATCTTCATAAAGCGACAAAACAGTTGAACAATTTCTGCCAGAGAATATGATTTTACCTTTCTTTTGATAGGCATTGTTCTAGTATTTACATGAAGTTAGTTATGTTTATATGTTTATATATTCGTATGTACATGATTAACTAGAAAACTAATCAGCATATACTGTTTTTTTAATACATATTCTATTTTAGAGATAAATATTCTTCTCATATATATATATATATATATATATATATATATCACGTATATATACGGTCTAGTAGCGAAATTGACAGCTTTTTATAAACATAAAGGAACAATCTGTTTTAAAACAGATATTTCTCGCGTTTTAAGACAGGCGTAATACATACATTGATTCTGCTGAAGCTTCCACAGATATCTGAGAAAAGGATATCAATATGATAAAAAGCTGTCGTAAAAGAGTATTCATAGAGACAAACACATGCGGCTCAGTGGTGAAAGATTTGACAAAGAAGGTCGGAGAGTCCCGAAGATTGAAAGGAAAAGTTTGTTGACGACTATTCATTTCTGTGTAAGATTGCAGCCTTTCGGGGTTTTATTCTTTTTTTTTATAATTCCTTTTTTAAAATCTTTTTTTTCTGAGAATGTTTTTTTTGTTTCTTTGAGTGTTTCGTGTTTCTTAGGAGCTGTGGAAACTTTTGTTGTTTATATATATCAAGAAATATTACCAGAAATACTAATATAGACGTAAGGGATATAGGATTATATAGTGATGACGGTTTCATGGTAGTCAGGGAATCTACTAACGCAAAATACGACAGGATTAGAAAAATAATTCAGAAAGAAAGAAATAGCATAGGGATTTAGTTTCAAATTTCTGGCAATACCAAACAAGTTAACTTCCTTGATATGACATTTAACCTAACAACTTCAATAATTAAATATATACCTAAGTCGTTATAGAATAGAATTAGTAACAATTCATCGGACGAAACAACGCTTGACAACTATAAGAACATTCATGACACAGCCTTAAATAATACCGGGTAGATACACGCTAATATAGTATAAGAATATAGTAACACCTACGAAAAATTCTAGAAATAAAAGCCGGAGAATCATCTGGTCAACGACCTTCTTCAATCTAATGTTAAAAACAAAAATTGGTAGAAAATCCTGACAGCTTGTAAATAAAAACTTCTTACCAGGTAACGCACTGTATAGGTTATTTAATAGAAATACACTAAAATTAAGTTATAGTTGCACAGCTAACGTCGAAAGAATCATTAAAAAATACTCAAAAGAAATGACACAAATAATGGTATTGACAGTAATGGAACCACTAGCAACTGTAATTGTCAAATACATGATAAATATGCCTTACAAGACAAGTGTGTTACTACCTCAGTAATATATACACAGCGCAAAATCCCGATGAAATAGAGTTCTATATAGGAAGCACGTCAAGGAGTTTTAAGGGTAAGTTTTACGTGTACGCATTATCATTCGGAAACAAAGAATACAGAAACACTTTGTTGCCCCGATATTTCTGGCAATTGATAGAAAAAAACAATACTTAAGTGGAGCAGAATCAGAAAAGACTTGTTTCTAATGCCTCGGTAAGAAACTAGAAATTGTTACGTTTAAAGACAGGGAGAAATTACTCAACGTCAGACAGAAAACTACGTTGAACTGCTAGCATTTAAAGGAGCATACATAAAGCAGATTTTAAATTACAAACACTGATTCTAATCTTACTATTAATCTACATTTAGTTTGATTTTAATTTTGTTCCTTTTTATTTAATTTTATGTAAATTTATGTTTATTTTACTTTATTTCAATTCTAAATTTATATATCAATGTTTAATATTATTCAAAGTTACGATACCTAACCCTAGAGTAGTAATCATTTTAATTTTTTCTCTTAGTTTTTAATTATTTGTCTCTAGAATTAACCATTACGTTTGTTTGTCCTGTACTTAGACATTAGGTGTTACGTTAATTCATCAGTTTTATTTTATCGTATTGTATTTCGTGTGTTTGCATTAGTAGTGATGGCTTTGTGGGTTCCTTTGAGTAATACTAGAGCCAGTATAAATGTACACAAATAAAATAGAGATCGCTAGAAAAAATGGGTAATGCAAGATACGGAGATGGCAATGGCTATCATATTATGCCGAGAAGTATGAAAGTAGAATGAGATATGAATGTGTATTAAAATAAGTTTGCATGGTATATATCGGTAGGGTCACCACTGAATTCATAGCCCCTGGATTTGGCAAAGACCGTGTGTATTGAGTAGAGACTGTCTGTATATGAAATAAGTTAAGTAGATAGATGCGCTTAGAAGAGGGATAATATGATGTATGAGGTTGAAATGCTTTCTTCGAAAAAAATAAGTAGATATCTAAAAGTATATATATTATTTAGTAACGTAATGATACAAATGTGTGTACGTATTAATATAGATAGATGATGTAAGTATTTCAGTGTACTGGCATTGAAGGAGGTATATATATGTGTTTAGGTACAATATATATATATATATATACACACATATATATATATATATATATATATATATATATATGTATATATATATATATATATATATATATATATATATATAATAATCCAGGTAAAACATCACAAGCTACTATTCCAAAGAATGTCAAACGGGTTGATAAAAAGTGCTCAATATCAAAAACAGCTTTTATATATGACTATTTTTATTTACACAGACATGTACAAAATCTTTCCAAATATGATCTAAGGTTAAGATCGGATTCTAACTATGACTGATAAGATCTCAGTTTATATTAGTAGTTGATTGATAACATCGACAAGCCAATGTCGCAGATTTTATACATGTTTGTGTAAGTAAAAATAATCATATATATATAAATATGTGTGTGTGTGTATGTAGGTGCGTAAGATATATATGTATATAGGTGTGTATATATATAGTTATAAGGATGGGTGCATTTGTGTGTATGTATATGTGTGTATAAGTGTTTCATATTTTATATATCTGATATATATATATATATATATATATATATATATATATATATAGATAGATAGATAGATAGATAGATAGATAGATATGCGTGGGTGTATGTGCGTGTCTTTGGGTATATGTATGAATGTATACTACACACATATATATGCATATAAATATATATATATACATATATAAATATATATATACATATATATATATATATATATATATATATAATAGATAATTACATAGAAATACATTTAAAACTTGGATGTTAAAAATCGTACATGTTTCTACACAGAGCGTCTTTGCGCAGTGGTAGAACGCTGGACTATAGACATCAACATAGAGGGTTCAATTTCTGTAGTATTTAGCCATGCTGATGACGGCTGTGAGCCAGAAACACGTGTCCATGGATTACTTTTATGTACGTATTAAATTAATATATATATATTTAGTCAAATGCAGTTTTCTGCATCTTAATCACTTAGGAAGTCAAACAATTGAAATAATAGTAAGCTCAATAACGAGCTTAAAATCACCTATAAAAATAATTACATAGAAATACATTATATATTTATATATATATATATATATATATATATATATATATATATATATATATATATATAATAAAGAATAAGGTAAAAAAAGACCTTTTAAGCATATAAAGATGCGATATCATTTTTAAAGATAAATAAATCGAAACCGATTTGTTTTTCTTTATATAAACTTTCATCATTTTTTTTTAGTTTATAGTTATACAAACAATTTCGCCAGTTGGAAACTTGGCCTCTTCAGTGTGTCTATATCCTGATGTTATTGGATGTTGATGTTTCCCGACTACTGTTGTGGTAAACGGGCTTAGCGGATGTTGTTGTTGTTTCCGTTTTCAAATATGATGGCGTGTATGCTCACGAGACGCGTATTCAGGTATGAGTAATTTATATGTATGTGTATATATACGTATGGATGTTGTGTACACATGTCTGCATATATATATATATATATATATATATATATATATATATATATATATATATATAAATTTATATGTATATGTAGGTGTGTGTATATGTATGTATAGTTATGTTTATATATACGTAGATGTGTGTTAACACACGAATAGTGTGTGTATATGTGAACAAGGTTTACAGTGAAATAATTCCCTGATCGTGAGAATATTAGATAGGAATATGTAAATATTTACCAATGTTTATATATATAATAAATTATATTGTATGAATTGGTATGAATAAGTGTTATATTTGTTATATATATATATATATATATATATATATATATATATATATATATATATATATATATATATATATATATATATATTAGCCTTACGATTTCCCAGGGGATGAAACGCGGGAACCTCCGTGTAGCTTAATTGGCATAAATAAATTTTCATAACTTACTACTATAGCTCTGCTTACGTATCGAGCACTGTGGCAGTAAATACTGAAAATTGATACATAAAAAACTTTTTATGTGTATACATAGAAATAGTAACATATATATATATATATATATATATATATATATATGTATATATATATATATATATATATATATATATATATATATATACACTATGTGTGTGTATGTCTGTGTGTGTATTTGTATATGTAGGGATGTGGGGATGTGGATATTTATATGTGTGTGTATGTATTTAGTTATATGTGTGCATTGAAATGTATGTATATAAGTGGTAATATATATAGGGCAGTTTTAGAATGAATGAATTCACTGACACCTACAATATTTTGTAGGATATCAGGAAAAAATCTCAACTAATTAAAGGAACAAATTAAATATAATAAATTAGGGGTTTAAAACTCTATATAAACCAAATAAAACTAGAAACGAAAAGAAGGTATGAACAAGTCAGAATGTAATTCGATATGAGGATTGACCGTTGAATTGGAACTCATCCCATTTCGTGGAAATATACTAAATAAGAAAGCTTACAATTTTTTATTTGAATTTCTCTTCAAGTCTGAGGAAGTTGACTCTCTATTGGAGAGGACAACTGAAACAGGTATGCACATCTGCAGTAATGTTTGTATGAATAAAAACGTATACTATATATATATATATATATATATATATATATATATATATATATATATATATATATAGTATCCACAGAGCTATTTCTTCGACGTCTGATAGATAAATCGATGCGAGTAAATTGTAATCGATGAGTTGATATATAAAAATAAAGAAAGATACTTAGATAAATAAGTAGTTGTGTTAACAATATCGTTGTGCGGGTGTGTAAAATGATGTAGAAACGGCATTTTCCACATAATATTAAAGTAGTGGAAAGTTGCATGAGAAGTCAAGTTTGTTCTAGGGATACGTGGCAGGATATTGCGTCACAAACAGCAAGTCGCTACTGACACGTAGCGGATAACCTAGCAGAGCATTCTCTTTTTTCTAGTGCGTGCGCGAGAAGAAAAAAAAACAGTCAGGCTTTGGAATAGTTGCTAGGTTTCTTCTGTGGAAGTGTGATTGGACGATTTATATCTATTACTAGAGAAGGAAAAAAATCAAATGATTTGATAATGTTATGATGTACTATCAAACAGAAGATAAGAGACCACGAACTTTTGCTACGTTTCATCTACACAACCAGCTATCTATTTTATAAAAAAACGCCCGAATAATCAACCGGGATCAACGAATTCGGTAACTGTTGTTCTATTTAAGTAACTTGATATGATTGTGGATAGATATATGCGTAAATATATAAGAACTGGGATAGCTAGAGAGAAAAAGAAAGTAAAAGGGACGATTTATAGATAGATAAATAGATTGGTTTGGCCAAAAAGTGCGTTCGTTTCCTTAAGAAGGCGCAAGCAAACCATTAACTTTAGAAACAGAACTGAATTCATGCAATTCATTTACCACACTCGATTCAGAGTATCTTGATAAGATCTGCGATTTGTCTGGTTGTCAAATTGCAACATGGTTTAACTACAGCTCTCACTTGACCACTGTCAATCATATTTGGCTGGCCAGAGCGAGGAGCATCTCTCACTGGGAAAATTCCTCTTCGAAATCGAACAAACCAGTTCTGCTACACCCTTCTGTAACAGCATTCTCCCCATAAATACTGCATATCTTTATGCATGTTCTTGTACCTTTTTCTCTCCTTTTCTGTGCTAAAAAGCATCAGATGTCGGTAATGCTTTGCTTGACTTTCCATTTCATCCCTGAAGTACAGGCAAATATGTTAGAACTCATCTACTGGGAGCCTTATTACACACCGACAGCAACATGCTCGCTACACCAAATACAGACTTTAGAGAATAGGAATATAACACGATATTTTGTAGGCTGGAAAGATGAAATAAAATAAAAACCGACGAACTTTTTGGCTTACCCAATATATAGAAAGGGTTTAGATAGATAGATAGATAGATAGATAGATAGATAGATAGATAGATAGATAGATAGATAGATAGATAGATGTTAATTGCACGTTACAAGCATCACGTTACAATTCTGCTGGCCTAGGAAATAAATAGTTAATTAAGTAACTGTTAAATCTCATTACAATGTAATCAGTGTTGTTGGAATATGGTTTTGGGATCTGTTATAATTTAGAAATAATCTCAAAGCAAAAAGCGTGAAAAACAAAATCCCCAATATTTAAAGATGAGTGGCCGGATGGATATGTTATAATCGTTAGTTGTTTTTTTTTCTTCTGCCATTATTTTATGTCATTCTTCCGGCTTAGCGCGAGGCAGTCTTAGCTGGCTTCTCTTAATTAGTGGGCGGACATATTGGACAGAATGACAAACTGATTTGTGAAAAGTTGTAAGACGGAAACCGTTGGAATGGTTCTCCCAGACGAGAGGGGGAGGGAGAGAGAAAGAGAGAGAGAGACTGAGAGAGCTGGGAGAGAGGAGTAGAGCCAGAAATAAGGACAAAAGATAGAGAAGTAGACTGAGGCGTGAATGCTGCTTCCGAGCTGTCTTAAAAGTGCAAGTATTACATAAGAGATATAACCATATATAGAAAGTCTCTCTATTTATCTACTTCCGACAGAGTAGAATGTGACACAAGGTCGGAAAGTGGGAATTGCGCACTCTAGAGGAAGAGTACTTGAGGTCTTTAAAAATTGCCTGGGCAGCCCCATCGGCATACCCCGGTAGGAGCGCCTCAGGCAGTTAGCAATAAACTAACCCCTTCTCAAAGAGTGAGAAGGCAAAGCCTGGGAGGGTGGATTTCCTAGAACTGCACAGGACAGACCCATAGACAAGCGTAAGTCAAGCCCCGAAGGCCAAGACAATACCAGTCTATGGGGTGCACTATCTATCGGAACAGATACTACATTTTGATCTCGACCAAAAGGCCGAAAGAAAGTCATATACGAAAAATATATATATGTGGGTATATAACAATAATAAATAATTAAACAGGCTTAACTAACTAATTCATCGTAGTTACATGGTAGAGCCAATCGTTATATGTATATTTTTGAATGCAAGTAACAAAATAGCTAGAATCGAATTTTAACGTTACCACAGACACACACATAGGAGAGAATGTGAATACCTACTCGACACTGCCTTCGAGCGTCTAAGGCCTCTCTGTTCAGGGGATTGTCAAGATAACCTGGTATAATGATACTTCCGCCCTACAAGTAAACCCTGACTAAATATTCAAAATAGCATAGTATCCGTAGCTCAAATAAGATCCTCTTGGTATGATATCCCACACTTGCTAATACAAAGAATGGTGCAAGTTTCTTAAATTAATGTTGCCTCATGTAACAGTACTAAGCTGTATACTCACCCAGACAAGATTAATTCTTGTTCTGGCATCCGGTAAGACCAAGAGACCACAAAATATATACTATAGCATAATTACCTTGTCAATTTGGGAGAGGAAAGTTAGTGGTCTTCATTTATTTACTAACTCAACGTTTAAGAGGTAAAGGGGAAATTTAACGAAACACACGGTAATCTATGTATTTCATATAGAGATCAAGTGTTTACCCCATATATATATATATATATATATATATATATATATATCAACCTGCCTTGAGCGGGAGAATTTTATTCTTATTGTATCTACGTTTTTTAAAAATATTTTTACATTTTTAAAATATTATTTTGAAAGAAAACGTAATTATTATGGTCTCGTTTTGTAATGATATTATTAAATGAAGCAATGTACTATTGTTTTAATATCAATTTATAAAGGTATTTGAGCTAAATAGCTTCCTAAATAGAGAATGTTATACTAGATGTAGATTGTCTGTGAATATTCAAACCATAAGATCGTACTATTAGGCACCATTAATGTATCCAATTCATTTTGAAAATTTCAATGTTTACGAAGTAATAAAAACTACAACCGACACGTAAATAGCTTGTTGACATATATCTCCTCCTCCCTCTCCCTCTCTCTCTATATGTCTAACTCTCTCTTTCTCTCTCTCTCTCTCTCTCTCTCTCTCTATATATATATATATATATATATATATATATATATATATATATATATATATATATATATATAGTCTCAGAAGTTTCTCAACCATTAAAACTATATACCAAAAAAAAAAATATATATATATATAAAAAAAAAAAATTATAGTCTCAAGTCTTCCAGTGGAAAATCACTCATGTAAGTCAATTTATTTTTTACAGTTATTATATTAGTTAGTTTCTAACACTATTTTAAGAGATCATCAGTTGTTTACCATGAAAAACTGTTTCGGGAATTTAATATATATATTTATATATTTATATATATGATGATTAAAGGTAATTATATTAAGAAAACTTAAAAATAATGTAACGTATACAATTGTAAAAATTGTGTAGTACTATACACTGACAATTTCTCTTAAATTCTGGTAAATTCATATTTACCTCCCCTTTACTGCTAGATAGCTTTAATAAATATCGAGATTTCTCTTTATAAAATTACATCTCTGACTATAATTCCATATTTCATATCGCAAAGTTGCCAATTTTTTAAATTCGAACATTACCAAGTATATGTTTCAAATCTTCGAAGAAAAAACTTCTTTGAAACTATCATATGAAAATGAATTCATGTGTCTGTTTTTGTAAGTGTGTATACTATATTAAAAGAAGTACAGCTCTGATGATCCGCAATGTTAAACTAATATATGTATATTTCTCTTGACTTTGTTGTGAAACGCACGTAAAATTTAGGAAAATTATTAAATGTGTTTTTATCTACATACATATACGTTTCATCCTTACGGGAATCGTCAGTGTATCGAAGATTATTCATACAAGTCGCCGGACTCGAACCCCGGAAACAAGTGTCGTGTTTCAAACTCAAATTCTGAACTCTTAGTCCAACGGTGGTTATCAACAACCCGGTAAATCAGCGAGAGATTAAGTAAGGTTTGAATCCACCGGTAAAAATTCGAAAAATATTTTCTATGTTTATTTAATAGTGCTCAATAATAAAAACAGATACTTATATAATAATAGTTTTATTCGTGCAAATATTTGACTAAATATTAAAACAAGTCTTAACTTAAGCATTTGCAAGCGTAGTATCCTCATGCCGAAAAATAGAAATAAATGTCTGCTCTTTACATTTTCATATCTAAGAATAAAGGCATAAGGAGATATTTTTTCGGCTTAAGGATACTTAGCGTTTCTTGATATGCAGCTAAATGTTTGTATAAAAAACTTATATATATATATATATATATATATATATATATATACAAAAAAAAAATCTGAACAAAACCGGTCAATCTTTCGTTTGATTTGTAATTCTTCCTGTACTTAATTGTTTTCCTTACTGTATTTGACACCCCCTCACCCGCAACACCCCCTCGCACACACACACACAAATATATATATATATATATATATATATATATATATATATATATATATATATTAGTAAGAGAGACGAGAAAAGTTCGCGAGAAGAAGGGAAGAAAGAGATAGAGACTACTAATCCAACGAGTCACAGGTGGTCTTGAGAGAGAACGAGAGATAAAGAGATAGTTAGATAGAGAGGGAACCTGGCGCATAAATGAATACATATATTATAGAAAAGAATGATACACTTAGCGTCAGCCCTTCGGCTCAGATCACATTGTTTTTATAAGGTAAAAGTGAGTTTTCAAAGCCAGTGAAAGTGGAAATCAGAAATTTGTTTCTCGCCAACTCTCTTCTCTTAAATAAGATTACCACTTCGCTGTGATATTTTCTTATTTTGTAATGGACTATTTAAATCTGCAGTTTTATAGTTTCAGTAGTCAATACCTACGCCGTTGCTTCTCGTCCTGTCTTTTCGACGTCTCTCTTTGTCAATATAGAAATATAACTGAAAAAGAGGTAGGTTACATGAAGATGAAAAACACTGACAAAGAGAGTGGAACTAGTCTACTCCTTCGATAGGTAGGTCGCTTGATGATATATATGCAGGTGTATTTCTTTTATTACGAAATTAAATAAGGAATAAATAAAACTGAAGTTGCAGTCTTTTTTTAAAAGGATGTAAACTTATCGAAATATAAAAATACTTATAATCCACTTCTGTATTTATAAATGCCCTCACCCTTCAAAAAATGTAGAAAAAAGTGTTAAGCTTAATTTAGATTATAAATTTTTCTACATAATAAAGTAAAGTAGATTTTCCCCCGCTTTTATCGGGCTTTGTAGCTGGGTAAACACAAGTAATGAAGAGAATTATTTTAGCGAATTATTTTGTATAGGGTCGTTTTTTATGAGTCTTGCTTAAAAGGAGTTTGCAAAGATTGCTACGTTTTTTGTAAATAAACAACACAATTTTAAATTAGTCCCCTTATCATTAATTCTGTCTCTCCCTCATTCTGTCTGTCTCTCACTCTCTCTCTCTCTCTCCATCTCTCTCTCTCTCTCTCTCTCTCTCTCTCTATATATATATATATATATATATATATATATATATATATATATATATATTGCTGAATACGGCAGTGTAAAGATTACATTACTACACTATTCTTTTCTTTGTTAATATAGAAAGTGAGGGGAGAATGAAAGAAAATAATCAGCGAAATTGATTACGTATTGTTCAATAAAAGCAGAGAGTGAACTTCACTTCTGTAAACGAGAGAAATGAAAAGCGTATGAAAAAAGGGGTCAAAATAAAACACAGGTAACGATGGAAAACGATAGAGACGCTCATGGAGAGAGATAAATTCTTAGTCAATGAATTGCAAATTGCGAGTAATTAAACAAATTAAAATTATTTACATTTAAATATTAACTAATTGTGAACTTCAGGAATATGGTGACATGTTTTTGTAATTGAAATATATAGGATAAAAACATTAGGACACAAAGTCTGTGTAACAATACACTGGTTACCCTTGTTCATAAGACAAACGATACAAAAGGCCGTTCAACGGTCAGACTAAAAGTCGTTTGGTTGCTGAACCGGTCGTATCTTTTTGATCTTTAACCCCACAAGTTGATTTCACAGTGTCTATTGAATAGAAATTTGTAAAACCAATTAGCGCTCTTTTTATTTTTTCCTATAACACTGAATTAAAATATATATATATATATATATATATATATATATATATATATATATAGAGAGAGAGAGAGAGAGAGAGAGAGGGGGAGAGATATAGAGAGAGAAAATGAAAAATGAAAAAACAAAAATATTTATAAAAATGTGTCATTTTTTATCAGGTTGGAATATTATTTCCATAATTTTCATCATCTTTATACATATATATATATATATATATATATATATATATATATATATATATATATATATATATATATATATATATATATATATATATATCAATATAAGAGTGAGAGAACGAGGGAGAGGGAGAGAGAGAGAGTCATGTATAGATAGCGTGAGATACATAAAAAAAAAGATGGAGTAATGAAGAAAGCGTAAGGATGTGGGCAATAATCATAAAAGAAGAAATCAATCCTAAAAAGCGAATAAGGTTGGGTGATTGAATGTTGATCGATAGCAATCAGACGCTGAGAATTGACTTTTTCGAAGCCCGAAGATTGATGGGAAATGAATGGGCAGAGAGAAAATAAGAAAGAAAAGAAAACACATCATAAGATAATAATAATAACAACTATGCATGCACATTGTGCCGGTGTATGAATGCCCTTGCCCTTTTTCATATTCTGGTGACCTTGATCCTCGGTTTTTTAAGACAACAGAAGGTCAGGGTTCAGGTTGCGTCGAACTTGGGTCTACGCCAGTATTGAGTAACTGATTCAACTTTCAAAAAAGACAAAGAAAACGGGCTTTCTAAAATAACTAGACCATTAGGTAAACGATCAAAGGAGCGTTATGTATTCAGAAACAAGTGCACTCAGGAAGCGCCGATCTTCGCCACGACCAACATTTGTTAGATAATGAGTGGTGTGTAGGATTTGAAAAGATTTAAGGTCAGAAATAACCCCAAGCTGAAGATAATAGAACGACCTGATTTCTAGTCGGGTTGTTTTCTCTCAAGGGGTAAGAACGCGCGTGTCTCGCTGCTGCCCTCAAATGGAGGTCAGCAAGCATAGTGGGGTTATCCGTCAATCTCTCTTTCTGTCTATCTCTCAATCTATCTATCTATCTATCTATCTGTCTATCTATCATCTTCTCTCTTTCTCTCTCGCATACGAAAATAGACTGTCCCAGTGACTGTTCTCACTGTTTTGAATAAACTTTATTAACCACTGAACATTGGCGTCTGAATAGTTTAGTGTCAACAGATGATCAACTATCTATGTTCGACGAAGGCATGTGTGTATAAAGAATGTATACACACTCGCTAAGTGAGAGTGTGACACATTCATCATAACAGCAGCTGATTTCGCTAATCGAATTCCGTGTGTTTATTTCACGTGTATTGATATTGATGGGGCAATACGCGTATATGAAACACCTCGTAATTATATCTACAACAAGCACCACATACTTATGTATTCAATAACATTCACCATGAATGATTAGAGAAAAGCGGACTTCGCCGGTGTTACGTCTATATTATCCGCAGAGATAATATATTCGGTTGGTGCAAAAACAACGACGTTTTTTGACGTTCAACTTAAAAAGACCGTAACTTCTTTTATACCAAACTTTATTAATCAAAATAAGAACCATTAGAATCAACACAGTTTTGCCAACAAGTTTACTAATTCCATTATCATAAAAAGCCGAAGTTCTGGAAGCGATGAAATCATTGAAGGCCGATTCTGGATCATCTCGGCTTTTGAAGCATTTCTCGCGAAGGAAGTTGTCGAAATGCTTGAAAAAATGATAATCGGTGGGCGAGAGTTCCGGTGAATATGTCGGATGAGGCATAGTCTCATAGCCCAATTTGTTCAGCTTCTGCAGGGTCAGTTGTGCAACATGCGGGCGAGCGTTGTCATGGGGGAGAATTGGTCGCTGTATATTGACCAATCTCGGGCGCATACGTTGGAGCTTCTGGTGCATTTCGTCAATTTGTTGGCAGTACTTCTCCGCCGTAATCGTTACGCCCGGATTCAAGAAGCTGTGATGGATGAGACCGGTCGCAGACCACCAAACAATCACCATAATCTTTTTTTGGTGCATTTCGGCTTCGGGAAGTGTTTTGGAGCTTCGTCGGCATCCAACCACTGTGCCGAACGTCGCCGATTGTCTTAGAGGATCCACTTCTCATCACACGTCACAATTCGCTTGAAAAATGGGCAGTTTCTGTTGCGCAGCAAGAGCGTAGAAGACACCTCAAAACGACGATTGTTTTTATTATCGTTCAATTCGTGCGGCACCCAGCTTTTTTGACTTCCCTATTTACTTGAAATGGCGAACAACTGTTGAGTGGTCGACCACAAGTACATTAGCAACACTCGTGTGGTTTTGCGAGGATCGGCTTCAATTAAGGCTTTCAGATCTTCGTTATCAACCGCAGTCGGCCGGCCTTGACCGTCTTCATCTTCGAGGATCTCGTCACCATTGCGACATTTCTTGAACCACCTTTGTGCTGTATGTTCGTTAGTGGTTCCTGGACCAAACGCATCATTGATGTCACGAGCTGTCTCGGCAGCTTTTCGACCTAGTTTGAACTGGAACAAGAATATCGTGCGGATTTCAATTTTGACCACGCTGTCGAAAAGCCTGCAAAAACAATAAATGAAGAGATTACAAATGAAAACGAATAACACGATCCGATAGAGCTAAAACACGCTTCAAAATGACTTATAACAACGCTATATTTATCAATAAATTAATTCAGAAAACCAATAACATATGTAAGAAAACGTCATTGTTTTTGCACCAACTTAATAGCAGGATAGAGACCAAATATTGTGTTATCTAATTTATATACGCGTTTACGGTGTGTACGAACACAGTATGTAAATAAGATGAACACATAGAGACACCATTTTTCTAAAAATCTCACAGAAAATCTCACGGAAAATCTCACAAAAATGTAACAAACAATTAGAGAATGGTTGTATCAACAGGGCGATAAGAATAAATGAATAGCTCAGTGCGAGATGAGTTACTGGTTCACTTAATTACAACTTACAGCTAATAACAAGGATTACACTTTGTTTAAAATTGTAACTGAATTTTAGTAATAAGAACATTTTCGCATGCATTTTGTGGGGGTTATGTATATGGCGAATAAGACTTTAAAGGCAAATGTTGATTAACTTAGCTGTAGTATTATATACATATACATATATATATATATATATATATATATATATATATATATATATATTATTAAATTATCATTTTATTAATAGATATACAATTAGGCATCATCAACCGATAGTATACCATTTCCTGAGGATACCAATTATATATATATATATACATACATATATATATATATATATATATATATATAAAATATATATATATATACTTAGTTTTCATAAATTTTATTAGTTTTCATAAAGAAGATATGTTTTTAATTTAATATTCCTTACAGTTTCCTAAAATTTCAGAAATACGAGCTCAATAATGATTAGTTAAAAAATTTAGAGCATATATATTATATTATATGAAATCAATTCTAAAGTGTATGCAACACACTTTAGTACATATATATATATATATATATATATATATATATATATATATAAATATGAACGATATTATCCTGTATTCCTAGAACCAAGATTTGATTCACCTTACTGTTTTTTAATTTTTAACCCAAACTTTTCTACAGTTACGGGCCGTTTCGTTCACAGAGGAACATCCGGTATTTGTATGTTAATCCCGGATCTTTTATTCATGGACTCCTCAGAAACCAAAATGTTTTTATTCAAGAAAAAATACATATCGATGCAGTAAACAAAAACTAAAAATAACAGTCACATTGATTAAATCTTAAGTAAATATATATATTAATATATATATATATATATATATATATATATATATATATATATATGTATATATATATATATATAGAGAGAGAGAGAGAGAAAGAGAGATAGATGTATGTACATATATAAATATATATAAATATGTATATATATATATTACTTTTAATCATGAATGATAAAACGTGTTCTCTCCATAAAATTATGTACTCCCCAAAATAATCATATATATATATATATATATATATATATATATATATATATATGATT
>OY744517.1:99219026-99224026 GCA_963556195.1 Sepiola atlantica
AAACATGTTCTTTCTCTGCAGTAAATTTCTGCAGAATTGTGTGAAACAGGGTGTGCATAAAGCACCTACACGAAAAGATGACAAATAACGACAAGGGGGAATTGGATTGGGGGATTTCAAGCAAATATTATCCCCGAGGTAATTAAGATATTGAAAAAGCATAATAAAGAAAAGAAGGCGGAGACACATCAATAGAAAATAGAAGACAGATCAAATGACGACTATAATGAAATAAAAAAGAGAACGGATATAAAGTTAGGAAGAAAAGACAAGTTTAAAATAGATGAAATTTGGAAAAATGAAAGAAAAAAGAAATAGTTTTAATAAAGAACAACTTTAAATGTATGAAAAATACGAAGACGTATATGTAATGGACGCACTATGTACCGTCTATATAGATCAGCATACATTTAATGACCACTGTGTTGATTTTATAAGCATAAAAAGAAAAACACAAGACGAATTAAAATTAGAAAACAAAAGATAAGGGTCAAATCTTTCCTTTTATTTTTCTCTATCGCTGATAAAAAAGGAGTTGTTTTTAAAAACGAATGAAATTGTGTCGGCCGTAAAACAGGCAAAACAAGTGAAGCCTCATACAAATTCATAATTAATGAAAAATCTCCGAAAAAATGGTCAATATTCATACAAAGAATACTAACAATAAATGAAAGTTAACATAAGAAAAAGAATGCAATGTTACAAAAGAGAATGAAAATACATCAAAGTTGATTCACAATGAAATATTGATTGCTTTTCATAATTAGTTTTTCTGCACCGATCATTTTCGCCTGAACCTTTTGTGGTTGAGTTATAAACCGAATTCATTTTACTCTTCAATACTTTATAGCAGTTCCCTCCAATAGATAAAGCCCACACACGGATGGTCAGAGGTGATCGCCAAGGCGAGTAAGAACTGATTTATTGTCTTTTTTCGGATGAGTTTGGACGGAAGTCGTTGAAATTGCGACTATTTTTCTGAGCAGATTTTTACCGTTGAAAGGTTCAGATATACACGTACAAACTGACCTTATTTTATATTCGTTAGAATTAAGATGATCCGAGTGAGTTGAACTTAAGGAAGCTTTACTAAAAATAACTTTGGTACTAATGTATACAAGACAAAAATTACGAAAAACTGAAGTTCTACCAGTGTTTCCACTCGCTATTTATCTTGATATATCACAAAATGTATTCATATACAATCATAGAATTTCATTAGTAATTTATTTTTCATATATAAATAATAGTTATCATTTCTGATGACCTATAGAAAAGGTATCTACAGTTGACTTTTTATTATAGTGTTAAAGATTTATTTCTGAACTCATTTCCGGTAGAGTGGTTAATGTGAGGCTGTTGTCTGATTTACTATTGCTTTCTTGCTTCCTCTCACAAATTGAGATAATTTCGTTCGGGAACTAGTAATAAGCAATTGTTTTACTTGCTAAACTTTACGTGACTGATGGAAGTAAACACACCCACAAACGCACACACACAAACACTTATATATATATATATATATATATATATATATATATACATATATATATACATATATATATATATATATATATATATATAAGTTAAGTATATTTATATGTTTATATATGTGTATGTAGAAGTCTAACTAATAAACGAAGTAAGCGATAATTATGAATTTCACAACACTACTGCTAGATGTAAGATGTCTACATGTGGGATGTATGTACTTTAATATAGTTTTGCACAGAATATAAAAGGAGATTGAATCCCTTCTTAAAAAGTCAGATATCTGCAGTTTTTGTAAAATTCTTAACATAGGTATTCAACATCACATAATAATGTATCTCTAAGTGTTTTGGAGTATTTTTACATTTTTAGGGGGCATAATATGAGCATAACCTAATTATTACCTTTCAATTGGGAATATAGAACACTTTCTGTTTCCTACTGTGTTTAGAATTGAAAAATAAATGCAGGGCTTATTTAGTTGTCATGACGGTCTAGCGGTAAGAGTCTGAGATTCGAGTTATACGGGGCCGGGGTTCAAATCGTTCGACCGGCAGTACTGTTATTTCATCAGCACTTACGAATGTTGGTTAAACACCTGAAACATATATATTATTTATTATATATGTCTGATTGTAAATACATTAAAAAAACACTTTTGGCCACATTGATATAGGAGTGACTTGGCTCTGAGGTTCGAAATGTGTGAACGCTAAAAAAGTCATCCTCCACAATGATGATTCCCAGAAAAGGTTACAATATTTATCATAATATATTATATATATATATATATATATAAAAAGATAGAGGTAAAATGCCTTCATAAGAAAACATGTGTTAGATGCAGATATTTTTTATTAAATCACAATAAAACATAAAAACATTTGTTATTCTTCTTCATCTTGACTTTTTATCTAATATTTCGCTTAATATAACAAGCCTCGACAGAGTTTAGACAAATAAAAGGTATTAACCTGTTTTTATTTTCGTAATAATACTTCCTGGTCTTGTAGAAGGGGTGTTCGATGTTATGGACTAACGGTCTGTTTTAATTGAAAAAAGAAAAAAGTTTTTTTTTTTTTATTATGATTTAATAAATATATATATATATATACGTTAATTAGAATAATTGTCTGGAATGTCTACGAGCTTAAACTGATTGACCAATTTTAATAAGAATTATGAGAAGCACACAACCAATTAAGGTATCGTTTATATAGATTTGTCTAATTTGTGGATGAAAACTATGTTAATATATCCCACGATAACAATTAGATATAAACTATATATCACTAAGACTGATTTTTATTAAACCCGATTTTACATATTTTTATTCGAGTTCACGCACAATTTGATGCCGTGTAGCTATCACGAAATCGTTGTAGCTCAAATAAAAGGTTATTTAGCTGATTTGATATTTTGTGTTAAAAATAAAATGACTTGCTATATACAGGGTGGGCAAAAATAAGGGTCCTATTTTTTAAAATTCATAACTTTTTTATTTATTGATTTTTTATTTATTTTTAGAATAAGTAAAGGACCCCTTCCGAAGCAAGCATGAGCCGTATTAGCCCTAAGGAACGTACCCTCATTTAGAAAACATTATTTTTGCTTAAAAAACTCAAAACAGTGTAAAAAACAATACTTTAGTTTTTGTAAGTTTTAAGAAGTGTTTTTCGGCTAAAATTTGTTTTGTTTATTTCAAAAAATCTCGGAAGGGTCAGTCTACACACACATAAAGTTTGGTGAGTTTAACTTTTATTTTGTGGAAGTTATTCAAATTCAAGTTATTCAAATTTAAAGATAGGACCCTTATTTTGGCCCACCCTGTATAATATATATATATAATATATATGTAAATGTGTATAAATATATAAGTTACTGACATTTTCCATCGAGATTATAACATCATATTAACTTAAGTTTTTGAAGTGGATTCGAATGATGTACTTAGCGACATTAATTTATAGAAAATTTCGGCAAACTGATAGCTTTAAGACCCCTTAAATGACGCCCAAGTGCTTCACTGAAATCGATGAAGACTTCTGTACCCCGTCCCAGGGGTTGAACCCCTTATTGAAATGTATATTAGTTTTTTTTTAATTGCTATATTCTTTAAGTATTATATCATATTTTATTTACTCATGGCCAGGTTCGAACAAATAGCTCACGATTATATGGTAATCTTTCTGATCAGAATAAAGTATACTTATCAAAATACTCTGGCTAAGGTAGTTTAAGAATATATATGCTGATGGGGATCGATCCCCAAAGCCTGTAAAAGTCAGTGAACAAAAAGATCGGGTTTGTGTCTTTTGTTTTACGGCATATCAACCTCTATGGGGCATTTAATACCGAAACATTAGTTGTAGTATGGTGAAAAGTGTTTATGCTTCAACTTTTTTTATATGTTCAAGTATTTATTCATGGTGTTTTGTTTGGTTGCTTTGTTTTACGGCATATCCTTTCTTTTCACGTTATTTAACGTCGAATCAGGTCATATTGATGAAAGTTTTTATGTATTTATTCATTGTGTTTGGTTGAGTTAAAGAGGGGAAGGGAGAGAGGGAGAAGAAGGAGGGAAGAGAGGGAAATTGAGGTATTTGTTTTTTGATGTTAAAGAAGACGATTGAGTTTTGCAAAAGGAAACCTAAACAATTAAACATCACTGTTTGGTGTATTTTGGATAAGGATCCGGTATCTGCAGAGAGCCTGATCTGGTAGTACCAGTGAATAAAAGAAATAATTATATATATATATATATATATATATATATATATATATATTGTGTCTGTGTATTAAGGACGCATTTTCTCATTTATGCAAACATTGTTAAAAATAACAGAATTCGTCTGTTTAATTATATATTTTTAAAACTTTCTCATAGTCCTTTTTGTATTAAAATCAAAAAAATATGATAAATGTTTCATAGGTGTAATAGGTTTCACGAACGTTTTCAATTCTTCATCGAATCATCCTCAGGTGTCAAAAGCTAATGAACAAAAAAGCTGGAGAATAAAGAGAATTTTTAAAAAGACAGCGGAGAAACGCGCATAGAACGTTTTCGCATCGTTCCAGGAAGTCGTTTACGATTTAGATTCAGCAACGCTGGCTCCCATCACAGAACAAAATCGCATTACGTTAAGCATTTAAAATGTTACCACTGGTTTCATATGTTATGTTATTAATTTTAGGTGGGTGTGCTTTTATGTAGATAGCTTCCAGTGTATTACATTTTTTTAAATTGATTCCGTAATCTATAAGTTTAGTGTTATTAACTATGTTTGTCTTCAATGAGAGGAAAGGCAGTTATGTTTTTTTAGATATTGGTAAATTGAGTTAGAGTTTACAAGATGCATTCTGAGGCGGCGGAATATGGTAGTGCTTGTACCCTCGAATGTAGCTATTATCTTTATTATTATTATGGGAGTTACATTTTCCCAAAGGGCATTTAAACTTATAAATAACATTAGTTCTTTCTAGTGTTTTTTGAGTTAGGGAGGAGTTGT
>OY744517.1:99229026-99256526 GCA_963556195.1 Sepiola atlantica
ATCCTAGTATTTGACCAAGAGAAGCAGGAAAAATGTCAAATAAAAAATAAAAGATACCCACACACCCGCAAACCCACGCATGCGCATAAACAATAAAAAATGTCCTCAAATTAAACATATTCTCTCAAATCGAAAGACATTTCTTCAAATGGATGTACATATCTGATGAAAACGGACCACCGCTTGAAACGCGTTATATAAAATTATGAAATGATAAAACAACAAAATAATAAATAAATGTTGAATAAAACATTCTACAAATGTTGGTAGCCTTACTCCTTACATATATATATATATATATATATATATATATATATATATATATATATATATATATATATATATATATAATAAATATTTGCTATTGTTTATTATCTATTTACGTATACGTTTCGTCCTTAATGATCGGGACTCATCAACATTGAGACATGACTATTCACTACCGGTCATGCGATTCGAGACCCCGGATTACGAGTATTTTACAAATCAAATCCGACGCCTTAACCACTCGGCCAATAAGCGAATAAACTGTGATAATATTAACACTTTATCGCCGGCTTAACGTCTGAGAGCGTTCTACTTCTTTTTAATGAAAGGAACGATGCTCTACTTTTTCTAGGAGCGATAACTAATAAATATTTGTTATTGTTCATTATCTATGTACGTCTACGTTTCGTCCTTTATGATCGAGACTTATATATATATATATATATATATATATATATATATATATATATATATATATATAAAGGGTAATATATTATTAATATTATTATTTTATTATTAATGTTATTATCATTTATTAATGTATATATTAGTTAAATTTTAAGCTGAATTATTTCGACACTTGATTATTGGGGAAATGGTAGTTTAATCAGTACCATTGGAGAGCCATGAATATTAAAACTGTCCTGTTTTTAAATCTCCGAAACAGTTGCATGGTAAACAGCTGATGATCCCCGTGTTAATATTAGAAGCTTACGTTAAGGTCTCCTGTTTTCGTTTCACTGTTAGATACTTAATCCCCCTTTTTATTTTATTTACTTTTTTATTTATTTATTTATTCATTTATGAATTTTCCAACGAATGTTAAGTCTGCAATATCTTGGATTTAGTTAGTTTCTCTGGGAATTTAAAACTGCATTTTACTTCTTTTTTTTCTTTTTTCTCTTGTTTAAAATGACTCAAAGC
Organism: Sepiola atlantica; assembly: GCA_963556195.1. Taxonomy (NCBI): domain Eukaryota; kingdom Metazoa; phylum Mollusca; class Cephalopoda; order Sepiida; family Sepiolidae; genus Sepiola; species Sepiola atlantica. The sequence continues at coordinate 99,230,218 of OY744517.1, forward strand.
TTCTTTAGACTATATATATATATATATATATATATATATAGTCATCAACATATTGTTTCCCTGTATAACAGCTTATCAGTGCGGCTAGACCAGTTTGTGCCTCCAACCGGGACTGAATCACAACGGTCGAGATGACACTCGGCGCCTCTACACCTGCGCTATCATCGACACTGACTGAATGTAAACATTGTCAAGTGTCGGGATCTCGAATTACTTTTACCCAATGAGCTATGCCTTAAAGCTAATGGCAGTTGGCGATATCCCTTCAAATAAGCTCTAACCAAGAAAAGCAGCGTTATATAGTAACCTACATACAGACAGTTTCATTGTATCACATATTTTCAGTGCGACTAGACCAGTTAGTGCCTCAAGCCGGGATTGAAACTCAACCGTCAAGCTGACAGTCGGCGCCTCTACTAGTAGAATACCCGTCCCAGAATTAGTATGAACAATAAATATTACAATAGATATACATTTTAATGTGTTTTTCTTCATTTGGGGGTATGATACCGTTTTGGTGGCACCCACTAAATAATCAATTCACAAAAATTAAATAATGTACCCACATTACTCACCCTGTTGCCTACAATAATTATTTCGCTATTCAGCATCATAGGTTTAATTGATTAGGATTTTTCCAACCACATGTATATGATTTACGCCCGCACCGATCATTTTAAAATGTATTATGATCTCACAATGTTATGTAGCGCAATTAGTTTCTCTATTAATTTTTGATCCAACTTATTCTTAATGTTTTTCAGAGGCGGGGGAGATTTGGGATAGGCGCACTCCCTTCATTGTTTACAAAAATGTTTATAAAACAAGTAATGTGCCTACGTTACTAACCGAATTGTCGAGAATATATATTTCTAAATTCATAATGATCGGTTCATTAGTTTAGGGTTCATCGGGTACAACGAAATATAATACCATCCTTTATATAAATGCACCCCTAAATGTTAAAATTCACAAAAAAATATCATAGAACATTGACAACAACTATTCGATTTCCAACAACTTTTCTTTCTTTTCTTCGTGTTCCTAAAATCAACCGATATTTCCATGAACAGAGTTTCTTAGCAATAGATTCATATCTGCGGAACACGTTAGCTGTCTTCTAATCCAATCTCAACAAATAATTCTCATAAATCGTATTCAATAAATAATAATACTTTTTAAATTCCATTCATCAATTTTAATCATCTCGTAATTATTTCATCATTTCCCTGACTAAATAACCATTTCATTAACTATCATCCTCGAGTGGATTTCAGCCTTGATAACTATTGACTCATTAAAAATAGAGATATACTAACATATGTCACATGATATATTCATTAGCGCGCACAGTGATATTATCGGCTGTATTATTAACACGGAGATGTGGTAAAGGAGGATACGGTGTTTATTATTAATGTGAAGTAGAGTTTATTTGTGTTTTTATAGCACAAGCATTATTTGTTTAATAGTTGTTTGAAGGAAAATTTAAAAGCAATGTTTTTAAAGATTTTAATTACGATTTTCGTGTTTTAAAACTGAGTGTTTTCGATTTTTTGCATTGGTCGTGCATACGCAAATAATGGATTACTTTTTCATTTATTTTAGATAGTTTCGATTTTTTTAAATAATTCATCTAAAAATATAATTCATTCTAGGAAAATAATTATTTTTCAAGTTTCAATTTAAATTGATTTAACCATTACAATTATTTTTGATAAAATTAGCATGAACACCAGCGTTGTCCGTGAATGTATAAAGATCCGGTAATATTCCCGTTTCACGCTTTCATAACGATATTACCAATTCTATTATTTCTTGAAATGTCTCTAATTTCCAATCGTCAATGTATAACTGAAATGAAATCAAATAAATAAAAGTTCGTTTTTGCCGTTTAAAGACTCTAGGCAACAATGCAAACTCCAAGTTATTACTATAAAAGGACCCTAATACAAAATGAATGTCATTATTGGAGTACCCGTAAAATGTTACTCCCCCAAAAGTTGTATTTGATCTTGGTATACTAAGCTGTAAAATCTCCGGATTTACAGACATGCATAGTGCCAGACGAGCCGTGGCCTGTTGAGTTAACATTCGTAGATAGTTTTGTTTTATGGCATATCAACCTTTTTCGGGTTATTTAATGCCGAATCTGACCACTTTGGTGAAGGTGTTTATGCTTCAAGTTCTTTATATGTTTAAGTATTTATTAATGGTGTTTGGTTTAGTGAAAGGGGGAGGAGAAAGAGAAGAGAGGGTATGAAATTGTTGTTTTTTGTTTTGGATTTTGCAGAACATGATTGAGTTTTGCAAAGGTAAAAAAATAATAAAACATTAATGGTTGGTGCATTTTGAGTCAGGAAGTCAATAACTTCAGACAACCTGATTTGATAATACCAGTAGGTTCTATTTGACCCATAGATGGAGCTCTTACAGGTACTACCACTCCGGGCTAGAGTGGACCTGGGAGGAATGGCGACTAAGGGCAACTCCACATTCCCCACAGCTCCCAAATGGAGGCCTCACCACTTGATGTCTTTTAAGGTCATACCCATGGCTACGAGTTAACATTGGTGCATTATAAATTAGTATATAGATGTCCTGAACCGTTTGTGAAGGTAAATCGATAGATATTTTAGAAAGGACGCTTATAGAATATGTATTAGATTTTAAGAACTTGTAGAACCCGAACTAGAAACATTCTTATTTATAATACTTTTTAACGCGTCTTAACTTATTGAAAACTAACACATTACGGTATTCAAACTCGATTCCATATCTATTTTATACAGAGTTGTGCTTCCTATTCTCCCACCTCGTCTTCTCCCATTTCTTTTTCTTCAAATTTTCCCAGATAATCATGCACAATTATGGCTGATAGGTAGGTTACGCTGCTGCTGATTTCAAACAACGTAAACAGACTTTAAGATTGATATATATATATATATATATATATATATATATATATATATATATATATATTTAAATATTTGTTTCTATTTATTTGACTTATTATTAATGAATATTAAAGTCTTTGATTTTTATTGAACTATTAAAAGCTAGCATGGTTACCCAGTGTTGATCGGCGTATAGGGCAGAACAAGTGTATGAGTTAAAATATGTGTGTAAGATCTTTCTTTTTAAACTGCTCTCCCTCTCTCTCTCGCTCTCTCTCTCTCTCTCTCTCTCTCTGTCTCTTTCTTTATCGTTCTATCTATCTCTCTTTATACCAATTTCTACCCCTTCCCCTCCCTTCCTCTATCTGCATGCGTTCCTTTCCCCTCTATTCCAAACCTTCTATCCCTTTACCCCCTCTCTTTCTCTTCCTCTGCCCTGTACTCTCACCTCTTCCCTCTCCTCCTATACCTACCCCCTCTCCCCTCTCGCCCTCTTCATGCGAGAAGACACTACACTTTGATCCGAAGGCTAGAAAATGTATTTTAGCTCAAGTTTCTGACAAAAACTCGATCCGAAATGTGTATATATATATATATATATATATATATATATATATACACGTATAAACTGCCTATGAAAAGTAATTAAACTGAAGTAAAGTTGTGGTTTTTTATTACTCTGGCAGATGTTGTAACCTACAAGTTCATTTTCACTTACCTATTTAGTATTTATTAATTTATTATTTATTTAATAATATTTAAAATTATACATTTTGAGAATTTATTTTTATATGCATTTATCAATTTATATATATATATATATATATATATATATATATATATTTTAGGCAAACATTATTAAATAACAAGGAGTGGTTTTGTTTGATGCGACTTTTTTTTATTTTTTCAATTTTCCGAATTGTCCATCTAATGTTTCGGTCAAATTGATATAAATATGATCCATGGGTTTCTTGTTCCATTCTTTTTTCTTTTTTGCAAGTACTTTCGATTTGAATCGTCAAATCATCTTCAGGCGGTATTAGTTTTAGTGTCTTTACAAATCATGACTTTACTGTTGTGTTCATTTTTGAATTATAACGGCGAGTATATATATATATATATATAACGTATAACCTCAATTGGATGTTAACACACAACGACTATTACCGATTCTTTAATTTAGAAAACACCTTTTTATTCTAGCAAGTTCGCAGCAATGTTATTATATTATTATTATTTGAATTACGAAACTAATAAACTTCCTCTAAATGTCGACGGCACCGATTAAATGTGTTCATGTCAACCTCTAAAATAATGATTATTACAAGAAAAACGTGCTAATATCCTCTCTAAGGCAATGCTTAAAAAGAAGATATCAGCTTCGTTGGTGTATTTTGTGTATTTCTGATTTTTAGCTGGACACGCAAACATACACAAAGAGGCAACTGTCGTTTATATAATAAATAATCTAATTATTGTATCAATTCATATGTTATTAAATTTTGTTATGTAAATTTAAACTAAAGAAATAAAAGATTTTTAAAATGTTTAATCAAAAATTTGATTAAAACGGGAATTAATAGATAAGTACAAAATATCATTAAATCCTAATGATTTTTAGTACTTTTATCATTTTATTTTATTAATCTTCAGCTTATCTTATTTTTAGTACTATTATCATTTGTTTTTATTAATTTTCAGCTTATCTTATTTTTAGTACTATTATCATTTGTTTTTATTAATTTTCAGCTTATCTTATTTTTAGTACTATTATAATAAAATATTTTTTTAATTTTCAGTTTATCTTAATTTTAGTACTATTATTATGTTTTTTTTTATTAATTTTCAGTTTATCTTATTTTTAGTACTATTATAATATTTTTTTATTAATTTTCAGCTTACATTATTTTTAGTACTATTATAATATTTTTTTATTAATTTTCAGCTTATCTTATTTTTAGTACTATTATAATATTTTTTTTATTAATTTTCAGTTTATCTTATTTTTAGTACTATTATAATATTTTTTTATTAATTTTCAGCTTATCTTATTTTTAGTACTATTATGAGTTTTGTTTAATTAATTGTCAGCTTATCTTATTTTTAGTACTATTATAATATGTTTTAAATTAATTTTCAGCTTATCTCCATGTAATATCACTGAACGAACATGGTAGTAATAGTCAGAGGAATAAATGATCATATTTTGCTTTTATATTGGCATTTCTTATTTGATTAGTGAATCACTGGAAAAATCCAATTTAAATGTCAACAACAGGCGAATGTTTTCAAGAAAGAACGCGGAGAGAATGTGTTCTAGCTATTGTGTTGGCTTTTCAAAGAATGTTTGCTAGACATAAAACTGACGCGTTTGCTCTGTAGTTGGTCGTGTCCACATTTGATATTGAGCGCATTAAATTCACAGCATGTCGAACAATTAGTGCGATTCGTATGTCTTTACAAAACCTGTTGGTTTTCTTTGTCGAAATGACGTGTGTATGTCAGCCAGCGATATAGTCTGGCGACTTCAGTACGGCTGTCGTTTTCGACAGGCGAAAATTGGTCGCATTCGAAGACCTGGAGAAAAGAAAATGAAAGAGAGAGGTGGAGATAGAGAGGATTAAAAGAGAGAGAGAGAGGGGCAGAAAGGAAGGGTAATAGGAGAAAGAGAAAGAGAAGGATAAATGAGAAGAATAATCGTGGCACATAGTCAAGGAACGAGCGAGGAAAAAATAAAAGACAGAGAGAATGTGTATGTGAGAGAGAGATGGTATGTGGTATAAAATAGGATAGAAAGACATAAAGCATTACACAGATAAAAAGAAAGAAAAACACAATGAAAAGGAAAAAGAAAATAAGAGACATGGAATGAGAAAGACGGACGGGGTGAGACAGTCAAAATGAGAATGAGAGAGAAAGAGGAGAAGGTGCACAGACAGAACCATGAGAAAAAAAGTAAAATGCAGGAAGACAAAGAATACAACAGAGAATCAGAGAGAATGGGAAAAAAAACGTCGTTATCATTCGAATGGCAGGGTGTAAGATAGAACGAGAGTGGATAGTAGGAAAATATAATATACGGAAAAGAAGATAGGGAAAAGAGTAAGATAGACAGCGAGAGAGAGACGGACAGACATACATACAGACAGAGAGACAGAGAACGTTAGAAACAGAGCGTTCGTATGTGAATGACGGAGACAATGAATCACATGGAGAAGGGGGAGTTAGGCACAAGGCCAGTTTTTATCTTACTCCCACAAGTAAGATGTGACTCAAGGTCGGGTCGAGAAAGTGGGGTTTGAAAAGCCAGCGCCCGAGAGGTGATCACTTTGACCATTAAAAATTGCCTGGGCAGCCCCGTCGGTATTCCCCGGTAGGAGCGCCTCAGGCAGTAAGCAATAAACTTACTCCTCCCCAACGAGGGAAGCCGAAGCCTGGGAGGGTGGACCTCCTAGAACTGCACAGGACAGACCCATAGACCGGCGTAAATCAAGCCCCGAAGGCCAAGACGATACCAGTTTATGGGGTGCAGTATCGATCAGAACAGATACTACACTTTGATCTTAGCCAAAAGGCCAAGAAAATGGAGAAGGGAGTATTGATTTACTCCTCTGCAGGAGTTAGGCACAAGGCCAGAATTTATCTTACTCCCACAAGTAAGATGTGACCCAAGGTCGGGTCGGGAAAGTGGGGTTTGAAAAGCCAGCGCCCGAGAGGTGAGCACTTTGACCATTAAAAATTGCCTGGGCAGCACCGTCGGCATTCCCCGGTAGGGCGCCTCAGGCAGTAAGCAATAAACTTACTCTTCCTCAAAGAGGGAAGGCGAAGCCTTGGAGGGTGGACCTCCTAGAACTGCACAGGACAGACCCATAGACCGGCGTAAATCAAGCCCCGAAGGCCAAGACAATACCAGTCTATGGGGTGCAGTATCCATCGGAACAGATACTACACTTTGATCTTAGCCCAGAAAGAGAATAGCCGCAGTGAATAAGAGACAAAGATAGCTATATCGACGATAGAGCCAGGATGAAAAAAGTAAAACAGGAGAGAGAAAGAGGGTCAGAGAGATAAAAATTGCTAACGGAAAGGATTATAGAAGAATGCAAAAAGGGGGCGACAATAATAAATAGAGAACGAAAGAGAAGAAGGGAAGAAAATAAGAAAGATCTAAAGCGTGTGGGCATGATAGAAATGGAAAGGGAGAAGGTAGTAAGAGAGATTGAGATAAAGAATGAGAAAACATATGCGAAAGAGAAAGAAGAGACTATGTGAATAAGAGAGAGAGAGAGAGAGAGAGGAGAGAGAGAGGAGAGAGATGAGGGAGAGATGTATCAGTCAGCTGGAAAATACTTTTATCCGGTTTTTTTTTTTTAAATCTACACATAAGGTCAACCGTTGCTAGTAATAAAGAAAGCCAGCCATGACAATGATCTTATTGAAAATCTCAAAACCATCGTCATGATAAAAGGAAGAATATGTTTATCATTTCGTTTCATTTCTCTGTTTAATGACATATTAAACTTGCTTAAGTTATGTACAATTCAGACTTGTTTATTTTTATTGTTGAGTTTTACGGCATATTAAACATCGTTGGACAATTTTATGCCGACGCCTTATACATATATATATATAATAATATATATATATATATATATATATATATATATATATATATATATATGTGTATATATATAATTATTCATAACAATATATGTATTAGCATATACTATCAGTTCCTTTTACTTTGTAGTCTCCTTAAAAGATTCAGCTCAATGATTGTCAATTATTGATAACAGAGCAAATATAAGTCATTTCATATTATATTCCTATAACCATGGTTTTATTTTATTATTTATATTTATTCACATTTCCCAAAAACATAACATTTCTGTGAGATATATTTTTTACAGTCCGTTTCATTTGTCTTGTGCCAAACAACATTTTTATGTCAATATCGTCTCTGCAACACTACAAAATCATCAGAAAAAATTCACAAAGAGTAAAAAGTTCATGGATTAAAGTGTCTTTAAAAAACCTACACTATACAGTAGTGTATTTTTGGGTGAAAACAAACAAAAAACAAACAAAACGAGAGCAAAAACTCACACGTGGGGGAACCCACTAATACGATATTGACATAAACATGTTGTTTGGCACAAGGCAAATGAAACGAACCGTAAAAAATATATCTCACAGAAATATTATGTTTTTTGGAAATGTAAAAAAAAATAAAATAAATAAAACAATGGTTATTGGAATATAATATGAACTGACTTGTATATATATATATATATATATATATATATATATATATATTCTTTTGGCTAAGATCAAAGTGTAGTATTTGTTCCGATGGATACTGCACCCCATAGACTGGTAGTGTCTTGGCCTTGGAGGCTTGATTTACGACGGCCTATGGGTCTGTCCTGTGCAGTTCTAGGAGGTCCACCCTCCCAGGCTTCGCCCCCCCTCTTTGGGGAGGAGTAAGTTTATTGCTTACCGGGGAATGCCGACTGGGCTGCCCAGTCAATTTTTAAACCCCTCTTTTCCGACCCGACCTTGGGTCACATCTTACTTGTGGGTGTAAGATAAAAACTGGCCTTGTGCCTAACTCCTGGAGAGGAGTAAATCAATACTCAATAAACAAATTCAACAATATATTTTGTACACGATTGATTTGTATATTACTTTTTTATGGGCGAATATTTTGTAAACAAATCGTGTGTAAACGATAGATTCTATTGCACCCGTTGGTAGGTACTACCACTTTGGGTCTGAGTGGAGTTGGAAATAGTTTTAATTAAGGGGTGAAACACAATTCCCTAAAACTCACAAATTAGTTCCTCACTACTGGCTGTACATTTCTGTCATACTTAGGACGATTGGGGCAGGCAGAAAAAAATGTAAAAAGCGCTAGAAAAGTTGGATCTCGAAAAAGGTGTAGAGACTAACACCTTGCTCAAGGGTATCCGAAGTAGATTAGTGTCGGACAAATGTTATCTCAGCCATATATGGAACCCTGACAAGTATGAGCATTCCGGGCTTGAGTGGACATGGAAATCATTGTAACAAAGGGGTAACTCCACACTATTCAAATCCTTAACACTAGTGAATCACCACAGGTAAGGGGGCTACTTTAAGATTATACCCAGACCACAATATGAAGTGTAATACTCATTGTAAACGGCTAATGGAACACATGTCACTATTTTGGCCATAGCTTCTGATAAATCTTCTATTCATACCTTTCGGGACGGTAATAGTTCGGAAGTGACTGAATTAAATATGCTTGGATTTGAACTCGGGTTGCAATTTCATGTCTCTCCATAGGTTAGTTTTGTTCACAACTGAAATGTTGAAGTGTTCTATTAAGTCAATCAAAAATACGAAAAATGTATACTTTTTTACTGCTAAGTTTGTATTTATTTGCAGATATAATAGACGTATTGATAAAGAAAGTGATAATACTAAAGGTGAAGGGAACTTAGAACAAGTGAGAGAGAGAGAGTAAGGGTTAGGGTTAGGGTTAGGGTTAGGGTTAGGGTTAGGGTTAGGGTTAGGGTTAGGTTAGTGTTTAGGGTTAGGGTTAGGGATAGGTTTATATATATATATGTATATATATATATATATTTATATATATATGTATATATATATATATATATATATATATATATATATATATATATACATAGAAAGTGTGTGAGAGAGAAAATGAAAAAAAAGACAAAATAAGCTCTATACTATGAGAAATGGAATACCAAATAGTACGAGAGGAGATTAATAAAAGAAAGAGGGGGTGGGGGTTTAGAAAGTGTAAATGTATGAGCGGGAAAACAGAGAGAGAGGTTAAAAGGAGAACGAGATAGAACAAAAAGCTGTAAAATGATGGGAGAGATAGAGAGAGAAAGGTATCAAACAAAACTTGGCAAAATAAAAAGAATTTAAGACAGAGGGGAATAAAGACACAAAATAAAGAAGAAAGAAGAATTATAAATATTATGAAGAGATATATAGAGAAATAAATAAATAGTTATTGAACTAGTGAAAGAAAGAGGGGGGGGGGAGAAATCGGAATAACAGCGAGAGAAATGCAATGCGAAAGAGAAGGGATGAGACTCGGCAAAATATTTAAATACAGAGAGAGTTTCATTAAAAACCAAAAAAACGAGAGAAGAGAGAATTAGATGTGCATGTGTCGAGAAAGCAAGAGAATGAGAGAGGAACAGAGAAAGATAGAAAGCGAATCATCATTACAAAAAAACAGAGTAAGAGAGAGTGAAACGGAGAGATTGAGAGAATGAGAGATTTAAGAAAAGCGATACTTATGGCAAGTAAGCATATTATCAGTTAATATATTATGAATATATCGTTTCAGTATTTTTTCAACACTGTTCAATACATGTGCAAAGCCACGTAGTAGTATAAAATGTACTTAGGGAAAGAAGCTTACTTGCCATGAGTATAAAGGAATTGCTGTATACATCTATATATCTATATCTATATCTATCTATCTATCTATCTATCTATATATATATATATATATATATATATACATACATGCATACATATATATATACATACATATATATATAGATAGATATATATATAAATATATATATATATATATATAAATATATATGCATACATAATTCACAGTGAGAGAGAGGATAATTTTGCATTCTGCCTTTTTAAGCTGCGCACGAGAGTCTGACTTGCAAGCGGCCATTAAACTGGTAGTCAGAGCAACGAGCTATTTGACAGTATCGATCGAAAATCCAGTACAGGCAGAGTTTTAAAGCGAATGGAAATAAGAGGAGAAGAAGAGACAGATGGAGAGTGGGAAAGCCGGAGTGAAGCAACGCGGAGAGAGTGAGATAAGTGCTGTTAATAGGAATGGAGGAGGCGATGGGGCATTCGATGTGTCGAGAGGAATTCGTATATTGTGAAACGTTTGTCTGTTTGTCGTTGGAAACGAAAATGTTCACGTTTGTTCAATATGAAGAGGTTTCTTTAAAAGAAAGACACATGTGAAGTGGCCGTGTCACATATTAGCAGGTGACGGGGAAAAAGAAGAAAAAAACACTCAACAGATAAAGAGATGGGTAGATATATTTGAACAAACATATATATATATATATATATATATATATATATATATATATATATATATATACCCGATATTAGGGGGGGGCATACTGAAATGCCTTTAATATATTAATAAAAAAATAAAAAATAAAATAAAAAACAGTTTTAATCGAGTTTCTTAAATTCACCAGTTTTAGTTTGCATAACTTCTCACGTGCCTGAAAAAAAACTCGTGGGAGTCGAAAACGTTAGCAGTTTTTGCGAGTTCCTGTTCACACTCGAACAGAACATTAGATCATTAGTCCGTCAGCATGAAAAGATGGATAAAAACAGGAATTGTCCTTGTTGTTTAACCACACATGCATGCATATATATATATATATATATATATATATATATATATATATATATATATATATATATATATATAAATGTACGTGTACATACAGAGAATATATGAAGATACTTATAGATTGATATACAGATACAGTCATATATATATATATATAATATTTATTAAATTATTAATACCTACAGACGCTAGTGTTTGAAGATTATTGCTCTCATCAGTGCAGGAAAGTAACAATTTCAGATGGTCGGGAGGCGCGAACCCGGTTCACAGAGTCAGCCTAGACTCTGCAAGCAATCACCATATCTACTCGGCCAACGGAAACTGTCACGTAATTAAGGAAAAATTAAGATCTATATGTACCTAGAAGCGGGCACAGATAGAAGACTAGTCGAGAGTGTTCGACGAACGTATTCGGAACTTTGCATTAGAGCTTTTTGACAGTCTATTTTTAACATCCTAGAGAGTTCTCAACTTTAATTTCTTAAAGGGGATTAGTATAATATTTATAAATCAATATTAAATTATTAATACCTACAGACGCTAGCGTTTCAAGCTTATTGCTCTCATCAGTGCAGGAAAGTAACAATTTCGGACGACGACTGCTTGCAGATTCTAGGCTGACTCTGTGAACAGGGTTCGCCCCTCACGACCGTCTGAAATAGTTACTTTCCTGTACTGATAAGAGCAATAAGCTTGAAACGCTAGCGCTTTAGGTAATTTAATAGTTATATATATATATATATATATATATATATATATATATATATATAAAAGAGGTAGGTTTGTTGATGTATATATATAGAGAGAGAGAGACAGATACATACGAGTATGTTATTTAGCTGCGTTCACTAGTATCCATGAATGTTTTACTAGGATTAAGATGGAAAAACATAACTGTATATGACTCTTGAATTTATGAAAGAGTCTCGTCAATTGAGTTCCAATTAACTATACAAATTCAATGTAGAGAGCTCAAACAAAAATATATATCTATCATTTCGGGTGGTTATATAGCGAGGTAACAGGCCTCTCTATATTCTTGGGAATTTATTAATACCCTATGTAAAGTTGTCGGTGCAGTACAGTGAAGCGTCGGTTACACAATCACAACTTCCCCTACTGAATCGACATTGTATTATGAGGAACATATAAACATTCGATAACGAAATAGAGACATACGTGTTTACAATGCTCATACAAACGGAATTGGGTCTTTTGTGGTTATTCCTCTTGCACTGAAGGATCTACAAATTATATATTATAATTATATAACACCGATCTTTACAACAGATGAAATATTGGTGGAATTGAAAGTTTCCTGTTGCAGTCTCAATTGCGATGGGCTGGTCATGTAGCAAGAATGGACGAAGGGAGGATACCTAAAGCACTGATGTACAGTCAGTTAGCTTGTGGTAACAGAAATGTTGGTCGGCCCTTGCTGAGGTACAAAGATAAATTAAAAGATGCGCTGACGGCAATTGGAGTACCTCACAAAAACTTTGAAGACTGTACAAAAGACAGGAAGACATGGCGAGCAGCTTGTTGCATTAGACTGGAACGATTCAACGAGACCTGTGTGGATAATATGAGAACTGCCAGAATGAGGCGAATAGCTAGAGAGAGTGCTCCACACTAGGCATCCGATTACTCACACTCTTGCACTGTCTGTGGCTTTCCTTGCAGGTCTCTTGCCGTTGTCATGAACGATCTAAGCAAAAATGAAATTTGTTGGCACCTCATACGTCGTAATCGACGGGAGAGTCCATCATCATATATATATATATATATATATATATATATATATATATATATATATATATATATAGAGAGAGAGAGAGAGAGAGAGAGAGAGAGAGAGAGAGAGATAGATATAGATATATATATATATATGATTTATGGAAGGCTATAATAATGCGGAAATATACTGGATTCTAAGAAGGAAAACTTAATATTGAATGACATCGTAAGTTTGATATTAGAACATTACAATATTTCGGGGATATAACCGCTCTCTCAAGTGTTTCTATTTCTTTATCTCAATTTACTTTCCGCTTAATGTGATAGATATTTTTCATTTGTTGATTGCGGAATTGCTAGTTTTAAGGATCGCAGAAAATGAAAATTCTCAGTACATGGAATGATGGTGTGTGTATCAAGGGACCAGATAGATAGAAATAGATAAGTATTTGAATAAGTATTAGCACGTAGTGAAAAACATCAAATAGATTGACAGATAGCTAGGAAATTAAATTAAACGGCGATCGATAAAGAATCTTCGATTGTCATATCTATGAAAAGGCCGAGTCTATTGTCATTTTCGGTTAAAAAGCCAACGCGCTTAACAGCTGCTTGGAGGTCTATGAACAAAGGCGTAAATCAAATGCCTGAGAATATTCTAAGTGAGGCCTAAAAACACTCTCTATCTAGATCATTTTTTGATTTTCACAAACCACATTTTACAATATACTTGTAAGTCGATTGGTGGCATTTGTAAAACTTATCAAACACGACAGACGTTTAAGAAAAATAATTCAAAACAATCCACATCATAAACGGAACTACTTATTTTGTATGTAGTAGTTTGTTACAGATAGAGGATCAAATATGTTTGAAGCACCCGAAATTGAGCAACAATCAAAAGGAAACTTTTTCTCTCAACACCGATATTGTATTTTTGACGTCCGGTTTAATCGCTTAGGATAATTTAAAGACTTTTGTAGCGAACCATCGAATATTTAAAACAATATTTGTTAGTACAATCTAATACGTAAAAAACTGTTTAAAAATATTTGTGTAAAACATTTCTACACAACATCCTTTTATTTAAATGTTTCTTTTAAAATAATATTTGCTTGTTTCCTTTATTTATACATTTTGCTAAAATAAAATATTTTGTAAATAAAACTATGTTTTTTAATTTATTTTATTAATCTGCAAAGTTTACAAAACCAAACGTTATTAAATTAAACAGTTTTTGTTAAATTAAACCCTAACTCTATTGGAAAACGTACTTGTTAATGAACATTGTATTTTTAGGTTTTTAATGTTTTTGTAAATTAAACCCTCTTTAATAAAAAATCTGAAAATGTTAAGTTGCAAATCTGCGTATACAGCATATTGCGTTGTTTATAATTCAACCGGAAGTTTAGAAAATCGGTGTAAAAGCAATATGTATTATTTTTATTTTTTGCCTATTCTAGGGTGCCTCACATCTATTTGATCCCACATGAAATATCATATTATAAGTATATCTATTTAAAATGTTACGTATTAGTGCGTCACTATTGGATTCGTATTTATTTGTATTAATGATCATACTATATCAATCATTTGATGACAAATCCGAACCCTAATATCAAATTTGAAAAATGTTTATTGAAGGCAAACACATAGCCCTACAAATAAATCCCAGTTTACTAATATATTTTTAAATAGTTAATTGTCCAGTGGGATACCTGTGTTTCAAGTCGGACACCTCTTCTCCAAATGCAACTTTTTACCTATATAAGAGACGGGTACGCCCTAAGATGGGATACTGCTTCCCTATCTGAGTAGGTATCACAGAGAGCACTGTTTCCTGCCTTGACAGAGTACACACTCAACTACGAATTCTATTGAGGAATAGATTCTTCTCTTCCCTACAACCGATTGTTTTTAACATAGTTTACCCCAAACAAGGCTAGCTACTACTGTAGACGTAAGGGGATACTCAGAATTGGGGTGCACTTGGCGACCCTTTCTTTCTCTCTCTCTCTCTCTCTCTCTATCTCTCTCTCTTTACGTTAGCATTAATTCCATGGAAGATGATCGAATGAACTCTAATCTTTGATTCATCCTTTTAAGATATTCACAGTAAGAACTCGAATTACTACCACAACCAAACAAGACTTTCTCCCTACATGTTCCTAGCGTCAGACTGGACTTCTTTGCGAGCATTTTCCGCCTGTTGAACACATTACCGCGGGGCTCCTTCCCTTCTGATTACATCTTGCTCGTCGTCAAATCTAATGACAACAGATTCTAATCCGAAACTGATCAATGCTAATACTCTTATATTGTGCATCATCTTTCAGTGGTTAATCATTCCACTTCATTAACCTTTATCCTCGAGTGGATTTGGGCCTTTATAAATACTGAGCTAATAGTGATAATAATAAATAAAAATATAGCTTGCTATATCCATTGGTCGCCCAACTAAACCTTGCCCTTACATTTTCACTTAACATTGGCATGAATCATTTAAGCTATTGCTGCTAAGAACTAGTGCAAGTTAATGTTAACTTTTGTTACGATATTTTTATTTCGTCAACTTATTAAACAAATAGAATTCACAAGTGTTTGGAAAACATGAAAAACAAACCAAAACAATCACGTGATTTAATTCAGGTTTACTAACCAGCAAATAACAAGAACTTCTATTCTTAACATCTATCTAATCAACGTGTTTAGCGATGAAATTGCTATTACAAACTTTGGATATTTTATTAATCTTTGAGACATTTATAAAACATTTTTTTTAACCAGCTGCTGTCATATTAGCCGCAGGTCCGTTCTCGGCACTCAATATGACAGACCAGAGCCTACAGTGGTGGTTCCATACTCTCTTTTTTCGGGATGGAGTGTGTTCCAGCTAAGTCCTAGGAGGTACACACTCACATGCATAACCTGATCGCTTTCAGGAGTTTATTGCCAATCGCTTGATGGCTATTTTTTCAGAGCAAGAGTGCACTTTAGGGATCACTACTCTCCCCTAATTTTCCGGTCTTGCGGCACATTCTTTTGGTCGTAATGAAGTAACAGACCATGTTTTCGGCAAAAATTAAGACAGATACTATCTTTCGTTGGCTTATATCAGAGTAGAGTCTGGTATGTTTCGATTCAAAGCGCATTACCTGTCGTTCAGGAGAGACGATTATTGTATTGTCCGTTGTCTGAGGCGCTCTTAGCGGGGAATATCGACAGGGTTCGATCATGGTAAGTTTTGCAATCATCCAATGTTCTTCCTCTTAGGAAAGCTGAATTCTCTACTATAAACTGACGCCATGTCTAACTTTATTGTAGTTTGACGGGCAGGTAATGTACAGGGTGTTACAGTAAAATCCGACAACTGACAAAAATAAACGCAATAGATAATAAAACAAAAGCTGTATATGCAGAGACCCGACAGTTTATTTAGCAAAAGTTAGAGTTAAATATTACTTTTTTTTTCAATATAACCGCTGTCACCGGAGACGGCCATGTCAAGCCGGATGCGAAATGAGTCAGACGCTTTGGCGACGATGTCATTTGTCTATAACGACGAACAGCTCCGTAATGGCAGTTTTAAAAAAATCGATCGTGTCGTGGACGTGCTTGTTAGTCTTGACCTCGATCACGCTCCACAAAATAAAGTCAATGGTGTTGCAGTTGGACGGGGAGTTTTTCAACAATGTTGGCGATAAGTGGTGAGGAACATTGTTGAGTAGCCATGTCTGGGTTGCCTCTGCCTTTTGTGCAAGGCGGAGTTCTTCTGGAAGAAGTAAGGCAATCCAGACGGCGATCTTGTCCATCCAGAGTTTAAACACGCTCATCAGCACCTCCTACGATTTCGTTTAGTTTTGGTTAAGTGCGAGATTTTGCTGAAACACCCTGTATGTCATAAATTAAATTAACCTTTTAGATGAATACTAATTTTACTAATTATGGAGATTAATTAAATGCTAACATTTTTTTTTAAATCTTCATTAAACTTTATATTTGTTACTGTTATCGTAATGCTCTTAATTAAAAAAAAATTCATCTTTTTTTTTTCCTCTAAACTCGTGAATTCAAAAGAAAGTCTTTCATCTCAGGTTGAGATCGAAAGCGAGGACAATTTTGTTCGTGTCGATGACTATCAGTCCAGGTCAAACTATGCACACGCACGCACACACGCACGCATACAAAACAGATCAAGAAAATATTTTTGTATATTTTTTTCGCGTTTATTCAAACCTGTTTGATATTAAACAAAAACAGTCTTTGAGAAAACAAGTCACGAAAAAATGACGAAAGAATCAATGAAAGAATCACCTCGTGTACAGTGAAGTATATAGAATAAAAAAAGTCTAAAGTATAAAGTGAAATAGTTCAGTTTTTTTATGTTTCGAGCGACGTGCCATTGCGTCGACATTATGCGATAGTTTAGAATAGGGAACGCAACAGTAACTCAATAAGTATGTTAGGTCGAAATCCATTGTTTCGTTTTCAAGCACACAATAAAATAAACAACAATTATGTTTGGTTCGTTATCAGATGAAGACATTTAAAGATTATAAATGCGTGATGTGTAGAGGATTCATTATAATATTACGGTTACACATGCCTTTTTTAATTAGATTTGTCCAAAAATCTTTATAAAAGTCTTTGTCCGTCATTCGGTCGGTATCTCAGCGTTGAGTTTTAAAAAAGCAATGTAATGCTTAAAGTAAATGTAATAGACAGCTTAATATATTAAGGTAGATTTGATAGACGTTATTGAAGAATATCAGTTTGTGTTATACTGTGGTTAATAAACCTGATAAAAAGGGTAGTTACCTCCGCACAGGCGGTGGGTATGTTTTCGCTCGAGTTTCGTTGCCACTACGTATGTTTGGGTACATCCTAGCGGCATCCTCGATTGACCAATCATCACCACCCCTGATCAAAATATCGGTTACGGGTTAAGCTACAACTGATTTTATTTGGAGATATAAAAGTTAAAGGTCAAGATCAAGGTCAGGGAAAAGGTCAAATACAGACTATTGGGACTAACTTTAGTTCTGTTCATTGTTAATCGATTTTTAAGCAATGAACATCTTCAATGACCTTTACCTTTCACCTTGAAAAGTTGGATCATGGTCGTAATTTTGACAGAATTTCAACTTCAGACTTTTTTTCAAATTTGATGCATGGATTTGTTGCTCTTTTATGATAGTTTACATAATTCTAAATTTCAGACTGATCAAATAAATAATTTTTTAATTATTAACGTGGTTGTGGCTTAAATTAGGCAATACTTCATACAATATGGAGAAGTAATGCCCCGATAAAAATGTGGTCCATCGTGAGGTGGTCAGACAAAAGTATGCAGTCTCACGACTGACTTATTTCTTTGCTTTTTCTTCTTCTTTCGTGTGAATCAGATGATTCTGGTGTTGGCATAAGTCTCCCCGATGTTTTTCTAGTTAGAATCTCTCTGGAAAGACATCGGGTACTTACGGGAAGGGCCACGAGAAGATTGCCAACACCCCTCAGTGAAAGTGACACCGTGGAACCGACTGGATTTCATTGCTGATTTATGTCAACTCAGAGTTCATATTCTGAATTTATGATATCTTCGTAGTTGTAGGGTTTAATCTTTTGCGAAACTTCAATTAGACCATAATGAATCACCCTTAGAATAAGGTTTATGCAAATTTATTTCCTTGGTTGAATTCAAAATGTAGCCATAATGCATTGACATTTAGTCTTTACAGCACATGTTAAAACCAACAGATGGTTCAGATTGCTTTTTCAATATGTGTTGCATAAAATACTTATTCTGTTTAGCACAGAAAATGAGGTTATATCGAAATACTTTATCGCTATTTCACTTTTTAATAACAAATATAAAAGGAACGTTTTACTCTTTCTTATTTTCAGGTTAATGTAGTGAAGAAGCTAGAAAAACATCTTACACTTATAGGGAAGCGATGATCACTGTTTGCTTAAAATAACTCAATCGAATTTTTCTCTGTAAGCTTATGTTTTTCAGCAAATTTATTGATACATTATAATTTCTGTCTTTTTAAAACACCTCCAACCTTGCTAGTTCGGTAAACAAATATCAGACCTACTTCACTTATGTTATTCCTGTTTAGTGTAAAAATCTGTCTTTAAGGTAGATTCTTTTTTTTAAATCGTACATCATGAAAGATGAAAATGCTATTTTTGTTTTATTTGGTATGTTTATTATTTGTTCGTTTTTACGTGAAATACAGTCTAGATACTTTAGTTTTGTTTTTAATTTTTTAGTTTTTTACTTTTTCTTTTTCATTATTTTGTTCATTTAACACTGAATGACATCACAAAATTGTGAAATCATAATTATGATGTTATTAATTACAAGAAAGATGGTGGAAAATCGTCCATAGTAGATGACGTCAACCATTTTCTGATTGTATCTACTGAATTAGACATGGCGAAACCGTGCACAGTAGATGACGTCATAAATTTATAAGGTAATCCACAAAGCCAGAGAGAAAATGGGGGGGGGAAGTTTCATCTAGACCTTTGTGCAATGCAGTCTGGGGGTCTAATGTCATCTATCTATCTATCTATAAATCTCTATCTCTCTCCCTCTCTTTCACATATATATATATATATATATATATATATATATATATATATATATATATATATATATATATATATTTGTGTTATAATGGAATAATTCCAGGAAGAAATCCGGGTATGAGAGCTCAATGTAGTAAACAGAGCAATAATAAAATATAATAACACGAAATCACATAATTGTCGATGCAATAATTTATTTCAACCGTTCGGTTTTTTCAAGCATCACTCAGACAATTACATTTTTGAGATATATATATATATTGCCAGTACTAAATGGGTGACCATTTGGGAATACCAGGTGCTGTATGTGCTCTCTGCTTATCTCGGCATTGTTTCCAGTCGTCTTGTATTACTACTTGCCATTGGAATCAAGCAATGCCGACTCCAGAGAGCGGTTGTTTTAGATTGCGCAACCCTTGCAATTACAAATTCACGCGCGGGCAGCCCCTGGCGGGGCACTCATACGTCGGAATCGACGGGAGAGTCAATCATATATATATATATATATATATATATATATATATATATATATATATATATAGTTTTTTAAAATCACACCAAAAGTTAGAAATATTGGTGAAACCAGAATGGCCGAAAGAATGCAATTCAATCAAATTGAAATATATGGTCATTTTTTAATATTTCCATCATGTGTATCATATTTTTTGTAAAATATAAATTATATGCTCATGAATTTCTGAACAATTATTTTGATAATTGAGACACAATGTTAAAGTAAATACAATTTGGGTTAATTGGATTTCATTATTTTTGTTTATCGGCTCTTCCCATTCATCACTTTTTCCTCCCCTCTCTCTCATATATATATATATATATATATATATATATATATATATATATATATATATATATATATATATATATATATAGTGTTCGTTTCGCTTCAGTCGAAGTTCTCAGAAATGGGCCCCTTCATATGTTTAAAATTTGCCGTCTATATGAGATAACATAGATATTCGAATATTCCATTAAATATCTATTTTATCTGTCAAACGTTATTTTTGTACAGAAGTTAAGAATATTAATTCTCCTCTCCCCAAATGATCAGCTAACTATGTTATAGTATATCTTTCTTGTGGTCTTTTAGCCTTACCGGATTCCAGGACAGAAATTCATCTAGTATGGTGGAGTATCCAGCTTAGTGATGTTACTAGAGGCAACATCACTTGGAGAGGATGCATCACTCCTCGTATAAGCCAGTGTTTATTTGGTCTTTAACACTATGTTATTTCTAATTTTTAGTAAGGGTTTACTTGTAAGAGGGAGTATCCTCGTGTCCGGTTGTCCTGACAAACCCCGTACAGAAAGACCTTAGACACACGAGCTAAGTGTCTAGATGGCATTTAAGTTCTTCTTGGCCTTTTGGATACTACACCCCATAGACTGGTATTGTCTTGGCCTTCGGGGCTTGATTTACGCCAGTCTATGGGTGTGTTCTGTGCAGTTCTAGGAGGGCCACCCTCCCAGGCTTTGCCTCCCCTTTTTGGGGAGGAGTAAGTTTATTTCTTACTGCCTGAAGCGCTCCTACCGGGGAATGCCGACGGGGCTGCCCTGGCATTTTTTGCAGGCCAGAGTGCTCATCTTCTCGGGCTCTGGCTTTTCAAATCCCACTTGTGTCACATCTTACCTTGTGGGAGGAAGATAAATAAAATTGAACTGTAAATAAGCATGGAATCAGACTAGCAAAAATTATAACATCGGTATGAATTAGGGATGCGATCACAGCTGACATGAACACACACCTATCTGTACCCTACCCCTTTGTTGACTCACATACACTCCTTTAACTGATACTTATTCATTTACTCTCTATACAGATTGCCTTGGACTTTTCAATAAAGAACTTCTACACTAAGATTACGGTCGTCTGAGTCGACCGAAATATAAGTTAGTTTTAGAGATGCGTTGGCGTTATATTTACTTTTCTATTGTCCTGTCGATGTACTATTTAATATACTGCAGATTTCATTTTGTTCAAATAGTCATTTCATGTTTTAAACTTCCTTATATATATAAAAAAACAAAAAACCGGAACAATGTGCGATAATACACTTTCACGTCGGCCGGCACAATGATGAATAAATCCCCCCCCCCAAAAAAAAACAAAAGAACTAAATCATTCAAGATACCGCTCAAAAGTTACCATTCCAATCCAATGATAGTATGGGAATTCTAAATCCAACTTTTCACAAATTGAAATGGTAGGGGGGGGGGATTTATTCATCATTGTGCCGGCCGACGTGAAAGTGTATTATCGCACATTGTTCCGGTTTTTTTTTAATGTATTTGGGACCGATTATTTGCTTGTTGGCTAGGTCGAAGAAATAATGCACGAGCTACTTTTCTAAGACTTTTTCTAGGACTTTCTTTTTTTATCGTTGTTCTTCCTTGTTTTTTAATTTTAACTTTTATTTTTATTTTTTTTCCTCTTCTCTTCTTAAGTGACCTCAACTATTGCAACGCAACATTGTGTATTGTCGGCAGTTGAAATCCGTATTCCAGACATTTAATTTCCCTGATGATCTGCCAAGCAAGTAACTGCTTGGTAGTGAAACACGTGTAGGAAAAAAAATTTAATTTGAATAAATAATATTTGGAAGAAAAAATAGCTTTAATTGTGATCATTGGTGTCCTGAAAGGAATGCTTTGGTAAGCCTTCATAAAATCATATATATATATATATATATATATATATATATATATATATATATATATATATATATATATATATATATATATTGGCATTGAAGTACAAAACAATAGTCATATGCTAAATAAAATCACTTATTGCTTTATATATATATATATATATATATATATATATATATATATATATATATATATATATATTAGCCTGAAGATTCCCCCGGGTATGAAACGCGGGAGCCTCTGTGAAGTTTAATTGTTATAAATATATTTTCATAGCTTACTACCTACTATATATTATCTCTCTCTCTCTCTCTCTCTATATATATATATATATATATATATATATATATATATGTGTTTGCTTATTTTAGAACGTTGTGAGCATTTTAAAATTCGGTGAACGTTTCCTATAATTAATTACCAGTTACTCTCACCACACTCGGTTCTTGCTTACTTCCGATTACATAAATAGCAATTGAGGAAACATCGAACTAATGGAAAGGATCAGATAGATCCACTTATTGTTGCTGGGGAGAAATGAAAATTCAAGTTAATTAATCAGTATTTATACGTTTTCCTATTTCCTTTCAGAAAATATTCTCTTCATACATATTAGGCTTCCGTATTCATTTTCATATATATATATATATATATATATATATATATATATATATATATATATATATATATATATATATATATATATATATATATATTTATATATATACATATATATATATATATATATATATATATATATTATAAGAGAGTGACAAGTTCAAGTTTCATGGTTAAACATATTTTTTTTACTCTCAAACGATCTTTTTGACCGTATTTATTCATACATTTATTTTCTCATCATAAACTATGTTATGTTTAATCGGCTTCATTCATCAGTAGTTGCTTGATAACCTCAATTCATAAAATAAAACAGTACATTATTACAGAAAATATTATTCTCCTTAAAAACGGTTCATGACTACATCAACAGACTCATTGAACGTTTATTACCCCAAAAATGTCATTATAACATTTGATTCTATCAGAATAATCCAAGCAAATAAAACACAGTTGCTGATTAACAAGAAGAAAAAATACCTGAATTATACTTTTTATTATAGATCTTTTAAAAAAAATGTTATTGTGATCATGACGCCATATGAAATAAATAAGAATAAAAAAAATCAAATTACAACCTCGCTTTTATACGAAAACAAAATTAGACATTTCTCGAATCAGTTGCAGATATAAATTCTGTTCAATTACTGCGATCACGGCTACAAGTAACTCAATTATTAATCAAGTCCAGTTTGCTCGAGGTCATTCTTAAAGACACACTTGATAATGCATAAACATATTCTACCTTCTAGAAGAGAGGTTCATTTTTTTCTTTTAGACCATGTTGCATTAGGAATCCGCAAAAGACTGAATCTTAAATTAGACGAGTCCGTCAATAAAAATATTATTACTTTTCTATTGTACAATGTATCTATATATTCGATAAAAAAACGTGGTGCCCATTTTCTAACACGTGCATTTTCGTTATTATCAATCACATGCTTTCAAAAATGGGGAAGTGGTTAAAAGCAGTTCATACGTAAAACCTGCTACCTTTATTATTGACCAACTGTCATTTGTAAGTGAATCATTTTCTACCAATATTTAAACATGATAAAGACTAATGATAATTGATTCAATATAAAGTATACCTGTTTGTCCATGAAATACCTAATAAGGAAACAATATTTGACATCTCATATAGACATCCTAGACTTATGATCTTCCGCCCTTGCTAGAGGATAAGCAAATTGTCTTAGTTTGCTGGAATCTATTTTATTAAATTTCTGTTTGGAGCATATCGACCTTTTCCGATCAGTTTATAATATATTTAAATATGTATAAATGGCGTTTACTTTAACCAAGTGCTCATTAATTAAATATATGAATATATCGTCACATACAGGGTTGTATGACACACAACAGATCATATATAACCAATAACTGTAACCCTGTAAGTTAGTACGACTCGATGTAAGAGTTTTCCTGTGATTAAATAGAAGCTTACCTTTTTTCACAGTGCCCGGCACCAGATGTAATTAAATGTAACACTCGTGACAGTTAGAATTTTGCGACAAATCTATTCATCAATATGTAGGTTCACTGTTGTTTAATGTCTTTATGTGTGTAGTAGTAAGGGAAGGGTGATCACTATCGTGCGATAGATCGAGTATAACTATAATCCAGATGTTATATGTTGATATGATTTACACTACTGCATGTATGCGTATATATATATATATAAATATATATATATATATATATATATATATATATATATATATATATATATCAGTAATAATTACAAATTACTGTATATATATATATATATATATATATATATATATATATATATATATATATGAATAGATGAAAGGATAAAATAATCCGACTGTATGAAATTAAAATGGAATAAGCGGAAGACCTAAAAAGCGAAGGAAAAAATGCAAAAAATGGCAAAAGATGAGAAAGTCTATTAATTATGAGAAATATTTATAGTAGTATGGTTCATGTAGAGAGGGAAGATATGTAAATGTGTATAGAGTCGAAAAAGACATTGTAATGGGAAAAAGAAAAGAATAAAAAGTAGAAAAGAGGTCTAAAGTAAGAATAATTAAAACCTCAGGGAATCAACCGGTGTCTAGATATATCTTGTTTTCATGAATAATTGCTTTTAATAGGTTAGGGGAGATAAAGTAGAATCCCATTCTCTGTTTAATTTTATAGCCCTTTCAACAAATAAAATTAAACAGAGAATGGGATTCTACTTCATCCCCCCTAACCTATCAAAAGCAATTATTCATGAAAACTAGATAGTATTCTTCCTTTAGACCCCCTTTCTACTCTTTCCTCTTTTCTTTCCTTTTCACTTACAATGTTTTTTTTTTTGTTTTGGTTTTTTTATACTCTATACACATTTACATATCTTCCCTCTTTACATGAACCCTACCACTATATATATTTCTCATAATTTACAGACTTTCTTTTGTAATTTTTTGCATTTTTTCGTTCGCTCTTGACAAAGCCCATTTGGGCGAAAAGTTGAGCTTTTTAGGTCTTCCGCTTATTCTATTTTGATATCTAGGCATCATCTTCTCTTGCAAGCAAGTCTTATGCAATATAAGAGACAACTCGTGTCTAGATATACGTATGTAGATGCTTTCAATAGTATCTTAGTTTCAGAGGGGGATAAGCTGATGAATTTGCCATAATTTGCATCTGTCTTCCAAGTACTTTCGGACCATATTAATTAGGGTTTTTTTGGTTTTTATGTATAGAGCTTCTAATATATGGAGTTTTTGTTTGTTGGTACTAAATTATAAGATTTCTGTATTTTCTACTAAGAGTTTTCTGAATTCAGATCGGGGGCAGAAGTGGTTGTTAGTTTATATTCAACAACAACACACACACACACATATATATATATATATATATATATATAATACATATGTAAAAGATATCTATTTGTATATATACATATAAGATATGTCTATATACATATATATAAGATATGAATATGTATATGTATATAAATATATATATATATATATATATATATATGAGATGTATATGTACATATATAAAGTATATATATATAAGATATGTATATACGATATATATTTATGAGATATAATATATATATATAAGATATATATATATAAGATATGTATATATACATATATAATATAAGACAGCAAACGCCAACACATAAAAACATCGTCTTGGAAAGTCAATTTAACTGGAGAAGGTTCGTTTCCTTATTTTCTTATTTTTGTGCTTTCTTTGTACATTTTTACCGGAAATAGACAGAGACACTAAACGCTCACAATAATCGGCCTTATGTAGTCTAATCAAGAACATATTAATTTTAGTTCGCCGTTTTCAAGAGACCTGTACACACTTCATTGAAGGCT
>OY744517.1:99261526-99271526 GCA_963556195.1 Sepiola atlantica
TGGCGCGTCACCTATAACAGCACTAAAATATTAATTCTGCATTGATTAAACAAAAATCGACCACTTAATTGCGTCATACTATTTTAAAAAATCATTGTAATGTACGTTATACAGCTTTATCCTCTCTCTCTATATATATATATATATATATATATATATATATATATTATAATGTTTTACGTCTACTATTAAGCCAGTATCTATATTATTCAGACTACTATTCTTATAGTGATTGCTATCTTTACAAACTTTCGACCGATGTAACAGCTGACTTTCTTCAGGTTCATCTTTCCGAATTGGGGAATCGTCATATCGAATTAAGGGATCCCATTTAAAATTTCAGATTGAGCCATTTATAATTATTTCATTCAAGGGATTTGATTGTTCTTGTTCCGTCAACTAAAACCGAGTAGTTATTACTTTTATGTTCAACTTACTTATTATAGTAGAAAGATACGCCAGTTAAAATAAATGTAAGAATAATAAATGAAACATTCCGAAAAAGGGGGTTCTCTCTGACCCGCTAATTTCTATTTAATATCGAACTAAGAGTACTAACAGGCGTTTCTCGGTGCTCTGGATACCTTAATAAGAGAGATAAAAAAGCCTGTGCTGCGTCTTAGTTTTAAGGTTTCTCTTTCTTTTTGAAGAGACCTCTACTTCTGACTGCAACTCTCTCACCCATTTGGCTAAGATCTAAGTGTAGTATCTGTTCCGATGTATACTGCACCCCATAAACTGGTATTGTCTTGGCCTTCGGGGCTTGATTTACGCCGTTCTATGGGTCTGTCCTGTGCAGTTCTAGGAGGTCCACCCTCCCAGGCTTCGCCTCCCCTCTTTGGGGAGGAGTAAGTTTATTGATTACTGCCTGAGGCGCCTCTACCGGGGAATGCTGGCGGGGCTGCCCAGGCAATTTTTAAACCCCACTTTCCCGATCCGACCTTGGGTCACATCTTACTTGTGGGAGTAAGATAAAAACTGGCCTTGTGCCTAACTCCTGGAGAGGAGTAAATCAATACTCTCTCTTTTTGCATCTCTCTGTTTTTCAGACTAGCCATCCACTGATTTTGTTTCTGATGAATCGAAGTAAATTAATATAAATCTTCTTTATCATAACTAGCTCGGAGTCATACAGAATTTAATTATATAAAGTGTTTAAATGTATCTTTTGTTGTCCTTTATTTTAGCTCGACAGAGAAAGAGAGAGAGAGAGAGAGAGAAAGAGAGAGAGAGAGAGAGGGAGATTTTCTTTATATCATGGAAAGCCATATTTCGAGACGAAAGAAAGATGTAGCCTAGAAAATGTAATTATTCTTATGTAAGATGTTGAATAAACTTGTATCAGATGAGCCTTGTCTTAATAGCGGATGCTTTAGAACTCAACATTTAAAAACCGAAACAAATTTCGAAGAAAATAAACGTGTTAAGAAAGGACCGTTTTAAGACATTTTCTGTTCCAGTTGGCAAAGAGGATTGGATGAGATAAATATCTACAATATACCCACCAAGAAAAAAACAAAATACTGGCTAATACAATCCAATGTTTTGCGCTGGTTCTTAAATTTATGAAGAATACTCTCAGAATTTCGGCACATTTCTATAACAAACATACACTTTTTCTTTTAAATTTTACTTTTAATTTACTATATTACATTTCTTGTCCGTTAAATGTGTGTGTATGTATACACTGGGATAAAACCTAGGAAAAATCCAGGATTATTTTAGGATTAGCTCTACTAGAAATAATACCGCTGCAATCCTAGATACAATACAAATGCTGTTCAAAGCATATTTTATTTCATACTAAAGAGGATGGCATCCATTTATGGCATTAAGAATGTGCATAAAATGATCGTTTTCCGTATAGTTTTTATGTTACTCTTACAGGTAAGATGTCACCCAAGGTCGGGTCGGAAAAGTGGGGTTTGAAAAGCCAGCGCCCGAGAGGTGAGCACTCTGGCCATTAAAAATTGCCTGGGCAGCCCAGTCGGCATTCCCCGGTAGGGGCGCCTCAGGCAGTAAGAAATAAACTTACTCCTCCCCAAAGAGGGAAGGCGAAGCCTGAGAGGGTGGACCTCTTAGAACTGCACATGGCAGACCCATAGACCGGCGTAAATCAAGCTCCGAAGGCCAAGACAATACCAGTCTATGGGGTGCAGTATCCATCGGAACAGATACTACACTTTGATCTTAGCCAAAAGGAGCACTGCATCTAAGTAACAAGGCCATTTTTGTTTGCCAACCTCAATTATTCCATTAGTGGCGTGACTGTTCTACAAAAGAGCTAGTATGTATACATACATTTACCATTTACTAGTTTAGTATTATAATATTAGAAAATCGATCAGACTATATGTAGAAATATTTTATGTTTTTTGGGGCATCCGTAGCTATAAATGTCTGATTTTTATAAATAAATGCCTCTAGTGGCTCCACTTTGTTCGATCTGTATGGAATAAACCGCTAAACTCCACTGGGAAGAGGTTTTATTATTTGAAACAAAAAAAAGTAATTTTGTCTCTTATTTAATTAAACATTTAATTTGCAAACTCCGAATAAAACATTGACCTTAAAACATTATGAGCGCAGGGCAACGATAAACCAAAAAGATGGTTATCTGCAAAATGATTGGTGAAAAAATGTTTACTATTTCATTAAAATCATTGCTCAGATAACGTCTAGAAAATCAGCAGATCTTTGTTTTGATTGTGAAAAAGCCAGCAACAGTTCGAGATTGATGCAATCTAAATTAAATTTAAAGACGCCTTGCAATATTTGGCGTAGAACGTGGCAATAAACATGGCATAAAAACGGTTGTAGATTCCAGCCTAGAACCATTTCGAATGTTTAATATTGAATAAAAAGATTGACCAGGTTTTAAACAAAATGGCGGACGGAAACGGTAGAAACTAAAGATAACAAATATTTGAAACAAGCAAAAATGAATGAGTATCATTTCCGCTGCGCATATATTAGGATACTATTTTCTTTTTGGGTTAGACACTAAAATCGCTTTAGAATATATTTAATGGGTTTATTTATTCGCTTATTTTTACAGGAAATACTGTTCCGTATTGATATCTTCATCAGAAGAAAACATCAACAATCGCAAAAACCAACAAACAAAAGTGTCATGTTATTATCAACGCATTAAATGGCATCACACGCGTATTACTAAGATGTTATTTCAAATTTAAGCGTGACTTAACGTCGAACCAACCGATCAACGGACATAGTTTATTTTCAAAAATGCATGCACGTACCTAAAATTGATATTTCAAACACAAATATGACAGACCATGAACAAAGCTTGTAGAGATAGGTGAACATATGTAAAACTGTTATTTCAAAGTTACGCGTGACAGACCAACAACTCATGTTTTTCAAACTACAGCATAAGAGATTGATAAACATGCCATTTTTAAGTTAACCGTGAACGACCTATCAAGCGACAAGCAAAGCTCTTCAGTGATGACAGCAAGCACCGACTAACCTTACGGAAAAACAGGGTTGTTTGCTTTTTTTCGGAATTCTTCAGATGAAGATGGCGTTTTATTATTCAGATTACACTTTTCTCGTCTTAGATGTTATTATCTAATCTTCTTCATGTGCAGGGACCATTGGAGTAACGAATATATGTGTTAAACTATACTCAGTTTCAAGTGACAGTGTTCTGGAGGTTGAATTGTCAATCGTCAGTAGGGGAATACATTTACAAATTACTTATGACGTTTACACGCTCGTGACTGCTGGAAAGAGAGCAAGTAAATTCTGTAGATTAAATAAAAGGGTTCGCTTGAAATTCCGTATGATTCCGAAATTAACCTTAAAATTCCCGAGTTCAACAAGACGCACATGAAGAAAGGAATAACATCGATATAAGAAAAGTAGTCCGAGTAATTTAAAAAATACAAATGCATTAAAATTAATGTTATAGAAAAATATTTTAAACATCCACTCAGATATAGTACTATCTTTAATTAAAACTCAATCAAAATATGTCTCCACAATGCCCAACAATGCCCAACATAGCCCAAATAATAACATTTAAAAATTAAAAAAATTAAATCTTCTTAGACACCGAATCTCCCTTTAGCGTATATTAATAATTGTTACTGTCAAAGATCACGGTAATGCCCGCTCAATAATAACTGTATGGACAAAGATGTAATATATGCCTGCAGAGTAAATCAATTCCTTCCCCGTGCTAACCTACTAAATAATACTAGTACATATTATACCTTCTCTACCTAGTACAATAACACATTTTTTGTCTGCACCACAACTTAATACTCATGATGTGACTTGAAGCATTAATTATCATAACACATCAGTTAGTAGCATCTCCACCCAAACATCTCAGTGCAATATAATAACCCCTCTCTGTATAATTAACCCTCTAACAAGCACATCAATATCCTTACTCCGAATGCAGCTAATACTATAAATAGTATACCTAACGAAATAAGTACCCCTTCTAAAATACACACATATATTGCGGACATCTGCTTACCCATTGAAACACCGCATCTCAAGTTATATATCGTCCCTACGAAAACGATAAGAATGACGAGATATCTCTAACAAACTTAATTAAAAAATATCCCATATTCATTGGATTGGTGGATCATGAAGAAGTAAAACTTTTACTCTCCGGGATCTAAACTTTGTCAGCTGTGTGCTTACGAAGCCGTACTGATAATCACTTCTGCTAAGAGTAAAAATATAATGAATTTAAAAAGCGAACTTCTTCTGGCCTGTAGACATAGAAGAATGTAAAATTATAGCCGACTCCTAATTCCAACCGATACTCTACCTCTATAAAATAGGTACGTCGACTCGATTAATAAAATATTTTACTTATAAATAACTATTATTACGCATTAAAATGTATTCTTAAATAGAATTCTTAATATTATTTAAAACCATTTTTTAAATATTACTTACTTGACACGGGATTGATGAACCTTGATTATATCCTTCGCGCAATACCACTATTACCCTTTTATTTTAATCAAAAATTCCCTTATTACATTTGAAATTAAACCTTTCAAATAATTTGTAAATTCTCTAAAATACATACTTAATAAATAGTTTACACTTTTAATGCTTTTAGATCTGTTCATCCCTGTATTTTTTAAAAATCTGCATAATGACATCATCTTAAATATCATACACTCTGTGGTAATTTTAACCATGATCTAACTATCTCAATTTTATATTTATTTCAAAAATATAATCTCATAAATTTGCATAATTTATTTTAATAAACCATTTATTTGATATTCGCTAATTTACACATGTTACTACCCCCCCCCCCCAATTAACTATATTTATTTGATAAGGTTTATTTTCTGACTGGTGAACGGCCTTCTTTCTGTCTAATTGTTAACTTTTTCTAAACAGTCATTTGATTTTGAAGCCGATTACTTCCCTTTAATCGTTAAAATTTCAAATCTCAGAGCTGTCTTTTTTTAGATTGTTTAGTTCTGGTACAATAACAGCTATATATGTTTATATTAGTTCTATCCTAAATAGATTCGATTTATTTATAATGATATGCATCATCATTCAGTTTAATTAGCTCTAAACATTATTATTAAATTATAACCATTACCATTTTGACGATTTCTTAATATTTACTTATAATATAATTTTTGCTACATTGACTTCATCTAACTAATTTTAATTACTAATTTTTAATATTTTATGTTATATTATGTATTTAATTAAAGGTTTTTAAATTAATTTTTATTTATTTTTTATTTAATTTTTTAATCATTTAATCTATTAATTATTTATGTATTTACCTCCCACAGCGGTAAGATGTGACACAAGGTCGAGAAAGTGGGATTTGATAAACCAGCGCTCGAGAAAAGTGAGCACTCTGGCCATTAAAAAATGCATGGGCAGCCGTGTCGGCATTCCCCGGTAGGGCGCCTCAGGCGATTAGTAATAAACTAATCCCTTCTCAAAGTGTGAGAAGGCAAAGCCTGGGAGGGTGGACCTCCTAGAACTGCACAGGACAAACCCATAGACCGGCGTAAATCAAGACCCGAAGGCCAATACAATACCAGTCTATGGGGTGCAGTATCCATCGGAACAGATACTACACTTTGATCTCGACCAAAAGGCCAAGAAGAAGTTTATTATCATCTCACAATATTTGGTTCTTTTAGAGTGTTTTAGATCTTCTTAAAATATTGATTTACGCTTTATATTTTTGACGATGAACATTTTTGATTCGAATCCTTTTACCGTTTAAGTGTTCACAATATAATTTGCTAAACACATCTCTTTCGTCTCCTTTCTCTATATTTAGCTCTAGATATATCGCCCTTCTCCTCTCTTTTGCATTGACTTTATTGAACTTTATTCCCTCAAACAACCGGACCTTTTTAATGTCACGTTTTATTGACTTGTTCTTTCTGTCACTTCCCCAGCCCACCCCCTTTCCTAGCTCTTATATATTTTTTATTTATTTCTTTTCCCCTTCTCCTTACTCTCTTCTTTCTGTCTACCTATTTTTCTCTCTCTGTTGCCCTGTTTTTCTTTTTTCTTTTTATTCATGTTATTATAATTTTATATTATTCCATTGTAAAGTTTGTCAGTTTGGGCAGACACTGTCATGTCTTTGTTCTGCCTTGGAAGTATCTAATCGGCAATATTTTCTTTTGTTTTCTTACTTATTTTCTCGGGCACATGCACTTGTATTTTTGGGTAAGTCACTTTATTGCGAATAAACTTGAATTCCTTAATTCTTCAAACTGGAACTTCTCACTGTTCAAATGCGTTGGATTGCACTCTATTATGCACCCTATATCTGCTCCATGTACATTGTTCCTTAGATATGTTTACATGCACATTTCATACGTCTTCATTGTAAATTAATTTCTTTGCTCAAAAGAACATTTTTCATATTTTTTTGATTTTTATTTTATATTATTTGCTAAACAGTAATAAAAGTTTTACTGATTCATCCCGATTTTCCTCTGATGATAAAAGCATATTTTTGAAAATCCATGAATTAAGGAAATACTTTTTTTTTATATATACATTTCTTGTTTGAATTAATTGATGGCTTGATAAATATTGTATTTAATCCAATATTAATTATCATCAGATTTTAAATAGACGATGGAGAAACGCGCATAGAACGTCTTCCGCATTGTTCCAGGAAGTCGTTGACGATTTTAAATTCAGCAACGCTAAATGACATCACACAACAAAATCGCATTACGTTACGCATTTTAAAATGTTTCCGATGGTCTTATATGTGACGTTGTTATGTTTTTTATGCAGATAGCTTCGAGATCGAAGCTATCTGCATAAAAACACAACAAATACCTCTTTTGTATGAAATTAAATTAAACGACATATAACCCACAGTACTACTCATTTCGCCGATCAACTGTGTTCCAAAGTTTATTATGATCAGTTAATTATTGTAGGAGCGAGTCAGGTACATTCAAATACATAAATATATAAATATAGCTAAATCGAGCCCGTTAATTTTTCAAGATCGGATGTCGTCTGGCTTTGTTCAATTTTATTAAAGATGTGTTTCTTTGTGATATATAAGGACGAAACGTATACGTACATAGATAATAAACAATAACAAATATTTATTATTATTTGTCGCTCCTCGAAAAAGTAGAAAACTGTATGTGTAGTATTAACAAAGCGTGACGTCACTAGCTTTAAACGCTCTGGACGTTATAGCCGCCGATAACGTATTAAAATTATCACAGTTTATTCGCTATTTAAAATTGGCCGCGTGGTTATGACGTTGGATTTGAGTTGTAAAATACTCGTTATCCACCAGGGATACCGTCATGGATGACCGGAAATGACCACACATACACATACCATACAGATTCGACCGGCACCATAAAAGCAATTAAAGTAATAACACCTAATACACAAATGTACTCAAATGACCAAACACTTGCCAAACGGAATATATTTTTATCTCAACAAGACAATCCCCATAACATTTTTCTGTCAAATGGAACAGACACTTTTAAATGAAAGAAAAATGAAATGTTTTCTCAAATGAAACACTTTTATCAAATGGAATATACATCTGAAGAGAGCATAATGGATAAACGATAAATGCTCGAAACGCGTTATGAAATTATATTTTAAAAAACTTAAAGTGTTAAAATGATAAGATAATAAATAATTATTGAAAAAGTTTTTTTACTAGCGTTGGTAACCACAATTCTTTAAATATATATATATATATATATATATATATATATATATATATATATATATATATATATATATATATATATATATGTATATATATATGGTCTCGATAACGAGTTTCTGCCAATATCTAGATATATACAAATATACGCGTGCGAAGGCTAAAAAATGGTTTAATGGTTTAAAAGCAAAGAAAAGAAACGTTTTATGTATCTCTTGAAAATCGATGGAATATGCTTCATTATTCTTAGCGAAAATGAATAACAAATTTGAAGAAAAGCGTATAAATGCCGGCATAGATGAAAGTGACGGAAACAATAGAATATTTATTGACGATTGAAATGGAATTCAATAAAACGATTGTAAAATAAGCAAATTACAATTAGGGGAGGGGGAACAACAGTTCACATAGAAAGTCTAACATTCAAATAAATTATTTCTGCCGGAATGAGGAAGCCTTACTCAACACTACAGAAACGGATTCTAAGCACCTGAAATAGTTTGAGGAATACGATCTTGATATTATAAAAAGAAATCATCCAATACGGTTTTACTATCACGTACAGATACGATAGAAATAATAGCGGTTAAAGTTCCATATATATATATATATATATATATATATATATATATATATATATATATATATATATATATATATATATATATATATATAAAGATAGATGAAAAAAGAGTGATAAACACGAACGAATGTCCAGATCCATTTCAAACTGCAATTGTTAAATGCAAGGTATATTCTGTAATAAAATTATGTTTATTATTCTTTCTTTAAGCCAAGGCTTTTCAAAGATCGAAATCTTATCATCAGAGAAATTATATAGATAGATAAGTTGGCAGTGGAAAAGCCAAAGTTCAAATTTGAAAACATATTAAGAAATGGAGAGTGAAAAAAAGTTCGTGTAAAAAAGATATGGGGTTTGTCCAATATATATATATATATAAATATAAATATATATATATATATATATATATATATATATATATATATATATATATATATATATATATATATAGTAAGCAATGAAAATATATATGGCAATCAAGCTACACAGAGGCTCCCGTGTTTCATCCCCGGGGGGAATCGTCAGGCTAAATGCATGGAATTATTTTTGTCAGGTGTTTTTTATATACATGGCTTGCTAGTTAACCAATCAGATTCTTTGTTGTTCTCTCAGCCAATCGTTGGGCTTCCTGCGAACAAAGGCTTTGTTGGTGACGCTCCTATGCCTATCCTATTTTTTGTTAACAATGGATTTTCCTATATCCTGTTTCCTTTGTTTTATCAATACAGTGGGCGAATTTATTTTAACACGTGGTTTCTTGTATTTCTATTTTAGGTTTTAAATTTTAACTTGTTCAGTTTTTTATTTATTTATTTATTTATAAAAAAAAATAGTAAAGCTTTCCCAAAAAAGAATTATTTGCCAACGTTATTCACCTTGTTGCCTAAAATACATATTCCATAATTAATAATAAGTTCAATAGTATTGGATTTAACCAGACAATTACATATTATTTAAACTTACGCGCGTGCACAAATCTTTTTGCATTAATCTGCATCACTTAGGACGTGAACAATTTTAATAGAAGCGTAGCAAATTACCCAATGCCACAATCACCAATGAAAATAATTATATAATATATATATATATATATATATATATATATATATATATATATATATATATATATATGTAAGGGAGTAAGCCTACACACATTTGTAAAAAGGTTTTTTCAACATTTATTTATTATTTCATCATTTTAA
>OY744517.1:99274026-99339026 GCA_963556195.1 Sepiola atlantica
CATAGATTCTGTAAGTAGTTGATCCAGAGAGACGATGATGGTCACAAGTGCGTGAAACAACTGTAAGGGTCGATGAAAGCAAGAAAGAAGAGAGGATTTAGAAAATTAATTCATGTATTCTGTTCATAGACCTTAGTTTTTCTTTGAACAACCTACTTGACGCTGGCTCGATTATTGTGGTGGAAGGTTTCAGTCAACGTAAAATGGTATGAGATGTAAGGGGGAGATAACCCATTATCTAAAAAATATAAACATTGCTAAAACCAACTGTCACTCGTGCGATTGGTCGATCGCAAGTCAAAAGCCGGAACGCAACGGCTGTACTACCAGTAGATTTTGGAGCACGCTGTGAATCAAGTAATATGATCGTAAGTTGAATTGTTTTGAGATTGTGAATAGTTAAAATTAACAAACAGATAGTTGGACTATAATAGATGTATATTATTTATTTAATTCTTAATAAGTATATTCGCTTAATAATGCACTTATCATTTTTTATTTGATTATTTTGTTTTACAAAAATATTTCAAAAATGACAAAATGAAATATGAATTAAGAAATACCTCCATAAAAATTAGTTTTTTTCTACAGATAATAGTGTCTCAACCAAATACAAAATGGAGACAATATAACATCGAATATTTGAAATATGGGTTCATTGAATCATATGTAAACAATGCATTACCAATGTGCCTGATTTGCCAGAAAGTTATA
Organism: Sepiola atlantica; assembly: GCA_963556195.1. Lineage (NCBI taxonomy): Eukaryota > Metazoa > Mollusca > Cephalopoda > Sepiida > Sepiolidae > Sepiola > Sepiola atlantica. Next base: position 99,274,741 of record OY744517.1, read on the forward strand.
TCAAACGAAGCCATGGAGCCTTCCAGACTAGTAGAACATCTGACTAAAGTTTTTTGCGAACACTAAACGAGAGATGTACCAAACAATCGACATTAGCAAAAGTCTTTTCAACCGCAACTATACAAGATAACGATGGTTTGCTTGTTGCTTACAATATTTCTTTAATGATTGCCAAATCAGGAACACCTCATACGATTAGTGAAGAACTAATTATACCATCTATAAGTGAAGTAATACGTACTGTTCTACATAAGCCAGTATCAGATGTTATCAAGAACATTTCATTGAGTAATAATACAATGCAAAGAAGAACTGATGAAGATTCATTGTGAGGCTATTTAAAAAAAACGTCTCATTTTCTATTGAACTTCGTGAGGCAACTTTGCTGGGAAATAAAGCTTACTTTTTAAAGCTGAGCGGTCTTCAAATGAAGAACACATTTGCCAAGTATTATCATTTGCTAAATATTTGCAAACTGATACTAAAAGAGAATCAATATTTCATGCATTGGATGAGTTTTTGTCAAGAAAAAGTAATACCTCTGATTAATATTTTATCAGTAGCCACAGATGGTGCTCCAGCGTTGGTAAGGCGCTACATGGGTGTTCTTGCATATTTAAAAAAGGAGGTGCCGAATGTATTTACAGTGCATTGCATCATCCATCGTCAACATCTAATTGCTAAAAGATTAAGTGCACGTCTACATAATTCATTACAATATATAATTAAAGTTATCAACACAATCAGGAGCGAATCATTGAATGACAGATTATTTAAACAACTTTGTATTAGAAAAAGATGAAGTATTTAATCGTTTGCTGCTTCATGCGGAAGTTCCTTGGTGGTCAACGCGTGCCTGTTTAGATAGGTTTTATAAGTTGTGTAACTCGGTGTTGTAGTTCTTGAAATATAAAAATGATCTTTTACGATCCAACATTACTCAATCCAAATGTGACATCGCTTACATGACTTTAAAGAAAAGTAATCTTCAGCTTATGAACTGAAATTTATAAAAACAAAACCTTTAATTTCTGCATTTATGATAAAGTTTCTACTGTACAAACAACATTTTAGACAGGGGGAATTAATCCACTGGCCAAATGTATCATACTTCCTAATTGTGAGCACTTGAATGCTCTCCATTCAGAGTTTAATCTACGATTTTATGATATTTTGAAAGTAAACATACCTGATTGGATTTTGGATCATTTTTAACAGAGATAGATCTCCACAGTTACACACACACATATATATATATATATATATATATATATATATATATATATATATATATATATATATATAAAGGAGATCCTTACGGCTTATCCTGATATATGGGCTGTAATTGAAAAATATTAAATTCCTTTTCCGTTTTCATATTTAGCGGATTTTTTATTTATTTTATAGGTCGTTTTCATTTGTATTGGTATTTCTGAAACAATTTCATTTTGAAAAGTAGAAAAAATAAAAATAAACCTAAAAGGAAAAATATTGTAAAATCGGCTAATGTTTAAATCGGGGAAAAGTAAGAGGTTGGTAGCGGCATGCTTGAAAAGTGCTACAGTTTAAAAACAATTTAGTATAACGTATGCAATCTGAAGAAAAACACTTTTTTTAAATGAGTAAATATGCAAGAGTTATCGGCTTATTTCCTGGATGACGTCATGTTGTATTGGATCAAGTTCAATGAAAATATGTGAAGTCTGTTAGTGACTAAACATAATTTAAACTAAAATGTGTATAAATAAAGGTATTTGTGGAAAAACAAAGTTCTTGTGTTTGGCGCAGCCCCAGTTTATTTAAGAAAACACTGAAACATTTTAAAGTCTTAAATAAAGTTCGTATTTCTTTCACATTTCAATATGAGTCTCTATTTTTGGGAAACAAAAAAAATTGATAAATATATTCATTTTTTAAATAAAATATTTGCATAATTCACTGAAAGAGTTGTAACTCCATATGACGACAGTGTTATTTACTAGTTTAGACACCGAAATATCGTCGCTGTAAAAAAAAGTGAGATAACCGAAAATGAAGAAACAAATAAACACAAACAACTTAACTGTGACCTATTTGCGATAATAAAAACATATGTAATCTCTGTACTGATGCTACAGTCATCAGGTCTACCCCTGGTCAGGGAAGAAGAAATAAATATTTATGTAAATTCCGAAAAAGAAACTCAGAACAGAACTTATACGTTTGTAAATAAACAAATAAAAGTGAATTGTCTAAGTTTAGGTGTAAATAGTACCTCTTTGTCGACAGTACTTATAAATAAATAGTTTTAATTAAGTATTTGTTAAGAGAAGTAACTGTAATAAATATAATCGAAAAAAAATACCGATGTAGACGTTTAAAGCCTTAGCGGACAGTAGTTGCATATGGGCATGTGAATGTGAAGCGTTCTTAAATACGTTCAATTTGCTATTCTCAAATGAAACCCTACTTCTAAATAAGTGATCTGTTGTCGTTTAATTTCTCTTTGATAATTTATAACATGAGAATTGAATGTATATAAGCAGTAATATTAAAGCGAGTATGTTAGTATTCTGGAATAAACGGTGTTGGTATCATTATTATAACAGAAACAATTAGTACTCAGTGATACTGGTTGTGATATATAAATATATATATATATATATATATATATATATATATATATATATATATATATATATATATATAACAATATGCGAGTAAAATCGCAGCTACCTTTGCTTTGGAAGTCGTAATTGGGAGGAGCAGGTAATCCGGATGAAATGTAAGAATGTTTGAAAGACGGAATGAAAGCATAATTTCTGGAATCACCCATGAGGACTTGCTAATTAAATTGCGGAACAGATTAGCATATGAACGTTTTGGTTATAACGCTAGCATGTCTTAATGCAGACGAGTAAAATCGAATTGACTATATAGATGTACATTGATTTGATGTGTATTTAGAATCAACACTATTCCATTTTAAAGTAAGCTATAAAAATAATATTCCTATATAATCAACAAAAAACAATTTGCATAAGCATCGTTCCTAGTTAAAACGAACGTAATGATAACAAAACGTCGCACAAGCAAAATGCCCTTAAATGTATCCGATGTCCATTTAGTCATGAAATGTTATATTCATTTTTATTATGAAATGCATATTTTTGAAAAAGAAAAGATCTCTCCGAAATATTAAAAACTATTTTACTCCTATAATGTTCGTGATTTAAATACTTCTATCATGCTGCTTATAGTTTCAAATTTGAAAAAAGTCTACCTTATTAGCCGAGAAATATATACATATATAATGCATGTGCATTCAAATTCTATGAATGATAGATAACAATGCACTTTAAATAATTTAATGTCCCCAAATTAATGCAAAACAGGTTCAATATTACAGAGTTGAAGATAGTTAAAGTAGGTTGATTCATTTTAAAGTTGTGGTGGGGATACACGTTCTCTGAGTGTTCTTTGCTTGAATATATAATTTTTATTTTTCCTTTCTTCTATCATTCCTCGTCATCGTATTCTTCTTCTTCTTCTACTTGTTATTGTCGCAAAAAATATTTACGATTCCATGCACTTGACACTTTCTTCTTCTCTTGTTCCACTTTTTATTTTCTGTCATTATTCCGGGCTCTACTTCGTTTTTGTTCGTACGTATTACCTTTCTTGTATTATTATTCTCCCTTTCTTCTCTTTTTTTTTCCTTTTTCCATTCAACATTTTTCCCTCCTTCTTTCTTCATCTCATTATTCTTCCTTCATTCTTCTGGCCTCATCTTCTTTTCTATCTATTCCCCATTTCCCCCCTTTTCTCATATTCACCTAATCCTTCTACTCACAACTACCCGTTACTTATTTATTCTACTACATTGACTTATTTGCTCCTAAGCTTCACCTCCTTTATTTCCTTTCAATCCTCTTTCTTATTACTGTTCTACTTCTTTAACACGGTTTCCCCATTGCCACAAATAAACACAGCAAATATGTTGAATACAATACTATGAAACGATTTCAGTAAGTTTATCTAATTCAAATAATATGTGTTTAACCATTTTCATATTATTATTTAAAGTTTAAAGAGGTTTTTAGAGGAGAACACGAATGGTCTAATGGATACCAACGCAGACTGTTGGATCAGATGAGCAGAGTTAACATTCTTTTGTGAGCTATTGTATTCATGTTCATTGAAATACCGTTGGACAATTTATGAACACAGACCTACAGTTATGGCTATAATACCAACTTAGGTTCAATGAATTGTTTATAATAGATATTTTTCGACATTAAAAAATTAAACTATGTAATAAACCAGACAATCAGAAATAATATACTTAAATCTTGTCCGCAGTCACAATAACAATAAACGTGTTTCATGCTTAAATAACCAAATTACATATTTGTATGTTATGTGTATTTCATTTCTAGCGTTTTCCTATTTTGTCTTTTAATAGCAGCAACTCGCTTAGGATGCTACGTGTGACGACACGTTTTCCACCAGTAACTGGGTCCGTCCCCGCCATTAAACCGGGGGATATCGCTCGAGGGCCTGCCAGTAACGACATTAATAAATAGTATACACTTGCGTGTAGATGTGTTTGTATTCCAGTTGCAGGGGCGAATTCTGATGTTTGTGGCACTCGTTCAATTGTGTCTTTTCAGATGATTGGCTGGATTTTCATCTCGGTTGAAGGATGATCCTGGAGAAAAAGAGTTTCTCACGCAGGGTGTTTTATCGGTGGTGGTACAGGGAAGTTGTTTCGTCTTTCTTTAGTATAGCCGGCCGATAGCTTCCCCTCCCATCGTGTTGCAAATAAAAAATGAATAAAAACCGAAAGATTTCTACCGCTGTGATTGCTATCAATCATTAAGACGCAGCGACTGATTTTGTTAGTTGAGAATGTATATGACAAAGTGCTAACCTATATATATATATATATATATATATATATATATATATATATATCCATGCTAATCCTCACCACAACAAAAACCTCAGCCCCTCCTCCCTTCTCTCTCACGCTGAGACAAATTCACTAACACTCCTACCCCTCCACTTTTTCACTCACAGCCATCCACATTCATTTCACTCTTTGCCACCGACTTCTCTCAGCCCGGACCTTGGTCCTGCGCCCCCAGTAGTGGCTACTACTTCTTCTCATTTCCCAATCATGTAAAACCAATATTTCTATGTACTTGCATGACATTTTTCTTAAAATTATCATCCTAAGGAAGTCCTCCAAATAAAGACGAAACGTTGATGGACACATAAAAAAAATATTTTAGTTTTTCATTTTTCATTTCCCATATATATATATATATATATATATATATATATATATATATATTCCATGAAAAAGGCCAGCATACTGAAATCATATGTCCTTAATAGGGTTAAGATGAAAATTCATATACACTAAATGTACAAAAGCAAGGAAGTTCCCAAATTTTTACACATTTATTGTCATTAAGGGTATGACTACATATCAACCAAACAATTTCATTATCACATCACTACAGTATAAATCTCTATGCATGAGTGGAGGAAGTGTGTGAGGTGCGCTGAAGAAAAATTCCTACCAGTAAAATACATAGCCCTGTTGTACTCGCATACACTTAATGACAATATAAGTGTAAACATTTGGGAAATTCCTTGCTTTTGTACATTTAGTGTGTATGAATTTTCATCTTAACCCTATTAAGGGCATATGATTTCAGTATACTGGCATTTATCATGGAATGTCACTACTTTTGTCAAGGCTATGCCTCAATACAATAGTCATTTAAAAGTTTTTTGGGAATTTTCTGTAAAAATAAGGTATATGGTAAATTGCAATTAAAATGCCATCAACTAAACCCAAGAACCTCTATCTCTGCCAAAAAATCAGCTGAACCCATCAAATAGTTAATGAGATACAGGGTGGCACATACGTACGTACGTACGTACGTACACACAGATAACATGATTTCATGATTGAACTTTCTGGATCTCTGGGTTGCCTTGACGAATGATGCTGAAATTTTACACACTTATAGAATTTATCAAATAAAAATGTTGTCCAAAGTTTTAACTAATTTGGTTTATTGGTTTTTGAGTTATGATTGATCAGAGAAATGAGATTTCCAGCATAGGCCATTTGTGTGGTCTATTAAGGGATAGAGCACTCTTGCGCATCCCTTGATGAATATATATATATATATATATATATATATATATATATATATATATATATATATATACTTATTTACATTCCGTCTCCATACATAAACAAAACATTCCAAACCTCACGTACAATAGACATAGCGTTAACCATCACTCCTTCCGCACGGACAAGAGAATAAAAATAGATGGAAGAAATATAACAGGAATTGAAAAAAGATACTTTACACATATTGACATACGATATTGCAACAGTATTATTTTGGTCATATTTAATAAAATGTAAACAATAAAAGTATATGTATATTTTTAAATGTAATCGTAACTACATATACTCATAGATTTAAAACATAGTTTAAAAATCTATTCTAAGAATAATTTAATCCACGTTTTCATGTTAAACATCCAAATAAAATAACTCGAGTATATGAATTATAATTCACCACTGAATAGATCCTAAAATAATATACTTTTACACGGAGATAAAATAATAAACGATAAGCGTTAATGTATATTATTAAATGTTCGATTCTAATGATAAATAATTAAATGAATAAATAGATAATTAATTATCGACAATTTAAATGCATCATCTAAAATTTACCACACTAATTGACTAATTAAATAATTTTAAATATAATTAATAATAATGTGACAAGATTCCAATCGTTTAAACAAATGAAATCTACAACATCGTATCAATTTCAATTCTAGCCGAAAAAATGGTAAAAGAGGAATTATTTCCATAAGACTGACGAAAAAGAATCTGCTTTCAGCTGCATGTAAATGATAACAAAACAACTTATTTTTTTCTTTTACTGTTAAATATACTATATAAATTTGAACTAATATATAACACTCAAGAAAATCGATATATCCTATTTATAAAACAAATGAAAGAATAATCAATAAGAAAAAAGAAATTTAATCTCAAAGTGTTTTTACTCTATCTTCACTTTAACAACATCGTACTTCAATGGTTTTCGTCACAGCTAATAAATTTAGGACTGTTGAATAATGCAAAACAACAACAATTTGTGTATTTACTCAATTGTAAACATTCAAACTAATTTTAAAAGCACCTGATTTAATTGTATATGCTTTTACTTTAAATGTATTACAAAGTTGTCTTACTTCATGACTATCGGATTTTTATTGATGAAAATGCAAATATTAACTAAATATCATGTTTAAATTATTGATGTATGTTACATTTTTAATTTAAAAAATTCAAAGCTACTGGAAACGAGAATTCTCCAGGAATCAAAAGGCCCACATTCACAGTAGTGTCTCGGGCTTTGTAGACCTTAGGGTGTGTGGGTTTGCAGGGTCCGGCTTCAGCAAATCATACAAAAGTCCAGAACATTTTCGCATTGGGTCTCTGAATGTTGAAATCATGCGAGGAAAGGCAAATGAAGTGGTTGAAAGAGTACCAAGATAGAAGATTGACTTGCGTTGTCTACAGGAGACAAGATGGAGAAATGAAGGTGTTAAAATAATGATCGGAAAGGATACCAACCTGAAATAAAATATTCCCCATATTAAAACCGACCTTGTGTCTAACTCTGCCCTCGTGGGGAGGCAAGTAAATAGGGACCTTTTACTTAGAAAATTATGAACTTTAGTTATCGCCTTTAGCTTTCTTCCCGACTTGTTTATAAAGATGTTTACAACTTTTTCCCCCCGGCCGAGTTTTCATCGTACACGTGAAACGCCGAAATGAAAATTTGTCCAGAAAAAGATTGTCGCTATCTTCATAAACATGTTACAGAACGATAACCCAAACTCATAAAGGGAAGGGAACCATTTTCTTTTCTTCACCCCCATCCCCAATTGTAAAATATATTAATGTTTTTCTTTGTTGTTAAAAGTTACGATGCTTCTGTATTACAGGGCCGAAAAAATATTTTTAATTTTGAAGAGTCAAATGACAGGGGGGGGGGATAATTCATGATTTATCTTCATAGCAATTTTTACCATTATGCATTTTAATTAACTTAAAGTTTTAAAAAATATATACATAAAAGGATTATTTAGGAATCAACCAATCACAACGCTTTATAGTATTCGGCATCAATAAAAAAGTTCAAAGATTTAGTGAAATAAATTAAGCATCAGAGAAAGTAAATTATTCTCAGGAACATATACATAGCAACACGACACGATCAAAACGTTCTTTCTAAAGCAGACATTTTCAGATATAGATGTGTTAATATATTTTGCATCTATTCATCTATGAGTAAATAAAATGTCGAACTCATTAAACTAATAAACTATCGAGCTTATACTATTTGCGGATTTGGGTGAGTTCGCATACAAACACAAAAGTGGCTTTCTTTCCTATACAATTTGAAATTAATTTGTTTGACACTCACAAATTGTTTAATCTATATGAAAAATTAAAAAAAGAAACACCAAAAGTATTGTATTGGTGTGTATTTTTTTCAAATCAATCATTTTGATTAAGTCTTGAAAGAAAGACGAAACGTTCATCAACGTTTTGTATAATAATTTTGTTTTTTTCTTGTTTCGTTCTGCATTCATTAATTAAATTATATATAACATACTAGCTGGCGTGTATACTAACTACTACTACTAATACTACTACTATTACTACTACTACTACTAATAATAATAATAAAAAGAATAATAACCGACCGAGTGGCAATATCAATACTACGACTACTGCTATAATAATAATAATAATAATAATAATAATAATAATAATAATAATAATAATAATAATAATAATAATAATAATAATAATAATAATAATAATAATAATAATAATAATGATAATAATAATAATAATTAAAATACAAACAAATGAAGAAAGTATTGTTAAATATGTGTGCAGCTCTGACCTATCTAATCGTAGAAGGAGAAAAAATAGGATGACTATGTAACGTAAGTAGCTGGCGTGACCCAGGGATGAATTGGTATTACGTAAACGATAAAGAATTAAAATAAATATGAAAAAAAAAATGCATGTATAAACATATGAAAATGTATGAGTATGAATTGACTGTTAGTGATTTTGTGTTGCCGTTAAAAACCTTATTTTACAACCTATCTGCTATTCCTTTATTCTGTCATTCGAAAATATGAAGGAAAGTATGTGAAACGTTAGAACGTCCGAAAAGATTACATGGTAAGTGAAAGGTACGCCTATTATTTATTTTTTTAAGAAATAGTGTATTCAGTAAAAATAGCAGTTTAATGAAACTTATTAAATAAGTATCCGATGAAATCGGTGACTGTAGGAATAGATGTAAGCGTGAGAGTAGGAATGTCTGCTGCATCCTGTGTAAATTACAGTGTTGGACAAGCTACTGAACTGAAACAAATGTAAGAAAATTTTAAAAGGAGCGAAACAATCTTATCGTCTGTGGAAACATGTATCAAGATTTGGCCAAGTTGCTTGGGGATTAAATGAGAATATAGCGGCTTTGGTTCCGAAACCATAATGACAAATCAAATAGGGGAGGATTTACTTTACTTTATTATAAAGATATATACACGGGCAGATAAAGAAGAAACAATAGATAATTCATAAGATTCTGTTATAATTAATTAAAAATAATTTTAAAATATATAAGTAGGTAATATGATATCAGTTGAGCGTTCTTTAATTTCCACGGGGCATATTATTAAAATTGAATATAAGTTCATGTAAATAGGGTTTAATATCGGGTTTATCTGCAAAAATATGTTTTACTAGTTTATTTTCTTTGTTTCGCATTTTTATTTAATTTTTTTTTTATTTGTCATCATGTTTCTCAAATATTCTGGAGTCTACAGAGTAAAGAAATCGATTAAAACGCCTCACGTGATCGCAGAAAGGATCTAGACGAGATCTAGCCGACGTATAATGGCGGTAATGTGATCTGCCTGTAATTATTAAACCGGATTGATGTCTACAGTCGCGTTTTCAGCGCAATAATATCTACAGAGAAGGAAAAGGGAAACATGAAAGGAAAGAAGAAAATATACAGTTTTGAATTTCACCTGATAATCAGTCGAATGATGACATTTCGTGCATTTTACGAGCGAAGGGTTTAATTAAGATCACAAAGTTGCTAAGTCTTCGATAGCAAATAGAAACTGAATTGGATTTTGCCACGAATAACCAGTCGCATATTGTCCAAGAATTCCATTTTCATTAAATTCGGAATTACAGGCACTCAAAAAGAATACACACACATACTCTCTCTCTTTATATATATATATATATATATATATATATATATATATATACAATTATTAATGACAATATATGTATTAGCATATACCATCAGTTCTTTTTACTTTTTAGTCTTCTTAAAAGATTCAGCTCAATGCTTGTCAATTATTGATAACAGAGCAAAATATAAGTCAGTTGGCGTATTAGTGGGCTCTCCCACGTGTGAGTGTTTTCTCTCTCTTTTTTGTTTGTTTTTTGTTTGTTTTCACCTCAAAATGAACTACTGTATATTGTAGGTTCTTTCAAGACACTTTAATCCAAGAACTTTTTACTCTTTTATTTATTCGGATGAGTTTGTAGTGTTGCAGAGACGATATTTACATAAAAAATGTTGTTTTGCACAAGACAAATGAAACGAACAGAAATTGTATATTTTTTGGAAACGTGAAAAAATAAAGATAATAAAATAAAACCATGGTTATTGGACTGACATATATATATATATATATATATATATATATATATATATATATATATATATATAGTCATAGTCATAGTCTAAAAAAACGTTGAGTCATTTAAACAAAGAAAGAAATACAGTTTAAATTCTCAGGGATACTAACTAAATCCAACACACCGTAGAGTTTGAAGTGATTACTAATGTTTATTTAATTTTACTTATAAAAGCTCTAATATATATTGATTACTTTTCTAAAAAATATTGGTTTTAAGTTCATGTTATCAATATATTTGAACTTATATATATGTATATATAACCCGTCAATCAGCCACATCACACCTCTTCACTGTAGACGCTGCTCCAGTAGTTTTTTTGTCCTCGACCCGCTTACCTTTGGAAACCTTTGCCTGATCCCAGTTACCCGATTGTATATACATGTATAGATTTAAATGTAATGTGAGCAAGCACCGGACTGTATTTAGGATGCTCTAATTGATCTGACCCCTAATTCAGAATACCTCCATACGTCCTAATGGCAGTGAGCCTTGTTTGCGGTGAATAGAATGTATATATATATATATATATATATATATATATATATATATATATATATATATATATCGCATTCTCTGTATGAATTTGAAAACTTTTCCGTTTTGAAATAAAGTTTATTAACTGATCGAAAATGGTCGTATCTACGGCCGAAATATCTCGGTGGAACTTTACAAGATGAGTTTTTGAGTTTATTTTTGTTAGTTGTTGAATTGCTTATTCTTTATTCCATTTTTATTTTTATTTTTACATATATATATATATATATATATATATATATATATATTGAGCTCTCTGACTCAAGATCTCTTACCAAAACACTACATCTTTCATGGATGATAAATACATTATATGAATATATATATATATATATAATTTTAAAAGAAAAAACCTCACACATTTTAGCTGTAAGCATTATAATTTATTTCGACCCGGTAGGTCTCATCAGATTCTTAATCAACCAGCTACATTAGAAAAATCAAAGACGAAATAAAGCTTTCATACCGTGTTAAAATAGAGGAAGAAGGAAGAGGATGTTGAGCAGAAAAATATAATAATAAATTTAATTTTTAAAAGTAATAATATTACGATTTTAAAATGATTAAGATTAATTTACATAAATACAAAAAAAATTGAATGGGTCATTTTATTAAAAAAAACGAACCAACTACAAATTAATTCACCGGAAATATAAACGCACGCGTTTTGGTAGCTAGCTTTATGTTCCCCTTTCTCTCCCTCTCCCTAATAGTGACCAATTACTAGCATTGACTTGACTTCAAGCTAGCTCACAAAACGCGTGTGTTTATATTTACGGTGCCTAAAATTAGTAGTTAGTTCTTTTTTTCTTCTTTTTTTTCAGTGTAATGACATATTCAACTGTTTTTGTATGTATGTAAATTTATATCAATCATTTTAAATGTTTGATATCATTACATCTAAAAATAATTTTCGACCTAACCCCTTCTCCCTTCTTCCTCTATTTTTAGACAGTTTGATAGATTTTCTTTCGTACTTACATTTTTTAAATGTAGCTAGTTGAGTAAGCATCTAATCAGCCTTTTTTTCATCATAGTTCACCCAAAACAAAGCGGGCCGTCACTGTAGACGTAAAGGGCTACTGAGAATTAAGGTGAAAGTCCTGGGGAATCATCCGAAGTTGTGCAGCGATATGTCTGTTTATATTAGTTTTAAATTTATGTATGCCGGTACAGTCGGGGAAAGGGGCAGCACAGAGGTAGTTCCAGAGGTCGGCAGCACGGAAAAAGAAGCTATTGCAGTAGAAGGCTCTCCGGCATCTGGGGACCTCCACAGTGAATGGATGGTTCTTTGCTGATTGTCGGATTGGTCTAGTGATATTACGTCGAGGAGGCACTAGAACAGCAATGAGCACAATCTTTTAAAGTACTTTTTAAAAAGGCATATGGATTCAACATTGCGGCGATGAGACAAGGGCTGGAGCTTGGTCGACAGTGAGAGCCCTATTAAATTCGTGACTCTTTTTTAAGCTTGTCGAAGAAAGAGAGAGACTAGTGGATGATGCACCAGCCCATATGTGGCAACAATACTCTATGAACGGGCAGATGGTGGCTTTGTAGAAACACAGGATAATGTCAGGTGTGAGAAGTGTAATAGAACAATAGAGGGACCCCACGTTCTTTGCAGCAGCCTTGGCAATGTATTCTATGTATTTGTTCCAATTCATGTTACCTGTGAATGTTAGGCCGAGGAGTTCGAACGTTGGACTTTCAAGTAGGTTGTTACTTGCCATGGCAATCGGTGGTTAAAGAGGTTTCGTGTAGTTATTGAAGGAAAGCAGATTTGTCTTTACAGCACTAAATATTACCATCCATTGATGACCCCATTCCTCTACAGACTGGAGGTCACTTTCTAAGGATTGAGCTATTGCCTCGGATATGTGTGTGTAAGTTTTGTCCACGTGACGAGAGTAGAACGGGATGTCGTCAGCAAATATACCCATCTCAGACACAATGTCATCAGAGGTGTCGTTTATGAAAATCAGGAACACTAAAGTTCCAAGGATCAATCCTTAGGGTACACCAGCATTTATGTCATGTTGCTTGGATGAACGGCCATCGAGGACAACCTGGATCTTTCTTTTGGTTAGGAAGGATCTAATTATATTAAACATTCGTTCAGTAATACCATATGACTGAATTTTTATGAGGAGCCATGTATGCCAGACATTGTCAAAGGCTTTATATATATCCAGCGCTACCCCTCTAGCTTAACTTGCCTTGTCCAATGTATAGTCATGCATTCAGAGATGACCGTTATAATATCCGAAGTAGTTGCTTAAGTCCATACTAATGGCCAGAAGAAGTTTAGCATATACGAAGTGTCGGACTATCGCTCGATTGATTAAGGATTCAAAGATTTTAGCGAAGATCGAAAGTAGACTTATGGGGTGATAATTCTTGAGGAGCAGTTTTATCTTCAGAATTCTTGAAGACTGGTACCAGAGAAGTAGTTTTTTATCTATCAGGAAGCAGTATTCGGCGAGGCATTTGTTATAGAGTTTAGAGAAGGCAGGTGCCATTTTATCAGAGCATGTCTTTATTACTATTGATGGTATAAAATCAGGCCCACATGGTTTGATAGTGTCAAAGTGTTTTTATGATTTCTCTGACATGAGATGGAGTTAATGACTAGGTCATCAAGCGTGGCTTAATTTCGCAACGGGAACTTTTGGGGAGGTGGTTTGCTGAGTCCAAAGTGCAGTTTACGGTGATACGCTGGGCAAGTGGTTCTGCCTTATCAGTTGCCGTGCAAACGACATCATTGAAGTTTGATAGCAAGACAATTGTCGATTGCTCATTGTTCACTACACTATTGTAGACTTTTCAGAAATCGCGAGTACCTAGTTTCTGTGATTGAATGCGTTCTTGGGTTATCTCTGTATACTTTAACTTTGTTTCACCTATAACTGCCATACAATTATATCTTGACGCAATACATTTCTGTCTATTCGCAGTTGACTTATGGCGGCCAAATTGTAGGAATGCATGATTCCTCTGTACAATAGCAGCTGCAGATTCCGAAGGAAACAGTTGAGGAGAGTGTGGTTTGCTGAAGTATTTTCGCATGGGGACATATCGTCAATGCCTGCGTTGACCCATTCGATTAACTCATTTGCGCACTGATCAGCAGGGAATGAAACGGTTCTACCCCATGGGACAACACGGATGTGATCTCTGATGGAATCAAAATCAGCCTGCTCGTAGTATCTCGTTGTTTTGAACAACGGCTCATCAGCTTTGGGACGAGATTTTAGGGTGATATCAATCATTACCACAATGTGATCGGCGTTCCCGAACGGGCTATGGGCACACAAGCCTCGGGCAGTGAGGTCAAGAGCAGATCAAGAAGTAAGGCTTGCTTGTCTACACGATCAGTAAGGCGAGTCGGGAAAGTGGCAGTCTGTAAGAGGAAGTGCGCTAGAGAGGAATTAAACATCCCCAAATACATGTGATTGGGCACTCGATTTAAGCGAGAGTGTTGTATCGATGCTTTTAGAGACAGAGTTAAGGATAGTACGGTCCTGGATCGAAGGAGAATGATATAAGAAATATAAGTAACTAATGCTGTATTGTAAAGTTTATATAAAGCAAATGTAGGCTTGATCATCTGATTCTAGCCTATGTTCTCTAGTCAAGGGTAGAGAGTTTCGAACATGAACGCCTAGTTGTGTTTGTCAGAGTCTTTACAGTAGAGTTGGAGAGTATCTGTCACGTCAACATGGTGTGAGGAGAATGAGGATTGTAGGTTTGTTTCACTTAGTGCTAGGATGTCCAGGGAGTTAAATAGGAGAAATGTTTCTACATCATTGATGTTGGTTCTACGCCCGCAGATATTTGTGAAAACTAGCCTCAAGGGCAGAGACAAATATGTTTTTGTTTGGTGTCTAGTTTATATTTGTTTCTTTATATTTGTATTGTCATTTTGGTTTTAAGGTCGAATGGGGTCAGAGTGGGTTCTTGTTTAGTGCCATGGAACTCGCATAGCCATACCATTAGTCGAGACTTGATCCATGGGAGGTGTGGCCTCGGGAAAGCCCTCTGGGGATTACTGTAGGGCCCATTTCCATGTGCGACATGGCACGTACAGCTAGATACGATATTATAAAACAGTTGATGGAACAGTTGTTCTTAGCGCTACATAAGAGTGTGTGCCCCTGTACTAACAGTCGGAAACAGCAGCCATATGAGCTGTACCCTCAACATGTCGGAGCAAAACCGACGCAGACCAGTCATATGAGACTTAGTGACAAAAAAATGTCCAGATAGAGAGAAAGAGGGACGAAGCTCATTGTCTTAGTCAAGAATCAAGGCCAAACGCTGGGTGTTTTTGAGGTGTTCATGTATTAGTATCTCTGCGCCTGGCCAATAGAAGGATTGCAAAAGCTGGGCGATAGGGAGAGTTCATCTACTTCTTAAGCAATTTAAGATATTGCAATCCGGATATTTTGTACAAGACTCCAGCTCTAGGAAGGTTGTCAATCAGGACTGAGGAAGTCTCCCTCCCCGAGTGTTTATATCAGAGTTTTCCTTCTTCTAGGTCTACGGGCCCATCACACCAAAAGAGGTAGGCCTGCGCCCCTGTACTAGTCATGGTATTTCAAAGGCCCCGTAGGCAAAAAAATATTTCATATAGATAGATAGATAGATAGATAGATAGATAGATAGATAGATAGATAGATAGATAGATAGATAGATAGATAGATAGCATAAGTTTACACCTCACCTCCTAGACATATCACAAAATTGAAGGTAGGTTTCTTCTCTCATAGTTAGCGTAAGACTGAGGCAGGGGGTAACCTTCATACGTGTGGTCAGACATTTAATCATAGGAAATATATATAATTTAATAGCATAACAAGTTAGCTGAGAATTCGTGGATGTATTCAATTTAGTCTGATCATGTGCTCAGCACCAATGAAGCTGTTCTCTTCGCAGGTGTCTACGATTTGAAAACGAGGATGCCAATTTTCTGGGAATCGAAGTAGGGGTTCCAAGTTTCGGGTTGGATCGGTGTGAGAAGGTTAAGCTTGTTCAGGCTTGTTTTCAGGTCGAAATATATTACAGCTAAAATGTGTGAGTATTTTTTTTTTGTTGTTAAATATCCTTCCGGCTCTGTTTTACATTGAGCTCTAATACTCGGATTTCCTACCGAAATTATTCAACTTTGCACACACACACACACTATATATATATATATATATATATATATATATATATATATATATATATATATATATATATATATAAGTGTGTGTGTGTGTGTATGTTTAAATATATTGATAAAATTAACTTAAAACCAATATTTTTTCAAACGTGCTAAATACAAATGCTCCAACACAGAAACGTGAGTTAGGCGTCTGAAGGGTTTATATAAATGAATATATATATATATATATATATATATATATATATATATATATATATATATATATAGAGAGAGAGAGAGAGAGAGAGAGAGAGAGAGAGAGAGAGAGATAGAGTAAGGGAGAATACCCATGGAATATGAAGAAGAAAAAAATGATAGTGGTAATTTCGCGCATTCATCTTACATTTAATTGTTTACTTGTTTTAATTCCTTATTTTAGTGCCGAGATTGGTCATACAGAAACCCAAGTAAAATGTCGACCTTAATTTAACTAAATATATTACATATATTTGCATGATTTTTGTTGTTGTTTGTACTGTATATAATAGTTTTCGTCAATTATGCGATAAAATATCTGTAAAATATTCTTTTTGATACAACATTATCCTTATGTTGGATTCATATACATCATTTCTGTATTGTTCCATCACTATTGTGAATTACATATTGACTAATTCATTCGTGTCATTATTACGAGGTAAGTAATAGGATTGCAAATGATGTAAACTGCAATTATTTATTTCAGCAATGTTTTTCAATTTTATCTATGAAATATTTTATTTTTATTTTCAGGTAAGTCATAGCCGTCACACTCCTGGGTTCTCTGACTTGCTAACAATTCTGGTATTTGACTTTTTACTTTATCTCATAATCAGACATCATTTGCATTTACTTAATTGAATGTTTCAATTTTACTATGTTCGCAAGTTTAAATGTAAGGAAATGGTCATCCATTTGTAATGAATAAAAATCAGGGAATTCTACGATGGGCATTTAAGTTTCAGAATGTATAAAACAAATGAATATGTTTTTTTACAAAGTTTTAATTAATATATTAAAATTAATGTGCCATCCTTTGTGGATCGAGGTAGAATATTTCACTGGTGTGTGTAAGATGACTCTAACTATAATTTATAATTCATTTTTAATCTCTATATGCGATTGTTAATAAAATACATCCCGCAGTTGTGTCTCAAATGAAACAAATATTTCAAACTCAATTTAAAAATAATATACGAACTTTTTAATGAGATTTACAAAATTTAAAATTAAAATATGCAATAGTATTTATATGTTTAATGTTTATCTTAAAGGATATTATGAATGCGATTCGTTAATATTTCATAGTATCCCCAAAATCCAGGTAGTCCCGACATTCAGCATGTCACGATCAATAACATCCTTTATGAGATATATTATACCTTGTGTTTATAAACGTTCACCCGCAGACGTCTTTAAAGAATTCTCGTTCTGGTGCTGGACCTTAGGAACACAAACGAAGGCAATTATTTTAGGAAAATATCAGTTTTGTATTCAGGTTGTTGTGTTGCCTTCATCTACAAGTTCAAGAACCGGGGTCCCACGGCCCATTACGTTTTTCGTCACTGATTCTTAAGTCATTTAAAATCCCATCTCATTGCCTACGAATCCTAGAATTTTAGTTTTACGCACTTGTCCCTATACTGTCTTGTATCATTTCTACTAACTATTGTTCCCACCGAAGAGCGATGCCTAACTTCAAAACAATTTTTTATGCGAACTTACATCCTCAAATAAATACCAGTTTACGTAGATGCGATCTTCTACAATTATATGTATTACATTTCATATTATTTTCTAATATATGACAAACTATTTCTCATACAGAGCAACATTATATAGTAAATTAATTATAACGTATCACAGTTATTTAGTGAAATAGACTTTTTAAATATGTTATGCAAATGGCAGATAAATAGTACTGATTACGCAGTGCAAGAATTACATTTCAATTATATCTCACTTATATATAGTGTTGTGTGGGTTACGCATTTTTATATTGATGTTAATGTATCAATATTCTCAAATACTATTTAGTCTATTAGAGGATGGTGTTGATCGACAATAATATAAAAGTCCTTATCTAAAATTAATATTATTTTCTTAAAATTGTCCTCGATGCCGTATTTCAGCTGCAAGTCTGTTGTACAGTAAATGAGTACTATTTGTAAGCTCTAAAAAAGTATATTTATATAGATATCCCCCTTTTAGTGTTCTTACGAAAGGCCTTAATATACTAGTACTTTCTATGTTTTTCGAGCTCCTCTGAACACTTTATTGTTTAATTTTAAAATAGCTTAGTTAATTAAAGAGTTAATATTTTTAATGCTATATCTAAAAAAATGTTTTAAATGCTGGAGTTTATCTTTTTAAATTTAAATGACATGTTTTTTTTATTTTGAGAGTCAAAAATGTTTCATACTTTGTCCTCACTTTTTGATTTGTATGAAAGTGTAATTAATTCGCGTGTATATTTTAGCCATGCATAAATGATGGCTTTTATTCAAGTTGTGAATGAAAGAAAATTATATTTATAATACGCCAACAGGAGAAGAATGTTAGAGTTTTAAATAAACCAAGACGCAAATGGATCATGAAGATTTATTTCTCGGATCTTAAATCACATAAAATTCTATTTCAAATCTTTATTCGAAGAATATTGATTTGCGATTTCGTTTGTTTGTAATTATGTTTCATGGCTGCTATTTTCAAAAATAGTTTTCTGGTGGCCATAAATGTTTTAGTTGACATTGTTTTCATAATTATTTGCGTTTCATTGTTTTCATAATTATTTGCGTTTCGTTGTTTCATTGATTTATTTTTAATTGTCAAAGAGCTAATATAAATTATTAGCTAAAGTTGATTTTTTAAACATATTTTGGTGTTGGCAATAGTGCAGTTACTGCTGACCCCGACTGTGGAATTGGTGTGACGGGTTCGAATTCGTTTGAGTCTATTGCTACAACTCCACTCATACCATTTTGGAAAGCTATTAATGCACGTATTCTCTACTAAGCTATGATTAAAATAGTAAGTAGACTTGTATTTCTTGGAACGGTAAACTCTAAAGTACACAGGAGTCGACTATACTCCAGGGTAACTTTAACAATCAATACAATCTATTTCGATATCTACATGTCGTACATAGTGTGCTGATCTCTTTCTATATTGCTTAATATGTTACTTTATATCTCTTATATAATATGTATATATATATATATATATATATATATATATATATATACATGTACATATACATATTTATAATAGGAGAATGTTGTTATCTTGAAGCATTGTTTAGAGTGTATATGAAGGTAATGCATATTTTCTTGGAGCATTGTTTAGAGTGTATATAAAAGTAATGCATAGGACGCAATACAATGCAGAGGTGCACGGATGAACACGAATTGACGAAAATTAAGACATGTAACGGTGGAATGATGTATGACTTTTATTAATATTTTTTTTTATATTACAATCAGTGCTGTTCGATGGAGGTTACTTATAACATATATATATATGCGTATATATATATATATATATTTATATATATATGTATATATATGTATGTGTGTATATATATGTACATATATATTTATATATATGCATATATATGTATATATATATATATATATATATATATATATATATATGTTTGAAAAAAGGACAAACAGCAAACAGGTTTAAATACAAGATAAAAACAAAAAAACAAGAGGTTTGACCGGTTTCGTTCGTATTATTGAACGCCGTTTTCTGAAGACGTTCGATAATACGAACGAAACCGGTCAAATCTCTTGTTTTTTGCTTTTCTCCTGCATTTTAACCTGTTTTGTATTCTTTCAAACATTTTGTGTACCACGGCATTTCATTTTCATGACTTATCGTGTACCTTACCCTATATGTATATATATACATATATATATATATATATATATATATATATATAAATATATATATATATACATGTATATATATGTATATATATATAGTTATATATATATATATGTATATTTATATATATGTGTATATATATTTATATATATATAAGTATATTTTATATATGTATATATATATATATATATATATATATATATATATATATATATATATATACGGTGTTCTTTCTGACTAGAGGTTAGCATGGACGAACGTATTTAATGCCCGTAAGACAGACAGTCAACGCCCCGAGGGAATTTGGATATTTATTAATAGCAATTTGGTTCCGCGGTTGATGAAAGTTTAACTCTGATGAAGTTTAATAGAAAAATCTGAACAGTCAATCAGTATTGTGTTGTATTTTACAACGGAGCTGGTTTGTGACCATGCTGTTTACCAATTAAAGATTACGAGGGCAACACATTGAAAGAAACAGGAAAATACAGCATGAGGGCGGTCGAAAAATAAAATACAAAATGGTTATAATTTTAATATAAAAAAAAACAGCAGAATAATTCATAGTTCTTGACGAAAACGCACCAAAAATGAGCAAAACTAATCTGATAATTGTTTCCGTTTGTCAAGCTTATTTTGAAATATTGTAATTTCTAATACTGAAATATATTGTGTTTGATTTGTGTGTATTTAAACATAGTTCTAAAATAGATACCTGTGCATCTGTTTTATATATGTACTTAATTATTGTTTGTTTATACTGTTTCCTATATTTGTCTGTGCAGCAAATATCAACAACTTTCAGGAAAGAAAGAGAGAATGGAAAGAAGAGAGAGAGAGAGCGAGGGTGAGAGCGAACGAAAACTTAAAGAAAATGTCAGTATATTAGCTCTGCATCATGTTATTCTTGCTTTCGCCTCCATCATTAATCACGTGACGCATGGCTGACATATAGTATTACATCGTTGGTAAAAAGAAAAATTAAATTAAACAAATAAAAATTCCGACACTAATTAAGTGTAGCGTCTTCGAGTGACCTGCACACAACGTGAGATCTTCAAGATATTTGCACCGTCTGGCCGCCCTGGGCAAAATATAACTCCATCTTGTCCTTCCAGGGCGCCCCGCAGTGGAGAGCGGATCATGTCAGTAGCGTGAACAATATGCCTGCAAGCAAAATGTCCTTGAGGTTGGGGTGGGAGTGCAAACAAATTCTCTGCGAGGAACGCTTACAAGGATGACACGAAAGATAATGAAACTTCATTGAATCCTGGGCTTCCAAAATCGATAATACATCGATAATTCAATTAACTAATGATCAATGAAGCTAATTTAAATCCGAAAGAAACTGTTGTACCGGCGATCAGCATGAATAGTGTTGTATATATATATATATATATATATATATATATATATATATATATATATAAACTAGCAAAAGTACCGGTGTATGTGCAGTGAAAAAGTATAATGAATCTGCTGAAAATCCCAATCAAAATGAATAAACACATAAAGTCTTTTTTTAATTTAAAATCACACCAATTTTACCATCAAAATGGCTGAATGTTATTAAAATCAATAATATAAAACCGTCATTTAGAAATACTGTATATCAAATAGAGAGCAAAACCTTAAACCCATCTATTTTTTGTCATATTTGCATAACTATTTTTAAACATGTTATGATAAATTAATGAGCATTGTTATTTATTTGTAATTTTATTGTCTTATTTCTAATATCTATATTATATATATATATATATATATATATATATATATATATATATGGATGAGGAAATATTTAAGTTCAAGAACCGAAATAACAGAAGATATTCCTATGAGATATGTGTAGTTGGTCTCTCTATCCGGACGTTGCTAAATTATCGAACTGACTGAATATATATGCTAGAAATAATCTGAATTGAAATTGATATAATCGTAATACTGATGAATAAAATCATAAAAGTGTTTTATCTTTACGCTGATGTAATTGTTATAATAAATAAAGAAAACCATTCCCCTAATAGTTATAAATGCAACAATAGTTTACCTAACATTATTAGGGATGTGTTACATGTTTTTACTTAGATCATCTACCAAAAAATTGAAAATAAGACTAAAAAAAAAGCAGGAAAAATTAATGAGAGGCGATAATTATGAATATAGATACTAAATACTTATCTATACGTAATATTGATTATAACATAATTAAAACGCATTATATTCGCGTTATCTATAGTCTAACGTTATGAATTCCAGAGTAACCGAGGGAGACAAAATGTGAAATACAAGCAGTTAAAATATAATTGTATGGTTGTCATCAATGTTTCCTGTAATTTTTGATAAGGAGAAATAATAATGTATTTTGTAACACAAAATCGACATAAACAACTATAACTCTCTCAGTGCACTTTTTTCCCACGTATTAGAGCACGATCATGCTTTCAAGTTTGAACAGGCCAAAATCACCAAACACATTCACAACAAAGCCCGGCGAAGACTACTGGAAACAGCACTAATCACAGCCTCTAACACAATCAGACAACGAAATGGTTTCTACAATCTATCCGCCTCAATAAGCAAAATCATCCTGAAACAAAAACTAAACCGACATCATGGCTTACCCTTATTCTCATCGTTTTCAATTGTACTTATATAAAACTCCGGCATACACACTCACGTACTAACTCCTTCTCACATATATATCCGTTCACATACTTATGAATCACCCACGACAAATCAAACTTACTTAACCACAAATAACAGCCTTACCAATGAGCACAATCTACACATCCTCACACAAAGTTAGATATTTTAACCCCTTTTGCTCTCAATTTAATCTCAAACCATCAACACATCCTGAACGAAACTACATTTTACTTATCTCTCCCCAAAATTAAAATCATTTTCTTCTTTTTCTTTTCCTTTTCTTTATTGTCATATTCACAGCACACTTGTACACATTTTTTTCAAACTCACTTATATTCACAGATTTCTGACATAGCCAGCTGGTCAATACTCTTACCCTCCAAAAAGTTTACACCTGACTACAACAAAATCTCCCCTCTTCCCTCTCACCTATCTCACCCTTTCGACTACTTTCTTCATACTCTTACCCAACCCTGCCAATTTTGAAGTTATCTTCATTTCTTCAAATCTTTTTGTAAAACTATGATACCATCTATATACCAAACACACAAAATCCATGCCACACCTCACCACGACATAAACCTCAGGCCCCCTTTCCTCTCTCCCACCCTAAGGCAAATTCACTAACACTCTCACCCCTCTCCCTTTTCACTGCTGCCTTAATGGTACCCACTCAAAGTGTTCCATATATCCTCTATATAGTAATATAATACGTTATATGTTTTTTTTTCCTTTCAAGATAATCAGCTTTCTAACTCTTTGGAGTCCTACTCGAGCTGAATTAACCCTACATTGTTCCTTAGAGATAATTATAAAACTGTACTTTAATAAAATAAAAAAAAAACAGGTTTTACATGGATATGTAAACTTAAAGCATTGTTAAAAAAATAGATATGGTTAATATAAACAGAGATTGTAATACATATTAAACGATACAATGTAGGATTTTTAAAAATACATACAGTCTTCATTTTCAGTATATTCGCGTTTTCTATAGTCTGACGTTATGAATTTATCTCCCCTTATTACACCGTCTGAACCGGTGCATGCTAAAAGCGATTTTGAAATATGTACAGATGAGTATTGATTTACTCCTCTCCAGGAGTTAGGCATAAGGCCAGTTTTTATCTTACTCCCACAAGTAAGATGTGACCCAAGGTCGGGTCGGGAAAGTGGGGTTTAAAAATTGCCTGGGCAGCCCGTCGGCATTCCCCGGTAGGGGCGCTTCGGGCAGTAAGCAATAAACTTACTACTCCCCAAAGAGGGGAGGGTGGACCTCCTAGAACTGCACAGGACAGACCCATAGACCGGCGTAAATCAAGCCGGAAGGCCACGACAATACCAGGGTGCAGTATCCATCGGAACAGCTACTACACTTTGATCTTAGCCAAAAGGCCTTACATAGTTTTGGGACACTGGAAATGTTTAGGTGACATCAATTTTTGTCCGAGAGCTATTTTATCTCATCGAATATTTCCTTTCATCTATGCTACTTGTCCGTATACCTAACAAAGTTATATCAAATATATGTGTATAATTCCTGTCTATCTATTTTCCAGGTTAGGGTTAGGGTTAGGGTTAGCGTTTAGGGTTAGGGTTAGAGTTAGGGTTAGGTTTTTGGGTTTAGGGTTAGGGTTAGGGTTTAGGGTTATTACATTTGGTGTGTGTTCGTGCATCTGTGCATGTCTGTAAACGTCTTCGTTTTTTTCGATTGTATATATATATTCTTTCCAAATATGATCTAAGGTTAAGAGCAGATTTTAATTCTGTCTGATGAGATCTCAGTTTATAACAGCTGTTGATCGATAACATCGACATGCCAGTGATTTTGTACATGTCTGTATAAATAATCATAATCATATATAAAAACCTCTATTTGATATTGAGCACTTTTTATAAACCCGATTGAAATCCTTCGGATTACTATCCTGTGGATGTTTACCTTGCCTGGATTATTATTATTATTATTATTATTATTATTATTATTATTATTATTATTATTATTATTATTATTATTATTATTATTATATAAATATATATATATATATATATATATATATATATATATATATATATATATATATATATATATAACTACGTGTGTATGTATTTGTAAAAGTAACTTGTATTGTAACGTATAATATGTATTACAACCTATGTTAATATTAACCATATATTTTGTAAACAATAATCATTGTTTACTTATCCATGTAAAAGCTTTTTTATTTTTATTTCATTTCATTTTACCTATATTTAATGTAAAACTGTATTGTCTATTTTTCATTTTGTATTGTTTTTTAAAAAATTTTAAGAAGTGTTTTAAATATATTTTAATCAATTTATAAAAATATTAAAATTGTGTAAATTCTTTCAATAATAATTTCTTAATAGTGTCTGCATTTTCAATTTTTGTACTTTTAATATTGTATTCTTTCATAGTGTTCTTTTTTATGTGTGGTTATATTGTTATGCATGGTCTTTAGAGAAGGGTTGAACTTGGGATATCCCCACCCTTACACTTTTTCTCTAATGACTGTCTAATTAAGGGTGGACAATAGAGTACGTTCAGCTGCTTTGTTTGATTTCGAACCTCTGGTATCTATACCCTGTACTGATCAAGTGACTTGGTATCAATAAAGTTCAAATTCGTCTCAGAAACGACCGTACGCTTACTGTTTTTGATGTTGAATTCTTACAACTTATATAAGTGAATATGTCTATACGAATATATATATATATATATATATATATATATATATATATATATATATATATATATATATATATATATATATATGTATACTTAGGCAGCAAGTTGAACGTCACGGAACTTTCTCGTCTTTAAATCTTCTTCTTGAGGTTTTCAAACCGTCGAGTTTCAGGTGGCAATCCGTATAGTAGTTCTCCGATTGTTCTTAATTCGGTCATTTTTTTTCGAGCGCTTTCGACTTTCTTAGTCGTATTCAGGATTAGTTTGTTTTTTAATTCTGAAGACGACTAAGAAAGTCAAAAGCGGTCGAAAAAAAATGGCCACCTGAAACCAGACGGATAGCTCAACGGTTTGAGAACCTCACGAAGAAGATTTAGAAACGAGAAAGTTCCGTGACATTGAACAACGCTTGCTTGGAGATATATATATATATATATATATATATATATATATAAATTCCCGAAACAGTTTTTCATGGTAAACAACTGATGATCCCTTAAATGATGTTAGAAATAAACTAATATAATAACAGTAAAAAATAAATAGACTTATATGAGTGAGTTTCCACTGAACGACTTGGGACTAAAAGTTTTTTTTTTATATATAGTTTTAATGGTTGAGAAACTTCCGAGACTATATATAGTGGGGTTCTCAAACCGTCGAGCTATCATTCTGGTTTCAGATGGCAATCCGTATAGCACTCCCCGGATAGTTCTTAATTCGGCCATTTTTTTAAATATATATTGGAACTGAAATAAATAATGTTTTGTATGTATTTCTTTCAATATACTCTACTATAACTATGCTTGATCTGCAGGTTCAATCATTGAGCCGATTTTAATTACTGCATTATTAGAGTTTTTAATGTCACTATTTTATACGACCTTCCTAGCACACTAGAAGCGTGTTTTCTATTGTCTATATATACTATACGCAAGTCAATACTCTGACGTTAATTTATATATATATATATATATATATATATATATATATATATATATATATATATATATATTGATCTGTCATAGTCTGGTAATCACTCTTTATTTAAGAATAATCATCGGTAGCTATCGACCCATTTTTAGGTATACACATACATACATACACACACACATATATATATCGAATAGCTTGTCATTTCCTGCGTACCTATATATCGATTTGCAGATCTATATATCTATATATATATATATATATATATATATATATATATATATATATATATTATTGTTTGCACACAATGTACTGCTGTCCTCAACTCGTATATAATTTCGTAACCTATCGTCTATCTTTCGGCAATATTTTCTTTGTCAATAAACCAATCAATCAATTGACTATCGAACCAAACGTTTCATATTCTCATAAAAAAGAACCTTTGATCTCTTGTATAGACGCGAGTTCATTAAGTAACAAACTCCACTACCCCGAAACCTTAGATTGTATAATAGCAAATAGCTCAACTTAAGCCAATTATAGCTAAATGGGAAGTGGTCAATCGAAATTGAAAGGAACCTATTTTAACTGCCTCGTGACATACTTTGTTACAGTCGCACAGTATATGATAATCAACCATTTATAAGGACGTAATATTCTTTTCATATTTTAAGTTCATCTCTGTTCATTACAACACTAGCGATGTCTATTAGTAATACACCACTGATGACAATGGCATATAACTACACTCGCAATTTTATATCTTAGTCTTGTTCACTCACTCTTCTTCGCACTGGTTTCATTGATGCTTCTGCTGAGTACTTACTTTCCCATGAAATATACAAGCATTTACTTTTGAAACAATATATTGTACCTACGGAAGCACATAACAACCTTCTCTAGCTCCCAGTCTAAGTTAACACTAATAAGCATAGAGGGTCTCATATACGCATGCTTTCAATGTCATATCCAAATAGTTTAACTCTTGTTTTTGCGCAGTGCTCTTATTTTTCGTATCCTATTTTCAACCCCCATAACGAAAATCCAGAAAAGGTGCAACGCGACGCAAACAGGATTCGAACTTGTGCATACAAAATAAAAGAACTTTTTTGTGAACAATCTATGGTCTTAATCTCGTCGTTTTATTTTATAATAGCATTACCTTCGCAGACACAAGTATTTACGAAAAAAGAGTCCCTCTATATATATATACAATAAATTTCCAACATTCAGGTTTTATTTCAATTGAATGTATGTCATTAATAATCTCACATTTTGATAATGAATATATTTCCTCTTTCATCTATGGCTTTAAAAGCATAAACATATTAGGTAGGGCGTTCAAGATATTTAACCATGCAAAAGTTCGTGGTAAAACGTATGTAGAACAGAAACCTGCATTACTAAATGTATGAGTTTATTGAAAGGTAAATATTTTAGAGTCAATAACTTATTTGAGGGTATAAATACGATTATATTATGCATGCATTCTGATTTAACTATTGTTTACATTTCAGTAACATCAGAGCTGCATATTTTAGTGCATATCTGCATGATCCGTCTGCGTCATTTCTATGAAGAAAAAAAGATCATTATAATCGGTGTAACATAACCGAATGTTATGTTCTTGTTTTATGAACTATAAGTACTTACCGGACACACAGAGACAGAAATACACTGATTTCCCATATTATTATAGATAGACTCAGTTATTAAATAAAGAATCTAGATTTCAAAATTGCACAAAAGCCGAAATAATTAGTTTCCGTTTCTCCTTTTTAAATCCATAAGTGATTAAATCCTAGAATTTCCAACAAATATATTTGATTTTTCCCTTTCGTTTTACGGTTTCAATCGCAATTTTAAACGAGTTTAAAAATCAATTTATTTTCTCTCTTCGTCTACAAATCGAAACGATTATTATATCCAAATGGCTATGAATGAATATTGGACACTTTACTTTCCGGGAGAATATTTACAATAGAAGAATGGCTTTGTCTTTTTGATCGTTTTAGTCAAACGGCGTCGACGATTCTTTATTTGAATTCGCGCATGCGTGAATCTCGATAGGAAAGAAAATGGCGAATGCTGTCGAACGAAGTGAGTCGTCGTCTCTTTAATAAAAACAAGAATTGGGGTCTTGTTTGATGACAGGAAAAGATCACACTCAAATTGCCGCCTCTATATTGCTTCGCCTTTTGACATTGGAGTAAACATACTGTCAAACGGGGTGTGCATTTTGTGCACAGAAAAGGGGAAACTACTTCTCTAAAAAGCTAATATACAAAGGAAATATGAAAAAAATATTTTCATTAAACAAACATCAACAAAAACGGAAACGTATCTGAGATTTATAATGGAGTATTGAGTAGTTGAAGAAGTACAAATGAATGAAAGAAGAATGAGGTACAATAGATGAATTAGAGAAAAAGTTGTGAAAAGAAAAGAAGGAAATTAAACAGGAACATTTTGAGGACATGTTAAAAAAGAAATAAGATTGAAAAAAAGCCTGAGACAATGAAAACTAATCTAATGAAACTGAAGAAAAAACTTAGGGTTAGGTGTAAGGTTATGTTTTAGAATGGGAAACAATTGGAAGTGTTGCGACGGCAAACATATATAATGAAACTGAGAAAAGGGTAAATAATTACAAAATATATTAAGAACAAGTAATTTCGACCTTCATGGGTTAAAAAATATAAACAACCTTCAATCACACTTATTTTCAGATATTCGAGATATAGTGCAATTTAGTGTCTATTCGGTGGCTATTTTCAACACTTCTGCGGCAGACCAGAGTGTTAATGATGTCATCAGTACTTGATTCATGTAAATAACGAACGACATAAGAGGAGGAAAGAAAAAAAAAACAAGTACAAAAGAAACATCATTCAAAGGAGAAAAACTAAAAGAAATAAATAATAAAATCAAATATGACTAAGGAAAAATAAAATCTATTATAGAAGGAGCAGTTGTCTGTATTTGTGTCCAGCGAAAGTAAAAGAAAACTATAAAACTAACGCCGAGATTAATAATATCTGAAATAACATAGAAAGATGTATTATTTTGAGGCCAACTAGGTTAGGTTTTGTCAGGAGGGGTCGGTTTTCTTTTTCAAATATTTCCAATGTTATCTATAATACAAAAAAAAATGTGAATGACTTATATTATTATTATTGTATTAGTTTCAATACATTAAAACAAGAGATAAGAATGGGTTGAGCGAGGGAGAGTGATGTGAAAAATGGCGAAAGAGAGAAAAATTGAGAAAAGTATGGAGATAGAAGTTCTTATATAAACATGTCACACACACTTTTTACACTCTTCTATTTTTTAATGGACCCATGTAACGCTTGATAGCCTTACTAGTAAGAACTCAATGAAAGTAACGAAAAGAAGGAAAGAAAAGTTGTGAAGACGAAACGAAACAAATAATGAAGAGAAATAAGTAAGAATGAAAAACAGATAAAAGTACAGAAAGAAATAATGGAAGAAAGAGTTAAGAAAGGAACATAAAATAAAATGAAGAGCTATATAAATGTAAATAATATGATAAAATAAAGAACAGTTTTGAGAAAATAAGAAACACAGAAAGTAAAAACAAATAAATTAAACAAATAAATGTAGAGAGAATGCACAAAATATAATAAAAAACACTTTACCCGAGAGTCCAACCTTCAAACTCTTCGGACTAACATTCACAGGTAATATTAATTGGAACACATGTATAGAAGATATTGCCAAGGCTGCTGCAAAGAAATCGGGCTCCATCTATCGTGCTAGAAATGTTCTCATACCTGAAGGTATACTATATATCTACAAAGTCACCATCACCCATGCATAAAGTATTGTTGCCACATCTGGGCTGGTGTACCATCCACCAGTCCCCCCCTCATAGACAAGGTCAAAAATAGAGTATCTAATCAAGTAGGTCCCTTACTATCCACCAAGCTCCAGCACAGGTTCTATCGTCGCAATATTGCATCTTTGTGCTTGTTTTACAAGTGATCTAATAGAATGTGCTCCGATGAACTTGCTGCTCTAGTGCTCCCTCGACGTAAATGCACTCGACCAACGCGACAATCAGCCAATTCCCATTGATTAACTGTGGAGGTTCCCAGATGCCGGAGAGCCTTTAACTCCCATAGTTTTTTTCTTCGAGCTGTCGGCCTTCGGAGTTCCCTCCCTGCTTCCTGTTTCCCCGACTGTACCGAGATACAGAAATTTAAAAGAAATCTGAACAAGCGTTTCGCTGCACAGCTTTCAATTTAGGATGACTCCAAAAATGTTCACTCTAACCCTCAGTAATCCCTTACGTCTCCAGTGGCAACTTGCCTTGTTTGGAGTGAACTCAGTTTTAAAATAAAAGAATAACAATACGGGAGAAAGATTTTTTTTTAAAAGAATAGAACAAAACAAAAACAAAAACAAAAGGAAGGCTGAAAGAAAGAAAGAACGAGAAAGCGAGCGAACAAAAAAGTTGACGGTAAACTCTAGCAGAAGGTTCAAAAGTTGTAAATCCAGGAAATATATATATATATAAATAGAGAGAGGAGAATCAGATTAAGTAGACATAAATAAAAGACAACAAAAGAAAGAAAAAAAAGGGCAGTAAAAATATCCTGTTAGGATAAATAATAAAATGAAAAATAAATGAATGAACAACGGTAAAAATTCGAAGAAAAAAAACGCAAGAAATAGTGATTAAAAAAGGAAAGAAATTAAAAGGAAAAAAACTAAAAAACGAAGAAGTCTAAATAGAAATGAAAAGCGGAAAGTAGATGAAATAAAGAGGTAGAATTTATGGTGGCCTGGAAGAACCATAATCAATAGGCGAACATTATTAACGTTGAAGAAGGCAAACAAAACTAGAAAAAAAGTAAAAACAAGGTTAGAGTATAAAGAACTGCCCACTACCACCAGAAACCCGAAAAACATTATCTCCTATTCGTCCAATCAAACACTTGACAGAAATGTCTTTAATAAAACTAACAAACAATGCGAAAGCTATAGGAAGATTTTTGAATGGTTACATATAAACTCTTTTGGTATTCCTCAGAAAAAGTCATTTCAGAACAAAATAATAAACTTCCCACAATTCATCACTGTTTGTTTTTTTCAATAACTTGTCTATTATACGTCACAACATTTAAATGTTAGTCTTAACATTACAGCAATACACGTGATCTTTCATATAGTTAAAGCTCACTTATTGCATATAAATACGCCATTTGAAGGAATATATTGTAATTTGAATGAATATTATACATATATATATATATATATATATATATAATTAGTAATACCTACAGAAGCTTACGTTTCAAGCTGATTGCTTTCATCAGTGCAAGAAAATAATGATTTCAGATGGCTGGGAGGCGCGAATACCGTTCACAGAGTCAGTCTAGAATCTGCAAGCAGTCGCCACATCTACTCGGCAACCGGAAACTGTCACCTAGTTATGGGAAATAAAAATCTATATTAAATTTTTTTTTTTCCTTCAAACGAAACCGTCGTTAGATTTCAAACAGTATTGTGCGATTATGACGTAACAACTGTGTTATTCTGTTAATGCGCGAACTATAGTCATTACAATTTAAAATGTTATACACGGAATTAAGATAAAAGCGTGCTATTTTACACAAGATTGCTAACAAACCAGTGTATATAACATTGATGACAAAAATAAATTCAAATAAATAAACAAAAAAACATTCAGTTCATTTCATAAACTGATCACACATTTTGAATCATAAGGGCTATGGATTGTTTAAATAAAAGAACAAAAACATTATTTTCACGTTATAATACAATAATGTGTTTTGAATTCTACCGACTATGTTTTGTTTAAAGAAAACAAAAATTATTTGTATGTCCCAAAAGCACCATTTTCTTTTCAAATATGATACTTCGATGTTATCGTGTCGAATCAACCATCTTAACGAAAGTCTTGAACTAAAGACTAAACGTTGATGCATGTATAAATTATTAAGGTTTTTCCTTTTTTCATTTTGAATCATGTTGGAATATTATTTCCATAACTTTCATCATATATATAAATATTTATATATATATATATATATATATATATATATATATATATATATATATATATATATATATATATGTGTGTGTGTATGTATATGTGATGAATAGTATGGTAATAATATTCAACCGTGTATATGATGAAAAATATGGAAATAATACTCTAACATGATGATAAATGAAAAAAGAAAAACTAAAATTATTTATATATTCACAAACGTTTGGTCTTTATTTGAAGACTTCCTGAAGATGATTGAGTTGACGAAATACCATACAAGTATATATATATATATATATATATATATATATATATATATATATATATATTTATTTATTGATGCAAACATTGTTAAAAAATCATCGAATTCGTATGTTTAATTCTACATTTTCTTATTTTTTCAATTTTTTTGATAGTCTAATTTAGTATTTAATTTTTAAAAAAAAATTAATAGTCCATGGATTTCACGAACGTTTTCGATTCTTCACGAACGTTTTAGTAGATCTTTTTTAAAAATCAACTACGACATATCAGTATAAAAATTCCCCCCCATCTTTTACAGGTGCAGGCAATGATGTAATCATTGAATGAAATCCCAGACAGAAATTACATGAAAAATTTTACAGAAAACTTTATTTTAAAAATAGATCAATGAAATTATATTTTCTACCATATTTGTATTGTTTTCCTTCACACTATTTTCTTCCGCCATTGCTATTTATTTTTCAACTGTGTTTTGTGTCCATATGCCCTCCTGATTTCTTCAAGTGTGTTGTTCATCCAAAGAGTTTTTACATAGTGAAAATAAATACATTGCAGAGATTTATACAGATACTTAATAGTCTATTTTTATACACCATGCTTGGATGATAGATACACCTGAAAGAAGATCTTGGGGCAAACTGGCCGAAACGTAGTAATATATATATATATATATATATATATATATATATATATATATATATATATATATATATATATACTAATGATAATAGAATTTCCGATAAGTGAAATATCGTAGAGTGATCAATCTCGATAAAATAAAATTACAATACATTGAGTAGAGCAATCAATTTAAAAAAAAGAAAGATGAAGATAAAAAATTGTACAAATTACATAATGTTACATAAATTAATACAAATTTTATTACATCGAAAGTGCAGATGCGAAGAGTTACATTAATCCTTAACCCATGGTGTTTCAAAGATAAAACTCTTCTCGTCAGAGGATAAAATCCATATTACCATACCATATTACCAGATTGTATCCTCTGACGAGAAGAGTTTTATCTTTGAAAAACCATGGTTTAAGGATTAATGTAACTCTTTGCATCTGACCTTTCGATGTAATAAAATGTATTAATTTATGTAACTTTATGTAATTTTGTTCAATTTTTTTATCTTCATCTTTCTTTTAAATATATATATATATATATATATATATATATATATATATATATATATATATATATATATATATATAGCAATGGGCTGAACTTCTCAGCAGCTCAAATGTGGAGTAAGTATGTTTAGATGGTGATGTTCGTAAATATAAATAAAGACAGAGAAATATAAAAATCTGGAGCAGTTTTTCATTTGAAATATCGAGTAAGTAGGTGCACAGACGAAATGTTCATTATCTCTCTCAATACAGAAAAGTATGTATTATTTTCAACTCAAGTACACATTTTTATTCACAATAGTCTATTATTTCTTTACAAAATAGTGCGTGTTAATATAGAATGTACACGCTTCTACGTAGTGAAAAAAGATTATAAACCATAACTTTTTATGTTAAAAGTATAAGAGAATTTTTGGCCGTAGTTGCCCGATGAGTTTGTTATCTTCATATTTGGTTCACTTATATTTTTAACTATGCCGTGTTTTTTACAAAATTATGTTTTTTTGAATAGGATTTACAATAAAGTAAATCATTACGATGTCGCTTGATCATTAACTTTTTTATTAAACATAGTTGTTATAAATGTATAAATGTTATTAATGGTGTATATGTTGTATATATTGTTTTAATTTATATTCATGAATTATTGAGCGCGAATCGCTTCCAACATTTTACATGTTTTAATACATGAGCATTTTCTAAAAATGTTACATCTTTTAATACATGGGCATTTTCTAATAAAATACATCTTTTAATACATGGGCATTTTGTAAAAATGTTACATCTATTAATACGTGGGCATTTTCTAAAGATTTTAAAACCAAAATAGACTTTTTACTCCACAATTTACACGTATCTACATTTCTTTCAAATTTTGAAAGATTATAGGACTTTTCTTTCAAATTATTATTGAAACATTTTAATTCCTGACTTATTTAGGAAGTAGCTGTAATGTATTCGTTGGATTTAGTTTCGTAATTTAATTATTTTAATAGAATTTCAAAATGTATGTTTTGTTCTACGTTAATGCACTTTTTATGTCAATAAATATCGATTAATAGTTACTAAATAATAATATGTACGCGTCAGACACACGAAGTCAAAACATTTTATTCACAAGTTCTGGGTTATCCATCTCTTAAACTTCATGGCTAAGTCACACATAGACTTAAGTTTATATGTACCATACACAATTTGATTTCAGAAAGGATTTTGAGTTTTATAAACGATTTTATGTGTGGCATTTTGGGGTGTCAACATATAACTAGTGTCCTATTTACAAATTGTGATCGTCTTTCTGGTTTTGTGTTCAAAGTATAGATGTGTTTATGTAGTTACATTTTCGTATATTTCGTTTATAGGAGGTCACGTATGTATAGATTAAAACCTAATCGAAGCTGATAATATATAACAATTTAACTCGATGATATTTTCCTTGCAACATTATCCACTTAATTTTGATATACAAGTATAAAAGAAACCCATAATCTCCCTCTTGGTAAAGTGTGTTTATTTTATCAGAGTTTCCCTTTGTGAGAAACGCACCTTAACGACCCTGAAATTGTTCGTTAAAAAACGTGTTGAATGCGTTATGGTTTCCCACTCAATAACTTTGCGCAAAACATCTCCGCCTTTTTCTCTGAATAGTTCGCCATTGTGTCAATGTTAGTGTAGACAATAAATGATATAAGCCCCCCCCCCCTTTTCAGGCATTCTTTATTTGTTATGGTTACTCTGTTTTTTTAAATTTTAGTTTTGTTTCTGTGAAACTAACTTTCAATAGAGCACTTTATCGATATCTCGCTCTCTCTGTTTTAGAAAACCACAACAATGTGTTTTATTTTATGAATAAAATGTATATATTATAATGCAGAGTGTGTCTATTTCTCTAGAACGTGCATTACCACACAACCTACGTTATTATACTTCTAAGTATTTTACCAGTAGTTAAAAGAAATAATCTCATGAATTACAATGTTTACCTAATCGATATTTATTTATTACCCCATTAATTATATATATACACAAACATATTTGTTTACAATATGAATGTCGTGTCGAATTTATATATTCACTAAAATAACGATTTAATAATGCATTACTGAGTACTATAGATAATAATGAATTACTGAGTATTATAGATAATAATAAATTACTTAGTATTATAGATAATAATGAATAACTAGGTATTATAGATAATAATGTATTGCTGAGTATTATAGATAATAATGCATTACTGAGTATTATAGATTATAATGCATTACTGAGTATTAGAGATAATAACGCATTACTGAGTATTATAGATAATAATGAATTACTAGGTATTATAAGTAATAATGTATTGCTGAGTATTAGAGATAATAACGCATTACTGAGTATTATAGATGTCTGATTGTTTAATCATATCTCTATATAAAGTTATGTATATTTTGTATAATTTATATTAGTATTTGAACTACTGTTCTCATCTTGAATGTTATTCTCACAACGTTTCGGCCGATGTGACCTCCGACCTTCTTCAGGTGAATATTTCTGTCGACATCAGCAATCTGTACTGAATTTCGAACGGAACCTTCTATTCAATCCACGAGGGTAGCATGTTCTCGTTTCGTCAGCCATGGCCGGGTAGAAGTCTTTAGTAATTCGATTTCCAAGTTCGACAAGATACACTTGAATACGGTCAGAGGTTACATCGGCTGAAACGTTGCGAGAATAACACTCAAGATGAGAACAGAAGTCCGAATGATCTAAATTATACAAAGTATCAATCCTCATCTCAGAAATCTAAAAACAAAGTTATGTATATGTTTTCATATTTCTATGTATACAATGATTAAACTGCGCACATTTTTGTAAACTTTACAATGTTGGGGGTCTAATTAAAATAAGCGAAATACAAAAAATGTAATGGAGAAAAAATTGCTTTATATCAAGTTTTCAGGAATAGTATAATATCTTAACTACGCACGTGAATGTCAATAATATGTTATGTACTAAGTGTAAACTCTTAAACTAATGAACTTAAGATATATGTGAGAAACGTGACATCATTTTTTTTAAACTTTTAGATTTAGGTGGTGTGCCCATGAAACCGCAGGGTACCGCTCCCCCCCCCCCAAAAAAAAAAATATGAATAAAAACCTCTGCTACACGTTTTATCTATACCGTCATATAAAAGCAAGTCATTTCACAATGTATTACGAAGTAATTTAGAGGATTTTAACCCAAACATATTACACTATGTCTTACAGAACATCCTGTACGTTTTAAATAAGTGTCAGGTAATACGTTCCGAATCATGTTTAATATTGTTATATTGATTTGATTCATATTAATTTCAAATATTTAAAAACAAATAGAAAATACGAAAATTAAAAAATCGTAAAAGTAACTAACTTGTTAATTTTCCTTCGTGTGTGCTTGTGCATAGTTGTAGTAGTCGTAACAACAAACATTACAATCATGTATTCCAAATCCCTTCATCGAAATAATATAATATGTTAATAGTCATTTCTGTTGCTTGAATTGACAGCAACATTGTTAAAAATCACTATATAATTATGTGCAAAGAAACAGGAAGTGTGTCTATGCGAGGCTATCGTGGCAAAAGTTTTATGCAAAAATGTTAGTAAACTTGTTATAGTTTACCTTCGTTAGATGAACAGATTTGAATCTGGAGACCATAGTAAAAGGACAGTAACTTTCTGCCTTTCTGATCTGTCACAATAGCAACTGTCAAAACAATAGTCAGAATTTGATACTTAGAAGGGAGCAGCAGTCGGGTTAGGGTGAGAGTTGGGGTTGCAAAAACAACTGCTAGCGACCCATCCATGCAGTGTCTGGTAACAAGTAAAAATGAAAAAAAGAATGTATTTGTTGGAGTAAAATCCAATGGTCTATTCTCTTCGGGGACAAAAACACAACTAAGAGAATAGCAGAGCTTGAATATATAGGATTTGTAACAACCTCCTACCATCCTTCTCTTATTTCTGACCATAAATACCATTCGTTCATCTTCGTCACATTTTCCCCCGAAGACTAGAATCCATAAGTAGCGTTCTTTTACTTTTTGTTTTGCACAACAAACAAAAAAACAATCACATAATTTTTAAGTTGTTTGGTGCATTTTATGTTCTTGTTGTCAATAATTAAGTATAAGAGTTTTTTTTATAAGTTTTTTTTATTATTTCGTATTTATTTTTTCATTTGAAGTGTCTTAACAGTAAGATCTGGAAATTAACCAAATCATCACTCTTCTCAAACCTGGCAAAGATCCAGCGCATGCAAAGAGTTTCCGCCGAATTTCTTTGCTGTGTCACTTGTTTAAACTGTTTGGGCGCCTAATCTATCTACTACTTGAATCCATCCGTCCTTACTTTATATAAAATTTATTGAAATAAAAATTAGTAAAATCGCAGCTAAGAAAGATTCGTATTTGTATTGTTTTCATTATATATATATTAACTTCGGCTTGCCCTTAATTCTTCTTCTTTACGTGTCTTCTGAGCATGTGGTCGTATGACAGTTCCCCACATTTTCATGCAGTCCTTTGCAATAATGTTGTACTCTGCAAGATCTTTTAAGCTACACCGGTTGGGCAGTAGAGGGGAATCCCGGACAATGTTGCATCGTTTGGTACTACTCTCCACATTCACAGAGGTTTGGGTCAGGTTTGTAGCCTCAACAATTCATAGCAACTTTTGATCGCCCCATTCCAGTTCACAGGCGGTTTAGTGTTTTCCACTGGGGCAAGGATGACTCAGAACCGGGAGGGATTTCCTCAGAAGCAAAGATTCCCATATCGTTATCATGGGAGTGGCATATTCTAGCCGGCTGGTCCATAGCTGTAGTCTAGTTACTTTCTGAGACGTTGTTAAGTCCCCGCTATATTACGTTCTCGCCAGGGCTCTGTTAACTATTCTAATTTTTTGACATAACAACATTTTCTTTTGTTTATTAAATTGTTAGATGAAAGCACTGAATAGTTAACAAAGCTTCACCCTCCCCATATAAGAATGGCTTTCTAAATAATAACGTTATGATTTAGAAAGCTATACCAAACACCGGGAAGAAGGAACTTTGTTTAAAAAATATTTCCTTTAAGTATTGGTAAAAAAGTAACATTCCAATTATAATAAATACATTTGTATTAATAAATAAAATTCAGAATTTCCAATGAAAGAAATGACTTTTCGCAATTTCTTATGTGTTGACCGAGAGTTTTGTATGTGTAAAATAAACCGGGAACTGATCTTCGCACTTCTTTGCTTTCTTCTGAACACACTCTTAACCGGAATGGACAATGCCCTCACATTTATTTCAACTATATTTACTTTAAAATATAAAAGATTCGGATTATATTTGAAAGAATGATAGAATGTTTCGTCCCGAATGTAGTTAACATTTGTGATATCCTACCACCGGACCAACCGAGGATATCACTGCTAATGTATAAAAAGGTATATGTATAGTGGTGGTATTTGTGATATATAGGACGTATATAAAAAGGAATTGAATAAAACTCCTGTATAAATCAATAGTAAACATTTATTTCTTCATTTGTAAGTGAGGAAAAGAATTACTCCTTAGCCCAATACGTCTTACTTGAAGAAGGGTATGAAACACGGGTTAATCTAAGATTGTAACTATCTGAAATGTAAACATCTTAGAAGTAAGACAGATCACAAAGGCAAAAGGTTACTTCCTTTTACTATGGTCTCCAAATTCAAATATGTTCATCTAACAAAGGTAAAATATAAAAACACTCGTTTTGATTTTAATTTGTGTTCGTTTCTATCTAAATTTAAAAAGTCGTGATCAAATTCCCGGGGTGTGAAAATTCGTCTGTCGATGAAGAACATCTTCACCGTTTTTTTAGTTAGAAATTCCTTCATCGTCTGATTTGGTATCGGATGATTTGGAAGAAAATGTTCTTTTTTTTCTGTTGACAGTTTGTGAAATACTGAGATGATCACCTTTTCGCTACCAGATCTTTCGATCACCTGAGGTGATTCTTAATGAATCTCTCTTGGCTTGCGATCGGAGAAGACTTGCGGAGAGGAAATGACTTCTGGTAACCAATGCCCAATTACAATATATATATATATATATATATATATATATATATATATATATATATATATATATATATATATATATATATATATACCGAACCGTGCGACCGTCCGTGATTATCATCCCTGCACTGATAAGAGCAGAGGCTTGAAACGCTAGCGTATGTAGGTAAACATAATTTCATATTATTTATTTAAAATTAATATTATAAGCCCATTTAATAAGATTAAAGTTGAGCCCTGTTCGGGGAAGTTTAAAATAGACTGCCACGTAGCTATAAGGCATATTACAACAACTTTCGTAGAATCTCTAAGTCAGTCTTTCTTCGCATAAAAAACTTAAATTCCTTTCCTGAATGTGGTTATGTCCCGTGGTTTAATGGTTACAGCGCTTGCTTACGGAGTCTATCTGGGGGTTCGAACCGTGTGACAGTCCGATGTTATCATTCCTGCACTGATGAGAGCGAAAGCTCGAAACACTAGCGTATGTAGATAAAAATGAGTTCATATAATTACTTAAATTTAATATACATATATATATATATATATATATATATATATATATGATTAATATGCAAACGAATAGTTTCTTTTAAACAACTACTTATCTATATTCGCTAGTCGTGTCCACTACGTTTTAAATATTAACACTACCTGTGAACAATATTTAAACACCCTAAGAAATGTTTTTTTTACTTATTAAAGTGTTATGTTAGTGTAACACTAGTTTTCTTTTATTACTAGCAGGACTATTCGACGTTGCTCGGGATTGAATCAGATTCACTACTATGTACCTTTTGACTATGCTCATAATAACATTACTTTCCTTGTTGTTACTTCCCCCCCTCATCCAGTTTCGCCTGATCTTTTCTAAAACTATGACACTACATACACACTAAAAATGCAGAGCCTCCTCCCTCCCCTCCTCTTTCTCCACCCCTCCACTTTTTCACTCACAGTCATCTACATTAATTTCATTCATTCCCACCCTTCTACCTTTTCACTTAAAGTCATGTACATTAATTTTATTCACTCCCACCCTTCTACTTTTTCACTCAAAGCCATCTACATTAATTTCATTCCCTGCCACCGACTTCTCTCAGCCCGGACCTCGGTCCTGCGCTCCCAGTAGTGGCTACTACTTCTTCACATTAACCCATCATGTCAACCCAATATTTACATGCATTTGCATGACATTTGTCTTGAAGTTATCATCCTGAGGAAGTCTTACAAATAAAGACGAAACGTTGATGAATACATAAAAAAACATCTTTTGTTTTTTTCTGTTTTTATTTCCCATATATATATATATATATATATATATATATATATATATATATATATATATATATATATATATATATATATATGAAGCAATCCAACAAAAGATATAAGCGTCAACTAATATCTCATAATTAGTGAAACATCCGGATAAAAAACTGAAGCTCAATATACTGGATAGAGCATTAATATTATAATATAAAATGAAGTAATAAAATGAGGTGTCAATCAAATTTTATTAGCATTCAAAGTTCAACCAAAGTATCTTAAAGTCCTTAGCTCATGAGTTTTCAAAGATAATTCTTCTCTTCAGAGGACCATTACCGCAGTTATACCACTACAGGTAATAAAATTAAACTTTGAAAATATTAAAAAATATATACACAAATACATAAAAATACATAACATCAAATATATCAACCCAAAAAAAACTTTTTTGTTGAATCTATACAATCCATCCAGGTGATACAATTTGAAAAACATAATCAGGAAATACATCCAGAGGGTTAATGAAGATTAATCCAGGTTATAAAAAGCAGTCCAAATACGAGAAATTGAAGGAGCTGAGCTAAGGACTTTAAGATACTTTGCTTGAACTTTGAATGCTAATAAAATTTGATTGACACCTTATTTTATTACTTCATTTTATATTAATATATATATATATATATATATATATATATATATATATATATATAAACATTAGAACCTACGCATGTTAACCAGCGGTTCAATGTCAACACATCTCCTCGGTGCCGCAATATCACCTGATAATTAGATTGTTCCCTAAAGTAGATAGACAGAATTAAACTGACCAGGAAAGAAAATCTTTAAAAAAAAAAATAAAATAAATAAAACGTTTTTACAAGGTTGTAACTAGCATGCCAATTTATTGATATGTGTTGACATTGGAACGCTGGTTACCTCGCGTAGGATGTTCTAATATTTTATACAAGTGTATCTTTATA
Source organism: Sepiola atlantica (assembly GCA_963556195.1). Classification (NCBI taxonomy): domain Eukaryota; kingdom Metazoa; phylum Mollusca; class Cephalopoda; order Sepiida; family Sepiolidae; genus Sepiola; species Sepiola atlantica. The sequence goes on from OY744517.1 coordinate 99,317,262, forward strand.
AGGCTCTACTTTTTGTTGAGGACTTTTGAAATAATATTGGTGCTATTTTATTTTATTGAACTTAATTAATATGTATATTTCTACTGAATAAATGTAACGTGCTTCAAAGATGTTGTCAATTTCCTTACTTTAAAAAAGCGTCAATCTGCGCATAACATCGCCAGGACCACACTTATCCTAACGTCTTTTAGAAGTTGACGTTCTTTCTGCTCATATCGTGATTCAACACCTCGGGGTTTATACTATCAAAATGAGGAGGAAGAAGAGAAGAAGAAAAAAAACTATCGGAGAGTCTCGCATGACAAAGTTGGTTCTACAATGAAAGCTTGCAAAATAAATTAAATAAATACATTTTTCATTTAAATTGCACGATTGTTGATTTTCAAAATATTTCACTTGAATAAATGTAAGTTCAATTAAAATAATAATAATAATGTCGTAAATTAGTATGTATTCTTGGCCTTTGGCGAAGATCAAAGTGTAGTATCTGTTCCGATGGATACTACACTCCATAGACCGGTATTGTCTTGGCCTTCGGGGCTTGATTTCCGCCGGTCTATGGGTTTGTCCTGTGAAGTTCTAGGAGGTCCACCCTCCCAGGCTCTGACTCCCCTCTTTGGGGAGGAGTAAGTTTATTGCTTACTGTCTGAGGCGCCCCTACCGGCGAATGCCGATGGGGCTGCCCAGGCATTTTTGTTGGCCAGAGTGCTCACCTTCTCGGTGGCTGGCTTTTCAAATCCCACTTTCCCGACCTTGTGTCACATCTTACCTTGTGGGAGGAAAGTAAATAAAATAGTATGTAACTACTGTCACTAAGCGTATACATTTTTACTAGTTTAATAATAATGAATACTATAAGAGGCTTGAGTATCGCCACGTACCACCCACTACAGAGGGGTAAGTTAGAAAATAGCCAGTCCTCATATTCCATGGGCGATGTTTCTATGAATCATATTACTTCGAGTGTTTTTTCTTTGCATTGAGGAGATGACTTATTAGTAAAAAGTAAGACAATCTCAAAATGAGTTATTTGTAAAATCAGGTAATGTGGTTCGCGGCCGCTTGAGAAATTGATGTCGAAATGTGGGGTCTATATTAAATTCTAAATAACATCTTATGCTATACACTTTTTTTATTTTATTAATTTCTAGTAACTATTATATTTCGGTAATACATTACGAGCACTTTATAATAAGGTAACAATACTTAACAGAATAAATTAGACATTTGGAGTTGCGGCTTTGTTAATGACATTTGAAAACAAATGAATAATATTAAAATATATATTTTTATTTCTTATAGAAACATGTCTTTACGGAAATGAGATGATCACATGTTAAATCAAAAGTTATTCCATATGAATGTCCAGTGATTTAAACAGTTTATCTAAAAGTAATCGTTCGTTTTTTTTTGGTTTCATTTTACTTCAGGTGAAGTTCTCAGAAATTAAGGGGCCCCTTTCTAGATGCTAACACTTGATATCTATAGAGATACATAGATATTCGAATATTCTATAACAGTTCTTCTTTATTTCACAAACGTTGAGTTAGTAAATAAGTTCAGAACACTCATTTTCCTCGCATCAATAGACTAGTTAACTGTCTTATAGTATATGTTTCACTTTGTCTTACCGGATTCCAGGACAAGAATTAATTTAGTCTGGTGGAGTATCAGGCTTAGTCTTGTTACTTGCGGTAACATTACTCAGAAGAGGTACGCCATTCCTCGTATGAGCCAGTGTATAGCCGTGTTGAGGGGATCTTATTTGGGTTTCCAATACTATGTTATTTTGAATATTTGGTCGGTGTGTACTTGTAAGGTGAATCGGTCTTGCATTTGGATGAGAGGCGTTGTCTGTCGGCCAGGCTATTTCGCATTACTTTTCTTAATAAAGCATACAGATAAATTGGACGAATCTTATTTCATAAGGTTGTCCAGAAATGTCGTAGCAAATTTTAAAGGAAATGAAAAATATATAGATATATTGATAGCTTGAAGTATGCTTAAACGGAAAATGTAAGTATATTTTATCTGTAAATAATTTGACACGTTCTAATATGTGGAGAGATGAACGACTAAGAATTGGCACGGACTTTCCAGACAACCTAACACATGCGCCAAATAAGCTGGATAAAAGGCTTTGTCCGTCATATTACGGTTAAACTAGAGTTCGCGTTGGTGTATCCCGGAAACTTATAGACGAAAATATATTTTAGTTGATCTGTCACGCTCATATTTAAGATAGCTTTTCGTTGTTCTGTCACGTTTGATTATGAAATAACATTTCAAGCGCCGAACGCGATGCTTGAATGGACGCATCTTAAGAATGAACATTTCTGATTTTCTTTTCTGAGTAATTGTATGTTCTGCATGTCACGATCCGATTCCCCTGTTCCTCTGATCTCTGCCGAAACATGATTAACTTACACAAAACAAAACAAACTTCGATATTCGTTTTTTTTCTGTTTCTTTTTTTTTATATTAGAGAAATAAACGTTTAATATTTTTCTCGATTATTTGTCTTCTTCGTTTGATTTCATTTTCTTTGAAGTCTTTCTTTGTTTATCTTATCATCGGTTCAAATAGGCAGAGAATTGAATCGAATTACCAATTCACGTTTCTCGCAGCCGACGGTGTCAGCATTCGTCATGTTCTATGGCGAGCACTAATTAAATCACAAGCTATTTAGACATTGGCCAGTCGTGTAATCACTGTAAATGTTTTTGTTTCACTCATAAATACATTTTCTTACAAAAACTACGTTTTTAAGCCATTTGTTTTTATACTATTTCGGTGTTAGTACGTACAAAAATCTCAACAATACATATGCTGTATACACAATGAAAATATAGTTACTGTTATCAGCGCGTACTTTAAATTTGGCATACCATGTTCAAATTCCGAAGATGATGTGAAATTACTTTCGCTAATAGAGATTAGGAAATGTGTATAAATATATAAAATATATATAAGTTTTTCGTTATTGCTTTTTCTTAGCGCCATTGAGCGAATGAACACTCATTCAATTACATATCGCTAACTTAGCGGTGATAAGGATATTTTCCCCAATGTCAATTCACTTTAGTGGATTCTGTCACTCCATCTTAGGGGTGAATGCATATATATATATATATATATATATATATATATATATATATATATATATATATATATATATATATATATATATATATATATATGTGTGTGTGTGTGTGTGTGTGTGTTTTATTATTATTTATATAAATATATATATATATATATATATTTTGAAAAGTCACACATTTGAAGCGTTGGCGGAATGGCAATAATAACGAGGATATTTTTTTATAAAATATTTAGAAAACCTTGCACAACGCAAATTATTTGTTTTTAAAAATAAATTATTTATTTATCTTAAAAACATTTTTTTTTCTATAAACTTGAGTACTTTCGGTAATATATACCATTTTCAGAAGAATATTTGTTCTTTTTTTATTTTTTTTATTCTTCTTGGTTGAGACATACTTATCACAGCCAAGTTGAAAATCCGTCTAGATGTTAGGACGAAAATGTGTTTTTGAGGAGCAAACCGGATTCGAACCCGGTACACTGATGTCCTCAGTGCGCGTCCTTAACGACTTAGCCACAATCATTTACGCATGTTTGATTAAAAACGGCAGATTGTTTTTGTTTTTAAATAAAATTGCCTACACTTATTTAACAATAATGCATGAGCTTTCGATATGTCTTATTAACCATCACGAATAGCACTATTTCCATGAGTTATATTTAAAAAGAAAAATTATTTTATGGCTTGATTGTATGAGATTTTTTTTAACATCGTTCACTCCAAACAAGGCAGGCCGCCACTGTAGACATAAGGGCTACTGAGAAAAGGGGTGAAAACATTTTTTTGGATGTTCAACCTTAATTAGGAGCTGCGCATCGAGATGTCTGTTTACATTAGTTTAAAATGTCTGCATGTCAGTACCGTCAGGAAAACAGGGAGCAGGGAAAGATTTCCAGAGTCCTGCAGCACGGGGAAAGAAGATTTTGGAGTAGAATACGCTTTGGCATCTGGGGGCCTCCACAGTGAATTGATGGGATTTGGCAAATTGTCGGGTAGGTCAAGTAAATTTACGTCGTGGGGGTACCAGAGCAACAAGCTCATCAGAGCACAATCCATTGAAGTACTTGTAAAATAGGCACAAGGAAGCAACATTGCGGCGATGGGACACGGACTGGAGCGTGTTGGATAGTGAGGGACCTATCAAGTTGGCGACTCTTTTTTGGGACCTTGTCTAAGAGGGAGATACTAGTGGGTGATGCCCCAGTCCACATGTGGCAACAATACTCCATGCATGGGTGGATGGTGGCTTTGTAGAGATATAGGATAATGTCAGGTGTGAGAAGTTTACTGGTACGGTAGATAGAGCCCACCTTCTTTGCAGCAGCCCTGGCAATGTCTTCAATGTATTTCTCCTTACGGAATCCTGTGCCGAATTTACTTCATTATAGGCCAAAAAGATCGAATAAGTAATGCTTTCATGATGGATACTATCCGACTGCAGTCAGATGTTATGTTGATAAACCCTTATACACGAGATCGAGTTACTAGTTTTCATTTTAAAACACAGTTGTGTTATTTGTCCTTGCTGTCACAATCGAACCACTAAAGATAAAGCCTCTACATGATATCTTAGAAATTGTTTAAAGTTGCTCTGTGAGAAGTCACAATTCATTCGACAAGGCCTGATAATGTGTCTCACTTAAATTGACTCCTATTCAAGATGGTCATTTTCATAACAAGACGGTTAATGCAGTTCATCGCGACTCATTGTCTGTCGATCGTCGTGCATTAGTTCATCAAACCTCTATTGTTTGGGCCTATCTGATCTACTAAAAATGCGGGGCTGCTCCAATGTTGTTTATAACGAAAACATCAACTCATTGGCGACATAAATATATTGTTCATTTAAAATTGAATATAATGGTGTCTCTAAAAGCTATGACCTCTGGGGTGACATATGAGAGATGCTGTTTCACCGATCACAGAAACACAATATCAGATTCAAATAAAATTAATATTTTGTTGTTATTTCACTTTAGCAAAAGCACCATTGGAAATGTTTACACTTGACGTTTCAAGCTGTGTGCGAATTTATATTATGTAAACAAGAAAATATAGGATCATTCGGAGGGGGTTTAACTATTTATGAACAAACAGCTGATACTAAGTGTAAGTGATTTTAAGGGGACTTGCGGTAAACAAATTTAGATTATTTTCAATTATAAGTGTATATAGAGTTAATAAGGCTGTAAGCTATGCGAAAAAGACCGGAATGGTGAAAGAGAAGATGAACAAATACAAATAATTAAAGAGAATATATTCGATATTTTTCTTCAAAAACTTGTATATCTCTTTTTTCAGTAAATCGTTTACTTATTGGCAATAGAGTCCGAGATGGTAAAGAACATTTTGATATTTCAAGAGAAAAACACCTTTTCAAAAATAAATGTGTTTAGTTGATAGAGTAGAAAAATAGCAGCTATCTTGAGTTTTTCTTCACTGTAAACGGAAATAACGTTTGTTCTTTGAGAAAATCAGGTTTCTCTTAAAGTATGAAAGTATTTGCCACTATGCCGCACTCTGTTAACACTAACTAAACGATTTACTGAAACATAAATAGATAAGTTTTTGTAGAAAAAAATATCGTATATACAGTTTTCAATTATATGGGTTTTTTTTCCTTTTCTTTTTCACCGTTCACCGAACAGACTTATTAAATCCCTATGTTTTTTTTTTACGAGCAACTATTAAAGCAAACTGCCAAACCGCTATTTATTATTATTATTATTATTATTATTATTATTATTATTATTATTATTATTATTATTATTACTATTATTATAATCATCATCGTCATCATCATCGTCATCATCATCATCATCATTATTATTATTATTATTATTATTATTATTATAATCATCATCATCATCATCATCATCATCATCATCATTATTATTATTATTATTATTATAATCATCATCATCATCATCATCATCATCATCATCATCATCATCATCATCATCATTATTATTATTATTATTATTATTGTATTTCTCAGAGGATTTTTATGGTCGATCGATGGCGCTGAAGTTGTTAAATAAATAGTAATACTTCAAGACACTGCAAAAACAAGTAATCTAAAAATTGGTGTTTTATTGTATTTTTTTTTTACAAAAAATATCTTTATTCACCATGAATTAGACAAAAAAACATAAATCAATTTGTTTATATGAATTAATTACTTAATTTTTTTAGTTGTAAAAATAACTATTAAAATGTGCCACAAATAAGAGTTAGACTTAATTTGTTACTTTAAAAACTATATTTTGTTCAATCTGAAGATTGTTTTAAATAGCACGTTTGTTTGTCACACTTAAGTTCTAAATAGCACGTTGGTCTGTCACACTTAAGTTCTTAATAGTATTTTCATTGGTTTGTCATGTAATCTTCCACTCCATCTCTCTCACTATATATTATATATATATACTATATTAATATGTCATACACCGAGAAACGTCTCGCTGTATCACAGCTCTCCAGTGTGGCTAGACAAGCAAGTGCCTCAGGCCGAGGTCGAAACTCTACCGTCTAGACGGCAACCGAGGCTTCTAATCACTTAGCTATTATCTGGCGGTTCCTTAAAATAAGCGAGATCAAAATGATAAGCATTGTCAATTGCCCTTACGTGTTTATACAAAAAGCAATGTCTTATAAGCTAGTGAAAGCTGTCGATTTCAATTACCATATATATATATATATATATATATATATATATATATATATATATATATCTATATTTATGAATAAATATTTATTAATTATTTTAATTACCTACAGACATCGATGTTTCATGGTAACGCAATCTTCAGTGTAGGAACTAATTCTCAATGGTCGGAGGGCGCGAACTCCGATCACAAATCGCCACTGATTCGTAGTCGAGGATCTTATCCATCGGCCATAGCCAATTAGTTAGTAAATATAGAGGAATGTTAAATGTAAATAGCGAACGGCGGCTAGATATCAAGCAGTAAAGAGTGATCTTACGAACGGCGTTCGGATCGTGCATATAGCTATTTGCACTGCTTGTTATTAAAGTTACTCGAGAGTGCCCAGCCTTTGTGGGAGAGGGCTGATAAGCAATAATATTTATAAATAAATATTTATTAATTATTTTTAATTACCTGCAGACATCGATGTTTCATGCTAACGCAATCTTCAGTGTAGGAACTAATTCTCAACGGTCGGTGGGCGCGAACTCCGATCACAAATCGCCACTAATTCGTAGTCGAGGATATATATATATATTTCAGTTACCAGATATATAGATATAATATATATGACTCTACTAAAAAAATAACGGTTCTGATATATAGATGACGCCATTGATAACAAATAATGTTTTCCTAAAGTAATTACCTTCAAATGACACGCGGCAAAATTTGAGCTCAATCGAATACTTACTTTATGAATTACAGTTATTGAAATGATGCTACTGTTTTAAATTTTCAAAACAATGGAAAATATATGAATGTCATGTGTTTATAAAGCAGTGCTTTCTGAGGATAAATATACTAGTCAAGAAAGCAGTGACTTTATAAGTTCTATTCGACTAAGATGTGGTAGGCTGACTTTTAACGCGGTCGTCCAGATGCAAATAATGCTGAGTTCTCAGGTAGTCCACATTTGGCAGTCGTCCCGGAAAACATAAAAAGATGTCCGATAGTAAAGTTACGTTTCGTGAGATAACATGAGTTTAAGATATCAAAAAATTGTGCATTCAGCATTTTACGTGAATATTTGTCAATGAGAAAGCTGTCTGCAAAGTGGGTGCTGCGTTTGCTCACAGTAGATACAAATATCAGAGCGTTGTTAGCAACAGTTTCAACGAAGCAAAAAGAGTTGCTGTGTCAATATGTGACACTTGATGAAACATAGATCAGCGACTTCACCCGGAGTTGTCAAATTAGACGTCAGATGGGTGGACGGCAGCAGGTGAAATCCGTCCACAGCAGGCAAGGTTTTGGCCTTAATATTTTAGGACGGCCAATATATTTTGTCTATCGATTACTTTGAAAAAAACTACAAATAGTGAATATTATAATCGACAAAAACAACCACAAATAGCGAAGAAAAAAGTGTTTTGTGATAAAGGCCATGAACGATATCACAAGTCTATCGCAACATGGCAATACTACATGAATTTCACTTCGTATTGCTTCCACAGCCACAATATTCTCCAGATCTGGCTCCAAGCGATTATTGGCTGTTTGCAGATCTCAAAAGAATGCTCACAGCTAATAGAATTGGCTGCAATAAAACTGTAATATCGAAAACTGTGGCGTATTCTAATGCCAATGACAAATTGGTCTACAAAAACATCGTTAGAGAAGCGTTAGAATCCGTATTCTTCTAGTATGATACACTATGTTGATGAATAGTCAAATTTTGCCTAAAACTTGTTTGATTACTTAGGCCTGAAACTTATTCAATCATGTGTTGTATATGATATATGTTATAATATTTTATAAATAAATATGTATTATCTACAAATATATAAAATATATTTATAATATATACACATATATATATATATCATTTTATAATAACATTTTCATTATTAGCCACATATGTATACGCTTCATCCTAATGGAACAATCAGTGTGGAACATAACTGTTCAGCCAGTCACATGATTACAAACCCCAAACACGAGTCACCTTTGACTAATTTATTGGCGTTCTATCCTCAGTGTCAATTCAACAACGATGCGACAAGCCGAGAAATAAATACTATTTATGTCATGAAGCGGACAATATAGTCAGCCGTCTTAACAGTGTTCATCAGGTCACGTTGACAAGAACTTCGTAGTTTAGCTTAGATTAGAAACCTTATTTGATTTTCTCTTAAAGAGCCCATTCGAATAAGGGGCTATAAATAATTATTTAATAATAAATATTTAATTATCCACGTATGTATACGTTTTATCCTGATGGAATCATCAGTGTGGAAGATAACTGTTCAGCCGGTCGGACGATTCGAAGCCCGTAAACGAGTCACCTCTGGCTGATTTTCCGACGCTTTAACCCAGCGGCCAATTCAATATCTCTCTAACAATTTGTATATTTTCTTGTACATTTTTTCATTTCGTCTACGAAAACAACTAAACCTAGATCACGGCTAACCTTTCCTCTTATCGTTCTCCCCGCATACACACTTATGTGCTGACTCCTGGCTCACATATATATTCATTAACATACTCATGAATGACCCACTGCGAATCAAAACTATTTAACCACAAATAACAGCTTTACAAATTAACACAATTTACACACCTTTACAAATATTTAAATATTTAAACCCCCCTTTCTTTCAACACATCCTGAACGAAACCACCTTTTACTTATGACTGCCATAAAATTAAAATCATTTTTCTTTCCTGTCATGCCCACTCCACCCCCTCGTCCCCAGCACACTTCTACATATTCTTTCAAACACACTTATGCTCACACATTCATGACATAGCCACCTGGTCAATACTCCTCCCAACCCTTCCTCCCTTCCTCCGGCCTCAAAGAATTTCACACTTAACCACAACAAAAAGCTCACCTCCCCGTTTGACCTCTCCCACCAATTTGACAATTTCACCCATACCCTTACTCCCCTACTTTCAAGTTATCTTCATTTCTTCAAATCTTTTTCTACAACTATGATACCACCTACATGGTAAACACACATCGTTTCCCCCTCCCTCCTCCAAATTCATGGCACACGAAAAAAATCTCAGCCCTCTTTCACCTCTTCCACCCTAAGACAAGTTCAATTAAATTCTCACCCGCTCCATTTCACAGATGCCTCAATGGTACCCACTGAAAGCTTTCCATATTCATTTCATTCTTTGCCACCACTGACTTTTCACAGCCTGGAGTCTCCTCAATTGCTCATAGTAGCCACGGCTACTACTTTCCTTCATCTCTCTATCATGACATCCCCAAATTTCGATGTACTTGCATGACATTTTTCTTCAAATTATCCTCCTGAGGAAGTCTTACAATAAAGACGAACAATAAAGTCTTACAATAACGACGAAACGTTGATGAATATATAACAATATCTCTAGGTTTTTCCTCTCTCATTACGTCGGATTACCTCTCATCCTTCCTTTCTCAAATGTATTTATATATTGTTTTATCTATATCTGTAAAGCGATTTCTCTTATTGATATCTATCTTCCCAATTAACAATTTATCTTTTGCTTTTGTATTTATATGTCTTCATGTCTACGCATCTTGCATTCAATCTATTTGAACTCATCTCAAATATCTATATCTATTTATGTCTCTCCGTCTTATATTTCATCGCCTTCCACCAGGCAACAGGAAATCAGCTGTTATTTCGTTCCCTATCAAAGATCGATCATTAAAATGATCCAATCATTCTTGCTTCATCGATTAATTTGCCGTCGGTTATTCCAGCTCATTTATTACGTAAACTATTTATTTTGTTTGCTTTATTTAAGAATCGATTTAATTGATTCTAAAATTCTTATTTCAATGTCAAAATCAAACACTACACAAATCTATGTATAGTTTTAAACTGATTTTGTCTTCCAACCTAATCGAACATCATAGATAAGTTTTAATACGGTATTTCTTTGGTGACGAATTAGGTTTAAATCGAAAATATTTCGTCAGCTCACTATGTGCACGGGTTATTATAATCGGTTATATGTGTCTAAATACATTTAGATATGTACGTCTATATCAACTGGCTCCCTATTCTGGTTGAGTTATATACAATACTATTGTGGGGAAATATCAGTTTCTTAAAAAAGTCCACTTTGGTTTGAACCAAAATTAAAAGTATGTCACTCTAATAGAATGTTTCCTTCACTGACTTAAGGCAGAACATCTGAAGTGTAGTATCAGACCAGATACTACAGTTTTCTCCTAACCAAAAGGCCAAAGATGTTATATAAACCTCCTATTTCAAATATAACAGCTTATACTCCGATCAAGTTTTAACGATATTAATCTATAGCCTATGACATTATGCATATATTTTTTCCAATTTTCTGCAGAACGGGTAACGTGTTCACTTATGTATATATATATATATATATATATATATATATATATATATATATATATATATATATATATATATATTTACATTTTTTTTATATAACTAATATAAGTTAGCAAAACGTCTATCTGGAACAAAACTTAGATCTAATATACGGAACGTTTATGTTCTTGCCTTTTAAGGGAAGTGGGGTCTGATCAACTCTGCTGGGAAGCCAATGAAATAAAATACTGCTTTGTTTTTAAATTCCCGAAACAGTTTTTCATGGTAAACAACTGATGATCCCTTAAATAATGTTAAGACTAGCGTAAATTCTTAGAAGCAAACTAATATAGTAACTGCTAAAAGTAAATTGACTTATAAAAGTGATTTTCCACCGAATGACTTGGGACTAAAATGTTTTTTTTATATTTTATTCTTTTTTTGCATAGTTTTAATGGTTAGGAAACTTCCGAGACTATATATATATATATATATATATATATATATATATATATATATATATATATATAGTGAGAGAGAGAGAGAGAGAGAGACAGACAGACAGACAGACAGATAGAGATAGATTATTTATATTCCAATAACCTGAATTCAATCGTTAACAATAATATTTATTTTGCAGTGACAGTGTTTTAGATGGTTGAACAATCGTTTCCTGACGTGCAAAATTCTACAATCAAAATCAATCACACACTGCTCATCAGAAACCTAAAAAAAACATTCATAAAAATGTGAATTCATGCAAAGTGTTCAAAGATAAAATTGAAAACAGTCAACACTCATGCAAAAGATGAATATATATATATATATATATATATATATATATATATATATATATATATATATTACTTAAGCATACCCGGCGTTGAAAGTTAGTGTATTGCAATTTGCTTAGCATTTGTTTTACTATGCAGTTTTTTTTTCTAAAGTATATTTCCTCCAAATTAAAGAAAGGTAACGCAGTTTAAACGAATGCATAATTGCGTCCTTTTTTTAGATGACAGCGAATTGAACATAATTCCGTCTTTCTGAACGGGAGTAGCTAGAAGTACATGCTATTCTTAGCATGCTCTAACAATAGATAGGAACATTGACGAACCAGAATGGAATATCAAAGACAAAAAAATGATGAAGTGACTTAATTTATTCATACCATATATCCTCCACTGTATGATAAAGACTAATGTGTATTTATTTGTATATTTGTATAAATCACGCAAAAGTTCGTGTGTAAAACATGTGCATTTTTCCTTCCTACGGACGAAACCATTCCAAGTGAAACAATTGAGACAACAACCTGCGATTTACCTGCAGCGTGAAATGAATAGGTAAACACTTCTCCGCTTTATACGAAAAAGTCAACGGGTGTATGCTTTTGTTAGGTCATAAGAAACTAGTATTTGTATGATTGTATATGAATATATAAATATTATATCGACATAAATAAACACTTGCGAAGCATAATCTTTTCCCGGTCATTTTCGACAGATGTATGTAAATATATTTAAATATTTTTTGTAGTACAAAATGTTAGAATGGCAATCAACGACAAGACTTTTTTCTTTATGATATGTGTATATCATTATCGTGCTGTTTTCTGTTTACTATTCTTTGTGATCCCTGATCTAGTTGTGTGTATAATTCGACCAACTATGTGTATAATTCATTTGTTCCTAGTGATATGTCTAATCCTTCGTCCCATCCGTGATTTAATTGTGGTTGTGCGAATGTATAGTTGTTAATTACAACTTTACATATGTGTTAGTTAGTGGTTGGAATTGTAAACTATTCTTTTCCTATTTGAAATTGTACGTGCCCCTTTGTCTTACTTTCTTTTTCGTTGGTAACTATCTCTAGTCATGCACGTATTTAGCATCAATGCTAATTGTTTTCTTTGTTGTTATTTTCACGTTAAATACATCTCCTATGATTCCTTTTCCCACCAATATCTGTACGTATACGTTGGCAGTTTTTCTTTATCGAATGTTACTGGTTCTTTTACCTTTCACTCATTCTTTCGTATATGTACAATGTACAATAGATTGCCGAATCCGACGTATTTTTACTAATCCTCAAGAATATAGAAATATGGATACAGAGAGTGTACGTAATTTTCTGTTCCTTTTTTGTCTGTTATTTCCTGGCCTATTACGTCTGTTATTTGGACATATATTGCTTTCACTCTGTAAGCTGCCCTATGTTTCATTGTCGATTCTAATTGAATCAGTCTTATCCATGTCGTTAAATGATATCGTATCATGCTGTGTCTAGATTCTGCGAATCCTTTTAATATGCAGTGATAAAATTTAGTTTTCATTTCTTTTTTCGTATATGTCGGCTGGTATTTAGAAAGCTATTGTTTGGTCGTTCATTGTGTCTGATTAGTACAGTTTTTAAATGTTCTTTCGAATACGTATGTTTTTACGTGATTTCTAGTGGTCGGTGGCCCGTTATCACCACTTCCCTGTAATTGTGCTTGCCATCCTCCACCTCCCCCGTTGTAAATTCTTTGTATTTCCGTACTATTCGCCATAATGACTTCACTATTTGCAGTATTTGCGTCAGTATTATTGGTCTCCCGATTTATAAAATCGAGAGACCGTCCGTGTGTCCGTCCGTCCGTCCGGATTTTTCTCCGCAACCATCCATTGAATTTCTCTGAAATTATGCATGAAGTTGTGACTTTGGTCAGGTTAGAAAGTGACATTCTCCAATTTTTGAAAAACATCTAGTTAGCCCTCCAGGCGGTCAAAAGGCCCCGAAATGGCAAAAAATGACATTTTTTGCCCCATAACTTTTCATCCATCCATTCAATTTCTCTGAAACTTGGCCAAAATGTGGAGGCAATTGTTCCTAATAGAAAATAAGTATCGCTGACCTTGGAAAATATCTGGTCCGCGCCCCCAGGGGCTCAAAAGCCCCCTAAAATGGCAGAAAATTACCCTTTCCTCCCATAACGTTTTATCCATCCATTCAATTTTTCTGAAACTTGGCCAAAATGTAGAGGCAATTGTTCTGGATATGAAATGAGCATCGTTGACCTCAGAAAAAATATGGTTCGCGTCCCCAGGGGGTCAAAGAGGGTCAAAAATGCCCCAAATTGCCCAAATTTATTGCATTTTACACTCGCCACATCGAGTCACATACAGAGGGGGACCATGCATGCGCGGCTTGTTATTATTATTATTATTATTATTATTATTATTATTATTATTATTATTATTATTATTATTATTATTATTATTATTATTATTATTAACTGGAGTATCGTTGTTTGTTCTTCTCCGTTTAGTTTGTCGAAAATAGCTGCCGAGACCAAACTTTCGTTTTGCATGAGTCGCTGTTGCTGCAACTTTTCCCAACAAACCTTCTTTTGGCTGCTCCTTCTATAACATTTTTATCTGCCTCTCTCCGTACTGATGCCTTCGTCTTCATAATCTAAATCATGTTTTTTAGTTATTTCATCTAATTTTGAAGTACCTGCTAAATGTCTTACTTTATCTAAGTGTGTGCCTGGTCCAAGGAAATTATACCCTAGTAGTGTTAAATCCCACGGTCTGCTTCTGCCACTTCCAAGACGGTGGCATGTTTTATTGTATTCCTTAATGTCTGACTTCCATATATGAAAACGCTGGTTCAATGAAAAAGCAGCACTTTAACCGTCGACTCCGCCTGCAGCATTTTGGCCACGCCTATAGATTATTCTATTCTATAGTGACTTATAGAAATTAAAATAATAAAAGAATGAAGAGTCTAGCTGACTGGTTTCGTAACTCTATCAACAGAGGTAAAGTTTTAAATAAATTATATGATAGTTACAGAGAAGGAAATAGAAAACTCAAATAGTAACTACATAAAGTCCGAGAAGACTTTCTATTTATTTATGAAGCGAAGGTTACATAGATTTTATATCAATGGTTTCTGTATCAACAAATACACGTATTTGTGCCTCTAATTTAAGTGTTGCTTAATTCTCTCCCCAATCTCACTATCACTTTAAGATTCTAGAAACCATTTATATTAAGTTTGTGCAACATTCTTTTGAAAATTGCGTAAGCATGAAACACATGTCTGTAGGTAAAAATACAAAATATTTATATTAAATCAATATATATATATATATATATATATATATATATATATATATATATATATATATATATATATATATATATTAGTATGAAAATATATATAGCAAGCTACACAGAAACGTTCATGTGTCAGTCCCGCAGTGAAATTGTCAAGCTAAATGCTTTAATCTTGATGATTTTACGGTAATAAAACATGTACGCTTTTGTGTAGCTTACTTTTCTTATATATATTTTCATACTACCTTAAGCTTCAATTACGTAATGACGACTATGATAGGTAATACTAGGTGGATATATATATATATATATATATATATATATATATATATATATATATATATACAATATATCATATGGAATTATAATATCATATGTGTACATACATGAAATGATAAAAGAAATGTATATGTGTGTGTTATAAAATATACTCATAGAAAAGAAGTTACACAGATACGCCTCTATTTCACTCGAAGAAAAAGATTCGTCAGTCTACTATACATTTTTTATGAGCAAATACTGTCCGCATTAACCTATTAACATGTGAAACTATTACATTTATTGCCTACAGAAATACTCACGGCCATTACTCCCTTGTTTATCCCCATTATTCAATAAATTTCACCGCCTTATTTAAAAATAAGGCGGTGAAATTTAATTGGGGATACGCCATTGACGATCAGTCCGACAGTGACTGTGTTGCTGTTGGACTGAGGTATGTTTCTGTTAAGTTCTAGGATGTGAGCTATCCCATGCTTAACCTTCTCTTTAAAAAGGGGTTATTTTCATGGCTAATCGCTTAAGGCGCACCTACTAGGGAATGCCGACGGGGCGGCTGAAGCATTTTTGTAGGTCTCAATTCACTTCACCTAGTACAATGGCTTTTGTAACCCCACCTAATGTTGTGGCTAACCTTTTGCAGAGAATTTTAATAAAAATAAGTAAATAAAATATCGACTACTTTTTGGCAATTTATAACAGACCAACACACAGGAAATGGTCCATTAGAAGTGATTCAGTACTGGCAGAAACTAAGTTAAGTCACCCGTCTCTTTAACCATTTAGCTACACATCTTTTTCATGCATTGGCCTTTTCCTTTGTGAAGATTAATCGTTAAAATGCCAGACATCTCAATGGAATCGAAATTAAATTGTTCGGTAAATTTTCAGGTGTTGATTAATTGGTTTGAGCTTAAATTGACATTTTCCTTGTAGGAATTAGGATAATTGTGAAGATAGACATGTCTAGATACATAGATATACGCATTGTATGTGTGTGAGATAAACGCAAGTACATTCATAGTATTAGAACTCACTTTTAGCTAGCGCATAGATGCTCCCAATGATTACACTTTGATAACAGCCAGTAGATTTCCATGGAACCTGAATGACACACTTTTCAGATATTCTGTGATTTCCTTTCAATTGCAATATTATTGTAACTCACTTGTGTTATTTGACTAGCTTTTAGCAGATCATCCTTACTGATAACGAGCGATAAGTAACCTTATATCGGGGTGACATTAAGTCCCCTAGATATCCAAGTATTACAAGGCTGCGTTCGGTGGCGGGTTCGAGTTCTTTCGGAGCTACTGCATCACTTTGGATGATTCCTAAATACAGCTGCGGATTAAATATTACGATTGACTGGACTCTAAATCTTCCTTTTGCTATAGTCAGGAATAGATAAACTACGAGAGAACTCTAGTATTTCTACTGCTATCCAGAGATTGTTTATAGTCGTCCTGGACTTCTCATTGAAACTCGACTTAAGTAATGCCTGATCAAGAAACACTGTGTTAGGGATTGCAACCTATAGTCTACTCGTGAAGGCACCCTTACATAAAGCATCTATCGTCTCCCAAGACTGAAAGGTGAGCAAAATACAAAAGATAGATAATTTAGTGAAAAACTGATCATTCAAAGACACTTCATTATCAAGTCTCACGACATATTTTCTAACTGAATTAATTTGTTTAGGCCATACGTTTAAAGCTTGACTCACGCAACCTCTTTAATATGGCCATCCTCACACATGGAATGTTTGCTTTATTCTTTCGAAGGTATTAAAACTTGACATATAGTATAAACATCTGACGATAATCACGAGATTTGATACTGCAGTATAGTGGTTAATGATGAATGGTTCTCAAAGTAAGCACTCTTAATGATCATAACACCTAGAATTTAGTTTACTTTTAGGGTTGAAATAATATTATATATATATATATATATATATATATATATATATATATATATATATATATATATATATATATATATATATATATATATATATATCGTAACTCCTGAAAGATTGCCTCCATATTATATATTTATGGTACGTATCGTAGTTTTTTATATATATATATATATATATATATATATATATATATATATATATATATATATATATATATATATATAAATATATATATATATATTAATTATAAATAGGTATATATATATATATATGTATGTATTATAGTCTATAATTATTTCATCACTAAATAGTTTGCTTGTAAATAGTTGTTCATATTTTCAACGATGTTCAAATAGGGAAATAATAATTTCTCTAATTTATTTTAATTTATTAATTATTCTAATTTATTCTAATTTATTCTAATATTTATTATCTAACTATTATCTAGTGCATAATCTATAATCTATAATCATATATGATATCATTATAATAATAAGACTATAATAAGACTATAATAATAAGACTATAATAATAAGAATAATAACAATAAGATTATAATAAGAATAAGATATAATAAGAATATAATAATAAGAGATAATAATAAAAGAGATAATAATAAAAAAGATAATAATAAAAGAGATAATAATAAAAGAGATAATAAAACAGATAATAAAAGAGATAATAAAAATAATAATAAAGAGATAATAATAAAAGATATAATAAGAATATAACAATAAGAATAAGACTATATAATAATCTTATTATAATAATAAGACTATAATAATAAGACTATAATAATAAGATATAATGTATCATTATAATAATAAGACATACTCTATAATCTAGATATTTATATCTAACTCATTCATTCTAATTAATTAATTAATAATAATTAAACGATGTTCAAATGTCGAAATCAAAACAAATAGTTGTTCATATTTTTAACGATGATCAATAGATATTAATATGTACTTTTTACTAACTGCTAAAATATGTACTAATATTTTTGACTAACTGTTAAAATGTGTTCTAATACTTTTGACTTATTGTTAAAATATGTACTAATACTTTTGACTAACTGTTACAATATGTACTAATACTTTTGACTAACTGTTAAAATATGTTCTAATACTTTTGACTTATTGTTAAAATATGTACTAATACTTTTGACTAACTGTTAAAATATGTACTAATACTTATGACTAACTGTTAAAACATTTTCAAGTTTTACTCGTATTAAATCCGGTAAAATGTGTCGATCTATAGTATCAAAAACTGTATATGTATTTGCAAACGTGAGCACTCAATTAATGTCATTAAATAGTATTAAATGTTGTTTCATTAGTTTAAACTTATAATTGTGTAATTGTTTAAAGGTGTATATATATATATATATATATATATATATATATATATATATATATGGGTATCTTTTACTTTACTCAGCAGACTAAAAACGCTAAAAAAACAAATATACAACATATAAAAGTAACTGTAGGCGATAAAAGTTATTTTCAAACTTACCTGTGGCATTTGTTTGTATTTTAACCCGTACGAAGTGCTATTTATTAGAAATTAAATTATTCGTCATACCAACATCGCAGAAATCCAAGATGGCGATCGTAAGGGGGGTATGTAACGAGAACGAGGATTGGTGGCCATTTTCTTTTTGTGCAAAAAAAAAAAAACAAGAATGTTTTTCTTACATCTAATAAAAACTTATGTATACTACGTAAAAATACAAACAAATCTCATAGCTACGTAGGAAAATATCTATTCTCGACGTAGGTCGCCTTTACTTGTTGCATATTTATGTTTTTAAAAACTTTCTCGTTCGTTTTTTTTACCCCGTTCACGACTCTGCGGAGTAATGTAAAAGATACCCTATATATATATATATATATATATATATATATATATATATATATATATATATATAAATCAGGTTAATATTATATTCAAATAACCACGTTTTTATTTTTTTATTTGTATTTTAATTTTTTCACATTGTTAAAAAACATAACATTTCATTTGCCGGTCTATTTCATTTGCCGTGAGCCAAATAACATTTGAATGTTTAAAGAGAGTGCAAAATAAAAAGGCACTGATAGTTCATGCTAATACATATATTGTTATAAATAATTTTATATATATATATATATATATATATATATATATATATATATATATATATAAAGAGAGAGAAAGAGAGAGAGAGAGTAAGATAATACTTTACAGATATAAATAATATATGTAATCAGCAGACTTTCAGGATAAAAAACAAAGCTCAATATACTGTATAGAGCAATAATATTAATTTAATGACATAATAAAATGAGAAATTAACATCTTTGACATATTTTGTGAAATTGTTTTAAACTTTATGATTGGATGAACTGAATAAGTTTTACAAAAAAGTGTGTTGTTGGCCAATATATTTTATGTTTTATATATTTGTATGTCTTTTTTTATATATATTTGTATATATTTTCAAAGCTTAATTTTATTACCTGCAGTAATCTCATTGCGGTAATGGTCCTTTGAGGAGGAGATTTTCTTTGAAAACTCATGAGTTAAGGATGCAGTATCATTCCTTGTTTCTGAACTTTAATAAAATCCGATTTATTTCGCATTACATTATGTCATTCATTATAATATATATATATATATATATATATATATATATATATATATATATATATATATATATATATATATATATATATATACCAAGAATAAATGTTACGGTGACAACCATTTATGATTTATTAGACAACCCGTAACTTGTAGTTTTAAGAGTGCTATATCGTACATCAGTGTATGCATTCACTGCCCCAGACTGATAGCCTCTTTCCTTGTGCTCCCGGCCTTTGGAATTCCTTCCCTGCTCTCTTCTTTATTCGACTGTATCTACATGCAGACATTTTAAACTAATGTGAGCAGGAATCACGCTGCACAGTTCCCAATTTCGGATGACCCCCCAAAATGTTCACCCTAATTCTCAGTAATACGCCTTCATTTCAGCTAGCCTTTTTTAGGGTGAACTGTGTAAAAAAAAACAAGTTGTCCGTAGTATTTAACGTAGTCTTTTCGATAGGCATAAGTTTTTTTTAGTATTGACTTTTGATTTTTGAACATCATGTGTTGTCTTATATAACGTACATATAGCCATTGATGTTTTCTGATTATTTTTTAAATACTTTTTTGAAGGCCGATTTGCAGGACGTTTTCCCTTGATACTGAATTTTTTATCTGACAATTGTACTCAGTTTTTGGAAAATTGGAGTTGTTCAAGTATGCTATTGAATTGTTCCAGAACATATGTAAGATGTTTTTTGCTCCGAATTTGACATTTAATAACAGTATGATATAACTCTGAGTTGTAATTAAATTGATAGGAACGTGTATGTGAATAGTTTCCGTTAAAAAATATTTATAATTAGTTGTCTTTGCACAGAAAGTTTTTAATGTTTAATTGCATTTGTAAACTTAACGAAATTAAAATGTTTTTTTTATTCAAATAAAATAGTAATTAAGCATAATTTTCGTTTTGAAAGATTTGTATTCTTCTTAGATAAATGAATAAAAATAATGAATTTCAATCGATTTTTATACGATAATGTTTGTTATAATTTTAAGATTTTTGAAAGTATCTTGATTATATGTAGGTCTATATTAATTTCAATTATGCTTACGACTGTGGAAGCTGCGACAGAATCTCTTTTTATATTGATTTTTCAACTTTTTTCCGAATTTCATATTGGGTTAATTTGTCTTCTTTTTTTCGGAGAAAACAAACATCTATGTTTATTTATGTGTTTTGATATTTTACGTAAAACGTCTGAAAATTCTTTTTCTCTGGTATAATGTATTGATATATTTCCTTTTGTTACTTTGTTTTGTTTTGATTACAAATTTTATGTTTACTTAATTATTTTAAATATGTTTGTGCGATAACAAGAAAATTTATTCTAAATACAATTAGTTTGGGCTAATATAGAGCAATATTAATGAGCGCTTTGTCTAAGAAATATGAATTAGAATCCTTCCGGTTCATATTTGTGTACATTAGGATGTTAAATATTTTAAATATTTCCTAAAATCTGAATCAACGTAATGTTTATTTTTATAGAGATGTTTCACTCAAGATAAATGCTTTAACGGAAACAACATAAAAATACTTAAAGTGTCAGTAAAATATATAAGCTCGTAAAATAAAGATTTCCACGGCATAATTTAGTTAAAATGTATGTAGCTGTAGGGATTTCATAGTCATAGTGGATGGTGTATGACTTATTTCCAACAGTTATTTCCAGTATATATTCCAAAGACTTGCTGCTACACT
>OY744517.1:99344026-99449026 GCA_963556195.1 Sepiola atlantica
TCTTAGTCATACTTGGAAAGGCGATAGAATCCGATGTTAACCTTAGATCGTATTTGGAAAGAATGCATTCTTTCCAAATATGATCTAAGGTTAAGATCGGATTCTAATTCTACCTGATGAGATCTCAGTTTATAATAACTGTTGATTGATAACATCGACATGCCAGTGTCGCAGATTTTGTACATGTCTGTGTAAATAAAAATAATCATATATAAAAGCTCTATTTGATATGAAGCTTTTTTTATGAACCCGGTTGAAATTCTTTTGATTACTACCCTGTTGATGTTTTACCTGGATTATATATATATATATATATATATATATATATATATATATATATATATATATATATAACATTTTTTAAACATTTCGTTAAACCATTTAAATACTGATTATTGTCCACATGCATACATATTCATCAATATTCATATATATTCATCAACAATTTGGTGTATGCATACCACGAAGTCGATTGAAATATAATCATAAATGAAAATAATAATATATGTATAAATGAACGCACCGAGGTTTTATGTTCGAATCCGATATACATCTTCATTATATTGACATAATATATGCATGTGTTTATGTGTTGTTTATGTTTGTGTAAACTTCTGTTTCGATGACGCATGTTATCTTAATATATTCTTATGTTAAACACATTAAGTTCCAGGTTATTCATCTTTCCATATTCCTATTCTGTGAAATAGGCTTTGGCTTGTTCATATGACCTTTCGGTATAAGGTAAACCTTCTCACGTGTAAACGCTAAGAGAATACAAATGTATCACATCGGGGCTATTATTGAAAGTTAAAGAGAAAAACGGTGTAGAAGGCATTAAAAGAATGAAGAAGCGAAACTGAAATAAAGGGAATAGAAATAAATGCTATTATGAATGTTCTTTTAGCAGATAAGGCTTAAAAGGATTTGATCTTACATTTTAAAATTGCCAGTGAAACAATTTCAATTAAGGACGGGTATCGGGTTTAGCATCATAGCGAGTGGTCATTAAATCAATAAGCGAACTTGAGAGGGAGGCTAGCTTGTAGTCAGGACGAAATGAAAATGTACCATTTTTTCATGGCGTCTTTATATTTGAAGCTATACATTATATCGAGATGTATTCTGAATTAAATAAGTCCTTTATACCGCAAAATCTAATATCTATGAGTTCAATAAAACAAACTACTCTAAGAAAAAAATAATCAATTGCAGACTTTTTACACATATAAAAGAAATTCATTCAAATCCATTAAACATTTAAAAATATTATTCACCTTAAGCATAAAATCCTTTTACTAATATCAAAATGGTCGACACTAAATTACCAAAAAGGGTTAATATGCCGTAAAAGAAAACAAATAAGTCTTATTTGGCATGAAAATGTGTTACCCCTAGTATCTATAAAACAATATCAATATATTTATCATTTCTCAAAGAGTAAGTTCCATTTCCAGAATATTAAGATCTATTTCTCGAATATTAAGATCCGTTTACCGAATATTAAGATACAAAAGAGATTTTGTCATTTTTTCTCTAGTAAGATTAATTTCTAAAGTAGTATTATTCAGTTCTAAATGGACAAAAACAATAACATAACAAACACCAGTAAAAGCTGTCGCTATTCACGGTGAGACAGTGTAACCCGCTATTTCGGATTTTAGGACTATTTCGGATTTGGTTGGAATGTTTTTCTTATATTTTTACAGACTAAATATGAGATTATAACAGTACACATTGCGCATATCTTTATATATTTATATTTTATCACTCTAGTAATTTAAACATAAAGAAAACATTCTTCAAAACCGTGATTTTAAAGTTCCTGGACATGATTAAAATGGGTATATTACTCAGGTGTGGGCTATATTTAGTTTTAGTACTATGCAAAGGCGGAAAAGGGGAAGTAAAAGCCCTTTGTAAAAATTCGAATACTTCCGATTGTTGTGAAATTTGAACAATAGGTAATAGACATTATGCTTTAAATTAAATTATAATTTTATATGCTTAATATACGTAAGCATTACTACATTTATATTTGCTAGAAACAGATACAGATTTGATTCACTTTATCGAACACTGACCCTGTCTCAATAAATATTGCTTGTGCCAATCACGAATTAAAGCATTTTCTAAGTAAGGGAATACCTGTTATGCCCTTTGGAATAGTTAATAAGTGAGAGTATCGGTCTCTAATATAATAAAAAATTGTGTTAGAGTTAGAGTTTAAACAAGTGGATTTTTGGTTTTTAGAAAATATCGATTTATCAAAGTTTTCATTACAAGATTTTGAAATATTCAGAATTCATCCAACTTTTGAGAAAAAAGCATAATTGTTTAAATTTCATAAAACAATTAGATAGATAGTGGTGTACACACTCATAAACCATTTTAGAAATTGCAAAACGGTGTATACACTTGAAATCAGATCCAAACCATACTTTGGTGAAACTGCAGTCTACCTGATGAATATCATTAGATTTTAAAGTGCTCATTTTGTGCAGTTACATCACATTATAAGTTATTAAAAAGATGTAGATTTGGTCTAATTTTAAAGCATGCAAGATCTGATGTAATTTAAAAATACGATTTAAAGTACATTCCAATCAGAGGTAAAACATCTCAGTGTTGTGGTGTGGAGAAAGGTTTGAAGCTCTCTAAAATGATCCCTATGTATTTATAATAAGAGAAATATGACTATTTTATGAAAGCTTACATGAATATGAGGGCATCACTACTAAAGTTACACTTATAGCACAAATACTTTTACCGGACACTTAAAGAGACACTGAAAAATGTCTCTCATATGAATATAGCTACAATACGATAGTGTACATATTGTACATACGTGTTTTAAGATTTGAAACACGCACCATTCGATAAGGAGGTCTTCCTCTAAATATATTATGGAACACGGTCATAAGTATTGCCTAATCAAGTAAGATTTGCTAAATATATAAAATAAAAATGTTTAACATATATAAAAAATCACTTGTTTTTGTCTTACTTCTCAACGCCGACATATTTCCATTTGTTGCATTGTGATAGCCTTCTAATACTCTTCTATATACGTCTTACACACAATGCTTCAAGCAAATTACGTCTTCTTCTTATATATATATATATATATATATATATATATATATATATATATATATATATATATATATATATATATATATATATACAAACCGAACAAGAGGGGAAGAGGGACTCCTTCTCACGACATATTTAAAAATGAAAGAACAGAAGATAAACACAAGTTAAGAAATTAAAATTACAATGTTTATTTATAAAAGAGTATAAGAAGGGATGAGATACAAAACAAAACAAAATAATACGGGGTGGAGTCTGAACGGATATGTACTTAGGACGAGTGAAATAAATATATAATACAAAACGTATCATCTAGTAGGAAAGAAAGGGATCTGACTCACAGTTTTCAAATTCGTAGGACACGCTCAAATCATCGAGCAGTTATGGGTCGTTGTCGTCGGGGTGTCGTTATTATTTGCGGGGGAAAAAGCCAGGAAAAGTTCTTGTCGACTTAGCATGCTTTGGCAATCGTATTATCTGTTCTACGGTATGCCTTTGGCATTTAACAGAATACGTCTTTGTCGTTTTCTTTGTGTCGGCGTCCAGACAGTTTTGCAGTTTCCAATATGCAGCGATTTGCACGGCGTCCGTTCCAAGTGTTTTCTTCTGTCGTGATTTACCGGAGCGACCAATGTAACGTTGGTTCGCTCCACAACCTGTGGTAGTTTTTTTTGTCTGGCATTTCATTCCTTTTTTCTTCCTTTTTTTCTTTCTTATTCGTTCAGCAGTTTGTATGGACCGGATGCCAAATTGGGGTAAGGGAAAAGGGTCGCGGAGTGCATGCGGCCTCTACAGAGATAGCAAGACTCGTCCTCCCTTTTTCTCAACACTCACATTATTAAGTATTAGAAGTAGGAATGAGACAATCAGGCCCACGGAAACATACACCCTCGCCTCACCTCCATTCTATATTTGTCTTTTCGTCTCTCAAGTCGGCGAACAAAGAAAGTTTTTAAAAGGGAAAAAAAACAATATATATATATATATATATATATATATATTTATATATACAATCGTCGTCGTCGATTACTCTCGACTAGTGTATGTGTGTATGTGTGTATGTGTTCATGTATTGGTATTTGTGTGTTTATTTGTTTATATGTATGTATATATATATGTGTGTGTGTATATGCGTATGTGTATATATGTATACATACGTGTATGTGTATAATTGGATCCAGATATATGCGTATGTATGGGTATGGATACTTGAACTATTATCTTATGTTTATAAAGGTGTAAAAGTTGTATATTTTTATTTCATTTTATTTTTATTTTTTATTTTTATTTTTATATTTATTCCGTGTGTACGTATGTGGAGGTTAATGGGCATATTTATATGCCTATGTGTCTGTTTATATGTGTACTGCACGAGCATGTTCATGTATATGTGTGGCTTGTATGTTATATATACATATGTATATTGTGTATATGTGTATATATGTGTATATCTGTGTATAGATATATGCGTATATATTTGTGTTTGTTATTTTTATATATTTATATATATACCTATTTATATATATACGCGTGTGTGTGTGTGTGTGTGTTTATATATTTTATGTGTGTACTTGTGTATCTATCAATTTGTGTGAACGTGTGTATTTTATATTTTGACCGGATATTTATGCTTGAAAATGTATACATGTGTATATTTGTGTATATCTGTGTATGGATATGTGCGTATATTTATATATATATATATATATATATATATATATATATATATATATATAAAGTATTGTGCAGTAGGGGCTGTATAAGTACTGTGTGGTAGGGCAGGAAAAATCCAGCAGAGTACTCGATTAATTAAGAAATCCGAGATTTCGAAGGATTAAGAGCGTAAATATTTATTTAAAAAATACAGAAATTCAATGTAACATCAGTACCGTCGGTTTCAAAGCGGGAGGTTGATCCCGATTATCGTCAGCTGATAAACATATTCAGGAATGGTGGAACTTATTCGGTCACGTCTGAGATCACGTAGGACGTGATTTGTGAAAGGGGGGTACATATGTGTGCATGAGGGGTTAAATTTAGATTCTAATATTTAAATTTTTAATGTATATAAGTGGTTATTAATTAAAACAAAGCAGAAGAAAAGGGTTTCGTTGTAATATATATAAAAAATGTAAGAATTACTGTAAAGTAGAGGTCGGGGTTTGGGGGCCAGGAAGAGGGGAAGGAAGGATCTAGGTGCGGCGTAGTAGATATTGATAGCCGTTGGCTTTAAGACTCGGCACCGCAGGCTAACTTTCTATAACCTCCAATTTAAGTCCTCTAGCCTTTAAAATTTTCAAGCTCCTCAAATTCATTTCTTATACCTCTCCATACTCCACTCAGTATGACACTTTAGGACCCGCTTTAAACCCGGAAACCATTGCACTAAATAGCCAGTGCCATTTTAATAACACGCTTATGCCTTCAGTATTTTTCCCTGCCACGCGGTTTTTTTATTTTTATTTTTATTCTTCTTATTCTTATTTTTATTTTTTTATTTTTACTTTTATTTTTATCTTTTAAATTCGCCGGGCCACCATTATTATTATTATTATTATGACTATTATTAGTAATAGTAGTATTATCCCCTTTTTTGCCACCCTTACACTTTTTGCTACGATATGGGGTCAGAAAGTTAGCCTGCGGTGCCGAGTCTTAAAGCCAACGGCTATCAATATCTACTACGCCGCACCTAGATCCTTCCTTCCCCTCTTCCTGGCCCCCAAACTCCGACCTCTACCCTACAGAAATTCTTACATTTTTTATATATATATTACAACGAATCCCTTTTCTTCTGCTTTGTTTTAATTAATAACCACTTATATACATTACAAATTTAAATATTAGAATCTAAATTTAACCCCTCATGCACACATATGTACCCCCCCCTTTCACAAATCACGTCCTACGTGATCTCAGACGTGACCAAATAAGTTCCACCATTCCTGAATATGTTTATCAACTGACGATAATCGGGATCAACCTCCCGCTTTGAAACCGACGGTACTGATGTTACATTGAATTTCTGTATTTTATAAATATATATATATATATATATATATATATATATATATATATATATATATATGTGTGTGTGTGGGTGTGTGTGTGTGTGTGTGTTTATGTATGTACTTGTGTATCTATTAAGTTGTGCGCACGTGTGTATTTTATATATTGAACAGATATTTGTGTATATATTTGGGTCTGCTATTTTATATATTTACTTTTTATGTATAAATCTTCATCTCAAACATTCCGAAACAGTAAATTCGTCCTCTGAAAAATAAACGCCATTTATTACGTTATAAAATGTTATTGTTATACTAATGCGGTGCATGTGCGTGTATGCACGTCTTATTCTTGCATATTTATTTTAAAACTAATGCGGTGTAATATCGACGGATGCGTTAGTTTCGCAGCCTGTTAGTCACTGTAATGAACATTCAGCGTGTTAGCAACACTCAGCGTGCGTTGTATTCTCGCCGAAATGCGATGGCGGACGCTCGAAATCATTTGTAAATGGCCTTTGGCATGATCTCTTGTCTCTTCATTTCATTAGTATGTTTTATTCGCTCCAATAATTTCCTATCAAGCTGCATCTTCCCGTGTGTAGACTGCTCGCTTTTTGTTATTGCTCGCATTCCTCTTGCCCAGAGGTACTTTTTTTCAGAAAAAAAACCCAGCAGAATGTAGATGGGACGGTGATAACACAAAACGAAAATGTTGATAGATTTATATCTTCATGGTGAGAGGTATTGTTTTAATAGGCGCGAAAGATTTCGTTCGCGGGGGGGGGGGGGGTGCTAGCTAAGAATGATGGAGGTTAGGGAAATTGTCACGGTCTTAACATCATTCTTCGATTTATTAGTATTACTCACTAGGGGTTATCACACAGGTCATCGTCAGTGATTGCTCACCAAAAGCAACCTGTGGTGTTCCCTGAAGTCTGAGTTAAATCACGCCTCCCCAGATTTCCAGTAATCTCCACCATCGCAAATAACATTGCGGTATTGCAAGAGCCGCTGACCATTGATTTCTCGCTGGTAACGACCATTGGTCTTCTCTCGGATTTAGGTGGCAATAAGCCTCCCCAAAGGTCCCAGCACTATTTGCACTTTTCAGTGGTTTGTGTCCTCTCGTCAACTTTGATCCTTTTGACCAAATATTTTCTGTGGTGTCAGCCTAGGCCGGCGTCATTTCTTTTCTATGGGGAAGAGCTTTATCATTATTATTATTATTATTATTATTATTATTATTATTATTATTATTATTATTATTATTATTATTATTATTTATTATTATTATTATTATTATTATTATTATTATTATTATTATTTTATCATCATCATCATCATCAGCAGCAGCAGCAGCAGCAGCATCATCTTCATCATCATTATTATCATCATTATCATCATCATTATCATCATCATCATCATCATCATCATCATCATCATCATCATCATTATTATTATTATTATTATTATTATTATTATTATTATAAAATTCCGCTAATATAGAGTGTGACGAAAAAGAAATTCATATCAATGTTCTCTAATATATAAGGGAAGTATTCTGTAGAAGAATTTTACTGACTACATCATATATATATATATATATATATATATATATATATATATATATATATATATATATATATATATATATATACATTGTTGAATATAAGAATTCGGAATTCATAAACCTCTTAGCAGCAAATACAAAAATCTTAGAATATAGTACTAACAAACAAAAACTCAATATATCAGAAGCCCTATATATAAAAACCAAAAAAACCCTAATTAATAGAATTAACTTTAATATCAGTAATAATATTCTAAAATGTATATCGCTCTAAATATAATTTCGTACTTAGTACATAATTCCCGCCAAAACCTACTATAATACTAACACATGGTATGTATCTGATTAACCTCATTCCCCTAAAGATGGACCCGGATGAGTCTGAAAGTACTTGGGAGACAAATCCAAACTATGGCAAATTCATCCTGATTCGGACTATTGAAAGGATCTACCAAAGGATTTGTCTATTATATTAAACAATACTTGCCTGCAAAAGAAGCTACGTATATATATATATATATATATATATATATATATATATATATATATATATATATATATATATATATATATATATAAATATATATGTATAGTCATCACTGTATCACAACTCTTCAGTGCGGCTAGTTAGTGCCTCAAGCCGGGATTGAAACTCAACCATCGAGCTGACAGTCAGCGCTCCTACCTATCACTGACTGAATGTAAGTAATATCTCAATGTAAACATTGTAAAGTGCCGGAGCTCGAATTAGTTTTACCTAATGAACTAATGGCAGTTGGCGATATCCTTACAAATAAGCTCTACTCAGGTAAGGAGCTTCATATAGTCATCCACATACAGACTGTTTCGTTGTATCACAGCTCTTCAGTGCGGCTAGACCTGTTAGTGCCTCAAGCCGGGATTAAAACTCAACCATCGAGCTGACAATCAGCGCTATCATACGACACTGACTGTGAGACTAAAAGTATACTTTTAGAGAATTGAACCTACAGTAAAATGATCTAAGCTCAATATACGAGATAGAGCAATTATATTATTCCCCTACCAACTTATCCATCTATTTAATCCATCTGATGATAAAATTGTAATCGTTGAAAAACTTGGCTTAAGGAAAGTAAAATCTACATGTTTTCACCGAGTACACCTTGCATTGAACAATCGAAGATTAAATAGATTTATTTGTCAAGAAACAGTTTTTGAGGGAAGCGTTAAGGAAAGTTTTGAAAACATGCCTTGGAGCAGTTTCTTTTTTAATTTTTTTTCAGAGGTTTTTCTGGGGGGGGTTTAAGAAGTCGATCAGGTGAAACTATAGTTTGGATCTCAATTTCTTCATCCAAGCTATCCGCCAATCCATGCGTTGCATGTGTTATTTCGTTAAGTCTCATCCAACATGACCCCTCCACTCTTTTTTTCCTTTGCCTCTTTACTTGGGGAAGGAGTAAAATAAAAGTGTTTGATACAAATTTAATTATTTTAAAAAAATGTAATAATCAATTAATTTCTTTTATTTTATAATGTTTTGTTATTAATTATTATTATTATTATTATTATTATTATTATTATTATTATTATTATTATTATTATT
The DNA here is from genome assembly GCA_963556195.1 of Sepiola atlantica. Classification (NCBI taxonomy): domain Eukaryota; kingdom Metazoa; phylum Mollusca; class Cephalopoda; order Sepiida; family Sepiolidae; genus Sepiola; species Sepiola atlantica. The sequence goes on from OY744517.1 coordinate 99,353,289, forward strand.
ATTATTATTATTATTGTTATCATAAATGGTATTTGATATGTAAATTACCATATCATACGGTAGTCTTAAGGGTAATATATATTATTATTATTATTATTATTATTATTATTATTATTATTTACTTTATTTATAAATAAATATTCATAAATCCTAATTTTCTTTCATATTTAATTACTTGCTACTATTTTTACATAAATTATTTTATTTTATCATTATATTTAATTATTTTTCTTCAAATAGTAAAATTAATATTTTTATTTTTTAATTTAAAACCTCACTAAGGGTTTCTTTAATCCGGTGGTGAAGAGTAATCCCACTGGCATCATATATGTTTAAAACGGAAAAATAAGCTAACTGGTGTTTGTTTACGTATCACAGGGTTATTTTCAATGCTTTCTCGTTGGCTATTGACACCTACATTAATTCCCAATTCTTATTTTTCCTCTTTTCCTCCATTAAGCGGTATTTTTTAATTTAAACCTAACTTTTGGGGGCGAAGGGATTTTTAAAATTGTAACTTTTGAAATTTTACTCCCCGACGCCAGAGGTGAGGTGAGGCGATCAGAGGTCAGCATGACTTCAGCATAACTTCGATTTAAATTCACAGTAATATTGACAGAATTTACTGGTAGAATTTGCAGAATTGATAATAATGATAAAATTAAAATGTACAAGATCAAATTATCCTCAAAGAAACAGACAACGCGGGAGCCGCCATTTTCGGAGAAGACAGACATAAGTAGACTTATTATAGGTCGCGTTTGTTAGTATTAGAACCGACGTAGTATTCGAACTGATCTTTTGTATTATATAGATCTTCTATTTTCATATTTTTTAAGCAAAGTCTCGACTCGGCGAGCTAATATCCTGGTCTCCGGTGGTAGTTTATAGAGTATAGCCGAAACAGAATCTCGCATCTATACTCCATAACTTTCAACCGGACACCCGGTAACTTACTCGTGGAGTCCACATAATGATTAAATGTAACGAAAAGAGAAAATGCCATCGTCTTTTCTCAAACATGTATCGATATATATATATATATATATATATATATATATATATATATATATATATATATTTCGAAAGTTCTTGCTAGTGGGAATTTAACGCTGATTTCAAGTTCACACAATAGGACAACAATATACTAAGCATTCGTAGCCGATCAAAGTCGTAAAATTAATTAATTTCAATAAAAAAGGATTTGTAAAAAACATCGTATAAATTAAGTCTGTGTTATTGTTGTTTTCCATTTAAATGATTGATTTAACATATAATCCTATTACTTATAGAAATAAAAAAAACGGAATAAAATTAGTAATATAGTGTACAGGTAGTAGAGGGAGCAGGAGTTTGTTGGTTATCTTAATGTTCCTAGTCCCGCCAATACACACACAAACACACATATATATATATATATATATATATATATATATATATATATATATATATATATATATATATATATATATATATATATATATGGGAAATGAAAAAGGAAAAAACAAGGGATATTTTTTTTATATATCCATCAACGTTTCGTCTTTCTTGCAAGAAAAATGTCATGCAATACATCAAAATTTTGGGTTGACATGATGGAGTGATAAAGGAAAAGTAGTAGCCGTTGCTACTGTGAGCGCTGGAGGAGAGTACACGCTGTGAGAAGTCAGTGGTGGCGAAGAATGAAATGAATATGGAAAGATTTGAGTGGGTAACATTCAGCCAACAGTGAAATAGGGAGGGTGAGAATATTAGTGAATTTGCTTTAGGGTGGGAGAGATCAATGGGGGCGCTGAGATTTATGTCGTGGTGATGTGTAGCATGGATTTTGAGGTGCTGGGGAAAGAGGAGGGAAGGGGGAAACTCTGTGTGTTTAGCATGTAGGTGGTATCATAGTTTTAGAAAAAGATTTGAAGAAATGAAGATAACTTTAAAATGGGCGGGGGGTAGAGTGTGAAGGAAATGATGGTAGAGGTGAGAGTGGAGTGGGGAGATTTTTGTTGTGGTCAGGTGTGAAATGTTTTTTTGATGCTTAAGGGAGGGAAGGAAGTGTATTGCCCAGATGGCTAAGTCAGGATTGTGTAATTATAAGTGTGTTTCAAAGAATGTGTAGAAGTGTGCTGTGAGCATGAGAAGAAAGAAAATTTCATTTTGGGGGAGTCATTACGTCGGATTACTCTCATCCTTCCTTTCTCATATATATATATATATATATATATATATATATATATATATATATATATATATATATATTAAAGTAAGGAATACAGACGTTTGTTACATGTTTAGGTGGTGGAATGAAATTGAAAAGTGTTAAAATGAGAGGAAAAAATATAAAACAATACATGAATATACTAAGCCGGCTTTCGTCCACACTCATCAGAGTAACTACGTGGAAATAATTCAAGCATTACGACTAAAAACTTACAAAAAGTAGAATGAAGACTAGTGACAAGTTTAGGAGAAAGAAATGGGAGAGGAGGGTCACAAGTTGATCACATTGAGTCCTAGAAGCCCCTCCTTATATATATATATATATATATATATATATATATATATATATAGTTTTGAACAAAAGCGGAATTTTGTTCATCTCCGTAAATGTGGTCCACCATATCGTCGTTAGTTGCTCGGCTAGCAGCAAGGTACATGATAGGTTAGGCAAAATCCTTAACACATCTATCTATATCTATATATATGTATATCATTTGTAGTAGTTTCAGTCATAGAGGGGTATTCTGGTAATAGGTTGCTCTGATCGCAAAATGTGGAAATTGAATAATTTTTTTTGAAAAAGTTTGGCATTGTTAGAAGCTGATAATATCACTTGACCATTAATGATGGTTTGAAAATGATTCTTACGTCTTTTTAGTATTCTGCGAGACATCATGAATAAGGCTCTGCTTAGCAACTCGGATTATCATAGGACTATTTTGAATTTGCTATAACTAATTTGCAGCGGTTGTAGAAAGTTTTCAAATCGGTTTTGCTTTCAGAGCATATAGTCTGATGTTATCAATTCAAATAGTGGTTTATGTGAGCAATGGAAACAGTACAACGATTGATGTATGTTTGGTCTTTTTTTTAATTGTATAGGGGGTATAAAACCCAATATCAGCCACCATCTAATCAAATATATCGGGGCCAACACAGGACACATTTTTCTCGAAAATAGAATGCAGAGTAATCTCAGAGATTAACGACCTAAAACTACTCCAATCAGCCCTTGAGCATCGATACACTCTTCAATTTATATTCCATCTTAAGACACAGCCGAGTGAGTGGATGAGCCACGACGTGCACTGCTCAGAACAAGTAGTTCGGAAAATGATTTTAAAAAATGCTTGCATTCGTCAGCATCGGGCATGAGAATTGTTTTGTGTGAGTTAACTCATAGGCAAGGGAAAGTCATGATAAAACCTTCCACGTCATTATTCTTATCGATATAATGATTTAAGTCATCACAAACATGAATGTTAAAAATATAAACAGACAGAATCTTGTTAATATCTGCAAATGAAAAAATGCTTAGTTTAAATCTTTGAAATCAGATCTCTATAAAAGGGTGTATCTGTCATGCAGGCAGGCAGGCAGGCAGGCAGGCAGGCAGGCGGGAAGACGAAAAATCAAGGAATTTGCAAACTATATTTTAGATACGTCCTGGCGTTTATGTTAGGGTCTTTGTCCGTAAATTAATTTATGGTGCTTAAATTTGAAAATTGCATTTCTATTTGCATGTCATGCTTAAGTTTGTAAATTGCCTGTGTGTCAACCCGTAATGCTAAGGTTTGCAAATTTCATTTCGGCAAGCCTATCATGATTATGTTTGCAAATTGCATTTTGCTTAGCTGGTAATGCTTAAATTTGAAAGTTGCATTTCGTTAGTCTGCCATGACAGTCTTTTTTGACATAGTATTTTATCAATAAATGCGCAAAGGGGGAACAATTATGGTGAAAGTATGTACTATATAAGAGTACCTCTGATTTTATATACAGGGTGGGCCAAAATAAGGGTCCTATCTTTAAATTTGAATAACTTGAATTTGAATAACTTCCACAAAATAAAAGTTAAACTCACCAAACTTTATGTGTGTGTAGACTGACCCTTCCGAGATTTTTTGAAATAAACAAAACAAATTTTAGCCGAAAAACACTTCTTAATACTTACAAAAACTAAAGTATTGTTTTTTACACTGTTTTGAGTTTTTTAAGCAAAAATAATGTTTTCTAAATGAGGGTACGTTCCTTAGGGCTAATACGGCTCATGCTTGCTTCGGAAGGGGTCCTTTACTTATTCTAAAAAAAAAAAAAAAAATCAATAAATAAAAAAGTTATGAATTTAAAAAAATAGGACCCTTATTTTTGCCCACCCTATATATATATATATATATATATATATATATATATATATATATATATATATATATATATATATATATATATATATATATATATATATCGGTTCGCTGTTGGATCGATCCGTTTGTCGATTTTGCACGCTTAAGTTTCAAATAATATTTTCATCGTAAAATGCGTATATCAAAATGGCGTATCGTGAAAATACGCTCGCTTTTTTTTTGTTTGACTAAGTTTCCTTTGTAAACACTCAATCCAAAAAATCAACTCAGATTCAGATTTATTAACTCAACTAATTGATATTATTATCGTGTGGATGTTTAATAAAATCCCTGTTATTAAAATAATTACAATATGTCCAACGTTATTATCATTGCAACAGCGTTTCTGGACAGTTTGGCCGCTTGTGATTTCGCTGAAAACCACATAATTGACGTTTCTTTACGCGTTTCGAAGAATTCGCGGCGATAATAATTACATTATGCCGGTAAACGTTTTCTAAGGCAGCAGTCGCCACTGGCCGCACCCTGCTATTCATATTCCTCTGCTTCTTTTCAGTCAACATCGCTATGGTAATGTCGCAAAGAAGAAGCTAGTTAAACGTGAGGTTCCACCCTTACAATTATCGTCGGCATAAAAATGACGAAAGTGTTATGACGAATATATTAATAAACGAACAGGCAGTGTAGAGGAAATGCGGTGTCTTCGTGCTAGATAAAAACAAAAAAAAGGAACACTACAACAGGACGATTGAAGCACAAAACGCCGGTGTCTTTATAAAATGATATCATGAAAACGAGTTAGTGCGGAAATTTGGAGAAGGAAACAACTTGTTAATAATCAGAAATTAACTCAATTGCTGTTATTCGGTTTTAAAATACTGACGAGAAGGAGAAGTGAAACGGTTGCGCATATGCTCATTTGTTAATCCTAGAACTCTACTAACATTCAACGTAATTAGATTTATAGTAGCCTTTTCATTATAATGAGAATGAAAGAAAGTGTCAATTTTAGCATAGATTATTAGAATATCTCTCGTATTTCGTTCATTTGTTGTTTGTTTAAATAATTTTCGAATAAAATTGATCGGATTTAAAATAAATGTATATGCGAAAGTAAATATAAATATTTCCAGGCATTGCTTCTTCCTTTTGGGGACAGAGAGAGTTTTGTCCGCGTTAAACAAACACAAAACAAACGAAAGATAGTTTCTTTTTCTTTTGTAACATTTGGTAAACGTAAGAAAAAACTACAAATTATTTAAGAAAGTTATTTCAATAAATAATCAATCAATGGTATCAGAATAAAATTAAGAACAAATACACATCTGTATATTAGGCGTTGTGGGATAGGGTTAGGGTTAGAGTTAGGGTTACGGTTTGTTGTGGGATAAATAATTCATTCAATTCTACAAACATTAATTATCGGACATAAGTTGTATTTATTGTCATGAGATAAAGTTAAAAATTACTTTATAATGCCTTGAAAATCGAACTGGCTGACATTTTTATTTTTATCTATGAATAGGTAATCAGTTTACGGTAAATATATATGCGAAAATGATCCCTCAATGTAACTACTTATATATATATATATATATATATATATATATATATTTCTTTACTTTTCGCAATTATTGCCGCCAAATAATTTTAGGCTAAATGAACCTGTGAAAATAAAATTCAGAGACAATGAAACTCAAACAACATAAACGAAAAACGAACATGCTAAAACCATTTGCTTTTCGTTTTATTTGCTTATTATTGTTTCCCCCAGCTTTTCTGTCCTTTGTCAGTGAAAGATACATCGTTCTAGACTGAGGCAATTTTAATGTTCTTCTATCTGGGGGGTGCATACTATTGGTGAGAGATAATTATTCTCAATCAGCATTAAGGTAGTACTTTATGTTCTAACGTATCGAAGTAAAACTAAAAACAAAAATGACCTCCATATGCATATATATATATATATATATATATATATATATATATATGTATATATATATATATATATATAGATATATATATATATATATATATATAGAGAGAGAGAGAGAGAGAGAGAGAGAGAGAGAGAAAGAAAGAAAGACAGAGAAAGAGAGAGATATGCATATTAAGTTGGGTTTTTTTTGGGGGGGGGGCGTCTTTTATTATCTTCTATAATGTGATGTTCGCGTGTTTTAGCTTTAAATAAAGGTATCTGATGAGCAGCCCGTAAACAATAAAGACTATGTTTTTGTAAGCAGGTTGTGAAACGTTCGTAAGACGAAGAAAATATAAGAATTCACTGAAATAAAAAAAATATGATTGTTGACGTGTTTTATTTGGTCAGTGGAAGGCAACCAATCAATATATATATATATATATATATATATATATATATATATATATATATATATATATATATATATATAGTTGATGGTTTATTCCATTTGCTACAAAATATATTCTGTTTCATTAACGCTTTAAATAAGCATCAATTCATCAGGCATTTCGGAACCACACTGCTCAGATTTGTATAATTTAACAACAACAGGAAATTGAGGGTGGAGACAAGGGTTCGCGTATAGCAAAGAAAAGGAGGAGGGGGGAGGTTCAAACAGGTGATATTTTAAGAAATTATATATATATATATATATATATATATATATATATATATATGAGAAGATGGCAGGGCCATATAGATAAATTAATTATTGAGTCTAATAAAAGCGTAACAAACGTGAATTCTGTAATGTAATTAATAATATCTCATAGTAGGCACATCACCCATTAACTGGCCAAGCCGTCAGTGGTATTGAAAAGTAGAATTTGCAGATGTCACTAACCTAACCTTAAAACAAGGTAAATCAACTTGAATCTGCGTTGGACAGATCCGCCACAGGCAACGCTCGTACACCTTGTAAACCTCTAACCTACGTTTATTGAGAACGAGATGAAAAAGCTTTAAGCTAAAGTACGTTCACGGATCTTTGATGCGGATTTTCAGTTTCACTCTTTTGGAGAACCAATAAAATATCTTTGTGTGTATTTTATCCTCACTATGAAACACCACACAATAGTTGTCGAAGCCGCGAATAGACTAACAAGTTCGCAACACTCGTAAAGACGCGTCCTCTTAGAAACTCGAATGAAAAATCTGATTTTAAATCAATTAGAATTATTGGGACTAAGGGCTTACATTCTAATATATGTTAAGTATTAAATTGTTGCTAACGCCAATACGTAATCAAAATGGTTTGGGACTATTAAAATAATTTTCAACGCTTTTATAATGTTTACCTATTTATTTATGTTTTATTAGCGCTTATGTGTCAATTCATCTTTTGAAATATGACGTAAATAATAAATCTATGACGTCACGCCAAACCTATAATAATTTTGTTACGGCAATGTGTTAAGCACTATTTATGAGAAATTCTAAATAGCTTAGTTGGTAGAACCTCAGACTGAAGACCTTAAGGTTTCTGTCTCGATTTCCAGTCATGGCATCCGCTTTATTTCTTAGCAATTTATAATTTACTATTGATGCTATATTTTATATTTCTAAAAGTAGTTCTAAAAGAAATTTCGAAATGTGACAAATGTATTTATTACGTTTTAATATTGTTACTGACGGACGGACAGACGGACGAAATATCTATTTATATAAGATATATTGAGAATATAAACTTAAGTAAGGAGTCCCAACTTAGTTACCTTTTAAGGATAGCAGTTATACATACTCTGGAGTTGGAAAAAAATAAATATTTCTCTAGACTAAAAGGACTTTCTATTCACTGACCAAGAACAGAAAAAATGAAATGTACTATCAGAACCGACACCACGTTTTGATCCTAGCCAAAAGTGCAAGTAAGAGGAGTCGAATATAAAAATATGTGCTGATGAAATGTGTTGAAATATTGAAGATTGCTTGACCAATTTCGTTCGATGGAATGACACAAGAAGATTTCTGTGTAGCTCACGTACCATGCATATATTTTTGTTTTATTTAGTTTTAATAAGGAGCCAACACTTATTAAGGCCAAAAAGAAACTCGGGGATAAGGGTTAAAGAGATTGATCTATTTTCAGTAATAAAGAATATTATGAGAGAACTGAGTTGATGAATGGTATGGACACAACTTGAATTCTGGTGAGGACAGTTTATGCCATGCATTTATTGACGTTAGATTTAAAGATAAATTCGTTGTAGTCTGCAGAGAAGCAGGCATGTGGTGATGTGTTTTTCAAATAGGAACTTCTTGGAAAGTAACTCTGTTCATGAAAATGCTGCCTGGCCTTAGGGACGTGTAAAAAGAAACGTTAGTTTGGATGGGAAGCATTGTTCTTTGCTGTGAATGTATCTCAAAAAGGAATTGGAGCAGCTTCCGTTGAAATCAATGGAGGCGCGATAGCGCTCTACCCCTTAATAGACTTCACGACTGGCCTATGTTGGAAATCTCATTTCTTTGATCAATCATAACTCAAAAACAAATAAACCAAATTAGTTAAAGCTTTGCACAAAGTTTTTATTTAATAGGTTCTATAAGTGTGTAGAATTTCAGCATCATTAGTCAAGACAACCCAGAGATCCAGAAAGTTCAATCATGAAATCATGTTATCGGTGTGTACGTACGTACGTACTTATGTGCCACCTTGTATCTCATCAAATATTTGATGGATTCAGCTGATTTTTGGCAGATATAGAGGTTCTAGGTGCTAGTTGATGGCATTTTCATTGCAGTTTACCATATTCCTTAGTTTTCCAGAAAATTCCAAAAAACCTTTAAAATGACCAGTATTCATACACTTTATTCTATATCTTATCGACCATTTGATTGATTTAGCTGATATTTGGCAAAGATAGAGGTTCTAGTGTCTAGTTGATGGCATTTTAATTTCAGTTAACCATATACCTTGATTAGTAAAACTACCAACTATATCAGTTATGAGAAGGCATTGTATTGAGACATAACCTTTAAAAAAGTAGTGGCATCCCATGAAAAATGCCAGTATACTGATTTCATATGCCCATAATAGGGTTAAGATGAAAGTTCATATACACTAAATCTACAAAAGCAAGGAAATTCCCAAATTTTTACACTTTTATTGTCATTAAGGGTATGCGAGCACAACAGGGCTATGTATTTTACTGGTATGAACTTTTCTTCAGCGCACCTCACACACTTCATCCACTCATGATTTATACTGTAGTGATGCGATAATGAAATGGTTTGGTTTATATGTAGTCATATCCTTAATGAATGTCAATAAAAGTGTAAAAATTTGGGAATTTCCTTGCTTTTGTACATTTAGTGTATATGAATTTTCATCTTAACCCTATTAAGGGCATATGATTTCAGTATACTGGCATCTTTCATGGAATACCAATAGAGTAGATGAATAGCAGCAATGTATCTTCTAACAGTAATATTTTTCCTTTCATTGCGAAAAAAAATTATTCAAATGAGGAAGTGAATAATCATTGTCCGGCTGACACAATACTTTTACGAAAATAATGTTAGTAAACAGTTTTTAAAACGTCTCCAAGATTAATAAAATAATTTATATTAACGTATTTTTTTAGTTTCTTCATGGTGAACACAATTTATTTCCTTAAAGTTAATTTTTAAATATTCAATTGATAAAAAAAATTTCTTACCATGTAGTAAAACAAAACAGCTTCATTTTTCTAAACACAGTCGTCCTTAAAAAAACGAAAATATAGATGAGTTTATAATCAAGATAAAGACTACGGTTAAATCGGACCGACAGACATAAATGGTTATTGTGATGCTATGCCTAAAAAAAAATACTATAATTGTTTTGTTTTCGGATTTCTAAAAATAAAGATTGATAATTTATATAGGTTGGATCATTCGGACTACTATTGCCATCTTAGATGTTAATCTCACAGCGTTTCGAGCGAAGTAACTTCCAACTATCTTCAGGTGTGTCTTTTCGAACTCGAGAACATTTATGTCTTTTCGAACTCTAGAACATTTATGTCTTTTCGAACTCGAGAACATTTATGTCTTTTCGAACTCTAGAACATTTATGTCTTTTCGAACTCGAGAACATTTATGTCTTTTCGAACTCGAGAACATTTATGTCTTTTCGAACTCTAGAACATTTATGTATTTTCGAACTCTAGAACATTTATGTCTTTTCGAACTCTAGAACATTTATGTCTTTTCGAACTCGAGAACATTTATGTCTTTTCGAACTCGAGAACATTTATGTCTTTTCGAACTTGAAAACATTTATGTCTTTTCGAACTCTAGAACATTTATGTCGGACTCTGTAATCTAGACGGAATTTCGAACCTGAGCTCTTATTTAATTTTCGGGGTAGATTGTCATCGTTACGCCAGCCATGAACTGGGAGAAGTGCAAAGTATTCTTTTTTTTATTTTCTTGTACCTTTAGTTAGAATCGAATCTTAAACTTCAAGAAGACTGTCAGTAAGAAACAGTTGTTTTTTCACACCCTTACTCCTTGCCACAAAGATTAAATAAATGGTTCAGTTTGAGATTTCGTATACATTCTCGAGTTCCTAAAGATGTTCCTGAAAAAAGGTCGCATGTTTAATCGGCCGAAAGGTTGTGAGAATAACCTCAGATGAGAATAGTTGTCCGAATAATCCAGATAAGTGTTTTCGTTTAATCGGTATAGATGCAAAATTGTAAGATCAGATTCAGTTTGGTCTGTTGTCCAACCATTTATCACATATACTGTTAGAAAACAATACTGACTGCAAATGATTCATTGTAAACTATTGTGTTCAATCTATTAATAGCTGCAATAAATCTTTAATTATTTTTCTTTAGGCCGAAACTGAGTCCATTAACCTACAATCACGCCCGCACTATACACATTTTACAGGCCACCGTTAAGTCTCGATGTCCCTGTGGAAAATGGAAGTTATGGTGAAGCCAGCGTTGCGCAATCTCTAATTGCAGTTTAATCCAAGAGACATCTAAGGCTTGTAGATAGCATTTTTGCTGAAGCAGAAAAGATTTGTATTAAGAAAGTTTTCCTTCTTCTAGAGTAGTTGCCCTCGAATAATCTGATCTACCCTATTATGTAACAAGAGTATATGAATTCATATATTTCATGGCTATATAAATGGAAGTGAAACACGGTAGGTTGACACTGCTTCAACTCTGTAATTGTAGGTTAATAATTAATATATATAAACTTAATATTTTAGCTTGTATTTCTGGCGGGAAATTAAAGCGTTATTTAACAAAAGACTAATTAAATATAAATAAATAACAAATATAGATAAACATAGGAATATATGAATGAAAACAAATTATATTACATTGTATTTCTTTCACAATTAAAACGAAAGTAATAAAACAAAAGTTAATAAAAACAAATAAACATACAAATACGTAAAGAAATGTTGTTTCTCCCGCCAAAATTACAGACTAATTTAATAAAACTTCCTGAGAACAAAACGACAATATAGCAAACAAAAACTAATTCTTGACAAAGATTGCGACGATCAAAACTGCTTGTAGTTGACCATAAAACAACTCTTGGGTCCATACTCCACCAATTGAAATCAGAGACACGAAACCAGCTCACAGTGTCAAGAAAATTGTTGTTCTTTGTTATTTTCGTTACTATGGTATGTAAAACCAGACTTGTATCGGTGATGATTTTTACCAATATAATTTATAATTTGAATATTTTAGTGGATTAGAGGAGGTCACGTTTTGAAATGGATATATTCTGAAGTTTTACCTGGTAAACCTAAACCATATCAATATTTTATATTATATGTGCACATATATAAAATAGTAATTATATATTTCTATATATAATTACTATTAGATGGATAGACGTTGCATACACTATGGTCACTGCGCACTTATTATGCTAATACGTGTATACGATTGAAGTGGTGCGTCAAAGTGGAAGTTTTGGATCTCGGAGGTTTCATATATCTGATGAGCGATTAACTGGATTGGCCTTTGAAGCAGCAATTTTACCACAGCGGCTTTTTTCGTACATTAGGTTGCAAACGGCGATGCGTTCGCTGTCAGGTCTGTATCTGTTTTCTATCAGAATGTAATCGAACTCTACGATAGAAACCTTGGTAAAAAATAGTAATAATGATAATAATAAAAATAATAATAGTAATAATAATAATAATAATAATAATAATAATAATAATAATAACAGTAATAATAACAATAATAACAGTAATGATAATAATAATAAAAATCATAATGATGATGATGATGATGATGATGATGATGATGATGATATAAAGTGTTCTACAAGTACTTTAACAGAATGTGCTCCGACAACCTTATTGCACTAGTACCTCCTCAACGTGAATAACCCCCGACTAGCAGTAAAAGTTCACTTCTTAACTACAGAGTTCATCAGATGCCTGGAAAACCTACTTTAATTGCTTCTTTTCGTGGATCGTTTGCCTTTGGAATTCCCTCCCGTCTCGCTGTTTCCCCGATTGTACAAACATACACAAATTTAAATGTAATGCAAACAAATAACTATGCACATATGATGCCCCCCTATAAACCTGGCCCCTAATCACAGTATCCCTTAACGTCTAAGTGCCATTGTGTCTTGTTTTGGTGTGAATAAAGTATTATAAAAAGTAGATTATGTGAACAAAGAGACGAAACAGTACACTAGATAATTGAATGCATCGATCTGGTTCAGGAAAAAGATAAAGCATACATGACTGAATTGGAAATGTAATCAACTGGGAGTTGTGCAGATAACTATATTTGGTCCAGACAGATAAATGGCACAAAGACAAACCAACTATAGAAACAGATAAATTATAAAATCCCTTGGGAATTTAAAACAAAAAGAAAAATAAAGTTCATCGCAACTAGAAGACTAGACATTGTAATTTGTTTCATGTGGATTATTCGGACAATTATTGTAATCATTGATGTCATGCTCGTAACGTTTCGACCGATGTAACATCCGTCCTTCTTCAGGTGATAGTTCTCTAATTCGAGAATCTGTAGTGAATTTCGAACGGAACACTTTATTTAATCTACGGTGTTAGCTTGTTCTTGTTCTGTCAACATTTCTATGCGTTGCGCCACGGATAAAAGTAATGAGCAGCTCTAAATGTCAGTCTTCTACAGGTTGAAGGTTCAATCCTCAGGTCCGGCAATATTATTAATACAATTACGAATTACTTAAGACTTCTATCCGGACATGGTTGTCGGGACAAGAACAATCTACCACGTATATTAAATAAAGGGCTATGTTTCAAATCGTACATATTCCTTAGTTCGACAAGACGCGTCCAAGGAAGTTTGGGGATTACATCGGCCGAAACGTTGTGAGAATAACATCCAAGATTAGTAGTCAAAGGTTGTTCTTCAAATAAGCGCAGTCCCCCCATATCGGGGCGTTGCTAAGTTATAAAAACAATTAATGTATTTACATTTCAAAGACAATATTTCAAATAAATATTAATTGAATATTTAGAAAAATATTTGTAAACGTTCAAAAACGTTTTTATTAATATAAAGTCCTAACAAATACATACATGGATTTTGTTTCTGAATTTTTTAGATGAGGATTGCTAATTTTTATCATTTCGATTATTCGGACTACTGTTCTCATCTTGAGTGGTATTATCACAACGTTTCGGCCGCTGTAACCTTCGGCCTTCTTCAAGTTTCATATTGAGTGGTATCATCACAATGCAGCGGCCGACACGTTGTGATGGTAACACTCAAGATGAGAACAGTAGTCCGAATAATCTTATCAAATCTCTTCTTACCAATAAATACAAGATTTGCAACAGTAATTTCGACTAACTGAAATGTGTGAAGTATATGTCCCCACATGGAAACATTGCGAGTTAAAAGGTTAAAAATAACGGTTTGTAGGACGACAAACGACGGAGTTGAAATATAATTGTCATCTGGTTTTACCCACCCTTAAATACAATGAAGGTTATAAACTTGAGAAGAATAGTATAGGTTCCCACATGAGAACGTTGCCAGAGAAAATTCTAATATCTCCATGAAAAGCACAATGATAACGATTTCAAAATGTCATTTACTTGACTTTATTCACTTTTCTCCGACGTTGGTTCAATCAGTTATAAATGATATTCATCTGCGGGTATTTTTTCCTCGTGTTTTTCCAACGTTAACGAGTGCTATAAACATTGTCTCAGTTTCGCTGCTTGATCTCATTTTATGACTTGCATAGTTTGATCTGCCTGTCTGAATTTCCCTTCCCGACAGTCCAATCTATGTTTATCTTTCTCACTCCGTCTGGGATACCAATTTTTGATCGCCATAAAAAAACTGAACACTGGCCACATGCCACAGAACAACAGGAAAAAAAAGCATTGCGACACTTCAAAAGATGCAGTAAACCGTTTTTCTGGTCCATTCTCGTGAAACGTTAAAATGGTAATTCAGGTCTCTACCGGGACTCGAATTCGGCTTAGCCTAACCTGCTCAGTCATTCTGTTCGTTCTAACGAGTAAGCCGATCCACGAGTTCTCAGCTGGTCTTTCGATATATTGATATATCGCCAAGCTCAAGTCAACGTGACTCTATCTTTCAAAGCGTTTCCTCGTAAATGAACGAATGGAGTTTTTTTTCTGTCACTATAATATTTGACGTTTGTCCAAGTTAAAATAATCGATGGTGGAAGTTTGCGAGACAAATACTCCATCGGTTTCGAAATACAGAATTATTTGTTCAAGAAATGTTGAAATTGAAAATGTTCTTCCAAGATACAATCTCATCTTGCGTCATTATTTAGTAAAATTCCAAAATATTTCTAATATTATATAAATTTGCAAACCCTACGGTTTCTAATACTTTAGTAATTTCAAATTCAACAAAGCGTCTTAATATAAACCCCATTGTTATACTTAAATTTCGGCAATTCGTCACCATGTTCAAATATTCAGGGTTAGATGTGAGACAAGAAACGCCTCTTAAAAACTTGTGACCAATAACAATAGCCCCCAAAACACAGCAGAAAATGAAAAGTGTCTCTGTAAATGGGCATACATATATATCAGTAAACAATAAATTGCTATTACCTACACACGCAGGCGTTTAGAGCTTCCGCTATCATAAGTGTAGGAGATGATAATTTCAGCCGATCGCATGATTCGAACCTCGGTACAGGATCACCCAATTCTCCGCAAGCAAGAGCTCTAACAAAAAGGCCACGAGAAATTACCACATAAAAAAAGAGATTAAACTCTATTTTTTCCAAGTAGGCAAAGACAATCTATTGTCGAGAGAGTATACGACGAACGTTGTCGAACCATGCCATATAGATATATATATATATAGTAATATATATGTATATATATAAATAAATATATATATAAATATATATATATAAAGAAATATATATATATAAAGAAATATATATATAAATATAAATATGTATATAAATATATATATATAAATATATATATATATATAAATATATATATATAAATATATATATATAAATATATAATATATATATAAATATATATAAATATATATACATATATATATATATAAATATATATATATAAATATACATAAATATATATATACATACATATATATATATATACATATATATATACATATATATATATACATAAATATAAATATACATAAATATATACATACATATATATAAGTCTCTCTCTCTCTATATATATATATATATAAATATATATATATAAATCTCTATATATATCTATAAATATATATATATATACATATATATATATATAAATATATATATATATAAATCTTTCTCTATATATATATAAATATATACATAAACATATATATATACATATATATATATATAAATATGTATATATATATATATAAGTATATGTTACATAGTTCTTGAAAATTAAAGTCTCTTATACGCTTCTCGCAAGCCGAAAACTTTACGAAGTCATATGAAATTTTAGTAAAAGTCTAGAACCGGTTTAAACTGTTTATTTAAAACACTTTTTTAACACTCATTTTTAAGGCACTTTTAAACACATTTCTTTAAGGCGTTTTTAATAGGCATGTTTAATAGGCACATTTAAGCCTTTAAACGGTCAGTCCCTTTAAACATCACTTTTTAAGAGTTTTACTTATTCAAACATTGATTTTTTATACATTGTATTTTAAACTCTTTTCTCGTTAAACCATCTTTCCTTTCATATCAATTTAAGACTGGTGCACTTTTTCTTTCTGTTTTAGTTCCTTCAGCTTAACAGATTAGGAACCAATAATGTGATGCACAAAAAGTTACATTACATTTTTTTTCGTCGTCTGGTTGTGATCGCCGTTGGTGCCGTCGGTTTCCATTGCGTATCTCTGGCCGTGATCGATGCTGGTGATATTTGATCTGTGGATACAACTTTATAGACAGGCAGAAGACAAACGTGAAGACAATTTTCCTCAGAGAGAGATTCAAGTCTTTTATAATGGACTTCGTTGTGGAAGGGTTTTATCCATTCGTACGCTCGATTCTCATTCATACCTCTTGTGGAATGCGACGATGCACCTGGATCTTTGCTGGATCTCTTCGAGATCCAGCCATTACGACGAGCGACTACATCGTTGACTAGCCGCTTTCACTTCCAAAGCTCCAACTCATTTCATTTGAGGACCCATAGAGATGTCGACCGTCCGGCTCACTTCCAAAACCGTCACTATCACAAGAACTCTCGTTTCTCACGAAGAAGGAGTGACGTCACAGATGCACACGTGCGACATTCCTGCAAAAAAGCACCTCCCTCATTCATGTTTTCTGACCTTCTCTGACCCGAGATTCCATGTGCTGGCGTCGAATTTGAAACTTTTGTCATGGTCTTTCAAAAACATGATTGACTCATAACGGTCCCCTTCGGTGCATGTCAGCTTGACACGCACTCACTGTCTTCATTTGACCTCAACCATAATTCACACTAGTTGATTTAATGGTATCTACAAATATCGAGCCCCATTTATAATATAATATATATATATATATACATATATAAATATATATATATACATATATATAAATATACATATATATAAATATGTATATATATACATATATATATAAACATATATATATATACATATATATAAATATATGTATACATATATATATATATAAATGTATATATATATTTTTTTGTAAATTGATAAACCAGTTAACAGACACATAATTTTTTTATCAATAAATGAGATTCATGAATCATTCCTTTTTCATATTTTATAAATCTGAATTTTCAGTTTAACAGACTTTACTTATAGAAACACACAGTATATTTTTTTAAAATGTTGTTCAATCCTCTCCAATGTTATTGGAGTGTTTGTATATATGTCCGGTGCAAGTAGTGAATGCTCTGGCAAGCTAGGGTAAATGATATGAGAGGTACTACAGCATTGAAAGCGTCGTTAAGAGATATATTTGCAAATTGAGAAACCAGTTCAGACTCGTGAATTTTTAGCAATAAATAAAATTTATTATCATTTTTTTTGTATATATTTTTTAAATCCGAATTAACAAACCTTGATTATGAAAACAGACAGTATATATTTTTTCTTAGGATCGTCAAACCATCGGCGGTGCCGTTGACTTTCACCATGAAGAAAAAAAAGAAAAATGTATATACTGTCTATATATATATATATATATATATATATATATATATGATGGACTCTCTTGTCGATTTCGACTTATGAGTTCTCCGCCTGGGGCGGCCCGCGCGTGAATTTGTAATTGCAAGGGTTGCGTAATTCCCAACAACCGCTCTCCTGAGTCGGCATTGCTTGATTCCAATGGCAAGTAGTAGTACAAGACGACTGGAAACAATGCCGAGATAAGCAGAGAGCACATACAGCACCTGGTATTCCTAAATGGTCACCTATTTAGTACTGACCAGGCTCGACGCCGCTATATATATATATATATATATATATATATATATATATATATATATATATATATATATATATATAATGTGCAAGACTCAGACTCTGAAGTTGAATTCTATCGTATGTCTAAATATTAATATGCGCCGCTTACAGTATAAATACTACTTAATTTCTCTGTAATCACTTGGCAATCTCTCGTTGCCGAAGGCCTAAGTGAACGTGTACAGATTCAGAATGTCTCTGTGAATCGTTGATCCGGATTGAAAGAAAGTAAACATGTCCTACTGCCTATAACACCATTCACTATTTTCAATTATTGTAATATTTCTTAATTAATAGCTTTATTTATTGTTATTTATTATTGTTACAATTCCTGTGTGTGTATAGTCTGCTGCAATGATTTAGCGGTGTGCCGTTTTTGTGATTAGTTTTCCTGTTATAAATATACAATTAATGCCTGTCGTTTGCAATCTTTTGTAAAATCAAGTTATAAAGAATAAAAACGGTCTCATATCTGAATTTGTTCACGAGGTTTTTTTTCTGTTTTGTAACTTCTCGAATTTGGGAAATGTGAAAATAAATGTAAAAAAGAATACAATATACAAGTAATAATAAACGAAAACAAATAAAATGTTTTAAAAATATATATAATAAAATATAAACCCGTCCGACAAAAGTTAAAATAGACTACATGATTTTTATTGATGCTTTTACTTATTATGTTTTTACTATTATTCCTGTTCTTGGCCTTTTTATTTTCTCATCTTTCGCAACGATGGAGCTTGTCTGTAGCTAATCAATCTTGGAGTATTTTCATTAAAATCTTCTACCTCGGATGAGAAATGCTATTCTAACAATGGTTTTCAACGTTGCCTTATTTCCAACGCCCACACTCGCGCCATTTTGACAACAACGAAAACACACCTTGCTATCCCCCAACACAAAGAACTGTCGGACCCAAAAGAAGTTAATAAAAAATACACCCAAATCCTTCTATTACTTTTAATAACAACATTTCTAGCTCCCCACGGATTAGGCGAGAATAGTCTCTTGGTTTTTGCCAGCAATGACTGCAACAACTCAAATACATTTGTTTACTGAAAGAAATTAAGTCGTCTAAAACAAACGCAGTTGGATAGAAAGTGAAAAACGAGAGATGTGATAATTTATAATGGGGATGTCTTCATTTTGTTTCCAACAAAGACTTTAACGTTGAAGAAATAATCTCAAATCTATTTTTCGGTATTCTTTTCATTTCTATTGCGTAAAACTTGCAAAACTATGCGACCTTCTGTGGCATAGTTTTGTTTGTTTTATAAACACTACCCCCGCCATAAAAAAGAGAAAGTTATTCCTGCGAGGAGTGTATCATGACCACGGAACAGATACTACACAAGCCCCCTCCTCCCCCCACATTATCGAAGAAAAAGGAATGAGAGGGGTAGTTAATGACGATTGAACATATACTACACTACCACAAATCAGGAGGTAATGTCTAGGAGGATGGTCTCATTGACAGATAAAACAATATTACAATTAATAAAAGTAATAGTATAGTTTCAGTAATAGATACTAAATCTCCACTAGTAATATATGGTGTTACCACTATGCGTGCGTCTACGTTTCACGCCTATCCGTGACTGACACATTGTTATTACGTTATTCACTCTCAATTGATAATTTACTGAAATAAAAATGCGATTGCTTTAAGTAGAAATCTTTACAAAGTCATATTAAAAAAATAATTACAATGTAATCCACCATAATCAAGGCCAGCACATGTAAGTTTGTTTTTTCGGGTGTGGGCAGGGAGGGATCGCGGCCTTCCCATATACAGCGCCTGGTATTCTCAATGATTATTTATCTGGTATTGACCAGGCTAAACAACACTTAACTTCGGTGATCTAACGATAATCGATGTCTCAATGTAATTATGCGGTACGTGTAGTTCCTCGCCATTACATATCCTCCACAGGGCTGATATGCCGCAAACCATACAACATCAAATCATGAAAGCATTCGTTTACAATAGGTCTTCTGTTTTGGCATTAAATATCCAAGAATTGTTTTATATTGCGTTAAAAGAGAACAGAAAAGGGATTTGCTAAATGGCGTACCGTGGCGTACTGTTCTGTGTGTGTGTGTGTTGTATATAATGCACTTAATTTTGAACCTTTGCATTAGGAACTCATAGAAAGTCTCCTGGGGGAGAACGCGGGTATGTTGTAAAGGTTTTGTCATGGATACAACATACACGCGTTCTCCTAAGGAGGATCACTACTTGCAATGTTGGTAAGAATGTTCGTCTTTTCTCTTCTGCTTCTTCTATTTTTCTGATTCATATTTCTTATCAAATTCATTTTCTTCCAAGGAGACATATTGGAATTGTTCCAAATTATCCAATTATCGGAAGAATAAAAGTCGCTTCTAAATATCTATTGTTTTCCGTGAAATTCTGCCAGAAGGAACACATTTTTAACATTTCAAATTTGTTCGTTATTATTTTTAATTTATTTTTATGGATGACACTATGCCATTTTTCTTCTCCTTTGTTTCTCTTTTTACTTTTTCTTCCTATTATTATTACTATTAGCAGTTTTTAAACGAGTCATTATCAGTGATGCTCCACTGATAAAAACAACCGGTGTTCCCTGGAATCTAAGTGACAATAAGTCTCCACAATTTTTCAGTATCCTTCTGTATTTCTAAGCATTGCAACTTACTTTGCGTTTACCATTGTTATTGCTGATACAAACTGATACCCCTCCTTAGAATGTGAGCGGTAACAAAGCTAGTACTCTCCCTGCTCTTCAAGAGATTGTATTTACAATATTCCTATTTTTTCTATTTTCCCATCCTCCTTGACCGTTTACGACCATTTTTGTGGTACATAATTGATGTTGGGTCAACTGTATTTTTTGTTGGGGGGGGGGATTATGTCCTATTTTTTGTCCACTTCATTTCGCAATATTCTCTTTTCATCTCTTCGTTTAAAAAAATCATCTATCGTCATTTTTTCGGTATTCTTCTATTTCTATCCACGCATTTTTATTTTCATTCTTATTTTCGATTTCCCTTCTATCACCCTCCTCCTCCTCCTTTTATTTTTTTATCTTCTTCAACACCTTGTTCTACTAGAACAAATACTCATCTGAATTTCTATTATTCGTATACTTGTTAGTACTTGTAGCAAAACTGGGTTGGTCCAATTATTTTCTTTTGTTTTTTTACTCGATTAATTTATCACATGTTTTATAATTGTATATGTATACGTTCATTCCAAAACCTATTGTCTAAATTAAGCTTTTATTTAAGGCTTTTTACCCAAACAAATAGTATCAAGAACAAAATAGCGTGTTACATAATATACACAAGTAATTACTATTTCAATATAGATATTATACTGCTAAAGCTGTAATTATGTTATCTTGCTTTTCAACGTTCACACTTTTAATCTGTACATAGAATAGTTTAGATGGAGCAATAAGTTATTGATGTAAATATATACGAATGGTAGAGAAAATACAGTTTTATTAGTACGCCAGTATTTAATAACATATATAACAAATACTAACTCAACGGGTTGTATAGCAACTAGTAAATCCACTTTCAATTAACATAGATGTAAAGAGTAAGGTTTAACTTTAAGTGAAATTGAACCTCACAAGAAAACCATATGTTCTTAGAATATACGTAAACCTTGAAGAGAATAAGATAATTCCTTCTGACAGGGAATGTAAATAAACCCTAAACCCTTTAATTGGAAAGATGAGCGCGCATAATTCAAGATTTTAAATTTACATTTCATATAATATATCAGTTTCTTGTTTTGTTCAATTCCATTTCAATTATAACGTTATTCGTTTCATGAATGTTTATTGAAATGTCTCCGGAGAAGGCAATTTACGAGATATGAACCCACTTTTCATAGCTCTATAAGAGTAACATATATTTATAAATCCTATACCTATGAACCAATAGCGTGAACATAAGACTCGCATTGGAAAAGAGAAATTATAACAAATAGCAAGTTATGTGACTTCTCTACAATTACGTTCGCAGTCTAAAACGCGTGTGCCCGTCGAAAAAAAACATGACTTTTAGAGCCGGTCGTTCCGGATAGAAAAAAAATGAAACAGCCACGAACTGAGTCAGTAAAACAGTCACAGGCAAACCGGTCAATAAGGAGGATGGATCGCATCTCTCACACCACGACTCGGTGGGGAAAAAGGAACACAACAAAGCACATACTTTGGTGAATTTGTCTTAGTGAGTTTCCCCTTTCCCTCCTCTTTCCACAGACTCTCAAAATCTATGCCACACCTTACCACGAGATGTCAGTTCATATTATATTCCAATAACCATGGTTTTATTTTATTATTTTTATTTTTTCACATTTCCAAAAACATAAGATTTCTGTGAGATATATTTTTTACGGTCTGTTTCATTTGTCTTGTGCCAAACAACATATTGACATAAAAGTCAATATCGTCTCTGCAACATTATAAAATCATCAGAAAAATTCACCAAGAGTAAAAAGTTCTTGGATTAAAGTGTTCACAAAAAAACTACACTATACAG
This sequence comes from Sepiola atlantica, assembly GCA_963556195.1. Taxonomy (NCBI): domain Eukaryota; kingdom Metazoa; phylum Mollusca; class Cephalopoda; order Sepiida; family Sepiolidae; genus Sepiola; species Sepiola atlantica. The sequence continues at coordinate 99,376,121 of OY744517.1, forward strand.
TGGTTCATTTTTGGGTGAAATTTATTTATAAAAATTCTTATTCACTTGAGGGTAATTTTTTTACTTTCTAAAGTGACATCAATTAGCCTTCAGCTGTCTATTTAGGTCATTTGCATACGAAACTCGTTTAAGTTCAACAGTTTAGAGCTAGTTTCATAGACTCAGCCATCCATTCAAGCAACTATTAAGATTGTTATACTTCGGTGTTTTTGTGGAAGATGTATAGTATTTATTTATAAATCGTTTCAATCAATACTAAGATAAGCTTAATTACCCAGAATTCTTCACTTAAGTAGTCAGTTTCTATTAAATGCGAAACTAAGGGGGGGGGGGGGGAATTTGTCACTTACAACGAAAACATTTTATAGTTACATTGATATAATTAAAATACGGAAGAGAGCTATTCAATATTTATTTATGTATTTTATTTTATTTTTTATAAAATGATGCCTCATTTATATATAATACCTATATATATATATAATGTGTGTGTTGTTTCATAATTACATCATTTCTTTAACTTTAATACTTTATATTATTAATTATGAACGTGAGTCATGATCCAAACACGAAAATCCATCGTCTATCATCTATGCCAAGGATCCCGTAACAGCTATTTGTAAATTGTGTTCGTACCAACATATATGAATTTGAAAATTATTTTTAAATATTCTCTTTTTCATTCTTTTACAGGTAAGTGCCAGCTGAACCGATTCTGGTTGAATCCATACGATCTATAACTGGTAACGGATCCTTTTTCCAATTTATTCAATCTCTCACTCTTCTTTTACTTTATAATTCGACACATTGTTATAATGGAGATGGGGTGTTGGTCTATAACCGAAACTGTGATATTTTTTCAGGATACTACGTTGTATATAAATTTGGTTGTATTTAGTATAAATAATTAAGAATGTTCGTTTGTTTTTATTAACACTACTCTTTCGAGCGAGACCGTTCTAACGACTGAGACTCAGTTTCAATCTGACTTACCCCAAAACCAACGTTTCATTTTTTCATGGTCGATAAATTTGTACCAGTTTATTTACGAAGGATAGAAATGTGTTAAAACATGGAAACGTAGTAGTGTCTCTCATGCTATCATAAAGGGGCACTTCCGGGTGACCTACTACTGCGATAGACGACTTTGATTTTGTTTTTACATTCTTTTACTGGTTTGCGTAATTAACTTAATGTTGCAGTCCATCAAATCGACAATGCCGAGGGCAAACCCTATGATGGCGGCATTTACGCATTTACTTTTTTGGCAAATATATGAACTTTCAAGGTATATTGAAGAAAAGAGTATGATATAATAAATACAGTCACATTATTTGGAATCTGCTATGACGTGTTCAAATCAGAGCTGTTAGAAGAATTTACTAACTAATAATGCTACAATAGTTATAAACCACGTTCTATTTTAATATTTCGTTGGAATACAACATAGTTATTCGACATTACTTTGGGCTAGATATTTCCAATTTTCTTGTTTAGAAACACTTTATAAACTGGCATTTATCATTAGTTCTTTTAAATAAGTTCATTTAAAATCTCTTTTTATTCTGTTGTAATTGTTGTTTTGCTGTTTTAATTCTATGCATGTTTGATTTTATACTCGTAATTTTCTGCCAAGGTACACACCGATTACTCATATAGAAATACATCTTCACAACCAATAAACTAAATACATGGGTACCAGCAATTAAATCATTTAATCTAAGTTACTTTTATACATCTTCAACAATGAACTAGATTTGTAATTTAAGAGAATAATACTTGAGAGAAAAACCATCCAAGAAAGTCAAATGAGAAAGACTGCGGTATGTGTGGAAATAATACGAAGAAATTACTACTGATAAGTAATAACGTCTAAAATAAGAGGTGTATTTAATAAAATACGATTTTGAGACGCTGGAATTTCCTGCTATCTGCTTCTGGACCGGAAATTAATAAACAGCAAAGTGTTTATTTTAATTAAAAAGTAACCTGATGATTTCCCTCAAGAATGGAACTTAAAAGTTCCTGTGCAGCTCAATTGCCGTGAGTATACATGCATACTACTATTAGCCTTGTTCTTGCCTTGACAGAGAATTAAACCTAGTTGCAGTGATCCCTTCTGTGCCCTACAAACCCTTTCTATCAGAGGAGACGTTGCTAATCTCTTTACACGATCGTTATCTTTATGGAAAATGCTCGACTGTGCTTCAGTTTATGGTTTCTCTTTGTCAGACATTCACAGCAAGAATTCGTTTTCTGAAAATGATTTCCTTTTTCTTTTCCTGTGAACTCCGTCTACTCTTACGCACGCACACACACACACACACACACATAAATAAAGCATTTTCGCAAGGGTTCCCCGTCTGTGGAACGCATTGCCGCAGGAACTCTTCCATGCTGATTACAACTTGGTCCTCTTTAAATTTAATGTCAACCAATTATTTCCATAGACCGCCGCAACACTAATCAAACGCAGTTCATACCATTGAGCAATAAGAGTTCTCCCATAGTTTTTTCTCGTCTTACGGCTGGCATTTATTCCCGTCTGATTATTATTGGTGCTCAAGTTGCTCTTGGCATTACAAGTAGTAACTCCGATAGTAAAAAAGCTCTACTCACGCATTGAGCACCGTTTAACGAAATACTGAATATATATATATTCGTAATATATTATTTTTAATATAAATGTATACAGATGAAATAGTAATACGTGTATTTGTTTGTGTGTATTGTAAGAGTAGCCGAGGTGCGAGGTCTTTTCGAGGACGCACGCTAACTTCTTATTTCGTTACTATAGTTCAATACGACAAAATATATCAAAATGACTATTCTAAATCAACACACTATCGCGTTCTTACCTAGTTTATTTGTTATTCTGTTGATACTAAATTGACATATTTAGTCCTGAATTAAGAAATCGGTCGTCACTTTAACCACAGACACTAAGCAGGTTGCAGTGACTACAATGCCGCATAAAGTTGATACTATCAGTACTGGAATATGGAAGAACGCCCGGAAAACTAAAACTGAAAAAATCACAATCACTAAACAGCTTGTCATAGTCACTGGTATAGCACTCGGCAGGGTACACGCCATGCTTTATTTTGAACTACACCGTGCCTACACTACTTGTGCGTCTGAATCAGATGTATCTGTAAATCATATTTCAAAAAAATATTTGGCCTTTTGGCTAAGATCAAAGTGCAGTATCTGTTCCGATGGATACTACACCCAGTGGCGTAGCTAGACCTTTTGCCGCCCGGGGCGGTAGTAAAATTTGCCCCCCCCGGCATTTGGGTGCCCGGAAAATTCGTCTATGGATAATTCGTCCATGGACGAATTGTCCATGGAAAATTTTTTGCTAGGTAGGAAAACTGGTCCATTATTATTAAGTTAACATTATTCTTAATTTTCATACCTTGCGAAAATTAGTTCTACGGTATCTAATTTTCCTAAATTCAATTAAATTAAAATTAAAATATGAAAACTGATTTTTAATATTTTTTATTCATTTGAGATTTTATCTGTTTTCCTTTTGTTTTAAGTAGATGGTGGGGGTTGCCCGGGGTGATTTTGTCCGATCCCCCAGCTAGCAATTGTAAAGTTTACAAGGAGTTATAAAAAGTATGCTACAAAAACAAACGTTTGGACAGTAATAAAATTAATGAATTCAAACTTTCGCATCTAATGTTATTTCCTCTTTGATGTCGGTTTAAGTATGAAATCTTTCTGAGGTCATTTTGTTTTTTGGGTGCTTGGCCGAAGCCTAGGCTTGGCCCTATCCTGTTAGGTCAGCCGGTCAATGAGTATATCTCCAGAAATAATTAATGCTTGCATTTTTTAAACTTAGTGATTGAAATGAATTAAAGCAATTTATTCTCAATTAATGGAAATTTTGTTCAAGAATTAAAACCAGCCATATATATATATATATATATATATATATATATATATATATATATATATATATATATATATATATATGTATGTATATATGCGTATTTATATATGTGTATGTGTGTGTATATATGTATATATGTATATATGCACGTATGTATGTATATATGTATATGTATGTATAAATATATGTGTATATGCACATATATATGTATATATGCACATATATAGTTATAAAATAAATACGTATTTATTATAATGCTCCCATAATGTTGAGCATAATGAGAGCCTGTGGATACTAGATGGAGTAGTCGAGCAGATGCTGTAGATGTTGTGATAAAAACAATATTGGAAGTCGTCATTGCCCTGGAACAGCTCACAGAAGAAGGAGAAAATGCAACCACAAGATCAGATGCATCTTTAATTCTCAACTCGGTACTATCGTTTCCGTTTTTTTATTTCTGAACCTTTGGAAAACTATTCTCCCAGAAATCAATGATGCCCAGAAATATCTTCAAAAAAAAAAGGGCTGGATCTGCAACAAAGTTCTGTCAGGCTGACGGCGTTGAAAGATTTCCTTCTTCAGAATAGAGAAAAGATAGTGGACACTGCAATAGACGAGTCAAAAACACTCTGCTCTGAAATGGGGATAAGCATGGAGCGTCGTATTCGCAAAAAGAAACGAATGGATGGTGAAGGATTGACTGATGCAGCGCTGAGTTTTGATACTGAGTTGAGACGGGAAATGCTGTCTGTCATAGACAGATTGACTGAAGAAATATCTTGCAGATTTCAACAAGTTCACAATCTTGCAAATAAATACGCTTTTCTTATACCGTCAAATCTGCTTGATGATAATTATGATTGTCAGCTTGGTGGATTTGACGAAGATATAGAAAAAGAGAAATTCTTTGCTGAAAAGAAGAGGTTACAGTATGTTGTAAAAGCTTCAAAAAAAGACAAAATCGATGGACCTCTTGAACTTTTGAACTTTATACAAAGATACCAACTTGGGGATTCCGTCCCTAATATTGTGATCTTGCTGAGAATTTTCCTCACCAGAGCTATTAGCGTTGCTAGCTGTGAGCGCTCTTTCTCAAAACTGAAGCTCATAAAAAACTACCTTAGATCAGCAATGAGCCAGACAAGACTTACAGACTTGGCAATCCTCTCAATAGAGAGGGAACTTGTCGAGGAAGTGAATTTTGATAGAGTCATTGATAACTTTGCCGAAAAAAAGGCGCGAAAAATCTGTTTGTAAATTTTCAACCGACTTGATGCCTTGCGACAGTTCTCTCACAAAAAATAAATTTATAGCCTTATTTGCCATTCATAAATACATTTGTTTAAAATATATTAAAACTATTTTTAAAAGAGTTGAAACGTTATTAACAACAACAAATTTCTGAAAACCGAGCGATTACACACACGGATTTAAAAAAGCACCGATACAAGACGTTTTTTCTCTTCGGAGGGCTCGCCCTCTTAATAATAACATTATGAAGACAAAGAAAAGAAAACTACATCGGACTATTCTCTCCTTGATACATCCATGTTATTTGGCGAAAATTCGGACTTTAACAACAACGACAAAAAAGTAAATAAAAATGATTTTATCATTTCATAACATTTTCAGGTTTTCAAATGTTCTCATTTAAATTTATTATTATATAAAATTATAGTATAAAATTTCATATTTTTTGTTAACTTTTGTTTTTTTAAATTTTTTTCTCTACTTTCTATTTTTACCCTCTCAAAATGCCGCCCCCTCAGGTGTGCCGCCCGGGGCGGCCCGCCCCCCTCGCCCCCCCCCCCCTAGCTACGCCAGTGACTACACCCCATAGACTGGTATTGTCTTGGCCTTCGCGGCTTGATTTACGCCTGTCTATGGGTCTGTCCTGTGCAGTTCTTGGAGGTCCACCCTCCCAAGCTTTGCCTCCCCTCTTTGGGGAAGAGTAAGTTTATTGTTTACTGCACAGGCAATTTTTAATGGCCAGAGTGCTCACTTTCTCGGACGCTGGCTTTTCAAACCCCACTTTCTCGACCTTGGGTCACATCTTACTTGTGGGAGTAAGATAAAACTGGCCTTGTACCTAACTTCCTGGAGAGAAGGTAAATAAATACTCAGTTAGGAAAGTTATGGATGTGCATACAAAAGTACTTATATATACTTCATATTGTATATATTTGTATAGATTCGCAGCTTGTATTACAATACGTTTTAATGCTCTATTGCAAGGCGCATAACAAAGAGTATCCTCTACATTATTATATCTAGTAGGTCACTGGAAAATAGAGGTAGTTCGGTAACTTTTGTGTTAAATGTCTTTTATTTATTCACACGTTAATTTTTTTCCTGTCGATATTTCCTTAAATTTCTTATTGCTCGTCTCCTCACCTCTCTTCTCTCTATTTCAAGTCTCTACGCACACATGTCTGCTTAGTTCTTGCTTCAATAGGCAGCATAGAATTATGGAATATCAGTATTTACCAAAATAGGACATTTTTCTTTACACCGATTTAAACGCGTACGCATGCGTGGATTTCACCGCTCGCCATTGCCGATATGTTGTTGGATAGTTCCACACGCCGCTCTGCGCATGCGGTAAACTGTTAAATATCTAAAAGCCGCAAAATTTTAGACTTAACACAAAAGCAATCGTTTGGACGAATACAGTGAAATAAGTGCGTTCGCTTCTTATTATTTTTTTGCTTTGAGGTTAGTGAGGCATGTATTCAAATATTAGCGAATCACACCTTCACAAATTCAAAAAGCCAATGGTCCCTGGAGCGAGTAATGTTTTTACAACAGTTAAATTCACTCTATACGTCATAGCTATACATTCGTTAATGCAGATTCAAAATGTGTACACTAAAACATCGCTATCTTTAAAATAAAATTAAACCGTTGGCGTTTCCAATAGCAAGCATTTGTTTTATTAGCTGTGGTATAAGTTATGAATATAATGCAATAAATTTCATACTCATTTTATATCTTAAAGCATTTATCTACATATATTATTATTTACTACCATGTAGTTCTCACATATGGCATAACAAGTGATCTCTCACTGGTAAAAACGGGTTGTTTTCCCTGGAATCTGAGTGAAAGCTTTCTGAAAATGTACAGTAATTTAGTTTCCTTTCATCACTATTGCAACTCACTTTGTGTTCGCCAGTCAGTCATTTTCCATTGTGTACTAGTTCATAACGGCTGTTGGCTTTCTCTAGATTTTTAAACAATAAATATTTTCAAAATTCCAGTATTTAAAGTATACATCCGGTCGGTCTTGCTATAATGTCATCCCTCTTCGCTCTGGTACAGATCGATATTGATGCCACTGCATTATTTATTAGGGTATATATTCCTTATTTAATCAAACAGATTCAGCCCCCTGGGTTTGGTTTAGTAAGCTATTATTATTTGTACTCACTAGGAGTTCTCACACAGGTAATCAGTGATTGCTCACCGACAGCCGATGGTATTCCCTGGAGTGAGTGACAACAGGTCTCATCAGATTTCTAGTATCTCCTACTCTTTTTGATAGCCACCGCAAATAACCTTGCAGTATCGCAACAGCCGTTTATCATTGATTTTTCGCTGGTAAGGACCATTGGTCTTCATTGGGATTCGGGGGGGGGGTGCAATAAGCCTCCCCAGATTTCCAGTACTCCCCGCTTCTTTCATCATAATTGCAAATTACTTTACTATTTCTCATTAGTCACAGCATTTATTTTTTTTTATGAAATTTGAGTGAAAATAAGCCTACACAGTATACCGGTACTCAACGTTCCCTTCCAATAGAGGCCTGGATAGTTCTCTCCCTCCTGGGTTTTCTCATCCTCCTAGACCCTTGATGACAATTTTGTTTGGTTGCAATCGATGTTAGTGCAAATCTTTCTCTCGAGCGGGATGAACCGTTATTTTTAATAATATAATTGCAACCGATTTACTTTATTTAAAAGTATTTTAAACGTTAAGCGTAAAATTACTGATATATCATGACACAAGTATAATGTAAAGTCTTAGATATAGAAGGAACTCAAACTTAACGTGAGGATATCCCAAAATAGTTACGTTAATAAAATATGTTTTTAAGATCAAATGATTATCGTTGTCTTTTCGATTGTGTGCCCCAGTTAACTATGCGTAGGCTATTCGTACTACATTACTAACTAAAGTACTGTTGACAATAATCATAGCTTCCCTCTATTTATAGGCCATATATCAATGTTATTGGCGAATACTGCTAGTTTGAGCATAGGTTTCGGTGAAAGTTCATACATTTTGTTGGCAGTGTCTTTGAGATAAATGTCCTGCTGGTACGTGTTATACTGTCAGATTGATAAGATTAACGCCTGATATATCTCAATGGTTAGAGCTATCAAACTAAAAAGCTTAAAAGAAAAGTAATAATAAGCGGTGGCTCTATTGCTTATGACATTATTTTTATAAAGAATGGTCACATATTTTGAATAGTGCCATTAAATGTTTTGTATTAACCCTTAATCAGTTTTACAAATATTAATAAAGAAGAATTTGTTAATTCTGTTTGTTTGTAAAGTTTACAATGATACATATAGCAACAATTTCTATTTTAAGTAAAAAAAGTTTTATTTCATGTAAAATGCGACAGTAACATTTTCATAAACGAAACGAACGAATAAAAATGTATTCTACGTAAAATTACAAAGTGACACTACAATAAAACGAATACAAAAATCACAATTTTAATGTAAACATGTATTTCTTAGTTCAGTTAGCAAATAGTTTATTAACATTTTTAAATATAATCTGAATGCATGCAAAAGCCCTTACATACACACATTTAGGTTATCCGCTACGTGTAGTCGAATACGAAAACACTAAGGTCAGCTTGAGCGTCATATGGAAACTATAGAGGTGATTAGTTTGTTTAAACACGTGACGCACAAACATGTAGGATTTATTTGCTACCATAATTGTGATAATGTTGTATCTGCTCTGAAGAAGTAGAGGTGAATCGACCACATGTGTGGATCGCCTAGCAAGAGGAAACTTAAGCAAACAAATACAAATATCCTAGTCAAATAATCAAGATAGTATCTTCAGTCTTAGCCCTTGAAAACTGGACAATGTGATTAAGAATCGAGAAAATATCATGAGTTGGTGCCATGACCAGGATCTAGGCATAACTAGACAGGAAAATGATCGATAACAACTAGGAGTGTATGTAACAGCCGGTAAATATTTGTATATATGTGTGTTTATATGTATGCATTTCCACATCCGAATTACTTTTATAGGGAAAACTGTTGTATTGTTGTGTGCCATTTTCTCAAATAAATAAAACGTTCCAGATTCATAACAGAGGGAAGAAATTTCTAAGAAGTAGGTATTTATCTTAATCCAACAGCGGTAAGATGTGACACAAGGTCGGAAAATGGGATTTGATGAGTCAGTACCCTAGAGGAAGAGCACTTATGACCTTAAATAATTGTCTGGGCAGTCCCGTCGGCATTCCCCGGTAGGGGCGCCTCATGCGATTAATAATAAACTCTCAAAGGGTGAGAAGGCAAAGCCTGGGAGGGTGGACCTCCTAGAACTGCACAGGAGAAAACCACAGACTGGCGGAATCAAGGCCCGAAGGCCAAGACGGTACCGGTCTATAGGGTGTAGTATCCATCGGAACACATACCCCACTTTGATCTTAGCCAAAAGGCCAAGAAATAATTTACAATAACATTAATACAGGATTTGAAAAAAATTCTATAAAAATGTGGTATATTCCTTACTGACAATCTACTTTCAGCATAAACCCCAGGTGTTAGGTAGTTAATTAAGAATATGAAAGACTTGTAAACGAGCACTATAACACCGATTTGATTTTAACTCGGCTTGCCTATTCTGTTGCCAGCAGCGTTATCTATTAAATTATTCTCTCTCTTTAATTGTCGTTGTGCTTGTTTGATTAATGGTAAATCAAACCGTTTGGCTAATTTATTCTCAAAGAACAGTACCTATTGTAAAGGATACATTTAACAAGGTAACTTGAATGCAAATAGCTTTTTAGCCATAGCAGGGGTAAATTCGTAGTCCATACCTTCCCTGACAATATTAGTGAGTAAATGATCTCAAATCCGATTGGTTTGAAGTTTATTTCTAAGAACCTTCTATATGTGGAACACGTTACTGCATGACTTTTTTACTGCAGACCACAACATGATCGTCTTTAAGTCCAATTTAAAAAATATATTGTCAAGTTGTCTTAAGTAATCCGATTTCTGTCCATTGTTTAAAACCTTGTATAGTCTAGCATAATACTGAGGATATCATTCACCCTTATCCTCGGGTAAGTGTTGGCCTTTGTGTTTGTTAATATTAGTGAGTAAATGACAAATCCGGTTACATTTGAATTTAGCGGTATCGAATTAGGTCAATCGCTGACCGCGATTCTTCGATTCTGACGTAAATGATGATGTAAAAATGTTGAAATTAAAACAAAGTAATAACAGATGGTGATTAAAAAAATAAGAAAACGCGTCTTTAGGTCCTCTCTGATGGGGATGGAGGCATTCGCATTGGGGAAGCTGGTAAAATAAATTGTTATATCTGCCTTCAAAACGGCCATGAATTATTCAAATTTAGTCGTTAACGAAATCAATAATTCACGGTTCTTATCTATGGAAAACCGTCGCTTTATTCATCGATATTCGGGAATCGATTTCAGCTGATATTTCAACTAAACGATGCAGACGCCATTGGACGAGTTTAAATGCATTTCGTCTACGGAAACGCTAGCAATGGAAGGAACACGGCAGGAGCATAGACGCCTAAGTGTAGGATATAAATTGAAACGGTTTAATGGCTGCCCCACGGAGGAATACTCGCATACATATATACATAAGCTACATAACTTACCCAGTTATGCCCGGCTGTCAGATATGATTTATATAAATATATATATATATATATAAATATATATATATATATACATTTATATATATATATATATATGTGTGTGTGTGTGTGTATGTGTGTGTGTGTGTGTGTGTGTGTGTGTGTGTATAGAACTGCTGCACCAAGTGTTGAATCTAAATAAATAATATCCATTTAACACAAAATGTATGCGTGTTTGGCTTCAAAACGCAAATTCTTATTAATAATACACAATTCCTTTAAAACTAGGACCAACTTCTAAAACATCTACACGCGCTCGCGGTCCCTTCATGACAAATACATTTTTTTAAGAAAGTACCGTTTCAAGACAACACGAATTTTCTAAACTACACACAATTTATATATATATATATATATATATATATATATATTTATATATATATATATATATATTTATATATATATATATATATTTATATATATATATATGAGAAAAGAACGGATGAAAATAATCACACGTAATGGGAAATGAAAAAGGAAAAAAACAAAAGATATTTTTCATGTATTCATCAAAGTTTCGTCTTTATTTGTAAGACTTCCTGAGGATGATAATTTTAGGAAAAATGTCATGCAAGTACGTGAAAGTGTTGGGTTGACATGATGGGTTAATGAGAGGAAGCAGTAGCCACCACGAGAGAAATCGGCGGTAGGGAATGTTTTTTTCTTTTCTACATTTCCCCCATATATATATATATATATATATATATATATATATATATATATATATATATATATATATATGTTTAGGGATAGTAATTACTTAACCGATTATTGGGAGATTAGGAACAGCGCTCTAGGCTTAAAAAGTCGTAATGTGTGCTACGTTTAATTTAATTTATGTATAACAAAAAAGGGGAAAAAACGGAGGTGACAGCCCTTTGTGAAAATGTGGATACCTCCGATGTTATGATATTTTAAGCATTGGTATTTTTTAACTTAGTTCAGCCCAAACAAGGCAAGTTTCCAATGTAGAAGTAAGGGGCTACTGAAAATTAGGGTGGTAGTTTAAGGGGTCATAATCAATTGGGAGCTGTGCAGCGAGATCCCTGTCTACATTAGTTTCAAATTTGTGCATGTCGGTACAATCGAGAAAACAGAGTGCAGTGTGGGAGTTTCAAAGGCCGACAGCTCGAGGAAAAAAGCTATTAGAGTAGAAGGCTCTCCGGCATCTGGAGACCTCCACAGTGAATGGATGGGATTTAACTGATTGTCGAGTTGGTCGATTGTAATTACGATGAATAAGCACCAAAGAAGCAAGTTCATCGGAGCACATTCCATTGAAGTACTTGTAAAACAAGCACAAATATGCAAAATTGCGTCGATGAGGCAAGTGATGGAGCTAGGTGGATAGTGAAGGACATATTAGATAACAAACTCGTTTTTGGGACCTTGTTTAAGAGGGAAACACTAGATGTGCAACAATACTCTATGCATGGGCGGATGGTGGCTTTGTAAAGATATATGGTACTGTGAGTTGTTAGAAGTTTTCTAGCACAGTAGAGAGATCCCACCTTCTTTGCAGCAGCCTTTACAATGTATTTTATGTATTTGTTCAAATTCATGTTGACTTTTAATGTTAGTCCGAAAAGTTTGAACGTTGGAAGGCTCAGGTAGTGTGTTATTTGCCATGGCAATTGATGATTGGAGATGTTTCTTGTAGGTAAGGAACTTTGTCTTTGCGGCATTAAATGGTTCCATCCATTTATCACGTATAGTCTACTCTAATGGCCTCTTTCTTCATAATGCTGACCTTTAGAATTCCTTCTCTGCACCTTGTTTCCACGACCGTACAAACAGTGAGAGATTTAAATGTAATCTGAATGAAAGATATTGTTGAACCACTACCGTCCTGAGGATGCCCTCTATAAATTCTGTCCCCAATCAAAATAGCTCGTAAAGTGTATGTGACAATATACGTTGTTTTATGTAAAACAAAAGAGCTACGTTTCACCACAACAACGTTACATCTATTCACTCGCGAAATTAAGCATTTTCTTTTAACTCGGGCAGATGTACACTTACATTCATATACACTAACATCATTGTATATATCACATAGCACATGCTACTTATTAGTAGTATTATTATTAACAAGCTAGACGCGTGTAAATTAAACAATAGTTTAACTTTAGTAACCTACAATCTGTTTAGTACTTAATTTTACAAAGAAATAAAAAGCTTTTCAGTCGAATCAACTTGTTAATCTAAACAACCGAAGTCACGATAATTTCTTAAATCAACGCTAATGTTAATCTCTTTCCCGTAAAGTAAATGTGAGCTATACATTATTTAACGAAAGGAAATTGTTTGTATATCATTTAGAAAACTGCTGATCAGAGGACGAAGCAAGTCTTAAAGATTTCAACGAAGGAAAATGTATTTGTTTTTGTTTTGTTTTTTGTTTCATAGTATAAGCTCATGCTTTTCGGTTTCTAATCCGCCCACTTTCTGTTGAAGTCCTTCCTCTCACTTCCTTATTTAATTCCCCTACCCCCACAATCGGAAGTGGACTCCTCCATTTTTTCTGTTAATACAAAATCCTCTACTTCCGCTACCAATAAAAGCGTTACACGAAAAGAAGAACCGGAGGGAAAAACGAATATATTAACGTATTACATATTATTGATCTAAGGCATTATTGTATATAACACCAGGAGTATATATTCCATAGTATATATTCCATAGTATATATTCCATAGTATATATTCCATAGTATATATTCCATAGATGAGTGTATGTGCGTAATGATTTGGCCACGCACATCAAAATGTACACGTAATCATGTGCCTCTAACTATACTATTTTTGTTTCGCAAGTACTTTATGTATTGTAATTGTGTGAGTGTTCATGATCCTGAGACAAAAACCGAGTACACATATGTTAATGTGCGTTAGAGTCCTTAATACTATTTACATGAATTAGCCATAAATTATATAATGCTATGTTGTATCTAACTAATAAAGTAAATCCTGTCTTTCTTTTTATTTGTCATCTATGGAAGGTCAAAGTGGCTAGCATAGTAAACATTGATGCATTAAGTGAATATGTTTATGTGCATTTATCTTGTCATGCGAATAAACCATTTACGTGAGTTTACATGTAAATTTAGTGAACGTCAAATCCTCAATTTTGAGAAGAGAACTTTTCTCGCCTAGGTGCCTTAAAATAGGAAACTTCGAAAGAGTAAGACTGGAGCTGTATTCATCAAGATGGAAAGGAAGAATGACAGAAGTATATCAAACGAGACACCATGAAAATGTATTGATAATGATGCTAGATTAGTTTAAAGAAAACGACCATGTAATGAAACTTCCATATTCTTAAAAATGAAGAAAAGTATGCGCTATGTGTACGCGCATGTAGTAAAGTCAAAAACCTTATGATATTTTATGAAGAGAGTATATGTATCGATGTGGCTAACGTTGGCTATATATATATATATATATGTATATATATATATATATATGAAGAGTTCGAATGCAAAACGCGATAAATCCAATTCGTTTAAATTGAGACCTAAAACAATAAAAACACGAATATATTAAATCTAGACTCTAAATGAAAGCTGATTTTAATTGAAATCAAAAAGAAATTATTTCGGTATCATATTATGTAACACATAGTTTTGGGGTGTCGTCGATTGTTGAAATGCCACATTTTTTGTAGGGCAGTTTCGTGATTTTGAAAATGGCGTTTATCGCGGTTTGCATTCGAACTCTTCATATATATATATATATATATATATATAACGTATAAACATGTCCGCTTCCTTCTGAATATGGATAGAAGTTAGTTAATAATACAAAATTACAACAATATGATACTAACATGTAAATATTGAAAATTGTATAAGTCATCTACATTGAAACAAGACACACCATAATTAACAGCATTAATTACGAAACCAGCAACAAAATAGTAAATTTTCTAGCTTAGTAATTTACACTAAAAAAGTATTAACCGTTAGAAATTATCTATTTGCAGTATGCATGCGTATTTCACGCTATCATGTTCACATGCAACATCTACTCAACACAGCCGTTTTACAGTTAGTAAATACTAGTTATTAAAACTAAAAGTCAATAAATGTACCACACCAAGACCAACCCTCGCCTGGTGATAATTTGATGAATAAAAGCGCAAGGACTTGCAAAAATATAGAATATGAAAAGTATGGAACTTATATATACCAATTTGATCGAAATATTAATTGGAAAATCAAAAATTTTGAACAGGATAGAAAATTTAAAAAACTTTGATATTTAATAGCATTTGCTTCAATGAAAACGTGCTGCCTACATACACGCATTCACATATACATATATATATATATATATATGTGTGTGTGTGTGTGTGTGTGGTTACGTGTTAGCTTTTTATTCATAAATAAGTAAATATAAGGAGCTTAAACATTTTACAAAAATAATATTTTACTTAATTATAATCAGATGTTAACTACATAAAACTCACATCTAGTTATTGGGATTTCTATATTTGAGATGATTTATTTGTTATTTAAATACAATTTTTATTTCATAATTAAATTATTTTAACCTTTTTTACGTATTTGTTCACTATTTTAACGCGTTTTCTTTACTATAGTAAGTTTTTGATATTTTTAAATATTTTGAGTCCGAGCTCTTTCACATAAAAATCGTATGTAACAACAACACAAGGAAGTGGTTTTGAAATTAGTAGTAGTAGTAGTAGTAGTAGTAGTAGTAGTAGTAGTAGTAGTAGTAGTAGAAGTAGTAGTTCCGACTGCAACAACAGTAGCAGGAGTCGCAAACTAACGGGGTCCAAAATATTTGCTTAACTTGGCACTGATTGGAGCAATTACTTCATTTTAATTGGGATTTAACCAATCAGAAACATTCTGATCTGGAGCCGCGGATCTATCCTCAATTGTTATATAAATAATTGCGATCGCGCTTTTCGATCCTTTAGCGGCAAGAGGGTCCAGCTTTCTAACCAACACACGGCGTCGACATCACCCACCAAACTTTTATCTTGGCACGAAAAAGAAACCCGCCTTTAGCCTCGAGCTATCGGTATACACACGTGGACTTTCTCAAGATTTCCGCACATATTCACTTTCATATAATAACAAGATGAACTACGAGCCTTAGAAACTAACTCTTATTGCTACGTATGTATACGGACTTTAGAATTACATTCTCTTATTTTAAACTCTCAATACAATTTTTCCCATCGCGACTCATGGACTTATCATATCCTCTCTATTACTAACACTTACTTATTACATGTTTAACGGAGATTACTAATAAAAATATTATTATATATTATGTATGGATTTTGATTTTGTAATTCACTTGTGACCAAATGTATATGGTTTTCTATTACAGGTCCGAACGTGCTTCTGTATTAAAATTGGCTTTGTATTCAACTAAAAGCGTCTAAATACAAATGGTATAAACGTCATTTTCACAATTGTTAAGATCAAAGTGTATTACCCTTCCATAACTGTAACGCATCCCGGAATTACATTTTGACATTGTCAAATATGCCTTATTTTATGTCCTTAAATAAATAACATTTAGAGTCGGATACTAGATATAAAATAATCGTCTTTTTAAGTATACTTTCTCCATCTGAAGAAAAAGGATTTATCAAACTCGTCAAATAGAACCATACGGTTCGCATAGTAACCATTTTTTAGTTCAGAATGAGCAATGCTATATACATCCAGTTATATAAAGAAAATCAATACAATCATTTCTATTATAAGGTGATATTTTTTCACATTTCACAGACTAAAATTCTTTATAGCTTTGACGATTTCATAGCCAGAGGTTTTCAATTTAAGACTTAGTGAGAAGAACTGGGCATGGCAGACCAAGCCCGACGTCTCGCTTTTAGATTTCTGATGATTGAATTCTATAAATGAGACACAACCACTCATCGCCTGATAAGGGATATCTATTTATAAACAGCGTGGCTCCGTTCAAGGTAACCTGATGTATCAGCTACGATATTTTTATCATATGCTGAATATTTTGCTTTCTCAGCAACGTGTTATGACTTCTGTTTGACTCATCTAATAGGAATGCAAATATTCCCAAACAAGTACACAATAGACCTACTGACACTGTCGTAGGCTTACTTATATTCTCTCAGCAAACTAGTATTCTGGCTTCATATAACAACCCACGTCTAGTAGTGTTTAGAATTAATTTAGAATATCTTACATCTTGACGTACTACTCATCCTTAAAATCAGCTGTTACTTCCTCTACACACTTGACTTCATTTACACCATTCATTTTAATCGGTTTAGCCTGGAACACAGTCAATAAATATTTTCTTCATCAATCATTAACTCATTCGTCCAAATAGCAGTACAAATGTATTTAAATAAGTATTAAATGGCCCCAGTATGATGACCTCTTTAGACTGGGGAGAGGTTATTACTGAAAAGGTGGTGAGGTACGCGTTCACCGTTTTAAGGAAGTCGATGACCAATAGAAAAAGGTCCATTCAGCCCGATACTCAACTAACAAGTGAACGAATAAGTTCATTCAGGGGGACGAAAAAGTGAATAAATCGATATATGTTCGATCAATATTGCAGCAATCGATTATTTGTATTGTAGTAATGAACAATTGAATAGTAATTGAAATGAACATGGACGATGTGTCGAACAAAAGAACTCCTTCCATAGTGAAACGAAACGTATCAGTCTACGATGACGGCGAGTGTGAATTCACGCGAGTCTTTAAATATAATACGTAAGCGACGAACACTTCAGGACAAAATACGGATGTTTTGAAGGCCAGATTTATTTCAGACTGTTCAGTTCATTGTTTGTGATGATTGCGATGCAAGCACAATCTATAGACAAGCCAATTCGCGGGCCTTCCTTAACGAGAAAATCATTGAGATAAAGAAATGTCTTTTCTTCGAAGGTTTAGCGACACGTTTATCTATTTTTGTAATAGGTATCACACTATTATGCTGACCTTCACATCATATATATATATATATATATATATATATATATATATATATAGAGAGAGAGAGAGAGAGAGATAAATATATATATATATAAATAGTTATATATATATATATAGTTACATAAATATATATATATAAATATTTATATATAAATATTGATATATATATATATAGTTATATAAAAAATATATATATATATCTTTATATGAAAATATTTATATATATATATATATATCTTTATATATAAATATGTATATATATATATATATATATCGTTATATATATGTATATAAACATATTTATATATATATGTATATATCTTTATATGAACATATATATATATATTTATATAAAAATATATATATATATCTTTATATGAAAATATTTATATATATATATATATATATATGAAAATGGTTATATATATATATATATATATTTATATATATATATATATAAAGTAATTAAAATGTAAGTCTATTTTAATCATTTATTATTATAATTATAACGTTATATCTGAAAGGATATGCAACTCTGTAAGATCTACTTTATTGGATCGGATATGTTGCTATTATGAGAAGTTTATGTGGTGTGATCGTTCATTCGATGTAACAGTTATTTCTGCAATTGTATCACTCTTACTACTAATTTCTGGAAATGTATCGACATTACCTATCCTCAGCTATGGTTTAAATAGTAGATTAGAGTAGTATTCTCAGTTTAATGTTTTTAGTAGAAGTATACCTCTCACAATAGCAATTTTTACCTAATCATATTGTTGACACATGATTTACTATGATACCATTCGCATGTTTGACAGAAGATCCCATAATATACATCTCATTATATATATCTCGGAAGTTGATCCCACCATATACATCTCGGAAGTTGATCCCACCATATACATCTTGGAAGTTAGATCCTACCATATATATATATATCTCGGAAGTAGATCCTATTATATATATCGGAAGTTGATCCCACCATATACATCTGGGAGTTTGATCCCACCATATACATTTTGGAAGTTAGATCCTACCTATACATCGCGGAAGTAAAGTCCTACCATATATATTTCGGAAGTTAGGGTCCACCATATGCATCTCGGAATAAGAACCCACCATATACATCTCGAAGATAGGGCCTATCATATATATATATATATATATATATATATATATATATATATATATATATATATAATCGGAACAGATGCGATTCAAGACAGTAAATCTTTCACACAGCCTTCGATATCTTGTAAGATAGAACTTTATGATAATAATAATAATAATAATAATAATAATAATAATAATAATAATAATAATAATAATAATAATAATAATAATAATTAATAATTAATAATTAAAATGAACTTTCCATTTAATTATGTGTTCCAGTACTGTAGAAATTCTTGCCAAACACTTACTAATATATTTAAATATGTATATTGCAGTATAAAATTCAAGAATATATAATTGCCGATTTTATAACATTTTAGAAACAAAGTAACTTTTACTGAATTTCCTAGAATAGCTGGAAGTAAACACAGATAATCCAAACTGCTTACACCCGTTCATCAGAGAGTCGAAAGGAAGACACATCCAATATCAAGCCGAGGGAGAATTTAAAAAGACTATAGCGCATGAACCATAAAGATTTTCAATCGTTAGATATAAAATGTAAAAAGAGGAAATGTCCAGCAAAAACAGTTAAGAGAAAACAAATAATAGTCATCAACTTACTGTAAAATGTTTATGGTATAAAACAAACAAGTTTTACGAAATTAATAGTCTTAAAATCACGTAAAGACATTGAAATACCGGATAGAACCCTCTATTATCGGTGATGATTATATGCTAATCCGTTTTTGTGCTATTAATTATAGTGTAAATTGGTTCAAAACATATTCTTTAAATTATTTAAATATATAAGAATCCGTTTATATTGCTTTGGAAAACCTGCCTCTCTGCCGGGGTAAAAGACCTCTTGAGAGAATTGACAGAATATTTTAGCATAATTTGTTCTCTTATTTATTCTCGTCCCATTTTAGTCGAGTGCCCTTGAAATTCGTATCCCGTTTTAAATAGTACAATGGATTAAATGTCTATTTTAACTGATACAGGGACTATATTTTAAAATTCCCTTTCATAATGATGTTCATTACTTCACATTATATTATTTCATATAAGCAACGATGTTCGCTTGAATAAAAATACGTTTTGTCATACAATACTTATCCGGCTACTCTGATATTATTAATAATAATGTACACATTCGCATGCTTAATAAAAACAAACGTATCACATGTTGACCATTTGTGATTACTTCTTTTTTATGTTTTTTTTCTTAAGATAAAATCAAGATTGTATAGTTATGTAGTAATATTAAATACGGAAAAAGAATATAAACGAACTGTAAACAAAGATACGTAGAAAAACGTCGATGCGTTTGCCATTGATTGATATTTAAGTGTATTCGAGGTGTTATGATGCCATTAAATTTTTTCTGGACTTGAAGACGAACATTTTGAAAATTTATATTAAAAAAGCTAATATAGTATATACTTGGCCAGCCATCTCGATAATTTGAAAATATAAACACTTGTGCAGATGGTATCCAGAATATAAGGCGTTTTGTTGTTCTATATCAATTGAACACTTTTAAAGTATTACATTATTTTTATCAGTTGAATAAATGTTAAGTCTTTTAAATCTTGTGTGTATCGTCTTATCGTTTACTGGTTCTCCCTTTGATCATTTGCACATATTTGAAGATAGATATGTTAATAGTATGAATTCTACCAATAGATGCAGATATTAATTTTGTTATTATTGATTCATGTGCATTACAAGACTGGGAATAACTTACGTAAACAACAAGAGCCATGCTTTATCGCATGCATACGTTTGTTGTTTCATCCTTTAGTGCTTAATGTCTAATTAACATCAGCATGATACAAAAATACATTCAGATCATAAAATAACGATATTAACACCAGTATTTGCTAAATTAAAGGGTATAGTATGTGACGCGTATGTGTGTTGGACTTTATGTCATTATTAATATACTATTGAATATACTAGTGTTTGCCTACTGTAAAAAAATAAGGGCCTAATTTTTCATCTGAAAAGATTGCCTACAGCTTTTATCACCAAAGTCATAGGAGAAAAACTGTTGTCTTTGTTACCAATAATGCGAATCCTTCAGCCAGCTGCTGCTGAGTAATTCAAGTGCCCGCTGACTTAATTACCCCCTTAGTGACGCAGGTAGAAACAATAGCTATTGTTTCGAATATCGGAATTGATACGCTCTCTAGGTCTAGCTACACAAAATATGTTGTGAAACAACGACAAGTTGTTCGTGTATATATATATATATATATATATATATATATATATATATATATATATATATATATATATATATATATAGTGTGTGTCAGGTTGTATATGAAAAGAAATCAAACAAAGTGCTCGATCATATAAGAGAGCTAATATAATTTATTTAGATACTGTAATATACAGTATCTAAATAAATTATGCATATTTATACATATATATATATATATATATATATATATATATATATATGTATATATTTATATATGTGTGTATATATATATATATATATATATATATATATATATGTATATATGTATATATATATATGTGTATATATATGTATATATATATATATATACTTCTTTATAGGTTGAGCACTCTGATGAAATACAAATGATGGTTTCCACTTAGCTTAATGCAATATTCTTCTGTAAAAAAATCGAATCTTTTCAGACACCAGTATCGTAAAATTTTTAAACAAAATATACATTACTTCAGACAATGTAATTTCTTGAGTCCGAAATTCAAATATTGAGGATTAAGCGCTCGCTATGCGTAACTACATCGATGAGTCGTGAAACGCCCAAACACCTGTCCAGATGACATATATATGACAAAGAGAGAAACGGAGACACAATGTGTATTCTATTAAATGTTACCCAATTAATATTCCACCCATACCATAGTATATACGGTACGCATTAGCAGACAATGACTATCTCGTGTCTGGCTGGATACATTTTGTAAACAAACCCGATAATTATCTACTCTACATCTGAGTCGATGCTGTCTGTAATATAGATGGTGCATACATAGTGGAGGTGTTTTGCAATTCTTTCCTCGGTCAAAGACGATGTTCCTTTATTACTCTACTCGATTATTTCCGACAGTGGCGCCACCTGGCTCCAATTTTCAAATTGGCAGTCATCAGTTAACGTAAGAACACCAACCCGAGATGTTTGTTTTTTCTCCCGTAGCCCTTTCTACGCTTACCGCCTCATCCACGGAATCATGGCCGGTAGCAGGTGCGTTAAAATACTCGAAAGCACCTGCGAGAGATTTTTCAATCAGCGCTAATGTAGAATTTCCTCTACAATCAGATTAAGGGACTTTTATTTCTTTTTTGCGTTTTTACGTGTTTTCTTTTCTTTTTTTCCTGAACTTTTTCTCTTTTTTTCCCCTATTTTTTTTTTACTTGTTTATTTTTTATACACGTCTTTATTTTATTTTATTTTTGTTTTGTTTGGTTACATTTCCATGCATTCTTCCTTTCTTATTCGCATCGTCTCTCTTTATTCACTTCTAGTTTTAATCTTCCTTATTTTATAGATTTCATCCTTATTTTTATCCCTTAAATTTTCAGTTTAGAAATCTTTGTCTAAGTATTTTTTAAATTTCAATTATATATTTTCATTTCATTCTAATTTTTATATCTTTATTATATTCGTTCTTTTCATTTGATTTTCATTTTATTATCTGTGTTTCTTTTTTGTTTTTGTTTAATAATTTTTATTATTTTTTTTAATTATGTTTTCTTTCTATTTGTACTTCATTTTAATCTTTGCTTTTATTTATTTATTTTTCCTTTTTAAAGGCTGATAATTTTGTTTTTCTATTATCATTCATGTTTATCTTATGTCTTCTTTATATGAAAGATGTAGTTAGTATTATTTAATGGGGTAGGTGCAGAGACCACTCTTCATTATCGACACGAAATATCTTTCTGTAGTTTAAGTTTTATAGAATTTTTTTTTTGTTCGTCTTTTCTATAAGTGTTATACTTTTCTTAAATGTAATCTTTTTACTTTCCTTTATGGTTTATTCTTTTTCCTCCCTTAGTTATTCCTAACTTTTCCTTTGATATCTAAGTAGGATATTTTGATGGGTTGTGTTATAAGTGGGTTTGCCCTTTTTCGTGTCTTGGATGTATATCTCAATTCGGTTCCTATATAAGTTTTGTCGTTGTCATCGAGTTGTGACCTCCAATCGTTAAATTTATTGAACCACCGGGTATCTTAAATAATATCAACAAGAAACAGGTGCTCTCTAATTGAGGAAGAACACGAACATTACTATTTTGGGTTTAACCAAATGTTCTGCGTATTCGGGTCTTGAAATCGGTTTACCTCGGAGAATACGAGAGAGAACAAAAGGTCTTGAATATTTTTATCTCCAAGTACATATCATATGCGTCTGTCAGCGTTGTGTTTGCGCTGGTAACTGTCGTCTTAATTCATTTCTCTCTTCCACGTTACTCTTTATTTATTTGTATTTTCTAATATAATTCCAATACTCATATGTCTTCCGACCTTTAAACTCGCCAGACAGCTTCATTTATAACTAAACGGCACTAACTAATCAAAACTAGTTAACTTACCGACTTTATTCTATTACAGGTGAATCTTCGAATGGGGACTTTTTGAGTGACGTTTATGCATACATTAGTGGAATTATCATTTTCAGTGTTTGAGTAACATAACATAAAAACAAGGGTTCAAGTATAACTACTAAATATGTGCTTTAACCACTCGTATAACGTCCTACTAATTGGATACACTTGTAAATATACGATGCATATATCAATAGATATGAAAATGATCGTAATGTTCCGTATGTATAAAAAAAAACAACTAGTCTTAAATAAAAAAAAGTAGCAGCCCAATCGATTTCCTCTTGTCTGCTTAAAAAAATAGTTCCCTTCTTTTTCAATAATCATCAACCGATGATAAACTATAGAATTTATATGACCATAAACCGGTTATTAATTGTATGTATGTCTTAAGGGCAGGTGAACACAACTCTAGAGAATAGCATTTTTTGATAATAATGCCGCAAGGCTAATATGTCTTCCTGATAATTTACTGAAGTAAAAAAGGAAAAAGAGGTCGAAAACACTGGGAAAAGACAGAGAAACGTGTGAGACGTTGAATGAGGCATAGGATGTAAAGCGGTGCGCGGTAAGAAAATGATAACAACACCAAATAGAAAAAAAAAACAGGAAAATGAAAACTGACTCCGAGAAGGCGGCTAAAAGTGAAGAGGACGACACAATTGAGGCAGGATCGACACATATTCCTTCAAGCGCAATCTGAGCAAGTTTACAAGATGGCGGATGTGTTGAAAGTAAAGAAAGTGGGGGAAGTGAAGGATGGAAAATGGTATTCATAGAGATGCTAAATGTATTTTGCTTAGAGAAACAAGTAAGAGGTAGAAAAAAGAAAGCACACTTAAATAATTCACACACGTTCACTTATATAAACATATATATAATTCAATAAAATATTGGACACCTCTCTGAAAAAAAAAACACAATAAAAAATCAATTCGGACTACTTATGATAAAAAATATATAAATGCGCTCAATATATAAACAAGTAGAGCCAAACTCATTTTATTAAATATATATTATTATAACAGTGATATATGTCTGTAACCGAAAACGTTACTTCATTAGTCAGTTTTTCCATCAGTTTTTCTTCACTCTTATTTCCGACTAGCAGGACTACTTAGCGTGGTCCGGGCCACAAACTATAAAATAGAAGAGGTTTAAAAGTGTGTAACATAGTTGTTTTTAAACTTCACCTTGCCCTTACCTCTCTCTATCGTTCCCATACTCTATCTTCCTCTTTCTATCCTCCTCTTTTCTCCCCAACCCTTTCTCGTCCACCACTCTCGGTCGCCTCCTCTCCCCCCTCTCTCTCCCTCTTTCTCTCTCTCGCTGTATCTCTCTTCCTTACAATGTTTCTATTATCCCCTCTAGTTTTAAAGTATTAAAATGATAAAAAGTTCAGAAAGGATTTATCTTTCTTCAACAGCAGTAAGATGTGACAAAAGGTCGGGAAAGTGGAATTTGAAAAGCCAGCGCCCTCGAGCAGGAAAGGCACTCTGACTTACAAAAAATGCCTAGCAGCCCCGTCGGCATTCCCCGGTAGGGTCGCCTCAGGCAGTAAGTGATAAACCTACTCCACCCCAAAGAGAGGAGGCAACGCATGGAAGAGTGGACCTCCTAGAACTGCTGACGACAAACCGGTGGAATCAAGGCCCGAAGGCCAAGATGATACCGCTCTATAGGGTGTAGTAACCGTCGGAACAGATACTACAGTTAGATCTTAGCCAAAAAGCCAAAAGAGTTCAGAAACTTACAGGAACGTTCAGTTTTAAACTTATTGCTATCAGGCAACGCCGGGTAAATTGTTTTCCTACCTATCCACTTCAATCCTATGATGAAACACGTTTTTGTGCGTATGTATTTAAACTGATGAAACAGTGTAAGTAATCCACCCGATCATACACTTGTAAAGTTATTACTCCCGGGCAATGCTGAGTTTATCTTTAACGTCATCGTTTTCATGATGGCATCCATTAACATAGCAGTGCGTATAATCATGAAGCGTGGATGACGTCATTAAGTATGACAACATCTACTAAAACAGAGAGGTAGGGGATAACCGTGCCTCGTCGATGACAACACAACCCAGAGAAAAAGAGGAGACATCTCATATGAGTCTAACCTACTACTTGATCGTGTTTATCATCGTGTACACTGGATGATATCAATAAAGGTGAATAACGTACATACAAGGCGAACAAGGGTAGAAGTGGAAGGAGGTTAATGACGTAAATATTAAAGCCAGAGAAAGGATAAGTGAGAAGGGGGGAGCTGATTAAACGCAATTTTATTATCAAAAACAATATATATATATATATATATATATATATATATATATATATATACATATATATATACATATATATAGATACAAATTATTGACTTAAAAAGTGTCCATTACAGATTCTAGAGATTGGTCATGGTTTCATTGACACGGGTTGGCATTTACTGTTTAGAAGAGGCCCTTTTAACCCATTCATCAGTGTATAAGGAAATGACCGTTTGTCGAACTGCCTTCATTCCGTGAGATGCTGATGATTTGAAATTGGTTATAAGGGTCAATTCTAAACAGTAAGGCCTTCCCGTGTCAATGAAACCATAGCACATCTACGGAATATATAATGCATACTTTGTAAATAAATATTTCATATTTTAGCTCTCGCATTCTAACGATGGAGAACTTTATTGATTTTTTTGATGT
Organism: Sepiola atlantica; assembly: GCA_963556195.1. NCBI lineage: Eukaryota > Metazoa > Mollusca > Cephalopoda > Sepiida > Sepiolidae > Sepiola > Sepiola atlantica. The sequence continues at coordinate 99,402,363 of OY744517.1, forward strand.
GTGTGTGTTTAAAAATATTGTTTGTGATGATAGCAAGTTCTCATTGCTAATCAAATCATTGTAATACATCTCTCTCAAACTTAACCCTTTTTAAGGATTTTTCTTACATGTATTTCATATCATCTTACGCTAAAACAATTCTTATAATAAGTTGTCACTTACATTAGTTTGACTGTAAAATAGATTTGTTTTTTTAGACTGTCAGTTTAAGATGTTTATTGCTTTTTAAAACTTAATATGTGACAAATTAGTAGACCTATCTCTGATACATTCAGATTAATCTTTGGGTTTTTGCATTCATGCCCACTCCTATTTGTGTTTATCCTGGCTAGTTCCTCTGTCTTCTTCCTTCTTATCGACTTTTACCCCCTCCGCCCACCACCCCATACTAGCTTGTAAGTATTAGTATTTATAATTCTGCCCACTTCAAAATAGTGCATTGGCAGTAATCTTTGAAAGGTGGGCTGAATATATAAAATCAAGAGTAATAAAAACTATTTTAAACTGATTCACAAAGTGTCCACTTTTATGACAAACTATTTCAGCCGTCTATAATTTACTAGTAAACATCCCATAATCTTATAGTGGAAGGCGCTCGTTGCGGATACACATGAAGAGTAGAAGACTACACAAATTAATGAATCTTAAATTACGAAGAGGGATATGTAAAACAACAGCTGGAAAGCAACCACCTGACAGGGATAAGATACAGAGGCTTTTGAACGGAGTATTTGTATCTCAACTATTTTCTATCATAGCTATAATGATACTAAACGATATACTTAAGAAAGTCAATAATAAATAAATGAAAAACAGTCATTTTGTTTCCAACTGTTTCGTTGAATAATGCTAATTCGTAATCACGAAACAAGCAATGGTTGCTAAATCGTGCGTGATATACATTTATTTTATCAACTAAGAGACTTGATGCACTCATACACGTAGGATATAATTTTATATCATGCACGGTTTTGCTAACATTATTTATCAATAATATATATATATATATATATATATATATATATATATATATATATATATATATATGACAACAGAAGCTGAAGAGAGCCGGATGGCTAAGTCCTTCTGTGCTCGAGACCGACGGTACGAATGTTGTACTAAGTTTTCTGTACCAACATAAATAAATAAATATATATATTATTGTAAATACTTTCTAATATCCTCAGATCCTCAGACAAACTTGTTTCCTCTTCATTAATAATCATCAGTATGGCTATATATAATTGTCTCACGGGCACGAACCTCGAAACTGTCACCATTGACTTATTTGATCATCAAACGCCTACACCTACGCCCACGCGCCTGCGGAAACAACAACATGAATGAGAGAGAGCTATATATTAGTCTTACAATATACTTATTTCACAGAGAGGTTTTAATCTCTAAGATAATGAATACATTCATCTTCGTTAGACATAAACTATATCTGTCTTATCAGAGTGCTCGGTTTTTAATTTTACTATTGATAAATATGTTTAATATCCACAAGGAAGCTTGTTTCGTCTTCACTTAGACTTACTAGTGTGACTACTTACAGCTGCCTCGCATACATATATGTGTTTTATAGACCAACGAGAAAGCTTTTTCGAACATAAACGTGACTGACCTACAGAGCGATCGATGCAAAAAGCCATCTCTCTAGATTCGTGCATGCATCTAATAAAACTATTCAAAACTTAAACGTGACCGATTGACAGACATAGCTTCTTATTAACATGCCTGAATGCATGACACTTGTGTGCGTCTATTAACCCCGCGGCTTCAGCTATAATAATTATATTTAAAATGAGTGTAACAGTGTCTCATAGATATGCAAAGACGCATCTAAATGATCGTTTCTCGGTTTTTCATTGCTGATTTTCCTACGGTTTCGACTTCGTGTTTCCTGATAAGACATTTTACTGTTTTCTCCAGTTTTTTAGGATTCGTTACTGTTTTAAACCATATATTTCGTTGTTGTATGTTTTGAACATTCAAATGTAAATTTTGTAATTCTTTTTTAACTGCACGTTTATTTATTTGCTCGTGTCTAGTTATCACGTAACCGTCTTTGCATGTGTTCTATTCCTGTAAAGCCAGATCATTTTTGACAGTATGTTTCTTTTAAACTTTTTTAATGTTAAAAAACTTGCATACATACATAGATAAATAACACACACGCAAGTACATCAAAATAAATGTGCATCTTTTAACACATTTAGAAACAACATACGTAGTTCATACAGTACAAATACGAAACACACACACACGCATATATATATATATATATGAATTAAGTTTCGTTGATTCAAAATCTTTGAAATGTCGATAAAAGCCATATGCAATAATAGTATGTTTCGGAATCTTTTTAGATGAGGATAGATAATTAAGATTATTCGGACTAAGTTTCTCATCGTACATAATACTTTCACAGCGACTTGTGGCGTGGTGGATAAAAGTACTAAGCTGTAATCAGTTCTAAGCGACAGTCAACTTGAAGTTGACGGTTACATCATTTTTTCGAGCGATATTTAGAATACAATTACTAATTCCTTCAGATGCTCAGCCCAGCTGAGGGAACGAAAGCAAGCTACCCACGTGGATTAAATAAACGATTTCTTATGAGTCTGTTTTATTGTGCGAGATAGAAAGAAGTAGGTAGTATGTTGGTTCCCCACTCTAGCGGAATATAGACTGACCATTAATAAAGGTAAATAAGCAGTTACAATTACTAATTTAAGAACTATACAGCAAATATCATCTACTATGGACACTATATAAGTTGACTGTTACGAAGATGTATTAGGAAATTAAGTTTAATATCTCTCTCTATATATATCTATCTCTCTCTCTCTCTCTCTCTCTCTCTATATATATATATATATATATATATATATATATATATATATATATATATATACGGTTGTGGGATTATTGAAACAGGTGTATAATGAAGTGAAATCGGGTTTCTTCACGGTAATCTAAGCCTAAATGATCAGATGGAGCAGATGATTTGTTATACATGACTAAGAATACTGTAAGGACTCCCCCCACCTATCTAGAGGTAACCTACTCTACTCATGGGGATGGGAAAGGGGTAACAGTCCGTCTGGTTGAGCTTAAGGTCCTAACTATATATATATATATATATATATATGTGTGTATGTATGTATGTATATGTGTATATATATATATGTATATATATGCATATATACAAGTATATATATATGTATATATATATGTATATATATATATGTGTATATATATGCATGTATACATATATGTGTATATATATAAATATGTCTGTATATATACATATGTATATATGTGTATATACATACACATATATATATATATATATTTATATATATATAAATATATATGTGTGTGTGTATATATATATATATATATATATATATATATATATATATATATATATATATATTAAAAATCACATACATAACAAACCAGGATGATATGGCTTGCAGTATCTCGATAACATAATTATCACTTCCGTGGAAGCCTTAAATTTTAATTCTAAATCAAACGTTGAGTTAGATTTCTTTTGCATTTTCTGATTTGACTGTTTTCTAATTTTAACTTTACTTACACAGTGATTTCACGCTGAAATTATTCATTGAATTCATAGCAAACACAGTTTTTAATTTTTGATTTTGATTTAATGTTCACTACCTGTTACTTTCTACATTTATTCATAAAATATCTTTTAGATTTGGAGAGATTTAACATCAAATAAGTCCGTCCACTGGTGGAATATGTTAACATAAAAATGTTCTTTTTGCCGTTATATTTTATGTTTTATATATTTTTATATATTTTCTAAGCGAAATATTTCAATCGCAGTGATGTGATTGCAGTAATAGTCATCTGAGGAGAAGATTTTCTTGGAAAATTCATGGATTAAGGACTTTTCAGTACTTTTTTGCTTGAACTTTGATATGTAATGAAGTTTAAATAATTTCTACTTTTATTTTTTCATTTAATCCATTATATATATATATATATATATATATATATATATATATATATATATATATATATATATATATCTGTGTTATAATGGAATAATTCCAGGAGGAAATCCGGGTATGAGAGCTCAATGTGGTAAACAGAGCAAGAATAACATAAAATATAATAACACGAAATAACATAATTGTCGATGCAATAATTTATTTCAACCTTGTGGTTTCCTCGGGCATCTAATTAGACAATTATATTTTTGAGACTGACAGAAAATTGAATTCACCTTCAACAATTCAAATACAACCAGAGAGAGTGGTGGTTGCAACCAATCTGAACACCACTTTTAGAGCGAGGAGGAATTACAAACTTATATTTAACTAAGGCGATCGAAATGAATCTAATTGTTTTTTTTTTAAATAACGTCTGAGTTAAAAACACATATTCTTTTAACACTTACGACTTGGTGATATAAACACGTATATACGTCTCTACACACACACACACACATATATACGCATCCTACGATCACGCACGCCCGCAACAATATTTATTGTGTCATACAAATTCGGCTAGACTTGGAAAAAGAAAGGAAGAAAGAAAAGAAGAGAGACAGACAAGCGTTAGCGTGTCATCAACCGACTGACAGACTGTGAAAGGTTTATAAGTTTGAATTCTGTCTAGATCCGAAATAGGATATATTTGAAAAATAAAAATTATTTAAGATTATGTTTGAATCTAATGCAAAAACATACACACACAGATGCCAATATGTATCTAAATACAAAACATTTACGTAGACATTCTATATTCGTAATATATTAATAATCTGAGTTTTTAAAATTCATCTTACATTAATTTTATAATCTATGGAAACTTATACGTATAACCTAATTCCAATCTAACAATGTCTAGTGATAATATTAGACACTTATACTTAAATTAATTCAATGATTAGTGTATTATAAGCAGGAAGATTTCTTCAGGCTATCTTATTTTGAGTAAATAATCAGAATAAACAATTATCTTAAAGTACAATTATATATGCATACACCCCAAAACACCTATAATGAATATCACCAAGTCAGTAATAACGTGTCCATAACAGATATTATTATAAATACTTATTGTTGTTTTTTTAACTATTTGGTATCTTGACCGTTACAAATCTAAAGGTCTATCGGATTATGAGATATTGGTTATTTTAAATTTACATTTATGTCTGCATTTTGCCATAAGCTCATCGCGTTTGTGTAAAAGATTATTGTGCTCATATTTTAGGATTCTTATTTTTTTCCGGTAAACAAAAATTGCATCTTTGTCTAAATCCATTTGGAACATCCGAAAAACATAGGATTGACCACGAAACCACCGGAGACCGGTTCTCATTTTTCAGAAGCCACCAATGTTTAGCTAACTCCGTTTTGTTCTTGAGTTCTGGGTTGTTAAAAGAGTGTTGTGGTCATAAAAAGGATTCTTCGGATACTATCAAATGGTTTAAAATAAGAGGAATAGCTCTTTTATACAATTCGATATTATGGAATTTTACCCATCAATTTCCAAGGAGTTACTTACGAACAGCATTAACTATGCTAGGAACTTCGTGGATATATCCGATGAACAGGTAAGAATACTCATGGCTTGTCGCAGATCCATTCTTACAAACAATCGGGAAACATGGATTAAATTAAACAACAACAACAACAGCTTTGATGTTTCGAGGGGTGCCTTTGACTCAGCCAAGATTGCCGATCTGGTGGGCATATTTATAATGTACACTATTAGCAGAATTGTAGAGCCTAATTTAGCGGGTTTATACAGGGATGATGGACTAATTATCATCCCTAATAGTGACGGCCCCCTGGTATCTAAAATACATAAAAACTTAATAAAAGCCTTCAAATACCTTGGATTTAAAATAGATATAACCCCAAATTGTAAAAAAGTAAATTATCTAGATATTACACTAGACTTAAAAAAAGGGGACATACAAACCATTCAATAAAGATAATCACACACCACTCTATATCAATACTAGATCTAACCACCCGAACTGTATAATTAAACAAGTACCTCAAACGATTAATACTAGAATTAATAAACTTTCGGCTAACAGGGACATTTTTGAAACAAACAAACATTTATACAATAGAGCGCTAGAAAAAAGCGGATATAGTGAAAAACTCAAATATACCAAGAAAGAAAATAAAAATAAAAATAAATCCAGGAATAGAGGCCGGAAAATAATATGGTTCAATCCTCGTACTGTCAACTATCTAACATCAACATCGGGAAAGTATTTTTGAACCTGGTAGATAAGAATTTTAGTATGAATAATCCACTTAGGAAGATATTTAATAGAAAAACCATAAAAATCAGTTACTATTGTACCAAAAACATGGATAGAATAATCAGCACCCATAATCATAAATTACTAAATAATTCTAGTAAAAATAAGGTTTCAATAGATAAATGTAACTGTCAAGTGAAAGATAACTGCCCACTGGACGGTAACTGTAAAGTTGAGTGCGTGGTTTATAAAGCCACTATTAATCCGGAAGATAACTACAGGGACAAGAAAGTTTACAACGGCATCTCCGCGGGTAACTGGAAACAGCGTTTTCATGACCACAAACACTCTTTTAACAACCCAGAACTCCAGAACAAAACGGAGTTAGCTAAACATTGGTGGCTTCTGAAAAATGAGAACCGGTCTCCGGTGGTTTCGTGGTCAATCCTATGTTTTTCGGATGTTCCAAATGGATTTAGACAAAGATGCAATTTATGTTTACCGGAAAAAAATAAGAATCCTAAAATATGAGCACAATAATCTTTTAAACAAACGCGATGAGCTTATGGAAAAATGCAGACATAAATGTAAATTTAAAATAACCAATATCTCATAATCCGATAGACCTCTAGATTTGTAACGGTCAAGATACCAAATAGTTAAAAAAACAACAATAAGTATTTATAATAATATCTGTTATGGACACGTTATTACTGACTTGGTGATATTCATTATAGGTGTTTTGGGATGTATGCATATACAATTGTACTTTAAGATAATTGTTTATTATGATTATTTACTCGAAAAAGATAGCCTGAAGAAATCTTCCTGCTGATAATACACTAATCATTGAATTAATTTAAGTATAAGTGTCTAATATTATCACTAGACATTGTTAGATTGGAATTAGGTTATAAGCATAGGTTTCCATGGATTATAAAATTAATGTAAGATGAATTTTTAGAACTCAGATTATTAATATATTACGAATATAGAATGTCTATGTAAATGTTTTGTATTTAGATACATATTGACATCTGTGTGTGTATGTTTTTTGCAATAGATTCAAATATAATCCTCAATAATTTTTATTTTTACAAATATATTCTATCTCGGATCTAGACAGAATTCAAACTTATAAACCTTTCACAGTCTGTCAGTCGGTTGATGACATGCTAACGCCTGTCTGTCTCTCTTTTTTTCTTTCTTCCTTTCTTTTTCCAAGTCTAGCCGAATTTGTATGACACAATAAATATTGTTGCATGCGTGCGTGATCGTAGGATGCGTATATATGTGTGTGTGTTTAGAGACGTATATACGTGTTTATATCACCAAGTCGTAAGTGTTAACAGAATATGTGTTTTTAACTCAGACGTTATATTAAAAAAAACAATAAGATTCATTTCGATCGCCTTAGTTAAATATAAGTTTGTAATTCCTCCTCGCTCTGTAAGGGGTGTTCAGATTGGTTGCAACCACCACTCTCTCTGGTTGTATTTGAATTGTTGAAAGTGAATTCAATTTTCTGTCAGTCTCAAAAAATGTAATTGTCTAGTAAGATGCCCGAGGAAACCACAAGGTTGAAATAAATTATTGCATCGACAATTATGTAATTTCGTGTTTTTATATTTTATGTTATATATATATATATATATATATATATATATATATATATATATATATATATTAGATGAGGCAGGTGAAACTCCAAGTCGTTCTCGATGGTCGCATATCTAAAGGACATCACATCAATGCGGGTGTGCTTTAGCGGTCGATACTTGGACATATATTAATTTTTGATCGTCAAAGACGACCTCCCTAATGTAATTGCGTCTTAGATTGGTGTATTTGCTGATGGCACACGATTCTATACTCGGCAAGAGGACACATCATATTTCTACACATGCAAGGTAATGGATGAATCCTTGGAAAATGACTTTTTAGTCTGTAGTAGAATATAGTATAAAAATGGATGGTCACATTTAATGTTTACAATACTTATATAAAGAATAATTGTGATGTTATCTGCGATATAGTGAGTGTGACCGTAAAAAAGAAACTAGACATGACACTATTACAAACCTTGCATCATCAGATGTTGTGTGACACCAGCCAGGCTATGCTAAAACTACTATAATAATATTGCCTTGCGGTCAGCAAGGACCAGATTAGTACCTGGGTTAAAGAAAGTATATTTTATGCTTACTTATAGATCCTTCAAAAGGCAACATTTATACTAGGTCAAACAGGAAGCTCTCTCAATATGTGATCTATCGATTTTTATTCTAATCCAATACGTGATCTACGGAGTTGTTACAGTATTAATGCTTAAAAAGACAGCACTGATATTAGGTCAAACAGTCAGTCAGCTTTCCTAGTCTTTCTTAATTTCTTTCATCTTATTATATTGAACGATTCGCCAGTAATAGATAAATAAATAGGTAGGGAGTGTAACACAAATATTTTCACACTTGATTTGTTAATTATCCAGGTTGCCCGACCAATCTTGTGTGACCTTTCTAGTTAAATAAAAAACAAACAAAAAACTGCATAAATAGTGTGTATGGCCTCTACGAAGTTGTCAGCCTGTATGAGACAATGTAGTGTTTTTAATACTAAATATAAAAGTAAAGAAAGAGTGGTAAGTAGACGTTTGGTTTAGTTTTTCAAGCCTAGCTACTCTCGCTTCTCTTATTATGCCGTTTACTCCTCACATTCCATCGGCGATGTTTCTGACAAAGTGAAAAGCATCGTTGTTTTCTGAGTTTGAATCTATCCATCTAACATGTATCGTTGGCTTGCTTTTGACCTTTAAGTAGTATTTTTTAGCTCTTTACATCAAGTGGCTTCATGCCTTGTCTGGGGCGATTTCCATGAAAGAAAATGGTGGCAGTGACGAAAGGTGTACTCACATATAATGATACTGAGCACTAGTTTTTTTTTAAAATAATATTCATGAAAAATTCATTATAGCAAGGTGATATTTAATTGAAAGCATGCTAATTGGCTTGTGAAATCAACGCTTACTTACATGATTGGTTTAACATGTAAGGCCTCTTAGTTACTTTCTATGAAAGTGGTTCCTTAACATTCTTTTAGTTACGTACCATTAAATGCATCTTTCACATTAAAAGTGATTGTATAAAATTGAAACTTCGGAATGAAATTTAAAGAGAACATGCAGTTTTTTTCTGTTGTTTTTTTTAACATAGTTCACCCCAAACAAGGCAGGCCGCCACTGTAGACGTAAGGGGCTACTGAGAAAAAGAGGGTGAAGGTTGGGGGGGGGCAACCTGAATTGGGATCTGCGCAGCGAGATGCTTGTTTACATTAGTTTTAAATTTTTAAATCTCAGTACTGTCGAGGAAACAGGGGGCAGGGAGGAAGTTCCAGATGCCAGCAGTACGAGGAGAGAAGCTATTTGAGTAGAAAGCCCACCGGCATCTGGGAACTTCCACAGTGAATGGATGGGATTTAGTTGATTGTCGAGTTGGTCTAGTGAATTTACGTCGAGGGGGCACCAGAGTAGCCAATTCATCGGAGCAAAACTGATTGAAGTATTTGTATAACATTTAGCTACCTATGTGATTGTATATGATAGCCATTTTTTTAATATATTTCTTTTGAATGGTATTCATCGTTTTTGCTTTGAACATACATTCATGGTGTACAACAACCCACATGTTTGAATAGTTATATTTTAAAATATGGCACATTATTCTTTTCAAATATTCGTCTATTCGTTATCCAAGTGATTTTGGCAGAACCCTATAATATCTTAATTTTTATCACCCTCTATGTTGGGATTTTATATGAGGTTCTGTAGAAACGTGGCAGGTTATAAAGTCAAAGAAAAAAGAGTCACCAAAACGTCATAATTATCAATATGTATAATAGTCACACCATGTCACAATTTTTATAGGTGTAATAGTTACTAAAAAAGTCGCAATTTTTTTAAGTGATCGATAATTAATACCTTAGGTATAATTGTTTAGCCATGACTAATTTTAAACTAATAAACATTAGAAAGCTCAATTTATCAGGTATAGAAAGGTTTTAACTGGAATTAAATGTAGGAGTTTACATGAAACATTCCAATTAGCCTCCCGGCAAAGTTCCTTATATTCTAATGGCAAACATTACGAACACAAGAAGCGTTCAGAAAAGAATAACAATGGAATACTCCTATTTCGTTTGATTTCCGCTTAACAATATTTACACAAAATTTAACATAATTGTTTATTTCCAGAGAAAAATTATATGTATCATGAGAGAAATGTTCTGTAAAAAGTAAATACAGCCAAGAAAAACATACTTTATTACATACACATGTTATACTGATAGTGTATTTCTTCAGCGAATTGATGCTGATAGTGCAGATCTTCGAATCGCTGTTTCTGTTTCTGTTCTCGAAATCTTGCTCTCTCCATATGTATCATGTTTATAGTTGTTGCCTCGTGGGAAAGTTTAAAAATTACACTTGGAATATGAGGTCAAGTAAAAACAAAAATAACTGTTAGCGTCGTGGTATGATGTAGCAAAGTATTCAACCTTTACACGTGCAGTATGGACTGGAGCATTGACGTGTATATATACAACTTTTCAGAGAACTGTTGCTGGAGCATAATTGAAATGAAGAGTTTGAATGCAAAACGCAATAAACGCTATTTTGAAAATCACGAAGCTATTACTATAAAACGTGTTGCATTTCAACACTCGGCCACACCATAGAATCCTGTTTTACAAAATAGGATATCAGGATAATTTATTTTTGCTTTTTATTAAAATCTGCTTTTAAGTCGAAGTCTAGATTTAATATATTTTACGTTTTCATTGTGTAATGTATCAATTAAAACGGATTGGATTTATCGCGTTTTGCATTCGAACTCTTCAAATATAACCCTAGAAATTGAACGTTCGCTAAAAAGTTAATTTCGAATGCAATCTATATCTCACCATCTCTCATTATACATTGAACAGCATTGTTATAATAGAGAGGAAAACGCTGACGTTTTGTCTTCAACCGATACTCGTGAACGGTGGATCCATCTCCACCATTATTTGTAAAACTATTTAAATTCTAAAGCGACGGATTGATTCGTTGTTGTTTACGCCAAATTAACCGTTAAATCTTTTCCTTCAGGTCCAGCGACTAACAAGAAAAATCCACACCTGTTACACGACGCTAACTGGCCATTTATCTCGAAATTTGTTTGCGCAAGCGCCGAGAGGACATTCAACCGGAAGTGTTCAAACACGCTTATCTCCTCTTGCAACAGCTACCGCTCATCCTTCTCCCTAAAACGAAAAAAAAAATGACGCCATTTGCAAATATGTTTAGAATAGAAACACATGTTGCCTGTCAGCGTATCTCTTATTTATTTGTATTTTCTTCCCGCCACGACACCAACATCATACGTCAAACAACAGACGATCAGACCACGGACGTCGTGTTGATTAAAAATAAGAATAAGGGGTCTAAGCAATGCGATGTTCTGCACCTTGTAGAGTCTGCGATTTCGATGCGAGCAATGAGAATCCGAACACAAGACCGACCAGCTGCCGTCTCGAGACATTACTAAAGTACACGTAGAAAGAAAGCAAATAGAAAGAGATTTAATCGATGTTTGTTAGTCAGAATGAGAAGCAAGAAACGTGGGAATGATAGGCGGCTTTGAGGAAGATAGATAGCGCATCTGGGAAAAGGGGCGACGGCGGATTATCGACGAGCGTGGCTCAGATCAAAGAGATGAGGATGGAGACGCATTGATACGAAGACGAAGACGAAAGAATAATGCATGTGTTGAGATCCGATTTGTGTGCTTTGCAACAGTATCAGTGTTCTACTTTCTTTTTATCTTTTTGGTTGATTTGATATCGTGTGAAGTTATGGGATAATCCAACAACCTCTTTTTATGTTTATTCTACGGCTTTACTATCGTATCACTTTTACATAAGAACAGGATCTATCTGTCTTTCATCCTGTCTCACACACAAACACACACAAACACACACATACCTATATATATATATATATATATATATATATATATATATATATATATATATATATATATGCAAAAAAGACTTCCTCTTTGGTCTTTTGGCTAAGAGAACAGTGTATTATCTGTTCTGATACTACATATTATCCGTTCTGTCCTCGGTCAATAATGTAGACATTTTTCTGGACAAAGGCAATTTTTATTTTCCAACAATCCCGAGTGCCATTTTGGGGAATCGATTTTCAGCACATTATTACCAGACCTAGTGTCTAACTCTGAACTTCTGGGAAGTCAACTCAATAGTGACAAAATATCTTGTAAATATTTTGGAAAACCTACGAAGCAGAAGTGTGTGAGAGATTACTTTTCTCGAAATGATTACATAGTTAAGCAGAAATATATGTATATATATATATATATATATATATATATATATATATATATATATATATATATATATATATTCCCAATCAATATCTATTTATTCGTGGCATCATTATTATGACATTTTTTTTATTTTGCTATTGACTGTTAGCTACTATAAATTCTCGACCTAAATATGAAATGCTTACTATATCTACATGGTATACTATCTAAACATATTCTCTGTGTTCGTGCTCTGTCTATCTACCACGGGTGTATTAGAGTATTTTAACATAACATCGCAGGGTATGAGGTCCCGCTAAACAACAACAGCAGATACATCGTTTTGTATATATATATATATATATATATATATATATATATATATATATATATATATATATATATATATATATATATATATATATATATATTCCCAATCAATATCTATTCCCTGGGCAGTATCTGATTGGAGGGTCTGTTGACAGCAATGTTGACTTATGTTGATGTGTCTATCTTATAATAATGATAGATAAATATTCAGCACAAAAGTAAAAATGAAAGCACATTCCAGGAGTAAAGCGTTGTTTGTCTGTATACAATGAAATGAAATGTTCAAAGGAGCGCAACACCTAAATCATAGCATGAATCGGCAGCGATATCGTTTTTACATAACACTTAATAGACGTGGATAAAAACCAAATCAAATAAACATGAACACCAATAAAAATGAAGAAACACCTAAGTTATAGCTTTCTCATTGTTACCTCGCACGTTACGTTTTTGATATGCGATTCATTATTTTAATGTTTTCCATTGTATATTCGGATTCACAATTGACTATTGCATATATTGTTAAACTTGTTAAACTCCATAAACGAAACGTTTCGAAAGATAAACAGAAGAAAATAGAGAATAAGTTGTCTCCCCTGCGATTACTATTACATTAAAGCTATAATGTGAAAAACTATTACTCACGAGGTTTTTGATTTGTGGGGACAAACTGGTGAGTGTACTTTCAGATATTCGTGAAAAGGCGCAAATTTTGTTAATTTGGAAGCATTTTCAGTCCTGTACTTTATTTAATGTAGATACATACTAATCTCATTTGATTGTGGATTTTAAGAGAACTTTAATTAAGCCAATCAGGGTTTAGATGCATGTAAAACAGTGCAATTGTATTTAATTGCGGTGCATTTTTCGTCACAAAACAACATTTTCTAAAAATACGAGAATTTTGTGAAATGTTAATAAAATTCGATAGTAAATTTTTAGAAAATCATAAAACTAACATACACATTTATTTCGTATTAATCAGATAATTCCATTTTTTTTATTGGTTTCCCGGAAATTTTTATAGTTAGAATTCTTTCGAGAAAGACATCGGCTACTTACAACAGGGACAACGTGAATGTTGCAACATCCTAAGTTAAAGTGTTTCTGAGGAACACACTGGATTCGAACTTCGCATGCCAGGTTGTCAGTCCATGTCGTTAACCACTGAGCCACTGTCAACTCCTAACTACCATACTAAGTGACAAAAACATAAATCATTTTTGTCCTTGTGAATATTCTGTGTGTCTCATCAAGTAGGGAGAACATTTATTTTCAGAGCCAACATGTGTGCCAACAAAAAGGTAGCACAGTGCATTATATATATATATATATATATATATATATATATATAACAATAATAAATTATTTAAAAATGAATTAATATTGTTAATTATTTCTCATTGTTATAAACTTCTATCTTAAAACCCCTATCTAAAGCATATCGAACCCTTTGTGTGCGCGAGTTGCTGTCTCAGTTCATATATCTTCTGATTTAAAGAGGTACATCTTTTATGTTATATATAATATTTTATATATACGCCCCTACAATGGATTGACCACTCTGGTGTAGAAAATGATGGTTTTCATTGAGCGTTAAAGAAATATTTATTTCGTAAAATAAATTGAGTACTTTCGATTATCAGTAGCGTAAAGAAGTATAAATTAATGAATGACATTTGAATACGATATATTTTCTTCCAATATCACGTGCAATTCGTTTACTTAGTCGGTAGACCGGACGCCGACCACTAAGGTCTCCATTTTGAAACTCGCTACGTTAAGCCACATTGAGGAGTAGTGTAGACGACAAAACATGTGTTTGCGGGTAACTATATTATACATATATATATATATATATATATATATATATATATATATATATATATATATATATATATATATATATATATATATATATAGTCTCGGAAGTTTCCCAACCATTAAAACTATATCAAAAAAAAAAAAAATGTTTAAATAAAAAAATTAAAAAAATATATTTTTAAAAAATATATAAAAAAAAATACTTATAGTCTCAAGTCTTTCAGTGGAAAATCACTCATGTAAGTCAATTTATTTTTTACAGTTATTATATTAGTTAGTTTCTAACACTATTTTAAGGGATCATCAGTTGTTTACCATGAAAAACTGTTTCGGGAATTTAAAAACAAGACAGTATTTAATTTCATGGCTTCCCAGCAGAGTTGATCAGACCCGACTTCCCTTAAAAGACAAAAACATAAACGTTCCTTATACTAAATCTACGTTTTGTTCTATATAAATGTTTTGCTAACTTATATTAGTTATTTAAGACACACACAAAAAAAAAAAAAAATTCTTTACCTGTGCTGTTCGCCTGTCTAATAAAATTAATGTTGCTGTATTTTAAAGTGTTTGGACGAATCCATGACACTATTATTTAAGTGATTAATGTATTATTTTTAGTTTTATATTATAAATATAAAAAACATCAACACATCAAAAAATAAAAAATAAATAAATTAATATGTATATACATATATATATATATATATATATATATATATACCTTTAGTTCCTCCTTTTCTCCCTCGTCCTCCTTTGTTGTCCATCTCCCCGTTGTCGTCAACCTCAAATAAATATTAATCTTCCTTGTTCACTTACAGTGTTTCTAATCTGCGTTCACAACTGTCGATTTTTTTCTTTTCTCAGTGTTTCAAATCTGCGTCTATAAGTTAACCGTTAATTTGTTCTCTTTTTCTTTCTTTTTCTTCTTCTTCTTTGCCAACTCCCGGTGTTTAAAATCGGCGTTCATAACTGTCGATTTTCTTCTTCTTCTTCTTTTTTAACATTTCTTTCTTTCTTTCTACTGTATTTTTATTGTTTTTCTTATTATAATTCGCAGATGTGTTATATATACGTTTATACATATTATACATTATTTCTATTTATATATCCTATGATTTGTTCTATCAGTTTATTTTGATTAATTTGATAAGATTTATAAGCATATATATATATATATATATATATATATATATATATATATATATATATATATATATATATATATATATATATAGTATGTTTTTAAAAGGCTGAGGGCAATGCAAATTCCGGGTAAGATGTAAGCTGGAAGGAAATAAAATAATAAATCGAATGCGAAATGTGACTTACTATTTATTTTTTCTTAAAATCTTACATAACAGCAAGTGTGGTGTTAACTGTTTGTGTGATGTCCGGATTATTATAAAAATCATTTATTTAATATTTCGGGAAAAGAAACTTCCCTTTGTCAAAAATAATAAACACCAGAGGAAAATTCCGTCCGTGCTAAGAATGTATATATATATATATATATATATATATATATATATATATATATATATATATATATATATATATATATATATTTGAAAATAATATTTATTTATAAATAATTGTTAAAAGCTCTCGCGAGATTAAGCACGTTAAGTAAGTTGACGACAAACAGTTATTTATAGCGTAATGCAATAGTCTGGGCATAGGCTATTGGGTTTTTTACGACAGCTTGCTGATCTTCCCGCTGAATTTGTCATTTTAGATATTAGTCTATTCTCCCATTTCCACCGCAACGCGTGTTCCTTGCAACAATTAGTGCTCCGACTACTGAGTCAAAAATGGATTTCGTGTCATGGTTTGAATCGTGCGACCGGCAGTAATTGTCTCCTCCCATATTGATGATTGCAGGTTTAGCATGAAACACAGGTTTATATTAGCTAATTCGAAAATAATATCTAGCTATGATTTTTTTTTATCTCTCTCTCTCTCTTTATATATATATATATATATATATACATATATATATATATATATATATATATTTATATATATATATATATATATATATATATATATATATATATATATATATGTGTTATTTTCGTGAGAAGGAAACGGGGAAAATGTTCAAGATCAACTGAATAAATTATTAATCGAACTTCACCACTGAATGACCCAAAACGTTTTACTTGATGAAAATATTCTTGTCGATCGAAAAACACGTGTTATTCACTGTGGTTGCCTATTTGGAATTTATATCAACAGATTCGCTATGAAAGAGGAACTATTCCTTATATAAAAAGTGTAGTTTGAAAAATAAATCTATGTATATGCGGGGTGAAGTGTTAGAATATACTGCCTGTGAATATAGTTTCCATAGAAGGGGAATAATAATGAAACAAAATACAGATAAACATCATTTTAATATATTTTATTTCATAATAATCTGAAACGTAAAAACCAAGTATATTGCATTGTCCGACGGAAAATGCATTTTTTTCCTGTATTTTTTTTATTAATCCTATATTAAGCGTTTAATTAAAACCCATAAAATTGTCTAACTCACATGAGCTACGAAGCTGCGAAAACAGATTGCTGTTTTGCCATGGTAAGCTAAGAGTTTGGCGGGAAAGATGCGATGAAATTCCATCTGAACTCATAACTCGAAATATCTTCTCTGCTTTATGAGCTCACATACATTTTCAGAAAGTTGTGCGCTTGTCTTGCAGAGCCCAATTCCATTGGTCTGATAGCATCTACATGTTGATATATGGTCCTTCCTGAATTGGTGCGGACACGAATGTATATATATATATATATATATATATATATATATATATATATATATATATGTGTGTGTGTGTGTGTGTGTGTGTGTGTGTATCTCCTAGAAAACCCGTCTAGTAGAGCACTGTAAGTGTAGTATTAACACAGCATGACGTCGCCAGCTTTAAATGCATTGTTCTTTTCATTAAAAAAGTAGAACGCCCTAGACGTGAAGTCGCCGTATAAAGTGTTAAAATTATCACCGTTTATTCGATGTTCAAAATTGGCCGAGTGTTTAAGGCGTCGGATTTGAGTTGCAAAATACTCGTAATCCGGAGTTTCGAATCGCATTACCGGTAGTGAATAGTCATATCTCTATGCTGATGAGTCCTGATTATTAAGGACGAAACGTATACGTACATAGATAATAAACTATTACAAATATTATATATATATATATATATATATATATATATATATATATATATATAGTACATGTATTGTATTAGTTTCTGTAGATGTAAATCCGTTGAAACTCCAGTGTTTATAAAACGTGCTCAATAACAAATACAGCTGTTCTTTAGTATACATTTTTTTATACAAACATTATTGGTTACATATGTGCATACATGTAGGTTGTACTCTTTACAGAGAGTTCACCTCTTTAGATCAAAGAATACTAGGAAGTGAGATGAATTTGGAAACTTACCTATTAAGTAAATCTTTTTTAGGGATGGGATATGTTTATAATTTTCACCGGTCAAGCTCAGTATAGAATTACATTCTTTACTTGTTAAGTCTTTCAATTAGTTTCTATCTTTTTTATTATTTGCATTGACTTCATCATTCGTTCTTAAACTGCCGTCCATTCTATTTCTTTCTTTTGTATTACCATCTTAGCTTGGAGACCTTTCTCCTCTATTTACACTTTAAACTTTTAATCTACATACATACATTTTAATGCATGAAACATCTCATCATATATATACACAAATATATACCTAGACAAAAATACAGAATTATTAATATCAACATACTCTTATTTCCATATAAATTACACACGTATATATAGTGCGTGTGTGTATGTATGAGGCAGACATCCTCTACTGGAGTAGATTTCTGCGATGGTGAATCCATAACTCAGCAGTATAAATTTCACTTAACTCTTAAATGTTATATTTTTTTATATTGTTTTTAAATAAGTGAAAAATGTTTCATAGGGCTAATAGTCATAAATTGTTTTTTCTTAATTATTATACAAAACTTAATTATGCTGTAAATGTGCAACAAATAGTACATAATGGTACATGTTTAATAAAACACTACAATATATGCATCTAAGTAATATTAATACACTAGAGAGTCATAAAATAATTTTTACATCAAATGTTTCATAAAAATCTTTCATAAAATTTATGAATTTTTTATGAATTTTTCATAATAAAAATAATGTTTGTTATTAAATTTTTATTAAATTATTTAAATTTCATTAAATTTAATTTAATTTTTAAAAATTAAATTTAGTTTAATTTTAAATTTAATTAATTTATTAATTAATAATTAATTAATTTTATTTTAAATTTAATTTATTAATTAATTATAATTAATTAATTTTATTTTGAATTTAATTTAAAATAAAATTTTATCTTAATTTTATAATTGAAATCTAATAAAATTGTATTAAAATTTTTTAATTTTTTATTAAATTTTAATTAAATTAAAAATCAAAAAATAGGCATACATTGTTGGGTTTTTAAAAATTATTATACAAAAATTAATTATGCTGTAAATGTACGACAAATAGCATAAAATGTTGCATGTTTAATAAAACACTACAATATATGCATCTAAGTAATTATAATACACCAGAGAATCATAAAATAATGTTTACTTACCATTATTCTGAATATAGTTTAGCTCTTTAATTAGGCAGGCGACACTCGAAGAAACTGATTACCTATTTAACGGTTTTGCTTATGCAACGTCACACTAATATCGACTCACACTTGCGAACAGGCTCGTTGCCGATGTGAAAAGTTGAAATTTAACATATGTTGGTTGAATATAATATTAAATAGGTGTTTTGTTGGAATGGGCCATATTTGAAACGAAATACATTTAAAGGTGTATTTTACCCACTTTTTAAAGAGGGGATACTGCTAAGGCTGATGCAAGGAAAGTGGCTCCCTTTACCGTGTTAGAAAACCTCACACTTGCTAATATCCTATATCTTTACAAAGTCACCATCCTCCCTATACAAAGAGTATTCTGGTCGCATCAAGGATGATGCTTTATACCCTAGTCTCTCCCCCTTTAGACTGGGTCCCAAAAGAGTCTCTAATTTATAGGGAATGTACTGTCTTCCAAGCACCATGTCCCGTCCCATCGCTGCAATGTATCATCCCTGTGCTTGTTTTACAAGTCCTTCAATGGAATGTGCTTCGACGAACCTACTGCATGGTGTCCACTCAACGTTAATACACCCGACCAACCCGACAATCAGCTAAATCCTGTCCCTTTACTGTGGATGTCTCGAGATGCCGTATGGAGGTAATCTAGATACCGATCTCCGACGACCACAGACACCAACGTTGGTGTTCCATGATTCTCTCTTGATTTGGCCGTGTCTTCTTAACGATGGTCAAGTGTGCGTGCACTGGTTGAAAAGTATACAAAAAGCAAAAGCAACGCAGACTCACAAGAGAAAACACAAATCCAGATGCATTGTGTCCAAGTCAGTTGTGTTCTGTGTGTGTGTGTGTGTGTGTGTGTGTGTCTGTGTGTCTGTGTGATACCGTCGTCTCGGAAAACGACCCGCAAAGTCTAGCGTCCATATGTTAGGTCTTAACTGATATACGGGAACTTAACTAGCTGAGATAATTTATCTGTCGATGCAATCGTTGTCATGCGGTTAGAGGTAGCTCATCTAATCGTCTGCTAAATCTCTCCCGAGCTTTCCCTCCTCGGCTTTACTCCAAATCTGCTCTAGCCAAACATTGACTCGGATCTGCTCTAGCCGAAGTCTTACTGCTAAATATATTTAGTTTCAACCAGAAACTCTAAACGTCCGGATCGTTTTCTCAGTCACACCGAGCTGATCCGCGAAAATAACTACTTGTGCTCGCCCTCTCAGTCACTTCTAACCGACTACTCGGAATCTATCAAACAACCGTCAGGCGCCACTCGTCTGAAAAAGTTCAATAAATTTTGACGGCGCCCCATCGCCTGCCCACTCATCTCACTTCCAATAACTTTTGCTTTTCCTGGGAATCATTTCCTCACATACTCCTGGGTCTAGGCTCAGAGAGGCGGGCAGACTATAGTATCACATGACTTTCTACTCTAATAGCTTCGATCCCCACACTGCTAGTATGTGTAATACCCTCCCTGCTCTCTGTTTCCGTGACTGTACAAACATGCAGAAATGTAACTGCAATATTAACAAACATCTTGTTACATACCTGATCACTATATAGCTGAACTCTAATTCTCAGTAGTCCCTTACGTTTCAGTGGCAATGTGTCCCCTTGTTTGGGGGGTAAATTAAAGTAGAAAAAAGAAAATGTTAAGAAAAACACGTGGTTGCTGAATCAAAGAACTCGCCTAGAAAAGTTGGAAACCTAAGGAGAAACAACTTCAAACTAAAACAATTACATCTATTATTCAAACATGTTTCCTTTTATTTGCATTTTGTATCAACTGAGAACCAAGGTTATTATGAATTCCTGGACGAGTTTCATCAAATCTTTCTACGCATGGGCAATCTAATTCATATTTGCTCGCAATCACAACACCAGGTGGTTTTGAGACACTATCTCTCTCTTTTCTTTTTGGTTTACGAATATTTACCATGTAGCTATTTTAATAGGTTGTATACCAAGTTGAATTTTGACATGGATTGATTGACAAGACAATGCTCTCTTCATTCTTAAAGACAAAGATAAAAACGACACAGACCAATGACTCAATGCAGTAGAATTGCATATTTATTGCATATTTTGCATGAGTTATGGGTGATTGCATTGAGCTTTTCTCCAGAATAATGGTTAATATTTCCTTATTTTTCTTTCGAAGACTTTCATCAAAGAATATCCCAAAATGGGGTCTGTCGTTGAATCGTAAGAGAAAAAGGGGAAAACATTTTCTGAAATGAAAAGATATCTTAGATTTCTCCAGGGAAAGGTACTTCAATTACATACGCACATGCATACGTACATGTATAATGTTTTCAGTTAGATAAATAAGATGGAGGACGGAAGGAAGGAAATACATAGATGCATATACAGATAAATAAACAGCCATAACTATGAATAGTATTACCTAGTTATGTAGAAGCATAGTGAGATGGAAACATAGATAAACACAGAGCATGATATATATATATATATATATATATATATATATATATAAAAGGTAACAGTATATATATATATATATATATATATATATATATATATATATGTATTTATATATATATATATATATATATATAAGTATATATTTAGATAGGGGAGAGGTCGATAGATATTAACATACATACTGTAATAGATATAAATGTGTGTGTGTGTGTGTGTGTGTGAAAAAGACAAACGACAAAACACATTTTAAATACAGGAAAAAATCCTAAAAGAAACGAGAGATTTACCAGTTTCATTCGAATAAACGAACGTCTTCAGAAAAATGTTACCCTCATACATATATATATATATATATATATATATATATACATGTGTTTATATATATATATAAATATATATATATATATATATATATATATATATATATATATAAATATATATATATATAGCAAAAAGATTAAAAAAACAGATGAGCGATGCGAGAATTTTTATTAAAGGAAAGTTTTAATCGAATATTTCGATATATACCCGTCCCCCTCAGCAGTTACAGTGATTCAGTTTTATTTTTCATTGTCGGGATCCCAGGTTGGCAAAATTATTATAATATATATATATATAACAGTTATTTTTCTATTGATAAAAAAAGTAGTCGATATTTATAAATAGTTCAGTAATAATATCGAAAAATGATCCTGTAAATTCCATGAAACTACATTTCGTCAATTTATTTATATAGCCCTTTTAATTAACGAAAACCCATTAAATGTTAAATCATGATTATGAAAATTGTGGAACAGCGTATCGTTATCATCGAAACAAATATCAGTTATATTGTGTTATTATTCAAAATTTTTGAGCAGCCAAACATGTTTTGAATATGTTGATTTTCGATGATGCTAGGCTCTCGTTTGTTTCGATTTCAAACTCCGGAAATCTGAAGCCAAGTAAGAATGAATCTTATTTACGACACCTTGTTGTGCTCAAGGCATCGTTTGCGTTCATATCGACGTGGAGATATTATTTCAAATGGACAGTCACAATATGATAAAAAACGCAGTTTATGATTGTATGGTGGGTGATGCTTAGCGAGCAAATGGCTGAAATTGTTGCGTGCTGATTCGTGTGGTTATTCAACGCGAGTTACACCGATGCACAAAATTTCTGAACTTTCACCATTGAATGGATGTGATTTATCACAGTTTTGTGATCGCAATTTATCTTGTTCGCCAATATTCTGATCGTCTGAAATTGATGTCCGCGTAGAAACTGGTTTAATCGCTTCACATAAAACTCACTGGTCTACTGTGTCGATCGGAATCGTATAGCTGAAAATGTCCTATTTGAAGCACGAGATCCCACGTTCGGCAATACTTTCGGGCATTGCGCCACCACCATACACTTTACAGATTTCTTTGGCGGCGTTTAATCGTCAATTATATACCAAAAGCAAAACGTTAAAAAAGAAAATGACCACTTTTGTTTACTTTCAATTATATTTCAGGGTTGTGAAATGGAACCAAAATTTAATAAAATTAAGAAATTTCATAAATATTCGTAAATGTTTAAATATAGCTATTCTAAAACATTTACTAAATATTCGGTTTCCCTAAGTTATTTTAATTTTTTTTAAAGTAGGATAACGACTTATTTTCCAAATATAAATAAATTTCTAAAAATATAGAAAGAAAAAAATCCATACAAAAGCAAATTATTTAGATTTAGTTAAATTCCGTTACAACCATTAACATCGCAGAACGGCGAATAGTTGAGGCATTCTTTTGAGAAGCGTGGATGCATCCCAAATAACTATTATGAATTCAAGCGACCGACCGATTGAACATGATATTATGAATTTAAGTTAGCGATCGACGTACAGATTCTTTTATAAAGATGAATTGAATCTAATGCGGTTCCACAAGGTAAGAAAGTGGTAGTCGCGATGCGTTTCGTTCATCGGGGATTCACATTAGAGGGTTTTGGTTAAAATATAGAATCTTGTTATATATGTGCGAGGGCAAGAGTCCACGTATGCAAATCACGGTTGTTTTTCACGGCAGAATTATCGTTGAAACATAGAGTATTGATTTACTCCTCTCCAGGAGTTAGGCACAAGGCCAGTTTTTATCTTACTCCCACAAGTAAGATGTGACCCAAGGTCGGGTCGGGAAAGTGGGGTTTAAAAATTGCCTGGGCAGCCCTGTCGGCATTCCCCGGTAGGGGCGCCTCAAGCAGTATGCAATAAACTTACTCCTCCTCAAAGAGGGGAGACGAAGCCTGGGAGGGTGGACCTACTAGAACTGCACAGGACAGACCAATAGACCGGCGTAAATAAAGCCCCGGAGGCCAAGACAATACCAGTCTATGGGGTGTAGCATCCATCGGAACATATACTACACTTTGATCTTAGCCAAAAGGCCAAGAACAAGAAATGTTCGTTGAAACTTTCCTAACCTCAACCCTAACCCTAAATTTTTTCTCTTCAGGGTGTGACGATAACATTCCGATACGTCAAGTGTGAAGCGAGAAAATGAGAAATATATTGAATTGGCGTTTTGTTTCGGGTTACTCGATTGGGGCTGCCCAGGTAATTTTCAAACCCCACTTTCCCGACCCGACCTTGGGTCACATCTTACTTGTTGGAGTAAGATAAAAACTGGCCTTGTGCCTAACTCCTGGAGAGGAGTAAATCAATACTCGATTGACGAAAGTCGTCTTTTGAAGAATTACTAATTACAATTCTAGACTCTTATTTTTTTAGAGCTAGCGCCGTCGTGTTTCGGAGAATTGTTAATACAATTCGGGAATCGGATTTTGATTTTGTTTTCGTGTGTGCGCGTGTCTTTTTCTTTTTTAACTTTCACTTCTTAAAAACAATAAAGAAAAAAACGTATATATAGCGATGAAAATTCTATGTTTAATCTAAGCGTAACATACCGACGAACTGACTGACAGACATAAGTTATCATTTACCATTTACACATGGTACTATCATATCCATTTGTTATTGTATTGCTTTAAGTAAAATAGTCTGATCTCTTGCACGTATTAACAACATTCAAGTGCATTTAAATATCATGATCGCAGAACAGTCATCTTCCTCACTGATAGTTCCTCGAAAACAAGAATGAAACACAGGTTTATGTGGATGAGAATGAAATAAACAATAGTTATAATAATATAGTTTATTGCACACTTTAATTAGGATGAGCGCTTTGAGAGAATTAATGACACGATGTCAATTAAATGCGTAATGCAAAGTTATGTCCGTCTGGAGCGTTGAACACTGTCATGACAACTTACTAAAATATGTCCGCTTGTATCGATATAAATAGTTTAATACTCCTCTTTCCCAATGACTGTTGAGTTGGCTACATAGTAGAAGGTGACTTTGATCTGGGGTTCGAATCGTGTGACCGACAAGGAATAATGATATCTTCCGCATCTTAATCACTTAGGAAGTGAGAGAATCAAAAGTGTAGTAAGTAAAAATACAACGAACACTGCAATTACCAATAAATACAATTACATAAAAATATATTAAATATTTAGGTGATTATATCGTACATATTTCTAGGAAGGGCGTCGTAGTGCATTGGTAAAACGCTGGACTACAGACATCATTATCGAAGGTTCGATCTTTGTCTAAGTTAGCCATGCTGATGACGGCTGTGAGCCAGAAGCACGTGTCCATAAATTACTTTTATGCACATATAATATATATATATATATATATATATATATATATATATATATATTAACGAAATATACGTCCTATAAAGTTAAGGGCGACGAATAATGCAATTTTCTGTATCTTAATCACTTAAGAGGTGAGCCAATCGAAAGAGTAGTAAGCAAAAAAACAACGAACCCTGCAATCACCAATAAAACAATTAGATAAAAATACATTAAATATTTAGGTTATAAAAATCGTACATGTTTCAAGGCAGGGCGTCGTAGCCTATTTGTAAAACGCTGAACTACAGACATCAATATGGAAGGTTCGATCCTTGTCTTAGTTAAGCATGCTGATTTGAGCCAGAAACACGTGTATAGGGATTATGTACATAAAAAGCGTATAGATATGTATGTATATGATTTTTTTTATTTCAATATCGGTGTATCTCCTTCCCAATTGTCTATAGTTATTTTTACTTCTTCCAGTGTTAGAAATACAAGATTAGTTCCATCGAATTTTTCAATTCCTTGGATACTGAAAACCAATCACCTCTTCTGAAACTGCTCTAATCTCGGATCCACCATTTCCCCAACCACCAAATCTGGTTCAATTCCCTACGCGTGAATGGCGTAGACTGTATGATGCCGACACCTTGATTATCCGAATGATATAATCGTGTCTCAACCAATTTTGATCATCATGTTTACACATGAGATAGCTCGGTTCGGACCCAGTTATATCTTTTCCACCTCTCTGTCTTCGCTTTCAAAAAGCGGTCTTTGTCAAAAAGAAGATGATTTGCATTAGTAGACAAAGAATAGAGAGAGACGGATACCCATCAATTTCCTCAATATACTTGCGATGCCGTCAGCTTCGAAGCGATTAAATCGGTCTGCATCCGAAAGCATTAGTGTATACCTACGTTTGATAAGTTGATTTTCTGTCGTATAAATGGCTTCATGCAACTCAATGGTAATCTAACTATCTCGCTTCTAGACAACGTCATGCAGACATACAATCCAAAGTTCTAGTATGTTATTAGAGGTAACGATACACATTTAAAAACAAAATTCAGAATCAATTCAAATGTCTTTAGAATGTGCCTTTTGGCTCGGAGTTATTATTTTACTTTAAAAAGCTTTGCGGTACAGTTTTGAAAGACAATGATCTCTCTACAGTAAAACCAAATAAATTTAAATTGATTTATTTTAGATAAGCTTTTCATAGTGATATCTGTAAAACGTATCTTTCGATGAGAAACAAATGTTGTAGAATGTCTCATATATATATATATATATATATATATATATATATATATATATATATATATATATATATATATATATATTATATATATATATATATATATATATATATATATATATATATATATATGTATATTATTAATTAAAACTATCGATTTTCTCCTGACGAGATGATAGTCGAAAGAGCCTTTGAGAGATTTCCGCGCATTCTTTATAAATGTATTTATAAGTTTTGTACCTCAAAACATTCATTTATATATGTATATAAATAAATATATGTATGTATATATATGTATATATATATATATACATACATGTATATATATATATGTATATATATGTATATATATATGTATGTATATATACATGTATATATACATATATATACATACATGTATATATATGTATATATATACATACATGTATATATATATATGTATATATATGTATATATATATGTATGCATATATACATGTATATATATACATATATTTTATTGTCATACTATCTGATGTCACTATATGCTTTTTTTAATATATTATTATTTACACAAATCATCATCAATGTTTGCGAACTGAAAATGACATATGGTGTTCCCTAGAGTCCGAGTCATAACAAGTCTCTGCAGATTTCCTGCATTCACTATTTATTCTGATAACCATTGCAAATCACTTTCAGTACTCGCAACAACCGTATACCATTGATTTCTTGCTGGCGACAACCATTGGTCTTCTCTGAAATTTGGGTGGCAATACGGCCCCTAAAGGTTTCAGTACTTCTTGCATCCTTCTGGTTGAAGTCTGGTTTGTACGTCCATTCTTCAGTCTTTTAATCCTCCTTGATCTTTCAAGACAGTTTGGGGGATCTCTTGAAACTTAGTTCATCCTAAAAAAGGCAAGTTGCCACTGTAGACGTAAGGGGCTACTGAGAATCAGGGTAAAAGTTTAGTGGGTCATCAGAAATCGGGAGCTGTGCAGCGAGATGCTTGTTCACATTAGTTTTAGATTTCTGTCTGTCGATACATTTGGGGAAACAAACGCAGGGAGGTAGTTCTAAAGGCCGACAGCTTGTGGAAAGTAGCTATAGGAGTAGAAGCCTCTCCGGCATCTTGGGACATCGACAGTAAATGAATGAGATTTAGCTGATTGTCGAGTTGGTCGAGTTGGTCGAGTGTATTTACATCGTGGGAACACTATAACCTCAAATTCATCCAAGCATATTCAATTGGAGTACTTGTAAAACAAGCACAAGGATGCAACCTTGCGGCGATAAGACAGGGGCTGAAGCTTGGTGGATAGTGAGCGACCTATCAGATTAGAGACTATTTTTGGACTTTGTCTAAGAGGGAAAAACAAGTGGATTATGCACCAACTCAGACGTGAGGCAGCATTTTGGTTTTAGATAGAGTCGGGAAGGAAACGTAGGTGCTTGTTTGGTAAGCTCACACAAGGGGACCATTAGTCGAGACTTGGTCCATTGGGGTTGTAGCCTCGGGAAAGCCCATCGTGGAAAACTATAGGGTTTATTCTCCATGCGCGACATGGCACGTACAGTTATCCACGATAATATACAAGTGTTCATGGAGCAGGCGTTCTTAGCGCTACATAAGAGTTAGGGCTCCTGCACTACCAGTCGGAAACAGCAGCCAGACACGCTGTCTAACCTGTATCCCCAAACTTGCCGGAACAAGAACGAACCAGGCTAGTTATACGATATCTAGTGACGAGAAATGTTCTCCAAGTTGACCAGATAGAGAGAAAGAATACTAGCAGAAGCTGTTGTCATTACATACATGTGTGTGACTGGATTTCGCGGGGGGTATTAGTTTTCTGGCAGTTTTCACTTACCTCGGGTCGTTTCCTTTTATATATTTTTTGTGTTTATGTTTGTTGTTTGTTGTGGTAAACCCGCCCACGTTCAAGCGATTCTTTTACAACGGCATTAACCGGAACATAAAACTAATACTTCTTCGATCGAAATATCGGCTCTGTAAGAGGCGCGTTCACACGTTCGGTGTGAGGCCATTTGGAGTTAATGATAGCAAATAGCGATCGAGTTGGATTATATTAACTCTAATTACCGCCATTCTAGTTAATATTTTCGCAGATAAAACCCAATCATTAGGCAATCATGAATGCAAATGTTTCACCAATGGAATTATAATTTGGTAGGATTACGCACGCGTCCAGGTAGCAAGACGTTCACTCATTTAATTAATCGGCGTCAGTCAATCGATTGTACGTTAGCGGTGAATGCTTCTCACAACCTGCGTACACTAAATCTATAATAATAGTCATATACTAGCCTCATTTATCGGAGCTCTACACTTGTCCGCTTTTTCGGTGGGCGGGCGATCAGAATATGTAATTTTACAGTGCTGTAAATATAACTCATGGAGAAGCATGTCGAAGTTTAACTTGAATGTTGTGTTTTTATGGTTATTCTTTATATCAGGGTAGAGAAGATGACAGAAGATTTCATCAGAACCAGAGAAGAATAAAGCGAACCACGCTCTTCCTACTGTTAAAATTTCCGTCTTTGGAACACAATAACACGGAACCGCTTTCCAACTGACTAAAACATGTTCGTGTTCAAGTCTAATGTAAACAAATTCTTGTTGAGCCGTTTTCTTAAATAATCAAATTCTGCTGAGTTTCATCCATCGTTACCCATTCTCAACGTTTTGTCTGATCGTCAACTTGGCAAACTCATACACCCGTATCATCGAGTGGCTTTTGGGCCTTGATAAACATGACTCGTTAGTTCATTTAAAAAAATACGGCGATGACGGTCCCATCACCACGCTTGGAAACTTCACTTTCCACTGAGCATTTTTTTTACGTCTGAACTAGAGAAAAGCTGTTTCTGGTGAAGTAGACGACGATTACGGATTATATGTGGGGGATCGAAGAAATTTACCCACGCTATGTTATACTATTCTAACTTGGAAATAGTTTTAAGTTCTTCTTGATTTGTATAAAAAGCTTTACTGTTAGTTGGTCTGTCACGCTAAATTTTAATATTGTATTTTTGTTATTCTGCCACGCATGAGTATTTATTTACCTCCTCTCCAGGAGGTTAGGCACAAGGCCAGTTTTATCTTACTCCCACAAGTAAGATGTGACCCAAGGTCGGGAAAGTCGGGTTTGAAAAGCCAGCGCCCGAGAAATTGAGCACTCTGGCCATTAAAAATTGCATGGGCAGTCCCGTCGGCATTCCCCGGTAGGGGCGCCTCAAACAGTAAGCAATAAACTTACCCCTCCCCAAAGAGGGGAGGCAACGCCTGGGAGGGTGGACCTCCTAGAACTGCACAGGGCCAACCCATAGAACAGCGTATATCAAGACCCGAAAGCCAGGACAATACCAGTTTATGGGGTGTTGTATCTATCGGAACAGATACAACACTTGATCTTAGCCAAAAGGCCAAGAATCGGGTATATTTCATGCAAAAGTATGTATTTACTCCTCTTCATGAGTTAGGCACAAGGCCAGTTTTATCTTACTCCTACAAGTAAGATGTGACCCAAGGTCGGGTCGGGAAAGTGGGGTTTGAAAAGCCAGCACCCGGGAGGTGAGCACTACGACCATTTAAAAATTGCCTGGGCAGCCCCGTCAGCATTCCCCGGTAGGGGCGCCTCAGGCAGTAAGCAATAAACTTACTCCTCCCCAAAGAGGGGAGGCGAAGCCTGCGAGGGTGGACCTCCTAGAACTGCACAGGACAGACCCATAGAGCGGCGTAAATCAAGCCCCGAAGGCCAAGACAATACCAGTCTATGAAGTGCAGTATCCATCGGAACAGATACTACACTTTGATCTTAGCCAAAAGGCCAAGAATCGGGTGTATTTCATGCAAAAGTATGTGCTACGTGGTTAATCCTGATCGATGGCATGTCCTCGTACACAGAAGAGCAAGGCGTACAATCTGTAAAACACATTTCAGGACAAATTTTAGTCTAGCTCGTATCAAAAGGTGTTGGCCTCATATTTTATTATTAGGTACTGGTACTGCTTTTTAACCAGTCAAAAACCGACTAGCTTAGGGTTAATTTAAGGTTAGGGTGAAAAAAACATTTCGGTTTGTCCGGTTCAAATGTTGTAATAATGCCAATTATTATTAATATTATTTAATCCGATCCTAACAGTTTTGCTGCTTGTTACGAGTAGTTGTTTTTTTTGCTTGAACATGCAGTAACGACACACAATATACGGCATATTCACGTTCGCATAATGAAGTTAAGCGACGTCGAGCCTGGTAATACCAGATTAGTAACTATTTGGGAATGCCGGGCGCTGAATTTAAATACCACCCTGTAAGAACTGCAATGTTCCTGGAGGCATCGAGCCGTTAGGTTTAACCTATATCTTTTTTTTTCAGAAATAGTTTGGACGAGTGGGTGCGAGTTGCCTACCGCCGACAGTTTAAGGAGAGAGTAATGTCATGTATCAAGTTATTTCCATTTTCAAGTGTGTTCCTTCTTTTAGTTCGGAATTTCGTCCCCATCGGATGTGTGTCATTAAGCGGCTGGTATTTAAGCTAAAAAATGTAACAGTTCACTGAGATTGTTTTTTCGGTGTTATAATACCCTGAGTGAACTTATCTTGTTTTATTCAGATTTGTTTGAGGACAGGTTTCCCTTCCAGCATGATCAACAAAAACCCTTTGAATTAAAAATGGTGGACTGGGAGGTTGTCATATTTCGCAAACGCCGCACTCAGACGAGAATCAAGTTCGGTTGAAGTATGAAACTCAATTAATCGGAGATTTTTGGCCCCTATTCAACAAATGGAAATAGTTAGTAGATCAATACTTCAACACATTGAATCATGATGTGTTTACACCATTGACAAAGTTTGTCATCGTTTGGTGAGGATTCTGCAAGACATCTCAGAGAATTTCACTTTCTATTTTCCTTAAAACTAACCGTTTTCTACAAGTAAGTTGCTGGAAACGCAGTGCCTTGTACGTTTTGATACTGCTTCGAACTGTAAACACTTAGAAAGAACCGTATCAACACCCCCCTGATTTTAGCTATCGACAAACTTGATTTGGAACTTCTTATAGATTTCAGCCGTCTTCGCGATACTTTTAGCGAAGATTCGTCATGCCACTCACATATTGCCTTGTCTATAACATTCTAGAATTCAGCTCATTACTAGTTCAATTTCAAAGTGTCCGTTTCAAATTTACAAAATAATAAATAACTCACATTGCAATTGTAATTGCACAATAGTATTACATAGTTCTCATGTAAGTTCAAATGATTCCTGACTCTATTTACAGTAACATATGTAACTCTTTATACAAGTTTTAAACATTCACGAAATAATTGTTAACATTATTGAAAGATTCATTTCAGAGAATAATCCTATTTCCGAGTATGCACATACAACGTTCAGATTTAAAATGTTGAACTCGAATAGCATTTAAGTTAACAGATGTCTATTTTATTCTGACTAGCAAACATTTGCTTTTTCTTGTGATATCATGTTATTTAACCTAGAAAATAGTAATTTATTTATTTTTCATTTACAATATTAATTATGCATTCTCTTCAGCAATGTCCTTAATAGGAAAATCAGATTACAAACATTTTACCATTTTTCTATATATTGTAGTTATCAGATAAACAATTGCATCTTTCTTACATAGATATTAGCACGTTCATTTCTTACAATTACATAATTATCGTACATAAAAACTCTTCACTAATAACAACTATTTAAAGTGATGGAAAATGTAAATGGCGCCACACTGTTTTCATGCCTTCTCTATATAAATTCGAAAACTGCGTATATAAACTAAATTCCAGTAACATCCGTGACTGAAAACATTATTTTTTCGTAGTATTAATCGAATATTTATATAAATGAAAAATAATCGTAAAATATAAAACTACCTGATTAAATATATTACAAAAATATATGGTTACAATAAAACCCCTGTATAAAAAAGCTCTCTGGAGTTACTTCGCCAAATCAAGATATGTTCAATTACTTCTCTCATACTTACTACATTGACTCATCTCTATATTAATAAAAACTTCGATATCGTCTTAACGTGTTTCTCACATGCATCGTAATGTAATAACTGTACATTAAATTATTTGTTTAATTTATAGCAATTTCAAAGAAAATCTAAAAAACTGTGTTTTAATTCCGACTTAAAATAAATTGAGAACATGACTATGATGTTGATTATGTTTATCTAAGCCACCATCAATAAATCCACATCCGGCTAACGCCGTGTAGCTTCCGATTCTCTATCATATGAACAATTTTAAATAAATTCTATATATTTTCGTCGTGTATTCTTTTTTAAATATAAACAATTTGTATATTTGTTTTAGGAATTTCTTATGAAATAATTGCCAGCTATGTTGTTTATATTTTCTCTTGTTTAGTTATTAGCGACTAAGAGTGTTCCTTATATATACGACAAAGTTGAGAATGATCTCTTAGATATATATTTTTTAATTTACAATAAATATATATTTTATTTTTCTTTGGCTGTCATCAAAGGGACATTATATTTACACATAACTCAATGTATATAAAGATACGATAAGGGATGTGACCCACTGGGTAACATATCCAGTTCATATTTGTTTGAATCAGAAAAAATGAGTTTGAAAAGCCAGTCAAATATAAAAACAGTACACAAAATGATAAATCAGTCGCTTTCTGCTCGATATGTCTCCTTTTATTTTCCATGTCTTTTGTGGCTAATCTCTATTTTTCTCTAGTTTTGTCTATTTCCTTATGTTGACTCTGTGATTAAAATGTACAGTAAAACGAACTTTGGTTAACTCAAGTATAGTATAATAATTAATTTTTATAAGATTGATAGAAGGATTAAATCTGACAGAATGTATAGATACAAATTAAATAGAATAACTGGACAAACCAGACAATGTAAAATACATTAAAAAATCACCACTAGGCTAATATTTTATTTATTTTAATAAACTGACGGAGTTTCTTGTGTTTGTGTGCATTGTTTTTACTTTTCTACCCATAAAGATAGGTGTATGCGTGAAATTCATCATTTTCTATTAGCGAAACATGCATTACTTGAATCAAGTTGCTTGGTGTCCGAGATAACTTCGTTTTTAAGAGTATATCCCTCGGCTACACGTAAAGTAGGTAACTTTCTTTAAAATATTTACAATTTTTTTTATTGAGAATTATTTTATTTATTTATTTCTCTTTCTGCAAAAAAAAATCATTTTTAAAATATCGATAATTCCAGCTTGACATTTAAAGTAATATCTAATGGGCGCGATAAAAAAATTCTAAGAGTGTTATTTTGGTAAACGTATCAATTACTTTCTTGTATTTTTTTGTTTTTTTTTTTAGTCGTTATTTTATTTTCTCTCAATTTTTATTTCGATTGGGTCTAAATTTTTTCCCCTCAATTTAAACGTGTGAGAAGTTTGTAATTGAGTATGAGTTTCCAAAATGTGAAAGTAGGGCAAACATTATGCTTTTTTATTGATGTCCTTACTATTGGTTGGAGAGAAAATGAAAGGTTTCTCTAGCCAATCAAAACGCGGATAGAATTGATCGAAATACTCTCAACACAAATAAGATTTACACACACACACACACACACACACACACACACACACACACACATATATATATATATATATATATATATATATATATATATATATATATAATTACTATTTCATGTATCCACATATTTTATAAGGAGATATAATTTTTATGTATCAATTTTCAGTATTTACTTCAACAGTGCTCGATACGTAAGTAGAGCTAGGTAGTAAGGTATGAAAATATATTTATAGCAATTAAGCTACACAGAGGATCCCGCGTTTTATCCCCGGGGGAAATCTTCAGGCTACAACGCATTTTAGCCTGAAGATTCCCCCAGGAGATGAAACGCGGGAGCCTCTGTGTAGCTTAATTGCCATATATATATTTTCATAACTTAATATATATATATATATATATATATATATATAGGTATATACTTGCAGGGTTAGTCTGCCTTCCCAGGAGGTATAAAAACAAAATAGAAGAAGTTAAAAATTGTGTTACATTTTTATATTTAAATTCCCGTCTCTCTACCTATCTCAATCCGTCTCTGTATCTTTCTTTCCCCTTTTCCTATCACCGTGTTTCCACACCATTCTCCCACCCATATTTCACCTCTGTACAGCCCATTCCTCTCTCTTATATTAATGTAAGTC
This sequence comes from Sepiola atlantica, assembly GCA_963556195.1. Classification (NCBI taxonomy): domain Eukaryota; kingdom Metazoa; phylum Mollusca; class Cephalopoda; order Sepiida; family Sepiolidae; genus Sepiola; species Sepiola atlantica. Next base: position 99,437,413 of record OY744517.1, read on the forward strand.
ATTCATGGGGGCATCAGTTTTAAAGTTATTGCTTCCGGGCAACAGAGAGTTTCTTCCCTACACACTTCCTCCTAAATATAATAAAATTTATCATCAAATAACTATTTTTCGCGATTATTTTTCGCGTTCCGTCTGAAAAAAACAAAACAAACTGAAACGATTAATAAGATATTCTGCAACAGACATTAAACAACATTCTGCAAATTATCTTCATGTTTAATTTCGATCATCCAATATTCATACTTTCCACATAAGAAATTCAAAACCATCATCTTAAAATGGTGCTATGTGATAATGGACGAAGTCTTTATTCTGGTTTACTTTCCAAAGAGCAGACGACGGAAAAGCATTCGCAGCGTTCACCATTAATTTTCCTGAAATTTTGAGATAGCATTATATTATCCAAGACGAATTGTGTTTTAATTAAAAGTCTAATCTAAGTTACTTGGAAAACATGTTTCTTAAATATAAATTAATATTCTTTAAGATGTGTCCATTTTTCAAAAAATATTTTGACAAAAATAAAGTGTGGCAGACTGATAAATAGATCGACATTATCTATTATACAGATTTGGACGTATCTACGTATATGTTTAAATGATACGTGATACAATGACGAACATTTAATTTCAAAGCTAAGTATGATAGGCCGATGGAAATTCTATTTAAAACTTGAGCATGAGTAACTGACTGCGACTTTTATAGTAGTACTTAGACGCATAATTTGTGTCCATATAATCTGCGCATTGACTTATGTGCATACTCCAGAGAGATTCGCTACATGCTTTTACACAAAATCCCGCCACATATCGCCGTCCTGTGTCAATCTCTGTGGGGCGGCATGCCAGTCTCAATCCTGGCCCAGCTCTTTGGTGATCGTCATCCTGGTTTTTGTTTTCATGAATAAAATACTCTTTCTATGCGTTTCATTACAAAGCTTGAGTCTGGCAGCCAGAAAGCATGTTTGGCATTCTTCAGGTGTCCTTTGTCGAACTCGGATCCGTGGCGCCGTGGATAAAGTACTAAATAAAATTCAGTTCTAAGTGACAGTCATCTGAAGGTTGAAGGTTCAATCCTCAGTGCGGGCGATACAAATAATTGCGAATTACTGAAGACTTATTTCCAGTCATGACAGATGGAACGAGAGCATGCTACCCCCGTGGATTTTATAAAGGGTTCCCGAGTTCGACAAGGTACATCTGAAGAAGGTCGGAGGTTACATCGGCCGAAACGTTGTGATAAGAAAAAACAAGATGAGAAAAGTAGTCCGAATATACCAAATTCTACAAATTATCAACCCTCATCTAAAAAATTTCGAAATATTTAATGCTTCGGAATTTCTGTATTTCTTCGTCTATGTCGCAATGTTATTCCAAGAATGTTTCGTAAACATTTTATTCCAAAGCTATTTAAACTCTTCTCGTGCTATGCCAGTATAGTCCACATTTCACTTGAATACGCATCAATAGGAATTATCAATGCATTGTAAAGTTTTTACTTCAGAGACGTTGATATGTCCTGCCTGCTCGATATCTTTCTGTTAGGCGTCCAAATGTAGAAGTTGAGAGTTCTATTATTTTGCTAATGTCAAATGGTTACCATGGAACCACTGAGCCAAGAAACACCTTTTTTTTCAACTGTTATGTAGTCTATTGAGATATTATCTTCAGAAGAGGAAAATAGTGTTCATTTGTTTGAGTTCATAGTCCATTTCCTGCAAGAGGTTTAACATTTAAGAATAGAAAACTTCAACTTATCAAAGACAGCGACAACGTATTTACCGATGAATATTATGAAACGTGACTGACTGATCAAGAAACAGCCATAGCGTCTCATAGAAGTGCGTCTATTCATATTAAAATTATATTCCAAACGTAAGCGTAACATACTGACGAAACTGTTACTTCAAACTTAAGCATGAGAGACTAAGAGACTAGACGAGCCTCTTCGGGAGATCCTTGAACGCATAAAAAATATTGTGCGTTCATTCAATTTACGCGTTTATCGATGAAAATGCTACTTTCAAATAAATGTGACCGAATAACAAACTAATTAACAGAGACTCGTCTACCTGAACGAATCCAAAATTGATTCAGATTCCTAGTTTTTTTTAAATATCATCTTATAGGATACTTTCAATCTATAAATTTGTAAGTTTTATAAACCGTTTCGTTGATATTGTCATAATTCAAAACGTTCCTCGAGCTATTATCTTTAAATTCATGTTGTTTTATACACAATTTGTAATTAGACATAAAAACAGATTTAGTTTGAACAACAGAAAAATGTATCCTAAGATCTTTTTTTTAATAAACGTTTCTTTAGAGAATATTGTTAGAATCTAAATGTTATCAGTACATGAACAGACACAGATATCTCCAAGTAAATGTTGGCAATGCTTCGAAGAAATTCAATAAACATATTTCTTTATTTCTACAGATTGTCGACATTTACAGATTTATTTTATTTTGAAATGTTGACCAAGAATTATTCAAGAATTTAAATCATTCATCCGCGCAGCAATTATTGCAAAGATCCTTTTTAGAATAAATACTTATAAACACTCGAATCCTAAAGTTGCCATTTAGAACTAAAACGAAGCATCGATGTTCACCTCGTGAAATAGGCGTAATATAATAAGTGTCTGTTTTATCTAGTCACAATTGAACACTATATTGTATAGCTTGTTTTTGCTTTAGGTTTTACCGGAAGACGGCGAGCAGTTCATATCTTAGATAGGATGGGGGGGCCCTACTAATTTACCATAATTAACATTTTATTTTGTTCGTTATTCTTCTATCTCTTTTATTCTTATTTATTTTTGGGGGGGGGGATTTTTTAAGGCTTATTTTGTCTCCCACTCCAAACATCATACACATTGCATATACTCCTTTTGTAAATAAAATTTCATCAAACACCTGGGGGTATTTTAAGTAGCTTAGTCCATAGAGTGAAAGCTAGTTTAAAGGGCATAGACAAGTGGACGACCCCCGATCCCCTTTTCTCCCCCATACCCATTTTGGCCTTGTGCCACATCATAGTATTTTATATTTTTGTATAAAATTCCTTTGATAAATAAATTGTATACCTTGTTTTGATGGATATGAATTTTATTTACTCTTTATATTCTGCAAGATTGATATATTTCAAAATGATGATACTTTTAACTTTACCCTAGCACCCCTTGACTTTACGAGTTTGAGCTCCACTTCCTAAACAAAGAGTTGCCACTAGACCATCTTCAGCAGGGGGGTCTTACTGCGACACATTTTAGATGGGTATATGTGCACTGTATTTAACGAAGCTTGAAACAGGAAGAACGTTTTATTTAAAGTTAAGTTGAGATTTCATGGGAAGTTCTTGACGAATCATAAAACATTCTCAGTCAATCGTACAGAATACGAAATTGAACCTGAATAACACTATCTACACAAAACCTCATAAGTATATAACTGCTATATCATGTGTGGAATTCTATGTGTGCGTGTTGTGTCAAAAGGTTGACGGTCAGTAAACCGGTTCTGAACCAGGCTTGACTAGTGAGAAGAGTAGTCAGTCACTAACCGGATATAAAACATGACCTAGCTGATGAACTCACTTCTCGGGTCACGGCCAATGCACACGATAAGCGGTATTTTGATTAGATTAAATTCTGAAAACTATTCGCAGCTTTGGACAGAGCACTGATTTTCTTTCCATTGGATTCTCGCGAGAAGGTTTTGTTGGGATATGGCCACTTGCAAAAGAAGTCAAACTGTTGGCGTTGTGTAAATGTCCGCATGGGCTTCGATGAAACCGATATAACAGTGGAAGAAGCATAACACAAACACTAGATATTCCCGCCTGTCCCTATTTACTTTCCCCCACGAGGGTAGATCTCGAAATAATGAAACCTTTTAATGTGGAGGAAATCAACTCCGTAAAAAAGGGCACTCTGAATTTGGACACAAATTATAATTATCTCAGTCTAGAAGAACCTCTCTCACTGGCAAAGGAGAGAATAAATGAAGTACTGCAGTGTGTCGTGTATGGATTCGACAGTACAGTTATATGAGGACTTGATAGTAATCGTTGTACATTACAGTAGCCCCTCGACGTAAATACACTAGACCACCTCGACAATCAGCTAAATCTCATCGATTCACTGTGGAGGTCCCAAAATGCTACTCCAATAGCTTCTTTCCTCGTGCTGCCGGCCTCTGGAACTCCCTCTCTGCTCCCTGTTTCTCGACTGTAACGACATGCAGAGGTTTTAAACTAATGTAATAAGACATCTCGCTACACACTCCCCAACTTAGGATGACTCCCAAAACCTACACCCTAATTCTCAGTTACCCTTAACGTTTACAATGGCGGCCTGCCTTTTTTGGGGTTAAATATGTTTTTTAAAAACCTACGAAGAAGAAAACTTACACGTGTGTCATGATTTTATAACAATGTTTTACCAACTGATGGTTATATTTGTCCGTTTTACAGCATAGTAACACTTTTTTTTATCTAATATTATATCAAAATACAACACTCACTGTAACGATTCATTTTAAACAATAAATTGAATACAAGTTGCTATTGAACCCATTACTATTAAAAATATTGGCAATCCTTTTGAACATAATACATCCAATAAAATTTGAACTTTACATAGCCGATTCAATATTCTACATTTTGTCGCTTGAATATCAAATAAAAGTACATTTAAAAGTAACTTTTCCATGATAATAAACTTGCTGGGGTGAGCAGTGGTGATAGAAAAGAGTGAAAGAGTGATACTCACTATCGACACCTGAAAGCTATTTATTAACATGTAATATACAATATTATGAGAAAGCAAAGGAAAATGAAGAATTCTGATTGGATATGTTGTCTTTGAATTTGTTTAGTATATCTGTTGTTATTAGGTACGTCATTTTAAATCAACTGAAGTTTTCTAATAAAGGTGGCATATGTAACGGCTGGTCGCGAGAATTATTGTTAGAATGACATGTGGCTAGCTGAGAAAATAGTGTATTTAAATTTGAGTATAAACCTTTGATGAAGAGGGTGTTTTTCTTTTACGAACGACTTTTTTACTTTTAGGATTTTATGTTTTTACATATTTTCTTATCTATTTGTAATGGAGATTTAGTATCTGTCTGTATGAAGTCGAAACACTACTATTACTTTTATTGATAGTGTACTATCTTGTAATGATCAATTTAGTTTACTATACGATTTCAGGCTAATGTTCTATCTTTCAATGGTGCATTTAGAGGTGCTGTATAATGTCTGTTCTGTTTTCATGAGACAATCCTCCCAGGCATTACATTCTACTTTGTGGAGGCAGTGTAGTACATGTTTCTTCGCCATGATAGCTTCCTCCTAGACTAGCAAAACTGTACGACCGGAAGGAGCATCTCAACAGTTTGAATGCAAAACGCAATAAATTCAATTTATTTAAGTTGAGAAATTAAACTATAAATGGACATACATATATAATCTAGATTTCGACTAAAAGCTAATATTTATTGAAAACAAACAAAAATAAAGCTGACATCAGATTACGTAAAACATAGTTAGGATGTATTGTAATTTTTTGGAAACGCAACAGTGATAGATTCGCAATTTTAAAAATGGGGTTTATCGCGTTTTGCATTCGAACTCTTCATATGTTTATTAGTATGTGTAATTTATAAACTATAGTAAATAAGACCTCTTTTAAATTTTAGTTATTCTGATTGAGTGTACGTATGTGTCTAATACGTGTCTAGATTAAATCATGCACACTTTTGAATGTGTGCTTTATGTTACGGGCGTTTTAGTAATGTTTCTTTTGTTCTTAGTTTTTTTAAAATATTTATTTCTATGGTTTCAATTGTTATGGTATTATCTAATATGTATCTGACAACATTCTGCATGTGTCAGTTTGTTTTTAGAACGAGGATGCTCATTTATTTGATGCGAAAAATATATTTATTATGTTTTTAGAACGAGGATGCTCATTTATTTAATGCGGAAAATATATTTATTATGTTTTTAGAACGAGGATGCTCATTTATTTAATGCGAAAAATATATTTATTATGTTTTTAGAACGAGAATGCTCATTTATTTAATGCGAAAAATATATTCATTATGTATTTAGAACGAAGATGCTCATTTATTTAATGCGGAAAATATATTTATTATGTTGTTAGAACGAGGATGCTCATTTATTTAATGCGAAAAATATATTCATTATGTTTTTAGAAGAAGGATGCTCATTTATTTAATGCGAAAATATATTTATTCTCTTTTAGAACGAGGATGCTCATTTATTTAATGCGAAAAATATATTTAATATGTTTTTAGAACAAGGATGCTCATTTATTTAATGCGAATGTTAAGCGTTCTATTCGTACTACATATAAAAATAGCTATGTATAGTTTTTATATTTTTCCCCAAATCCTACATAAAGTCCAACTACTCGCTTATAGATAGACCCTTCATGTCGAGTTGAAGATTATGTGACTGATTAGTTCATGATGGATTTTTTTTATCTTGACATTACGAACGTGTGTTTCCAAGACGATAAATCTCTGGTCTCATCCGAGGTTCTGCTTAAAGCAAACGCTGTCCGTATCAACAGGTTTTACGATATGGTTAATTGTAGATTGAGTTATGCCGGATGAAAGGGAGAATTCTGTTCAAAAGAAACCGAACGGGAAATGAAAAAAAGAGAGAAGAAACAAACATAAGAAATGTAGAAAAATGTACAAGGATAAAGAAAGTGGGAGAAAGAAAGTTGAAAGTGCTCGGTTTGGTTGGGGAGAAGTAAAGAATAAATCCGAACGATTTCTTGAAGAGGGTTATAGTGCGAAGAAAAGAAGAAAACCTAAAAAAAAATTACTTAAGCATAAAATATAATTAACGTTAACAAATAAAATGAAATATAGGAGTGAAAAGAAACGTTTGACAAGAATGACTGGCGATACGAACCTAAAGAAGAATAAAGGATGAGGAAATTAAATAAAAAACACGAAAATCACTCAGAGAGCATAAACATCCGCTAATGCTTTCTTGTTCCTACTACGAACCCACACAATAACGACAAACACTTATGTTTTATAAAATTTATTTATTTCATTTTCCGTTTCAGTAAAATACATTTGTAATTCCATCTCCAACGTAAAATATTTACTCATGGCATGAAGAAATATATACATGAAGAAAGAATAGAGTGTACCGAAATATCATATGAACTAAGTAAGACAAATGTCATATTAGCCGATATACTACGCTTATATTTAATCAAGCGGCTCACCTTTCCTAAGCCACATTCGGATCCCCATTTCTCTAGTCGAAATGAATGTATCTCTCCTTGAGGGAGCCCCTTTTTTATAAGCCCATGGGACTTGCTTTCACTCTAGACATGAAATGGAAATCAAATATGTTGATAAGATCGCTGGTAAAATGGTTGCATCATTCTACCGCTCAAGAAAATACCTAACTTTTTACGCAATCTTTTAGCTGCATAAGAGCCCAGATACGTCATAAGATTGAGTACTGCTGTCATATATAAGGAAGTACTGCTTGTAACACTCTTTTATACATTGACAGATTACTAAATCGACTTTTCAATTCGTGGGGGTTATCTTATCTCTTCTCTACAGCCTATTTCGCACAAAAGAGATGTTGTTAGCCTCTCTCTATTGGATGGTTGTGTTTATAGTAAATGTTACAGAGCTGCTCCCTTAGAAATACGTTCATAGCCAGAACTCACCTAGTTACATCCACAGTAATTCACTGTCCCTTCTTCCTCTCTGTACCAAAAACAAAAACAAAGCTTCCATGAACAAAGTTTCTTTCCTAGAACATCCCACCTGTGGAACAAAATACCACGAGGATGCTTCTCAACTGACTATAACATGTCCTCTTAGTCTAACGTTAACAAATACTTGTTGAGTCGTCATTTTGGATGAGTAATTCTTCGTAAGTAACCGTCTGCACATTCCATGCATTGAGTCCAAACCTCTCGTGGTGGCGATAATCGTCCAACTGCCAATTTCTTTAGCCCTTATCCTCAAGTGACTCCGGGGCCTTAATAAGTAGTAAAACATAGCAGGCAAGTACTTCAAGATGAAATCCTAACCAGACCAGATTCTGACCGCTACACCATCAGTACAAGCAACTAGGAAGAGAAATGTTAATGGCAGCCGGGACACTGATGTCCGTTTACCCTAAAAGTAAACCCTCACATCCATTCTTCGGCCACAACAGATATGAGCAAATATTTTCTTTTTCTGTATTTCCTTGAACCGGGTTGTAATTTATATGGCATAAATAACGATATATTATCGATTGTTTATTGAGATAAGACATTATACTCCGAAACAGCGGATACTTCATAATAAAGAAATCGTTATTATTGTTTATTCATCTACGATTCAGTTAATACATAATAACATTTATTCAGCACGAATGTAATAGACGCTTCTTAACATTCCGCTGATTTTCGAGAATATCGGAATACTTTATTTATAACTATTACGTATAGACTTGTTCTTATTCCTGTTTTTACAGAATAGCATAATTACTTATAGTGTGTAATTATTCAAAATAGCGGCTACAATCTATTCAGCGAATCGGCTTTAGACATTATTACTCTTCGTTGGATTCAGATATAATTCCAGTTTTTTACTTAAACACTTAAATTATGTCATAAACATGCGTGGATAATTACGTGGACAGATTTTATAATAGAAGACATTCTACCGATTCCTCCATTCGATCTCAGCATTTAGGGATTACAATATGATTCTAGACGTAAGCGTGACAGATCAACGAACCAACAAGCCGAATGGTGAACATGAGACTAAGAATATTACTACCTCCCCGCTCGTTGGCTGTTCTCTGTATTTGAAATAACGATTTCCGCCAACAATTTCCAGTTAATGTAAATCGAAACTATTCATAATTAAAATTGACTTCTCTCGGTAATTTGTAATATAAACGAATACATTTAAAAGCAATACATAATTGCTCTTCTATTCGAATATCAATGTGAAAAACTCACAATGGCTAGTCACGCTGTATAAGCTGTATACCAAGAAACAGCGATATGTGGATGACTAATTACTTTCTTTTTTTTAATCAAGATCAAAATATTGAAAAAAAATTAAGAAATGAAAAGGCAGTCTATGGAAACGAAAATTGTAAACAGAAATGAGGAATAAAAGAAAATATCTTTAATAAATGAAAGTTTGCAGAAAGAATATTGGAAATATGAAATGAAGGAAAGAAAATTAAATACAAAGAAATAAAAGGGATGTATAGATAAGAAAGGTATTAAAAATAAATAGAGGATTTTGATGAAAATTGAACACACAAAGAAAGAATGGAAGAGAGAAAAAAGGGAAAAGAAAGAAGAAAAGGGTAAAAATAAAATGGTAGATGATTTAGCAGTAGTACTTCTGAAATAAAGAAAGAATGAAGGGAGGATTACAGAAAGAAAAAGAATATCAAAAGAAGGAAAAGAATCATAAAAAAGAAATTACGAAGACATAAGCGACGGCAAGAACTGAAACTATGCAAAACTATTCGCAGGCGTCTGTCTCAAGACAAGAAAAAAAAAATACGGGCTACAGAGAAATCGAAAAAAAGACATACAAACTCCAAACAATTACCCCAAAAGAAACTGTTCTCATGTAAAAACGAGAGAATATAAGAACGTAGAGGTAGAACAAAAAAAAAACAGAAATAAAGGGAAAAATAAAAAAAACGCTTCCATAGAATTCCTGGCATCGGATCCTATTCTTAAATCGAACGCATTCACTATAGCTCGCGGCATATTCACGGATTAGAAGATTTTTTTCTTGGTTTTTTTTTCTCTGTTTATTCCTATATTTATACGGTATTGTAAATACGGAGAAACTTGAATATTTAGCCTCTGTTTTTTATATTAAAGAAAGGGAGGATAAAAGAAAAGTTGTATTGTTAGAAAGTTTTTTCTTTCTTCTTTGTAAACGGATCCTAAAAAAATCTGAAATGAAAGGAATTGGTTTTCATTCTTTAGGGAAACTTCGCGTGACGACAAACTGGGGTAAAAGTTTGACGCGGGCTATATGGAAATTGGTTTCAAGCGTTTAGAAACAAACCTCCAATTTTTTTTTAGGATTAACGATTGAGTTTAATTTGATTTCCTTTCAATTGATACAAATTCTCTTGCATTATCCATACTTCTGTGTTTAATTGTTATACTTAAATACATTTATTCACATTTAGGTAAAACAAGAATACATAATTTCATGTTATTTTAATAAAGATGCAATTCCCCCTATGTGTTCAAGTACAGTCTATTCCATAGCTCTTTATCGATGGGGAACTAGTAGCGTAGTTGTATCGATCTTTATATACGAGAAAGATTATTTTCATAACTTTAAAGGAATGTTGGTTCCTGTTGCTTTTAAGAAACATTTTTTACGTACTTTTAAGTACGAAAGAAAATGTTTTCTTGTCTTTTCCTGAGAGAGAGTTAATTAAGGGGCAGTAACTGTGAATTGTAATTTTGAACCAGATTTTGTCTTTAATATCTAACAACTTTGATTTTGTATTAAATTGCGATCATGGATCTGAACTTGTTCCAGTTTGAAGACGTACTTTATTTTACTTCCGAAAAAGCTAAACAGATCGATTTCTTGCAAGCCCATGGGCTTATTTCTGGCGAAGAAACCTGCAGTTGTGGGCATAACATGCGACTTGTGCCATCAACAGTGAAAACTGATGGATTTCTTTGGAGTTGCACGAGTGGTTACCGTGCAAGTATAACGTCGATTAGACGTAACTCGCTGAATTTCGTTCAGTGATTTCATTCACTACAAAATTCAAATTTAAACCAAATAAATTCTTAAATTTTCCATTACTGTATTCTTTTACGTTCATTTATTAATAATTAATTTTCTAGTTAATTGCTTTCGATGTAATAACAACAGTTGAATAGAGTTACTGCCCCTTAATTAACCTTCTCTCAGGAAAAGACAAAAAACAATTTTTTTCGTACTTTTAAGCAACAAGACACGGAATGTTCTTTATTTTTCAGGTTCATAACGACTAGCTTGATTTCTACGTAATGTAGACATTCATTTTCTTGGTTATTGTTCACTATAATAATTCACTTATAATAATTCACTTATAATACATATATAGGGGTGTAACGTGAGGTGATGTAGATCAAGTAATAATAATAATTTAAAAAGTCGTAGTGAAAAATACCGATACAAATGTAATAATTATTATTTGATAGAGTTTGTTTATTACGAAAGTACGTTACACCAACCAAACTTGTAAATCGAATGCAAATAATGAAATCTAATTTCATATCAATGAGTTATTGTATTGATAGATCTTGAATGACTAAAATTAATAGATTGAGATAAAGTAAACATTAAATGTGTTGTTGAGTAAATAATTTGAGAGTTAAAACAAATTCTGACTAATGACACCAGCTTATGTTAAAAAACAGTGGTGATGTTTTTAAAAAATATATTTCAACAAGCAAGGAGGGCGCAGCCTTGCTTGGCTACCTCTGGTGCACTTCGTTACGGAGCTTTCTGGACATATATATAGATGTGATTAAGATGTGTGCGACATCAATAAAATC